>OZ020607.1:60622202-61238113 GCA_963971545.1 Philophylla caesio
ACAAGACCAGCGGACACCCTTACCATCATCAATCAAATCTAACACTCTACCTTTCACTCCAGCACACTTCATGTGGGCAAGCCCATCGCAAAGCCAGCAAGACACAAAGCGTTCAGCCCACTCTTAACTTGGCAGTTAGGATAATTACAAGACATGGTATATTATTTAGGAGAAAATTAATTAGAATTAAAATTACAATTTATAGGACTAGCAGAAGAAATGATCTAACAGTGGCAAGCAGTTTAGCAAAAAAAGCAGTATAGAAGTCGGTAAGGCTGTTAGAACAGTTTGGGATACACAGTTTTATTGACACTTAACAAATCACGCAAACAGCTGTGAAATCTAAAAGGAGTAACAAAGAAGAGTGCGCGCACAAACAGCAACAGCCGCAAATGCAAAAACAAAACAATTGGCAACAACAACTGTACTACAAGAAAAATTATGACTCGGCACACAACACAACAAAGATTTAAATGAGATTGTTTATAAGTCAAAGAATTTAAAATGAATATTGCACCAAATCACTTTATACTTAGCTTGAAGTGCACAAAATTGATTTAATCACAATTGAATGAAATTTCTTTTAATTAATTTGATATTTAAATTGTTTTATAACAATATTTGTAAGGGAGCAAACTAAACACAACCAAACAGCTTGACGTTTGCGTTTATAAATTTTAATTTAAAAGAACTTATCATCAATCGCTTACAAATTTTTCCGCAATAACTTTCAATTGTTTTTTTCTTAACTCTTCTGTTGATTACTGTTCAATGTGTCTTAGAATCAATTTAGTTTGCTTTCATTACTTATTCAAAAATAAGATTGTTTGATAGCAGAAAGCTAAATCTATTTGAAATGGGTTTACATTTAGCGAAACAAGTACCTGTATTAGGTGCGAATGAATCTCAATTTCTAAATAATAGAAAATGTGCAATAACATACATATTTGAGTTTTATATACCTATCTAATTTTTTAAACATATTTTCTACTTCAACGAACATATTTAAATCTCACAGCCTTATTTTCCATCCGGCATGTATTTAAATTTGATTTCACATGTGAACGATATAAATTTTTTCATATACATATACTCGTATACTCCTGCAAGTCATAATGCACTACACAACAGACCTTTCCTTACCATTATTCATTCGTTGTCTATCGAAGGCTTTCAATATAAATACCAATTATTATTTTTTTTATTGAGCACCAAATTTACCCGTTCATATTTGTACATAAAAGTAAGTAAGAGGTATTTCATTTGTGATTTTATCGCCATTTGATTTTTGCTGGCTTTTTACAGTTTGCATTGAAAACTGCATGAAGGAAATTTTGTTTAAGGAGTTCTCAGTTGATGTATATTTTAGCTAACGCACCTCATCATAATAATAAATTGGAATATAAAATATTTATTGCACATACAAATTTAAATACATAAGAGTACATGTACATATACAGTATGGTATATTTTTATCGCGCCGTATGATTCAGTACATTTGATAGACAATTAATTTGTGTGAGTGTTAGTTATCCTCTCAAATGCGTATTGCTAGCAGAATAAGCAGCGTGGTTGTGAGCAATTTTTGCTAAGACAGTTTTGTTTACTAAAGATGTTCTAAAGTTTTAAGTACTTCCTTGTTACTTATTTATCATTTAATTTCAATTTGACGACTTTCATCACAATATCCTCAAATATTAGGAATCTAATTGCGAAATATTTCCCAATATTGGCACACAGTACCACCTAAATACGAAATAGAAAATACCAAACGGTTATAAAATATGTTAACATTATCTAACATATTTTGCGACCTATACAAATTGCTCTGGACAAGGTACTACTTGCATTCTTGGTTTTACCCAGGATCGTGTGAGTATTTCAAACTTCAAGGTCATGAATTGTTTTTGCTTCATACGTCAAGTGACTTTATCGTAAGCCTTTGAGATAAAGCCCTTTTCTAACAGTGATATAGTTCGTTTGCTCCAAGACTCAAATTTTTGATTAGAAATGTGTCAATACTTTTTCGTTATGTTGAAAGTTAATCAAACCATTTGTTTTGCTACACACCAGCACTTATAAGTATTATGCGGCACAAATATATTTAACTATTTTTTCATAT
Organism: Philophylla caesio; assembly: GCA_963971545.1. Classification (NCBI taxonomy): domain Eukaryota; kingdom Metazoa; phylum Arthropoda; class Insecta; order Diptera; family Tephritidae; genus Philophylla; species Philophylla caesio. The sequence continues at coordinate 60,624,325 of OZ020607.1, forward strand.
ATGAGTATGGATGAGAATGGATAAGTGGGTGACACTAGAACTAAATGGTAGCCAATTTGCGTTTAGTTTTTTCATAAAATCAGTGGTTTTTTATTTCAAGGACTTCCAAGATTTAGTTAATACCCCTAATCAAAAAAAGTATTATGAATCTAAAAAATGTCTCATCAGGAATGCTTCAAGCAACAATTTTTTCAGAACAATCATTTACAAACCATTTGAGACATTTGCTTTGAAATTTTTTATCGTTAACATAATAAAACCCAAAAACTTCTGCACAATTTTTATATTTCCTTTAATTCTCCGAATATTTGTCTTCCATTTGATTAACATAACTATTATTTATATATTGTCAAAGTTTTTAATGCTTGCCACCAAGCCAAACGCTGAGGTAATAATTGATTAAATTATTTGGCGTGCTAACGAAAATCGAAAAAGTGTATTTACTTAATTAGTGTTAAAGAATCAGGTAAATATATGTATGTTGATTTTAACAATTGAATAAAGAACAGTTGCACTGTGTTACAACAACAAAAAATCACTTCTAATTGCGGCGAAGGAAAATAAAGCAATTACCATGTGGCGTACAGGATAAATAGTAGAAGTGGCAAGGGGATGGTTTATTTAAGCCGAAGTTCATTGCCCCTCGAGTATCCAACTGACTTCATGTAGTTGTTTCATATCTGAATCGATGTTACTGGCCCTTGAAACATCGTACAGCTCTTCCACCATAGAATAGAATCTGTTCAAGTCATTCACATGGCTATATGACCGTTTATCCCCTCTCTCTCTCTCTCTTAAAGTTGACGAGGCAAGTGAAAGTCAGGGTGTTGCGCTAAAAGTCCTTATCTATATGTCACTTCTAATAATAATAATAATTTGACACTTACACTATATAGCTTAGTGTTTGGCCGAAATTCTCCTATCATTTGTGGTGTGCGTCTTTATATTCTACCACAAATAGTGGGACCTACAGTTTTGTGCCAACTCCGAACGGTAGATGTATTTTACGAGTATCTGAAGCATTTTTATGGCAGAAATACCTTCGGAGGTTTGTCATGGCCTGTCGAGAGGTGACGCTATTGAAAAAACTCGTTTTTTATGAGTTAAGCTATCGCTAAACTTCATCGCCAAAAACCGCTAAATGAATTTTCCCTGAAAATCTCCAAAACTCTCCATTTTTAGCTACTTTTTTGGCAGATTTTTGCGATGAACAAGACGAAGCGATAAAATGAGTGAACCCTTTTTTACAGCTCGTACAGCTAAAATGCCAATTCCAGCGTATTTTCTATCTCTAAAAATCTCCATTTTTCGCTAAAGTAAGTGCTAAATTAGCGTTGAGAAAAATTTAATGCTAAAAGTATCAGACACAAAATAAGAGGTAATATTTTTATTATTGTTTGTTTAAAATGCTTAAAGAAACATTTGTATTTAATAGGACAAAATGGTAAACTAAAGCTGTAGAACAGCATTTTATGTAAATAAATTAGTATTTAAGCTGAAGGTTAAGTTGCTAAATCTGTAGAAGAGCATTTTTTTTTTACGTGTAATTTTTGTCAATGAATTACTTATATATCCAAAAACGTGCTATTTCACAAAGAATTTTTTACTAATATTTATATTGAAATAACTTTATTGAAAAAAATAAATGAATACGCATATTGGTTTTTCTTTTAATTTGATCTTTTAATTAATTGAATTATTATAAAAAAGAAATACTTAAATTTATGTAGACTATATGTACCAATATACAATGCCGAGTGAAATATTAAATTGGGTTCTTACACATTCCTCGTGCGAAAACTTTGTTGATTTACTGTAAATTCTAATCTAAGCTTTAACCAAATTCAAAAATTTAATAATTCTTGAGCGGTCATTGCAATTTTGATATTTCAATTCTCAATTGTTAGAAAACGTAATATTATTTGGCAATCATATAGATCTTAGTAAATAAAGTATGTAGTTGTTTACAAATTGTTTTCTTGCAGCAATGGCTTGATGATTACTAGTTATTTCGTTACCATAATTAGAGTCATCGTTAAAACTTTGCTATCAACATCCTCAACATCATAATTAACATTATTTAATATCATAACATTGTGCAAATTATGCTAAAACCGAGAAAATGAGTGACTATTTCCAGGAATAGGAGTCATTAAATACGACAATTGAGGATAACCACTATCACTTTAACATGTAAAAAAATATGATCCGTAAATGATATACACATTGTTGCCGCCCCCACTGTCCTTACTGAATATGAACATATTAGTTTTATCTCTTATACCTAGAATTGCTTTCTCTAAAATTAAACACTCACTGTACGGTACACAATACATATTTGCATATGTGACGCACATACGTTAGTACCTATGAATATCATTACGTGTTTCCAATAACGGTGGTATCTGGTGATCACCTACCGCTTATAAAGACATTGTAAACTAGAATTAAGCGCTTGTTTAGTTTGTCAAGCAGTGGTAAACCACATTGTTTTAAAGCTACGTTTAATGCAAAATAAACTTAAATTTAAAAGTTATTAAATAGCGCGAATTAAGTTGCTCTTTAAAATTGTTTCTGTTTGACTTTAACTGCAAGCCACAGTTCTTTAAAACAATTCGCAACGCTCTATTGAGCGACTTAAAAGTATACGTCGCGGTGGAAAGCTAATTAGCTGTATTTTACTTCGGCAATATTTCGTGTTTTATATTTGGACGAAATAATGTTCGAAACCGATTTTAATTGCAATAAATATGAATTAAAGGACACCGATCGTACGGTGCAATGCGACTCGTGTGACAAGTGGTACTATTTTGAGTGTGTCGGGACAGATTCGAACGTCGCAGATGTAAGTTGGAGTTGTTCAAATTGCCATGAATATAAAATATAAAATTCTCTCTCAAGGTGATTCATTACAAGTTTCGTGTCCGATTTTAAATAAATTCTCGTCGCTTCGACCAACAGCTGCACAAATTTCTGCAAGACAGGTAATATCTACCTAAAGAACTCCCAAATTTCGACGGCAATCAAGAAGATTTGTCGCTTTTTATTAGTAAATACAGGAATAGCACAGAATTGGCCGGTTACAGCCATGGTGAAAATTTAATGCGTCTCCAATCGTGCTTGCGAGGACGCGATAAAGAATTAGTAAAAAGTAAATTACTAATTCCATCGATGGTAGGCGAAATAATTCAAACATTTCAAATGTGTTTTGGTCGTCCAGAACATATACTTGACGTCATGATTGAGAAAGCAATAAAAATTCCTCCTTTAAAATATAAGCTAGATAGCGTTATCGAGTACGCCCTAACTATCCGAAACATTTGCTCTACAATGGAGGCGTGTAATATGATGGCTCAATTAAATAATCCAATGCTCGTAAAAACTTTGGTTGATAAATTGCCAATCATCACAAACTAAACTGGGCTATGCATCCAAAGAAGGCGGAGGTCCCTATAGTGAAAGCGTTCAGTGATTGGATATAGCTACTGCTGCCAGCCAAGTTGTGTCCCTAGCATTGTGTAAGAAAAGTGCATCGGTAAATACGCATCAACAAAATAACGCAACAAACCCATATTGTTTTTCGTGTAAAAGTGAATCTCATAAAATCCAAAATTGTGGTGAGTTTCAGTCATTGAATTTAGATGCCAAGTGGAACTTGGTGAAGAAAAACAAATTGTGCCGCCAATGCTTAAATCTGCATCGCCGTAAGTGTTTTTCAAACAAACAGTGCGATATCACCGGATGTACTGCGAAGCATCACCCATTGTTACACAAATACCCAAATTCAACATCTGAGCGAAGTGAAATGGTGAATGCTCATAGTGATGAAGAGGGATCCCGCTTCAGAATTTTGCCAATCCGAGTTTGTTGTAATAGTGACCCGGTAGACGAGAAGGGGGGTGTGGTCAGCCGATCGCAACTAAAACTCATCTAGGCTGGACCCTGCAGGGGGCGGCAAAATTTCCCGACCATCTGGATCACTTAATATTCATACATGCGAGTGCGATGAATGCTATAAAGCACTACACGATGAGACAAAAAATATGCGATGACGGATCAGCAACGCGAAACTTGTTTGGAGCTACAGAAAAAATTATCGGTATGTACTGGGAATCCAATAATGACGTTTTTCAGTATAATTCCAGATTTCCGAAAGTCAAAAGAAATGTTTTCAAAACGCATGTGGCTCTGATCAAAAGAGAAGTCCTTCAAGTGCTAATGTCAGTTTTTGACCCGCTCGGGTTAGTGTCGCACTGCACTGTTGATCTGAAGATTTTGCTCCAAGATGTTTGGCGCTCAGGCATAAAGCTGTGTGTAAAGTGGCGTTATTGGCTGTCTAAACTGCATAAAATATCAACCACCGTCATTCCAAGATATTATTCTAAGCTGCTGAAAATGAAGCCGAATGTCCAGTTGCATACGTTCGTCGATGCAGGTGAAAACGCATATGCTGCGGTATGCTATTTTCGTATTCAGCATAACGAGGACGTCGATGTGTCTATCGTGGCAGCCAAGTCCAAGGTCACCCCGCTGAAGCCGATATCAATCCCTCGTTTGGAACTGCAAGACGCGTTAATAGGCACCCGTTTGGCGGGAAAAATTCGAAATGCGTCTTTCCTGTACTAAAAGCTTCTTCTGGTCCGATTCTAAGACCGTGTTAAAATAGTTGTCCTTGGACCTCAAAAACTTCAAGGCGTTTGTAATGTATAGGGTTGGCGAAATCTTGGAGTCTACCAACGTGAGTCAATGGAAGTGGGTTCCATCTAAGTCAAATCCAGCTGACTTTGCAACGAAGATCGGCACAACAGACGTGGACATGTGGACCAGAGGACCCGAATTTCTTAAACTTGGTAAAAGTGACTGGACAAAATGTTTGGATTTCGGGAGCGACGATAGTGAAGAGGTTCGTGATCGTCTATTGCACATCGGCAAATCAAAAGGATTGTCAATGAATGTCGAATATTTCTCGTGTTGGAGACGACTGTATAGAGCGCTGGCTCATTTTCTATTAAACATGGAAAAGTTGAAGTCCGTGAACCTTGGCGGAGAGGTGCGAGAAGACGCCCAGTTCGAACGCGCCAGAAAAGCAAAAAAAATATTTTATTCAAATATGCCCAAATGAGCGAGTTTTCGGAGGAGATTTGGTGTCTTAAAAATCGTAAGCATATCGACAGAAGCAGTAAACTGAATCAACTTAATATTTTCCTGGATGAATAGGGCGTGATACGAGCGTATGGCGGAGCGGGAATGTTAAGTTGCAATCAGGCAATAATTTTGCCACACGCTCTACAAAAGTGTCCGGGCAAATGCCAATACTGTGAAAATGAAGCAGCCGCGCCACATCCTCCACAAATAGCTTCCTTGCCGCCAGCCAGATTAACGAGTTTTGAACGCCCCTTTACGCACGTGGGTATTGACTTTTTTGGGCCTCTCTTTGCATCTGTTGGCAGACGCAAGGAAAAAAGATGGAGCGTCTTGTTTACGTGCCTGACTGTGCGGGCAATACATATAGAAGTGGCTCACAGTCTTGACACCAGTTCGTGCATCATGTGTATTTAAAACTTTATCAGTCGTCGTGTCCGTCCGAGAGAAATATACACTGATAATGGTACAAACTACAAGTCTGTGGGAAAAATTCTTCGTGAGGAACACCTTAATCTACACCAAGTTTCCTCTAAGTGAGATGATATCAAATGGCGGTTTAACCCTTCAGCTGCTCCGCATATGGGCGGCGCATGGGAACGATTAATTCGAACGGTCAAGTTAATACTCTACGCTATGTGCCCCGCATTTAAGTTCAACGACGAAACTTTATGATCTGCGCTATGGGAAATTGAGTTTATTATCAATTCTCGCCCATTGACATTTGTGGCTCTGGAGTCGTCTGAGGACGATCCCCTAACTCCCAATCATCTTCTACTGGGTGCTGCTGCCGACGATAAGCCTTTAGCAAAACACGATAATAATCTCCGCTATACTTAAGTGGCATCAAGCCCAAAGGTTCGGTAATCACTTCTGGCGAAGATGGGTGCGTGAATATGGCCCTAACTTGGTCCGACGTAGCAAGTGGTCCGAAAAGGTTAAACCGCCATCTGTTGGGGATATAGTAATTATAGTTGACGACGCTCTATCTCGTAATAGCTGGCCCACGGGAATCATCACTGAAACAATGGTCGCGAAAGATGGTCAAGTTCGTCACGTCAGAGTCAAAATCTGTACCAGCATATTTGAGAGGCCCGTTACGAAAGTTGCCGTGTTAGACGTCGGTATTGATCAGGTTGACAAGCTAACGAAATCGATTGACTAAACTTGTAAAAATTTTAAAAACCTGACTTTTCTTGTATGACGGAAAACAAAATCGCTCATTAATTACTTAAGTGAAACCAATTCGTATTTCATATGTGTGCACCAAAGAAATCCCTGGTTTGCATACTCGTAATTTCTGCTCATACATGTGCAACATTATTTTATGTTTGTTTGCAATTGATGAATTTTGCTAACTCTTGTTTGAAATTTCCCTTTAGACAATCTAATTTGCATTTCTAATTACTACTCGAGTTTTGCAGTACTTAGTCAATTACGTTGTACACAGGAGGACTCATGTGTGGCGTAAATTTAAATACTGAACGAGTGCGTAGTAAAAGAACCAAGGGGCATTATTTTAAATTTAATGATGGCAAAAATTTTATTGAAGCCTGACTTCATTTTGGGTTTCGTGCGCTGGCTTTATATTCATTTGTAGCTTTGTTGCCCTGAGCCTTGTTGCTCATTTATTAGTGGCATTATTTCATTTCAAGTCTTAATAAGCGCTGTTCGCTAACACTTTGTGAAATTGCCTGTTTTATTGGCTTTCTTGTTCAACACTTACGAAGTATTCGTTGGCCTTTTTTATATAAGAAAACTTCATCATATGTGTACATATGCGTATATCGTTCGATATATCTATGTACATGTGTTTTTGTTTGCTTTATTATTTTTCCGATTTCATTTACCAAGTTTATGTTATAATAGAGCACATTTCGATAATTTCATTTTATGGAAAAAGTTTCGTCCAATGCATATTAAAAGGAAATTCAATGTCAACAACTTGAAAAGTTTTGCCCAATTTTACAACGAAATTCAATTCAATAACAATTAAAAATCAATAGTGGACAATAAAAAACAATAAATAAGTAGAACATTAGAAACATTAATTTATACGAGCACTTAAATACTAGTATAATTCAGGACGAAAAAAACACCCATAAATATATAAACAAATTCGAACAAAATATTTTTTTTTACAAAGTCTCAAACGTTATACATACCCCGCCAACCCATTAGAAACATAGAAAATTATTCATGCAGTTTTTCTTTTAGAAGCAAGTAATCCAACAAAAATTAGTATATTACGCCAATTTTTTGCAGATCGTTTTTTTTAATATTTGGTTGACCAAACTTTATTTTTAATAACAACCTTTACTCTTTGAGGCATACTCTTGAAATATTTATTTATCATTATTCTTAAGTTTACATCATTTTGCCACACATCCTTTATGTTATCTTTGGGTGAGGCTTGTGTGGAGTTTCGACGTGAATAAACCTTCGATTTTAGGTACCGCCAACTGTTTTCTATGGGGTTTACGTCGGGTGAATTGCCCGCCCAAGGTAATATGGCAACATTCAAGTTTGTAAGAAAATCACTTTCGTCGGGATCTATGGCAGGGCGCCCCATCCTGTGTAAATGTGTACTGTTCGGCTGGATATTTCAAAGTTGCCAAATATGGTACACAAATATTTTTAATTACATGGATGTACTGTTCGCTATTCATTGTTCCCTCAACAAAATAAATTGGTCCAGGACCTCCCACCGATATGCAGCTCCAGATCATTACACTGGGTGGGTGTTTCACGGTTTTTTTTAATGCAGTTCTCTGTATATCGTTCTCCCGGTCTACGCCGCACAAATTGGATAGTTTCTGTCACCGCTTCCAACCGGCATTCGTCGCTGAAAACAATCTTTGTTGACCAAAAAAATCATGTTAAATAGGAGCGTAAATTTAAGTACAGATATTTCGGTGATCGTTCATAATTATTTATGTTAACCCTATCCCAATCTGTTTGTGAGTAGTTCTGATGAAGTCTAGCCCATATTAAGCGCTGATTTTTTATTCGCTTAGTCAGTTCCGGCTTTTTTGCTGGACGGCGGCATTTTAGGTTGTTTTCTGAAAATATGCGTTCCACTGTTCTTAGCGATATTTTCACATGGGCATCGTTTAACTCCTTTGTAATTTCTCTAGCAGGTGTGCTGCGAGTCTCACTAGTCTTCGACGAATGCGCTCAGAAATCCTTCAATTTTGACCAGCATTGTTCCGCTTACTTGTGCTAGCAACAGCTTCATTTTCAAAATTGTGAATAATTCTCGCCACTGGACCAACATTGGCCGCACTCACTCCAGTTTTATATATAAATATCTCCATACGATGCACATTTTTCTTTCAAAAGTGCAGCTATTGCACTTTTAGCTTCGTTTGGAATGTCAGATTTTTTGCCCATTTCTTAAAAAAGGTATTTTTCATAACTTGCCCAAAAAATTGCAAACAAAATACTTTCCAAACAAATTACCAATGAAAACTAAAAACTAATATGCTCAGATTTTTGAAAACTGCCGATTTTGTTCACTTTGTCCTACGATTCGTCTCCAATTTGTCATTATTTACAAATGCTAACTTATAAGTCAAGTAGAAAATTCCTTGTGTTCTCATCTTTTAGTCCCGTTTATTGTAACCGAATATTTGTTTTTGTATTTGGCGTAGCTTAATATATAGTACACAGCCTACTTAACGTTTAGGCAGTGAAAAAAATCGAATAATTCGCCTACAAACTAATACCATCATGTTATTACTAAATCCTTGCATATACTTGAAGTGTTTCTAACGGGTTGGCGGGGTACGTACAAGCTATCCCGTTATATATTGTTTAACCGAAGTGCAAGTTAAAATTCGCTTAATATTATCGCTGATTTTCGGGGAAACGTCAAAACTTTGCGATTATTTCAAATGACTCTTAACTTCCATTTAATTTAGATAAATTGTATAGACTACAAACGTCAAGCTGTGTGGTTGTGTTTACTTTGCTCCCTTACAAATATTGTTATAAAACACTTTAAATATCAAATTAATTAAAACAAATTTCATTAAATTGTGATTAAATCAATTTTGTGCACTTCAAGCTAAGTATAAAGTGATTTGATGCAATATGCATTTAATAACCTTTGACTTATAAACAATCTCATTTAAATCTTTGTTGTGTTGTGTGCCGAGTCATCATTTTACTTGTAGTACAGTTGTTGTTGCCAATTGTTTTGTTTTTGCATTTGCGGCTGTTGCTGTTTGTGCGCGCACTCTTCTTTGTTACTCCTTTTAGCTTTCACAGCTGTTTGCGTGATTTGTTAAGTGTCAATAAAACTGTGTATCCCAAACTGTTCTAACTGCCTTACCGACTTCTATACTGCTTTTTTTGCTAAACTGCTTATCACTGTTAGATCCTTTCTTCTGCTAGTCCTATAAATTGTAATTTTAATTCTAATTAATTTTCTCCTAAATAATATACCATGTCTTGTAATTATCCTAACTGCCAAGTTAAGAGTGGGTCTAAACGCTTTGTGTCTTGCTGGCTTTGCGATGGGCTTGCCCACATGAAGTGTGCTGGATTGACAGGTAGAGTGTTAGATTTGATTGATGATGGTAAGGGTGTCCGCTGGTCTTGTCTGAAATGTAGGTCAACTGAAGTTTATCTTTTTAAATTTTTTAGGCAGTGTAGGAACGGTTTCTCTGAGATTGGTAAGGATCTAAATGTTCTTACCGAAAATTTCAAACACTACGAAAACGTATTTAATTCTTTTAAATGCTTAGAGAATACGAGTATTCCTAATAGCCGTAATAGTAAACGGAAACGTATTGAGAGTCCGTCTGACGAAGCTGAGCCAAATCCTATTCTGACGACAATTATTTCTTCTCCCTCAGGGGAGTTGATTAGTTTCTCCTCACCTTGTCCTCAGGCTGTTGAACCTTCAACATCAAAAGCTGCTGCACAGAGATCAGTTCAAAAGGAAAGCAGCGAAAGCAAAAGTTCTGCTGGGGTTTCTGTGGCGCTTGCTAGGGGGCTGGTTGTGGTTCCTCAGAGAAAATCTATTTTTATATCAAGATTTTCCAGTGATACCACAGTTGAGGATATCAAGTTTCACATTTCTTCTAAGGTTAAAACTGATGACATGACTATCAACATGACTATTTAACTTTAATTACAAGAGAAACATTTCTTCATTTAAAATCGATGTAACTTCCGAAAACTTTAATATACTTTTAAATAGCTCTTTTTGGCCGACTGGGGCTTTTGTTCGCGAATTCGAGTTTAAACCCAACATAAATAATCAAAACTTAGCAAAAATTTCTCATCCTAATCCGGAGTCAAAAAACTGATAAAAACTAAACTTGATATATATTACCAAAATGTTAGAGGCTTGAATATAAAACTAACTGACTTGCTTTTGAAGAGTTATCACTGTAATTTTAACATTATAGCTTTCACTGAAACTTGGCTTAAACCTCACGTTTTTGATTCGGAGATTCTTTGCAGTGAATATCATATTTACAGAAATAATCGAAAGTGCAGGATCGGTGGAGGTGTTCTTTTTGCTGTCCATTCTTCATTACCATCTGAAGTGGTTAACGTCCCTATCATTGAGTCTACTGAATGTAAGTGCATACGAGTGCAATTAAGCAAGTCTTATATTTATTTAGCCCTCTGCTATATACCTCCTCAGTCTGACTTGTCGGTATATAGTGATCATATTTCTTTACTTGGGATTGTGGACTCAATGCTTAGGCCTCCCGACTCATTGATTGTGTTGGGTGATTTTAATCTCCTAAACATTTCTTGGAATATGATTGATGGTCATATCGTGCCTTCCATTAACAACGCCTTTCTGGAGGGGATGACTGAACTTTGTCTGAACCAAGTTAATACCCTACAAAACAAGTTGGGGAGGGTCTTGGATTTGGTTTTTGTTGACAACATGTGCAGGGCCTCCTTAAATCGATGTGATCCATTGGTTTTACCTGAGGATGTATATCATCCTGCGATTGAATTGTCATACGAGATCATAGACGGAGAGCGGGTTTCTGGATCGAAAGCTTTTAATTCTAATGACAGCTTCGATTTTAGAAAAGCTAATTTTAAAAAATTAAATTGTGACTTATCTAAAATAACTTGGTCTTACTACAATGGCGATATTGAGCGTAATGTTTTGGACTTCAACAATACTTTATACAACTTATTTCTTAAACATGTACCTAAAGTTTCTTGTATTCGTGATAAATCAGCCCCGTTATGGTTCACTAAAGACTTGAGAACCTTAAAAAATAAAAAATCGCGTTCTTTTAAAATATATAAAAGTACTGGTCGTCATGTGGAATATCTTATTTATTCAGTCTTGCGACATAAATATCTAGAATTAAATAAAAACTGTTATGAAAAATACTTGAATAAAATGAAAATGAACATTATCCACGACCCGAAAGCTTTCTATGGTTTCGTTGATTCTAAGCGCAGAGTAAATGCATTCCCTTCCGCAATGAAATATCAAAATACTGTGTCATGTGATAACGAGATTATTGCCAATCTATTTGCCCAGTTCTTTAAATCTAACTACACCACTCAATTTAAATATAACTGTATTTCCTATCCATACAAGCTGAGCCCTAATAACTCTATTAATATTCCAGTCATATCATCAGATGATGTTTTTCATTATTTAATATCTTTAAAAGAATCATTCAAGTACGGCCCTGATATGATCCCGACATGTTTCCTAAAAAAATGTGCAAAGCATCTGTACCTGCCATTATCGAACTTGTTTAATTTGTCCCTCCAGCAAGGAGTTTTTCCGTCAATATGGAAACCGTCTTACATAATCCCCCTTCATAAATCTGGAAGCAGGTCTTCTATTGAAAACTATCGTGGTATAGCTAAACTCTCTTCTATCCCGAAGTTGTTTGAAGCTATTGTTACCAATCAAATGACTTATCCGATTTCCTCAATAACAGCAAATTGCCAACATGGCTTCTGTAAGGGCAAATCAACCATTACAAATTTACTTGAATTGACCACCCATGTTTCAAATGGGTTTAGGGAATGCATTGATACTGATGTTATATATACCGATTTCAGTAAAGCATTTGACAAAGTATGTCACTCTTTACTCATCCGTAAACTAGATCTGCTTGGTTTTCAACCTGGTATCCTCTGTTGAATGTCTTCTTATATCTCCGGTAGGACGCAAAAAGTAGTTTTTAAAAATTTTCGTTCTGGGATCATCGATGTTTCCTCGGGAGTTCCTCAGGGCAGCCACCTCGGACCGATTCTGTTCCTGCTATTCATAAACGACATTTCTACAGTAGTAAAGTATTCTAAAATATTGATGTACGCGGATGATGTTAAACTTTTTAAGACTTATGCCTCGGCTGAAGAAAGATCCTTGCTACAGCAAGATTTGGACAGCATAGTCAATTGGTGCAGCATTAATTATATGCCGCTTAACCTTAACAAATGTAAATTCCTGTGCTTTTCTCGACGAACCATTCAGCCGGCCTCCTACAAAATAAATAACTACGTCCTAGAACATGGAAACAGTTTTGTTGACCTGGGTGTTGCTATGGATTGTAAACTCAATTTTAATTTTCATATTAGTTCCACAGTTTATAAAGCAAGGGGTGTGCTGGCTTTTGTAAAGCGTTGGTCAAAGGAATTCCGCGACCCGTATATAACTAAAACACTTTTTACTTCATTGGTAAGACCAATATTGGAGTATGGTTCCATAGTTTGGAATCCTCGTTATCAGGTCCACTCAGACCAACTAGAGTCAATACAAAAAAAATTCTTACTTTTTGCTTTGAGAAATCTTCGATGGGATTCGCCATACAATCTTCCCCCTTACACTAGTCGTTTAAAACTTATTAATCTTCCTACTCTTTCGAGTCGCAGAGAAATGTTAGGTATAATATTTTTGGTAAAATTGGTCAATGGATGGATCTCAAGTCCATTTCTTCTAGAGCAAATTAATTTTAATGTACCCTCCCGTGCAACGAGAAACTTTAAACCACTTTTCTTGAAACTATGCAGAACTAACTTTGAGTTGAATGAACCGTTTCGGGGTTTATGCCAAGACTTTAACAATCATTCCAGCACCTTTGATGTATCGGACTCACTTTTTATAATTAAAATAACTGTTCTATCCTCTCTTACTAACAGCTAACGATCCAATTTTCTTACTTTGCATTTCTCTAACTTTGCATTCGGCTGATGAATTCTTATTCTGAAGCTGAGCAGCTTGGGATCTCGACGCTTAACAAACTTTCTTCTGTCACGACTCGGCACCTAAGATTTGTATATTTAAAAAACATCCGTACGTTATGCGGATTGAGCCCCTCGTGCCGGTTGGGCGGGAAAGTGGGTTTCCGTTGGGTTATAATATACTCAAAAAATATTATAAATACATATATCTAAATCTTCAATTTTTTATGGTTGTGTTTCGAGAACTCTCGCTAAATTAGTTGATAACTACAATAAAATTTACGAATTTGTGAATATAAGGGTGAGCTATATTTGTATCGATGACCGTACCTAAAAACTCATTGCCTACTTAACACAATCATTAATATATCTGCGCTATACAATTTACGATGCTCATACGCCATGGTGCTCTTTAGTTTACTGACAATATTCATACGTCTCGCATAATATTTACATTAGGGATTCTGCTATGAAATTTTATCATAACTATTTTCTAGATGAACTAATTTGCATGGATTTGTTCAAAGTAATCGTAAAAAATTGTCTTTACTCAAATTAAATCAACCTCCCCGAAGTAATATGTACTTATATCAACCACAGGCGTGTCCTAATTCATTTATTGGCTTAGGTATTACATTACATACGTTAAGATACAAGTATTTAAGTTCTTTGCGACACCGACGTTCAGTAATATGGATTTCTGCAAAATCTGGCACAAATGACAAACATGGCGACTTTGCATTAAATTCAATAAAGTCCTTGACGCTATCATCAAATCGTTTACGATTGTTGGAAGTGTGTGCAAGAAATTATTGGAAACGCCAGCTCGGCAATGTCTGGTAACAAATAAATATACCTGTGACAATTTACTGCATGTTTCCGACATTCATATGATTAAAGCCAAAATTTGCACACACACATACATGCATACATACACGAATACCTTGGTAAATTCTTATTCACACGCGTGAGCTCATCGTCATTTTCCATTTTCATTTATATTGGTATAAATCAGAACATCTCAAGTATATTCCAGATACACAGACAGACAGTTTGACAATTATCTACATAAGCGAATGTATGTTCATTTTGTGTTAAAATGTAACATGTACATATATCCAAAATTGCAATTCCAAATGTTTCGAGAGCTGATTGAATTACGTTTTATGATGGGACATATTCTAAAGCACGTTCATCCATACTAGGTATGTCAATACCGGGATCGCGGCCTTTTTTAAAATCCCCAATATCCCGAGATTAATGTATTCAAATCCCGGGATTGTTGAAAACAACTAATTTTATTGAAATTTAAGTTTTTAAAATCTTATCATAAGTATTTTTTTTGAAGGGCAAAACAAAGCCTTAACATATTTGTAATACTAACATATTTGACAAAACGCCCAGACAAAGTTACTCTTGAAGCTTAATGTGCTCACAACATGGACTTATTTAAATGTGGCATCGCCTTAAATTTTACTCTGAGGAAATAAAAACTACGAAACCTACTTTGAGTAATTAACCTATATACATATACATATCTATACTAATATGTAAAACTGATTATATGGGAAATGTTTGTCATGCTTTGGATCTCAAAGTACTAGTTATTTTTTTTTAAATAGTATTCATCTATACGCAGATAAAGTCCAGTAGTATCTTGGTTGTCCTATGTACTCCATAAATACCGTCTGTTGTGTGGAACTGAAACAGTTACAAACTACATCGCAATTCGAAACTATAAGGCACCACCAAAGCTAATACAAAATTCGCGAAATTTCTAAATTTCTTAAAAATGTCATCAAAATTTCAAACTTTTTTATGAGGACTTTTAGAAAAATTATGGGTATGCAGTTTTATAGCTCATTAAATTTAAGTAAAACGAAGTGCACGTTTCAGTTGGCTAAAAAGTACAGTAGTTTTATTACTTTTTTTGTCAAGGGTGTTGAGCATTTTCTCCATATAAATGTTGTTTTTCGTAATACATTCTATGGTAGCATATGCTATTTTAATTATTTTTCTGTGCAATGAAATGAACTCCACAAAAACTGATTTAAGCAAATTGAGTAATCTTGCTTTATTAAAATTCCATATACAACAAATCATCTATCTAGCTCTGTGGGCTGGGTAATGCTGTATGCGCAATAGTTCTGATAAATATGATACTTCAATTTATTCAAGTAATTCAACAAATGTTTATTCAATTCCATACTTTCTTAAACAATTTATTTTTATTTTTTAATGTCCATTCCATTTCAATCTTTTTCGAGGGTGAATCGATTTGTTTTTGTTTTCTAACTTCTAATAGTAGACAAGTACAAGCACACACACGCATATCGGCCGTTCACACATACATAGTGGCAATGCAATACATTAAGGCGACATAATGACCTTTTATATAGATTTTCACTAGACACTTACGAAAGCATCTTCACTTATACTTACTTACAATGATGTTTACAATAAAAATATCATAGACAAACTCAGCATAGGCAAGCGCTTAGAGTTAATGCATCATTCCATACACAAGACGTAATTATGAATATACATACGTTATATACATATTTATGTATGTAAAAGCAATAAAAAGTTTATAGCTTGCAGTTCACATAAGATACTAATTCACCACATATATAAACGTATACAGTTGTTGTAAAAATGTACCACATTGCATTTCCGTTTTAAAAATTTATTAAAAATTAAGGAACTTTCGTAAAATTTTTTCATTTGTTTAGAACCTCAAAAAAAATCTTAAATTGATTTGGCTATTAAATAATATTTTTTCTTAATATTCTAAAAATACAATTAAAAAATAACCAACATATTTGGGTTGTTCATAAGTTTTATTTCAACTTTTGAGCCTTATTTGATACGGTATTTATTGATGAATTACATTAAACTGATGACAAAAAAATCATAATACGGGCAATTATGTGGGTCACGGTTTTGTTTGTTACACACTTATATGTATGTTTGCACGAGTGCTTCACCGCAATACATGATTATGCTGATATACTTTTGCTTATATCATGCTCGTTAACTTACGTTAAGTACACCTTCTATATGGACGTATGTATGAATGCATGTAAGCACCAACACTAATCAATATTTAAGCTTCTTGCGTCTGGAAAATTAGTTTTCCCAAGAGATTTTCTAAGCTTATGTATATAAATAAGTAGATATAAATATTATTTGGTAGATTATTGCATCTGCAGTAAAGTCATCACTGTTTGTTCTTCCATTCCCATCACCGTTTAATTTATTGAAAATAAAAGTTTTGGAGCTCTTCTTGTTTAATCTATGGATTTGTATGTTTCGGCCGCACTTTTATGTTAAACTGAGCTAAATTGTAAAAGTATGAATAGACAAAATATAATTTTATTTGATTTTCCAAAGCTTTTTGATATATAATTAAATTGTCATTATACAAGAGAAATCAAGATTTCTGCACTCAATAATATTTATCTGGATTAAAAAGGACCTTTGTTTATATTAAAAGTTACACTAAACGGGGACGATGGACTCGTGCGATGTCAAACAAGTGGGCTACATATCATTAGTTGCTTTTCGAGGCCAAGTCTCTGTCTGCCAAGTCTGATACTCTTATCAGCAGCACAACATTGGCTTGGAAGCTCGTGCCAAGTTCCCGATGATCATTACGGGTGACTTCAATGCCTGGGCAATAGAATGGGGCAGAACACTAAAAAATAAGAATGGTGAGATGCTGCTGGAAACTTTCGCCCAAGCTCGATGTTACGGTCTTAAATACCGGGGCTGTGTTGACCTTCAGAAAAATGGTAACGGGTTCTATAATAGATATATCTCTTGCAAACGATACGCTGTCCCAGAAAATAAAATGGATGGCAAGCTAAAAGTACACCCACAATGTCCGCCAAGCAAGTGCCAAATTTTAGAGGACTGAAATGGAAAAAAACTATGCTGAAAAATTACGTTCTGGAGTACATGTTCAAAGAACTTAAATCCATTTAAGGTCCATCTGAAGAAGGTATGAAGCTTTTGGTCTAACAGACATGTGCGATGCATCTATGCCAAGAAGTTTATTTAAAAAGAATTTCGCCCCGCCCCCCAATCCCTGGATCACCGCGTATAGGGTAGTGCTAAAAAAACTAAAAATGTTAAATTACTTACTAAGTAATGTTGAGAAATGTCATAATAACGTTTTTTTCCGCAAAGGGCCAAAGACATTTCCATGTTATAAAGAAAGTAAAATTCCTAGAGTAACTGAAGACGAGTTGCTAACTCCATGCACAAAGATTCAGTCAGTGCTACTGCTGAAAGGCGACAAACCCCCATCTTACCGTCCGATTTGCGTACTGGACACACTTGATATTATTCTTGAAAGAATTATGATTAACATACATACTTTGTTTGCTGACAAAAATGGGTTTGTCTCGATGAACCAGTTCGGTTTTAGAAAAGCCGAGATGCAATTGAAACTGTAGTTGACGTTGCGGCGGAAACTAACGCTGGCCGATCACTCGATCGAGACGCAGAAAGGCAGTGGAGTTTCTGAATATTTGCGCGGTGGCAGAGATCGTCACATCCAAGAACCATATCAAATACTTGGGTGTAGTGATTGACTCACCCTTTTTTAACTTAAAGGCCCATTAGGAGTACGTTTTGCGCATTATGCCAAAAACATGTGGCCTAAGGCATAGAAAAAAGAAATTTTTACATCATGGTTATTAGCTCAATTTTGATGCTGGTTGGTTGGTTAGTTTAAATGGATTGCCACCCTGGCGGACAAGCAATTAACAGATCTGCGATTTTGATTCCACATCTCGTGCAGTTGTGAGTTTATATATATTTTCTTTGCTCATTTCTAAAAGAGCCTTTGTTTTAAGCGGATCATAAAACACCCAAAACTGCCGGGTGATCCTTTACGAACCTGTATTACTCCACCTATGCCTGGCTTTCCGGTGGTAGACACCGGCGATTCGGCCCTTTATTTTCCTAAACTAGGCGCCAATGTTTACCGCGTTTGATCTATACAGTACAGATCCACACCTCGCTAATTCATCCGCTGTCTCGTTTTCGTAAATGTCCCTATGCCCCGGGACCCATATCAGGGTAATTTCGTATTGTCTAGAGATTGAAGCCATTTCTCTCCTACATTCATCTACCAGTTGAGAGTCGACCGAGGTAGAAGAGAGTGCTTGAATGGCAGCTTGGCTATCTGTGAAAATGTTCACTCGCGTGCCAGCTGCTGCATTCCTCTCAGCATACCTGATCGCCTTATTTATCGGAAACGTTTCAGCCTGGAAAACGCTTACATAGTCTGGTAAACGGTAAGGCAGCTTCAGGTTGTACTGTTCAATGAAAACCCCTGCCCCAACTCCACACTCCATCTTCGATCCGTCCGTATAGACCTCAAGGCCATCAGGTGACTGAACTCTTCCAGTCTCTATGGCTATGAAATCTGGAATGGATCGTGCGGCTAACGTAGCTCTTCGGCAGGATGTATTCAGTTGGTAGCGCCTTGATCTCAGTTGGGATTCCGCTGAGAATGGTGCTGTACCGGCTTTTCCTTCCAGCACCCCAATGCTTGTAGCCTAATGTCACTGTTAGCAGATAAGTTTTCGATAAAAATATCTATTACATCTTGTAAAGCCCTCTTCACAATTTTGCTGATGACCGGAAAAAATTTTCCCGACACTAGTATTGCAACATCATCTGCATAAGCTACTACTTTGATTCCCCAGGAATCTAGCTTTACCAGTAGTTTAAGACAATGATCCATAATAGCGGTGAGAGCACACCTCGGTTCTATCTCGGAAAACTAACTCAGCATAAATCGCTCTGCTCCTTAGCAGGGAACTATCTATGACCGGACGCAGTAATCAATCCCTGCTTCCACAAGTTCACCATGTATTGAATATATGCTGACATTATTAAAGGCCCCTTCGATATCTATAAAGGAAGCCATAGTTTATTGTTTATAGTACAGTGAACTCTCAATCGTGCATACCACCTCGTGCAAGGCTGTCTCCGTTGACTTCCCTTTCAGGTACGCATGTTGCGAGTGTGATAAAAAGGATGTGTTATCTCTAATGTACAAGTCTAAGAGTATCTGTAAAGTCTTAAGTATAAAGGACATTAGGCTAATTGGCCGGAAGTCTTTAGCATTATCATGACCCCGTGCTTCCGAAGCTCCGTGAGTTCTTCATTCCACCAAGGTGTGCGAGCCTTCTTGGCATAACTTAACGGACAGGCTTTCGAAAAGGCCTTCCGAAAGGCTCTTTCTCAGCTATCCGTCCTGGCACCTAGCTTAACCCCTATGGAAACATCTTCAATTGGTATTTTGTTCACTTCTTTGGTAATATCCTAAAGGGAGTAGGCGTTTCCGCCGCAATGCTTAACTAAAAAAGTATACGACGGTGGTCCGAGGTTTCATCATCGCATACATTCCATTTTGTGACCTTTAGGATATCCTCAGTTAACAACGTCAGGAGTACTAGGAAATATATATGTGTGGGTACTACCTCTACTGCAAGTTCGGAGAGCTGAAATTGGAACATAGAAAAGCTTTAATATGTCTTTTGACAGGACACTTGCTCGGGGTTTACCTTATGGGCAGCTGTAGAAGAGGTTAAAGTGGGCATTCTCACTCCGAAGAACAGCTTGTTATCCACCTTTCGTAGTGGATCGATGCATTCATCGTTAAGCCTCAGAAGGTACCATGAGCTTTGCGCACCCTCAAGAGGCTTCTCACCACAAATGACGGCCCAGTCCGTCATTGGTATATTAGGGGTTTTCCTTCTAGGGAGGTCGGCGGCCGGGATAAGTTTGATCTTAAAACCCTCCCAGGCGCTGCCGAGCTCAGCTACGCACTTGCCAAGAAAATCCCTATAGAACTCATCCCTGCATTTGAAAATCCGATCGATCTCGATCCATTTCCCCTGAACGGGCTTTCCGCTCCCTGTGAACACGTCAACCAGCGCGACGTGGAGGTGATCCCTGGCCACCTCACAGTATCGCCGTTTCGTCGGTGGTCCTTGCAGCTTGGGGGGACTCTTTTATGTCTGCCCTTTTCCTAGCTGGTTCCGCTGTGGAGTCGTCCTTCGACCTCCCTCGTTTAACGGCTTCCAGTTTTATTGATGGCTTCGAGTTAAGATGCTTCTTATATTCTTTCACCACCTCCTTACACTTTTGGCGGTCTTCTTCATCCTTGAGGTGCACAGTACCGGCAGCAGCATTCTTGGCAATATTGTCCAGAATGAAAACAGCCCGCTTGTACTTCGCCTTGAGAGTCACCCCAGAGGACTTCGTTCTTCTTCTTAGGGAGTTCGGAGCGCTCCCATGAGCATTCAACGCAGCCTTCGAGGTAGTTGGAAGATCAGGATTGATAGGCTTAGCATTCGCTGGTAGAGCCGCAGAGTAAGATTCCTGACTGGAAGCCAGGAGTGCGTCCTCCTATGCGCTTAGAAAGTCTTCCTTGACCTCCCTGTGCTTTTGTTTGTTGTCGTTTTTTGTTTAGTTTTTGTTTGTTTTATTGTCCATGTGAGTCCCACGAGTAAGCACGGAAGGGGTAGTTCGCCCCAGCAGAGCCGGCATACCGAGGTAAAGCACTTATACAACCGACCTTGCCTGGGCATCGGAGGGGAGGGGAAAACGTTCGCGTTCAGCCATCTTTCATTGCCCACTGGTCACTCATCCATCAGCAATGTTGCTTAAAACGCCTTGGCTTGGGTAAGGGGCGTTAGGGACTCCCCAGTCCTTACCCCAATACCACGATCAAAGACCATTTCCCCGTTACAGAGCTATTAAGGAGCATAAACAGCATGGCACTGATCTCTGATCTTAGCTGGACACCATCCTGACAACGCACAGGATTATCTCTGTAGTGTCCATTTCCAGTCGACACCCTCGCGGAGGGTTCAGTCAGAGGATTTTTGCCAACCAATATTTCGATGTACGCGGCCCCAACCTGGGTCAACTCGGTCCTATTCAACTGCCTATCGGCTATGCACCTTACGAGCGGTCTGCGGTTTCTGCACAATTTTATCCTACGTTATAAACGCCATGAAATAAAAAATATTTACGAAATGCTTTCCGCAAGCAACGGAAGAACCAGTCGAAAAGTGATGGAGGCGGAAAAAGGAATGGCCAATGGAATAGTTCCCCAAAAGGGCAGATGAACTTATTCACTGATACCAAACATCAGCAAATGGCTGGAAGGGAATCACGGTAACACTAAGCGAAGCCGCAGTATACCTTCTCTTCCAAATATGCTTCTCAAATTTTAAACAAAAAAGGCTACATTGACTCCATAATAATAATAATAATAATCCCAACGGTTTTATCCCTCCATACCCGCCCGGCCGACGCGAGGGGCGCATCCGCATGACGCACGGATATATAAAAAAAAAAATTTGGTTTTTTTTCATATATGTTGCGCCGAGTCATGAAAGGCAGAGGTTTGTTAAGTGTCGAGATCTAAAACTGTTCAGCTACAGAACAAATGCTCATCCGCTGATCGAATAGTAATATATGTATATGTATGTATGTATTAATTATTGAGAGGATTGAGTATAGTTTTCTTTATGTAAAAAAGTGAGTCTGAAATATCAAAAGAACCGGAGTGAGTGTTAAAATCCTGACACAAACTACGGAGTGGCTCATTTAACTCAAAATTACTTTTACATGGCTTCCGAAAGAGAGGCCGGAAATTTCTTGAAATTCTGGAGGGAACGTTCAGTTTTATTTCGCTAAGAAGAGATGGGCTAGAGATCAAGCCTGTCTGTAACTTGACCAAAAATACAATGCCTAGCATTTCCCTGCGACTAGCAAGTGTAGGAAGATTAATGAGTTTTAAACGACTTATATATGGCGGCAGGTTGTACTGAGAATCCCAACGAAAATTCCTTAAAGCAAAAAGTAGAAATTGTTTTTGAATTGACTCTATTCTGTCGGAATGAACTTGATAGCGCGGGTTCCAAACAACAGATCCATATTCCAGTATGGGCCTCACGTTGTGAATAGAGCCTTCGTGATGTAAGGGTCATTGAATTCTTTTGACCACCGTTTTACAAATGCAAAAACACCCTTCGCCTTGTTAACTGTAACATTTATGTGAAGATTAAAATTAAATTTCGGGTCCATTGTAATTCCAAGATCAACAAAGTTAAACACTTGTTCGAGGATATGGTTACATAATTCATAAGAAGCTGGTTGAACTGCTCTGCGAGAAAAGCACATTACTTTACATTTTTTAAGGTTTAGTGGCATGTAATTTATTTCACACCAGTTACTCATGCTATTTAAATCCGCTTGTAGTAAGGACCTTTTCTCAACAGAATGATACGATCTAAAAAGCTTTATATCATCAGCATACAATAAAATTTTTGAATAATTTATTACAGAAGGTAAGTCATTTATAAAAAGTAAAAACAGAATCGGACCAAGGTGACTTCCTTGCGGGACCCCTGAAGAAACATGAATAATGTTTGAGGAACTATTTTTAAAAAGAACTCGTTGTGTTCTGTCAATGAGGTAGGAAGACATCCAACGAAGGAGATTAGGTTGAAAACCAAGGAGATCGAGTTTATGGAACAGTAAAGAGTGACTTACTCTGTCGAATGCTTTACTAAAATCTGTGTATATAACATCAGTGTGCATAAATTCTCTGAATCCATTTGAAACATGAGTTGTGAACTCAAGCAAGTTTGTAACGGTAGATTTACCCTTAGAGAACCCATGTTGTGTGCTAGAAATTGTAGAGGATATGGAATACGTTAAATGGTCAACAACAATAGCTTCGAATAATTTAGGAATAGCAGAAAGCTTAGCTATACCGCGGTAATTTTCTATAGAGGACCTACTCCCGGTCTTATAGAGGGGTATAATGAATGATTCTTTCCAAGCTGAAGGGAAAATCCCAAGCTTAAGAGAAAGATTATATAAATTAGTTAAGGGCACATAAATATGTTTAGCACAGTTTATGAGGAAACACGTCGGGATCGAATCGGGGCCAGCCTTAAATGATTCTTTTAAGTTACTCAAATAATAAAATACTTCCTCGGAAGATATCTGCGGAATAATAGCAGAGGTGAGGGAACAGAGTTTATATGGATAAGGTTTGCTCAGAGGCGAGTTAATGGAGTAATTTGACCTGAAGAATTGGGCAAACATGTTGGAAATTGATTGGGAGTCACAAGAAACGGTATTTTGATATTTCATAGCAGACGGAAAACTAGTCACCCTGCGCCAAGAGTTAACGAAGTCATAAAATGATTCAGGGTTTTTTATTAGATTCCTTTTAACTTTGCACAAATAAGATCTGTTAAATACATATTAGGCTCGTAGAGATGGCAAGACGTCGTCAACAACAGCTACGTGAGGTAATAGCTGGTGTGGAGAGAGTTTAGTAACGTAGGCGTAGCCAAGAGGCTGCAAGTCGTGCATTGTGCCATGGATATAGCAGAACTCTCAAGAGTTTTCTCTTTACGGGCGTCGTCCCTTATTTATCAGGCGCGCAGCTACATTTTTGTAAATATAGTATAACCATATACTGAAACGACAGAATAATCGTAGTATTTCGAAGCTGATCGAAGTGAAATATTTCTAAATTGACCTAATGTAATCATAACAGCAAAAGTCCTTTTTAAAAGTATTTATAAGTAACTAGCAAATACCCGGCGTGCTTCGCTGCTGCATTCTGTATGAACAACAGACAGAATACAATAACTACCTTCTTAGTCGGAAAAACCTAAAAATATGGATTTTTCCCACCAAAGCGCATCCTAGTGGCCGTTGTTAGTAAAAATAAAATGTAGATACAGATTTTTCGAACACGAAAATCCCCAGAAGATGAAACAAAACAAATAACAGATACGCATGTCAATTTGACCCACTTTGTGTGGTGTATCTTCCACATTAAAATTTCTTTAACATCTTTAGGCGTTGCTCCACTTTTTTATCATACAAACCTTTTCTTTTTTCATTTTTTACAACAACAAAAAAAAATCAACCAAATCGGTTCAGCCGTTCTCAAGTGATGCGATAACATACATGGGGCATTTTATTTTCACACAAAGTATTTATGTTTAGGAGCCTAATAAATGTTTTGAATTTCAATCAAATCGGTCTGTAAATACGGATTTTAGAAATATCTCGACTCCAGCGCCACCTATCGACATTAGTTTTGCTCAATGACACGTCCAGTAGTTATATGCTCTTTGTTTGGGCATATCTTTAAACTTATAAGTTTATATTATTTCATTTAATTGTTAATACTCACCACATATGTATTTCGATTGTAAACTGAATTACACACATGAAATGTATCGATTACCAAATGTACTCGAGTCTCGAACTATCATTAATACATACTACTAAGTCTAAATATGTTTAATCAACCCTAACTCAACGAAGAGATTTACATGTACAACCAAAAGAATTATTAAAAAGTCCACTTGAATTCAAACCACCACCAGCATCGCTTTACTTTCCGGGTTCTCTCCACTTCGTATAATTTTAGAACTTTGCGTCCAGAATTGAATTAAAGTTAACACAGATTAACCAGTAACTACAAAAAAGCTTGTAGTTTTACATTTTGGCGCCCGAGCAGGGACTGTAAAGTTTTTCTTTTAATAATTATTTTGTCGTCGTGCGACTGGTGGGTGGTTATACCAGCAATTTAAAAACGAAGTCTACAATCAACTAAAGCACCAGCAGCGCCAGTAAATCGGAACCTCGTTGGAGCATCGGTGGAGTTCTCAACAGCGGATAGACATAGAAAACGGGCAACAAGCGGTTAAGTAGCAGCTTGGTTCACATACATAAGTCAAAGGAATGAGTAGAACAGCAAAAATCGAGGTATGATAAAAACTATGTGCGTGGAAAAAAGTGTTTAAAAAAAAAAAAAAAAGTTAATAAAACCGCAAGGTGACATACATACATATACATAGAATCCGTTCTTTTGTACAACTATAAAACCACAAATTCTATCTCCGTTAATTAATTTAATGCATACCGTTTCTACATCGAGGGGTCATTTAAGTTTGCGGTATATATATAACTATATGTATATATAGTATACATACAAATTGTCGGGTACAGTAATAACGTTAGTGTTGCATAGAAATACATAGCTACATACATATGTACATACATATATTCGTCGTCGTTAACATACATATGTATGTATGTGTGTGTTATTTTCGGCTGCTTAGACTGTTAGAAGAATTTTATTGTGATTAGTTATATATCTACGTACATATATACATGCATGCATAGGTACATACATTGCGTTCGTACATGCACTACATACATACGTACATTGCACGCATTAGCAAACATTTGTCGTCGTAATTTTCGCGTTATTGCCCACACTTTCTTTCGTTGCGCTAAAAGAATCTATGTATTGTGCTTACATACATACATATGTATAAATGTGCATACGGTGATTCATACAAATCGAGTATAGCTAGTTAGTAACGTTGTTCTTGCTGTTGGTTTTGGCGATTGCTCTACACTACAGTCTAGCAGGTGTCAAACGGTGTTCATCTTCATCATCAGGGGCGTGCACAGCCACCACCGAAAGCGTTCGGACAATGATCGTAATTGAGTTTAGAAGTTAATTAAATAAAAATTTTAATTTTCAAATAAATTCCAAATCATTGCATTACTGTTGTTGTTCAAAGGCTATTTTTTTAATTTAATCGTTGTCGTTTTTACGTTCCATTCGAAAGGTGAAATAATTTCAGTTTCTAAAATTTTCTGAAATAAATTTATCAAAATAATTCTTTTCATAAATACTTTGCAATGCCTTCAGAAAAGCCATCTGAAATGGATGCAACAAAGCTTGCTACCTTACGGCAGCAAAGGTCAACTGCGCGTGGAAATATCACACGAATTAGAAACTTATTAGAAAGCACTGTGACAAATTGGAATGTGATTGATTTAGAATGTAGGTTGGAAATTTTGAGCTCCTACATAAAGCAATTAATGGCGTATCAAACTGAGATTGAAAGAGAAGATCCAACAGATGAAAAACGAGGTGAAATTGAAGAGTTGTGCATCAGTGCCAAATCGAAATTACTGCAACTTCTAGGAGTTCATAAGCGTAGGGACAGCACGATTTTGGAGCAAACGTTGGGGACTACAATGCTACCTTCATCCTTTCGTTTGCCCAACCTGAAACTACCCAGCTTCGGCGGAAAATATTCCGATTATAAAAATTTCATTAGTACCTTTAATAACTTAATTCATGAGGATATCACGCTAGCTACGATAGAAAAATTTAATCACCTCTTAAGCTGTTTAACTGGCGATGCGCTAAGAACTGTCAAAGCGTTTCAAGTGTGCGAAGAAAATTACAATAAGGCCTTAGACCGTTTAGCGGAACGATATGACAAAAAATGTCTGATATGTTTCGACAACATTGAGCAATTATTTGAAATCAATAAAATGAATAAGCCAAATGCTTCAAGCTTGAGAAGTGCAGTAGACGTAGTTTCGGCAATTTATGATTCTTTGCAGTCGCTTGGTAGTGAAAGCGAAATTACAAATGCACTTATTATACACTTGGTTATGTCCAAAGTTGATCCAGTCACAAAGTCTAAATGGAATGATCAAATGGATTACTCCACTCTTCCAACGTGGAATGCATGCGCAAAGCTATTAATTCGTCGTTCTCAGTCACTGGAAGTAAATGAAGATAGGTCCAGCAAGCCTGAAAAATTTTCACAATCACATTCCAATCAAAAAACGTCATTTACATGTGCCCAGACGGATAATGAAACGAAATGCCAATACTGCAAATCAAATAGCCACGTTATTTATAATTGCAATAATTTCAGTGCCTTACCAATACACCAAAGGTTTGATTTTGTGAAGAAGGGGGGAAGATGCATTAACTGCCTAAAAATTGGGCACTCAGTCCGCAACTGCTCACGGTCTCATTGTCGCGTTTGCCAACGCCCCCACCATACGCTCTTACATAGGTACGAAGTACAGACAGTTTCAACAAACAATGCTACAAGACCATCGAATACGAGTGCTTCTTCACAACAATCAAACCCACGATCCTCGCATCACGTCTCCAGTGTCCATGACGTAGTAATTCTAGCCACTGCATTGGTAAAAATCAAAGACCAATTCGGAAATGCTCAAGTAGTAAGAGCTCTTTTGGATTCTGGATCACAAATTAATTTTATTAGTGAGCAATGCGCAAATGTGCTGAAGCTTAAACAGCAATCAAAAGGCTTAAATATTGTGGGTATTGGTGAAGCAAATGCTCACATTAGACATATGGTAAATACGACAGTTAACTCATGTATAAATGAGTATTCATTCCAGGCTGACTTTTGGGTTCTGAAGTCTATTTCGAGTTATCAGCCCGAAGTCAATCTGCCTGTTGAATCATGGGAAGTTCCATCAAATATCAAACTGGCAGATCCAGATTTTAATAAAAGTAAGAAAATCGATTTATTGATCGGTGCTGACATATTCTTCGAATTGTTGTCTGTCGGACAGATTAAATTAAAGAACTCGTTGCCAATTTTGCAAAAAACCTTGTTGGGATGGATTGTTTCTGGAAGGATTACAGCAGGCGAAAATGATAAGTCAGCTGTTTGCAATTTAATAAATAAAACGCGCGAAGATGAAATGACTCATGTAGATTCAGTGGTTCAAAAGTTTTGGGAAATTGAAGAAATCCCAACAAACAAACCTAAATATTCTGAAGAGCAAATGAATTGCGAAGCTCACTTTGTTGCAAATACAAAGTTATTAGATTCAGGTCGCTTTGAAGTTCACCTACCATTTAAAATGCCAAAATCAGCACTTGGTTCGTCGTATGAAACGGCAAAAAGACGTTTTCTTTCTCTTGAACGTAGGTTGTCAAAAACACCTGACATTCAAGAAATGTACATGCAGTTCATGCAAGAATATTTGTCGTTGGGTCACATGTCTCCAACCAAAACTGTTATTCCAAGCGAACCTCATTACTTTATACCTCACCAAGTCGTGGTGAGGCCTGACAGCTTAACAACAAAGCTAAGAGTTGTTTTCGATGCTTCGAGCAGAACTTCCTCTCAACTCTCTCTGAATGATATATTGATGGTCGGCCCTACTATTCAGCCAGATCTTTATATTATTTTGCTTCGCTTTCGATGCCGAAAATATGCCATCACAGCTGATATCACAAAAATGTACAGGCAAATAAAAATGCACGATAAAGACCGATTATATCAACTAATTTTGTGGCGTGAAAACCAAAACAAGCCAATTCAAACATATGCACTTAATACCGTTACATATGGTACTTCGCCAGCGCCATTTTTAGCCATTAGGTGCTTAAAAGAAATTGGCATGTTAAATAAGGAAGTATTTCCAGTTGGTTCGAAGGTAGTCCAAGAAGATTTTTACGTTGACGATTTGTTATCAGGTGCCGAAACTTTAAAGGAGCTCGAAACACTGCAAACAGAAGTTGTTAAAATTTTAGATATGGCTGGATTTACATTGGCAAAGTGGTACTCAAATCACAAACTATTTCAAAATGGAAAAAATTGTGAGAAGGCCATAAGTATCAATGACACAGAATACACAAAGGCTTTGGGTTTAGTTTGGCATCCAAATACCGATGCACTTTCATTTAACTTAGTCGACAACTTCGAAAACGCCAAGGCCACAAAGCGTAACATTTTATCAATTTCATCTCGATTATTTGATCCATTGGGCCTAGTATGCCCAGTTGTAACAAGGGCCAAAATAATCTTGCAAGAACTGTGGCTGCATAAGTTGGATTGGGACGAAACAATCCCCATGGCGTTGAATACAAGCTGGAACAATTTTAAAGAAAATTTTAAGAAGCTTTCAGAAGTAAAGGTGCCTCGTTACGCAGGCACATCATCGTCGTCAAAAATTCAAATACATGGGTTTGCCGATGCTTCTATGAGAGCATTCGGTTGTTGTTTATACGTACGAAGCGAGCACCAAGGAAAAGTTGAAACAATACTGCTAACGGCAAAATCAAAGGTCGCACCCTTAAAGACTAAAACCCTCCCAAGGCTTGAGTTATGCGCAGCTCACTTATTAGCCCAATTGTGGAAATCTGTCGCTCCCATAGTATTGTCAGCGGCAGAAAAAGTAGTATTTTGGAGCGATTCTGAAATCGTGTTATACTGGCTGAAGAAGCATCCATCAACGCTTTCGACATTTGTTGGAAACCGTGTAGCTGATATTCAAGATCTAGCAAAATCAGTTACTTGGCGTCATGTACCAACAGATCACAACCCGGCTGACATTGTATCTCGGAGTTGCAATGTTGATGAACTGCAAAAGTCCATTTGGTTTAACGGACCACCATTTTTATGTAAAAAAGAAGAAGAATGGCCCAGAAACGCGAATTTTGATCCTCCAGACAAACTCAAAACATTAGAAATTCGAAAATCGAAAGTTATAGCGCTTGTTGTCGAAAAAGAGCCAAAAATCATATACCAAATTATTGAAAGCTGCTCCTCTTACTCAAAGGTGTTACGCATAGTAGCATACATTTATAGATTTATTAAACCAACAAATTTAACAAACAAAGTTTTAACAGCAAACGACTTGAAGTTATCATTCTTCAAAATAATCGAAACAATTCAGCAAGTAGAATTTGCAGAAGAAATAAAACAACTGAAAACTGGAGTGTCTTTGACAAAAAACCAAATTCAAAAGTTGAGTCCTGTTTTACAAGAATATGAGGAAAGCGGAAGAACATTTTCACTTTTGCGAGTAGGCGGTAGGCTTTTAAATGCAACACTTCCATACAATACAAGATTTCCACTATTGTTGCCAAAATCACGTTTTGCTAATTTATATCTAACATATTTGCACCTAACTAATTGTCATGCTGGACCACAGGCACTGGTCGGTTTAATGAGACTTAAGGTTTGGCTGGTCAACGCCAAAGAAGTGGCTCGAAAAGTTGTGCGGAACTGCATACATTGCTTTAAATATAAACCAAAATTAATCAACCAAGTCATGGGAAATCTTCCTAGAGATCGACTTGTATCTGTAAGACCATTCTTAGTTTCAGGAGTCGACTTTTGTGGGCCAATCTACACGTCTTATAGAATACGTGGTAGACCGCCATATAAAACATATGTCGCTGTCTTTGTCTGTTTTGCATCCAAAGCTGTTCATATCGAAGCCGTACCAGATCTCTCCACTAATGCTTTTATTTCTGTACTTAAAAGGTTCATCGGAAGGAGAGGACTGCCAGAGAAGATCGTGTGCGACAACGCCACGAATTTTGTAGGCGCCAACACGAAACTGAAGGCCCTAAGAGACGTATTCTTCAAAGAGGCCAGCCAAACGGAAATCAGCAACTTCGTCGCGGACCACGGCATCAAATTCGAATTCATCCCTCCCCGTGCGCCACATTTCGGAGGCCTATGGGAGGCCGCGGTAAAATCTACCAAACATCTCTTGTACCGCACCGTCGCAGAGGCAAAACTGACGTTCGAAGAGCTGTCGACTGTGCTAATAGAGATCGAGGCTGTTTTAAATTCGAGGCCCATCGCTCCAATGACGCAAGACCCCAACGATGGAGAAGCGATTACTCCGGGTCATCTTCTAATCGGAGAATCTTTAAAGGCATTGCCAGAGCCCGCTTCCAAAGATTTAACGCTGCATTACTCAAAGCGATGGCAGCACATCTCAACACTAAAAGCGCGTTTCTGGTCTGCCTTCCAAAGGGACTACATATTGGGGCTGCAAGCCAAGGCAAAGTGGGCCAAACCAGAGCAAAATATCGAAGTGGGTGCGCTTGTTCTCGTTCACGAAGACAATTTGCCTCCACAGAAATGGCTACTGGGCAAGGTTGTCAATGCCATAACTGGCACAGATGGAAAGGTCCGTGTCGCAGACATTAAAACACAAAACTCAACCATTCGACGTGCTATTCATAAGCTCGCGCCATTGCCAATTAGTTATTGATAGCTGTGCTAATCAACGCGGCCGGCATGTTTGGGCATATCTTTAAACTTATAAGTTTATATTATTTCATTTAATTGTTAATACTCACCACATATGTATTTCGATTGTAAACTGAATTACACACATGAAATGTATCGATTACCAAATGTACTCGAGTCTCGAACTATCATTAATACATACTACTAAGTCTAAATATGTTTAAGCAACCCTAACTCAACGAAGAGATTTACATGTACAACCAAAAGAATTATTAAAAAGTCCACTTGAATTCAAACCACCACCAGCATCGCTTTACTTTCCGGGTTCTCTCCACTTCGTATAATTTTAGAACTTTGCGTCCAGAATTGAATTAAAGTTAACACAGATTAACCAGTAACTACAAAAAAGCTTGTAGTTTTACACTCTTACTGTAAAAATTTTATTAAAATCGGTTTGGTACTTTTGACGCCTATAAAGGATATACATAAACATTTTTTCTATTTTATATATATGTACATATGTATAGATTGGTGGTGCAATGTGAAAATTGGATTTTGCCACGCCCCTCCGCCCGCAGACCGAAAATCATTTGGAGTCCATACGTTACATACATACACACACCCTGTTTTATATATAAAGATGTTTTATTTTTTTTACTAATAAAAATTGTATTTTAATATAATTTCTTTTTTAACAAATAAGTATTTACATATATATTGCATGTTACAGGTATGCAGTTATGGCATTTGTATATCGAAAACCAGTTTCGAAATGTAGCAAATTAAGCAAAATTGAATTGAAAATTTTAAATTCGTTTTTATGCATTACTCATATAAATCTCTTTCAGTTTTTATTATTAAATAGTTAAAAAAAAAACAAAAATTGCATTCACTTAAATAAGTATTCTAGGCATATGTTTATTGTACTCGTATAAAGAATGTACATAAATAAAGTAAAGTATCTAAGGTACGGGTTAGAATTCATTCTCTATATCAAAACCCTGAAGCTCATTACGTTTAATTTATTTCGATTGGAACTAAACTATTCCCTAAAGAAGTTGGATCTAAAATTGTTACTGCTGTTAAAATTATGTCTTTGAAATTTACTCTAATTTTAATTTGCCCATATACATAGCGTTGTATGTAAAATAATATTTAAAATGTTCTGAAGTTGTGAGCGTGTAAACTCAGAGTAAGTAGAATAAAACCAGATTTTTTTTTTGGTAATTTCTAGTCGCTCAAAATCGAAGTGATATGGTCAAAGATGAAATTCAGAAGTGATGGCCATTAAATTGAAGAATATTTTTTTTTAAAAGCTACACCGAAATTTTAATGTTTTGAACTCGTTTGTATTTTCTTTAAATTCTGATAACCTCTTTTTATAGCATATATCTTTTTTAAAAACAACAATTTCCAAACAGATTTCAACATGCCACAGCTAATGAGAAACTCAGTTTTGAGCAAAAATATTTTAGTAACTGCCAGTATGGTGGCCGAGTCGTAACTAACTAAAACTCGATTTCAATCTCGACGACGTTAACAGCGTGGTTAACTATTTCGATTTTTCATAAAAATAATAAAATTCACGACGCGTTCTAATTGTGTTTTTACGACTAAAATTTAAGCATTTCATTATCAGTTTATAATGGGGTTTTGAAAATATAAATTTTCTATTTCAAACCAGATCAATTTTACCAATACGAATATTACATTTAAAATTTTATTTAATTTCTTAACAAACTTTTTACTTATAAAGTTGAGTAATTCAATTGCAGAATGATGGAATAAAGCACCAAGGTGGCAAAAATCATTAGAATATCCGACAAAACTACTTTAAAAATTTTTCGCCATCATCTTGGCATGACTGAAAAAATCAGATCCAGATGGATACCGAGCAGCAATGATAAATTTAAGGTTTGCGACTTTTGTATGCCATAGCTAACTGAATATGAGCAGGAAGCCAAATGAAAATATCAAGTTACTACATACGAATGTGAATTTCAATTTATTTTCCTTATTCACTCCCTATTCTAGTACGCTATGACGTCAAAAACTGTCAAACCGAAACCAAAGAAGAAAACGGAACAAAAATGTCGGACTCCTCTAATTTACCATTCTTGGGTACCAAAAATTCTCTCACAGCCATAAGAGTCCATCTTTCAGAAGATATTTATATAAGTTCACTAAGGTGAAAAAATATTCTTCATGAGAAAAAAACCAACCATCATCGTATAAAATAAAATTGATGTGAAAAATCCGAAAATCCGCTTGAATCGAAATTTAATGACTAAAAATCGAGCTCTTTATTAAAACCTTTGTTAATAAACAAGCCATAGAAGTAAAAATATTAAAATTTTACTATTAAAATGGAAATGAAACAGCTTTAAGAAGTGGCTCTCCCTAATGTGTATCCAATTTTTATAAACCACAACGAAATTGCACAATTCCATTACTATAATTTGTTTCAATGGCGTATGTTTAATTAACAGTTATTCATACACTGACACAAGAACGAATTCATGTTGAAATAAATTGCAGCTTACATTCTTAAATGTACAATTGCTTATCAACTTAATAATTTTTTATTAATCAGAATTCAAGAGAAATGCACATACTGTGGCTCGTGAAATACTTTTTATAAAAATGCCTTTATTTCGTTTGTAGGAAGAATACTATATTGAAAAAAAATCACATTTTGAAAGTTTATACTAAAACAGTGAACTTTAAATTAAAAGTTATGGAAGTAAACACTTCCTTTGTCTTTTCGGTCAAGCTTCGAACGTTTCGTATTTTCCTATACTCAGCGTTGAGGAGCTATTAGTTAAGGAGGAATCGATCGAAGCTCATCGAAAGAATTTTATTATTTTATTTTTAAATGATTTAATAAATAAAACGTTTGTGGCAGAAAAACTATACGAGTACTTAAATTGGCTCTAAAAGCCTTTAAAAGAAGAAATATCGACGTTCTATAAAAAAAATCACGATTGAAGTAGAAAAGAAAAAAGCAATATATTGTTATGTTCAAATACGTCATGATTCAATTATTAAAGGTTAGGTAAATAATGACATTCAAATTTTGACACTCCCTTATAAAGGGTTGTTTTACGTAGTATGGAAAACGGGTTAGAATTTTTTTCCCTTTCTTAAAAAGTAAATATCTAGTAGTAAAATGTTATTGATTTTTTTAACTAAAAATTTCGAAGGCATTTCATTTAAATTAAGAAATACAATAGCTACGCTTACAAAACATAATTATGTACTTATTGGTATATTTTTTTAAACATTTTTGACCAGCGTGCGAAGAGCATTAAATGGAGCAGCGCGTCATTTATACACATTTACCTGAAATATTTACGATACGTGGTCAGTCTTGTAATTAGAAAAATGGCTGTTTTTAAAAGCCGAATTTGATCTTACTGTTTATGCGGACAAAAGAAAAAAAGTGTTGCCTGTTAGTTTTTGGTATTAAAAAGTTTTCAGGTTACTACTATTTTTATTTTTAAGAAGCAACACGGTTTGGATGCTAAGGGAGCCGTTTGACAAAAAGTGAGGGAGATAGCTGCTTAGTTACCAAACCTTTAATAATTGAATCATGCAAATACGTAAGTATATATGAAAAGTAAAAATAAGCCTACTGCGTCAATTCATTGAGCATTTCAACGCTAAAAATAATTAAAATTAAAATTTGACAACTACAAAAACATTTTACTGTATCTAACTATAGTACAATAATGTGTTACCAGGAGCAATGCTTCCTGAGTATCCCTTGTAGTATGATGCGTCTTGCACTTATTACGTTGAAAACAAATGTATTTTTCAAGCAACATGTAGAGCGAGTACATTTTTTTTTAATGCTACTACCTGTTTAATATGCCTTGCATCTAACAATTTTTTTTCATTTGTAACTTAAAAAATAAAAAAAAATATTTTCTCTAGGGTCAAAAATGTTGTAGGGTTGACAAGGTGTGGCAAAGGCTTTTTAAACAGTTTAAAGATATTACCAAGTAATTGGTTTGACGCCGATATTAACGGTTTCAAGAAAATTGTAGAGACAAAAGCAAGGTATTTACTTGTCGAATTTTTTTTCATATTTGAAACAAATACTGCTTTTTATCTAATTTTCTCCCCAGTTAAGCGTGGTTTTTTCTTCAAAACGCGACTATATTTATTAAAATGTGCTTTGCTTCTGCCGAGAAATTTAAGAGAATCAGCCTTTTTCTCTAAAATTTTTCATTTGTCGGTTACGTCAATTTGGCGGTTATGGCTCGATATGGTAAGTAAAGTCCATTTAAAACACAAAATCGATATTTGAGAAGAGTTTTTAATTTATAATATGCTGTCCAATATTCAAAGAACTATGTTGTGAGATTTTCAAAGCAAGCGAAAAATGCGGTGTATTTATGTATGTATATGTAAAAAATATATTAGTGTGTATGTAAAATTCAATCTCACATTGAAGATATAGTAAAACGACAAAAAAACCAATATTAAACTATTTACATGTTTTCATTAAAAAATTATAGATAAAGCGAAAGTCATTAACAAATTTTCAATAAATATTTAACATAAATATGAACCTATTTATTATGTTCGTATACATATGTATGTACATGCATATATGTATAAGGTTCTGAACACAACACTAATTGCTTATATACATATTTTGATATATTGAAAATATATAAAATAAAATCCTTTTCATATCTGCAAATACACATTAAAAAAGGATTCAAAGAAAATTAATTTCAGTATTTTTTTACCCGAGCGTACTTGTATACAAGTATGAACTTTGTTCGCATAACGGTTGTGTGTAACAGTCATAAATAATTATCGATTATAATCGAGATAGATATACGATTATATACCAAAATTATCAGAATGAAAAAAAATCGTTTTAGAACTGACTCTCTGTTCGTCCGTGGACACGATTACTTGAGTAAAAATTGAGATTTCTTAATGAATGGTGCATGCATACATATATTGCTATATGTATATTGGAACGACTTTCCGTTCGTTGAAAACGAAAACGACACTGAAGATAGCGCAACGCCGAAACCGGTATGTCATAAAACTCAATTTGACAAGGAATGACGGAAAATCGATACAACATAAAAAATTAAAAAAAAAAATCAAGACACATATGTATATTGGCTCTTTGGCCAGGGTAGGTTGGTATTTAAAATTGTTCATATCGGCCAATAACCACGCCTACCTGCCATAAAGTTTTTTGTTTTCGTTATCTGTTAAAACAAACCGGGTAAAATTTAATATTTGCAGCGATTTTAAACAAAGAAATAAGTTTTTACAAAATGGGCATTGCTCCGCCTACTTATGTACACATTACAATAACAGTGCCATCGTCCCTTAATTTTGTACACATATATTGTCCTTGACGTCACTTAGCTAATAGTTCAAAATTTGTGTAATCGGAAAGTAACCACGCTCACCATATATCTGTACTTTAATACCAATTATTTATTTCAAATTCGATATTTATACAAATTTGGAAATGGGCTTGGCACGGCCCATACAAAAATACATTGCGAAGATATATAAAATTCGGTTTCGCGCGAATTTAATTTTTCTTAAAGTGTGTTACACGATATGCTGCCACTTTTTAGATACATACATATGTAATTCTGTATGTCTGTCAAATTCACATTATTTTATTTTTAATAAAATAAATAAATGCAATTTATTTTTTTAAAACACAATTTGAAATTGACAATTTGAAATTTGCTGTGTGTCACGAGGAAAATAGAAACCGTTCTATTTTGTATGCACATGTATCTGCTAAATACACAAGCTAATCTAATTTGTGTTTACACGATATCTTTGCTTTTACATATGTAAAAAATTACGTGTAAATACTTAAGAACACTTTTACTTTTTATCATTCATTTATTGATATTTTATATTGCAAGTCTTAATTATTTTTACATGACATCCAATTTGGAATTTGTCATGCCAATATGACTAAAAAATTGTGAAGTAGCCATATTAGTTTTATGCACGCAGAATAGTCTACATGATAGGTTGCGATCAAAAACCAAATTCTTATGACACAAATGAAACATTTAATTTTAAGGCTTCTTACAATAAATAGCCTAAAAAAGTTAATTTACAGATATGTATGTATATAAATCTTCACTTATGGCAAGGCAGCTACAGACTGTGCTTCTATCAATCTAGTGGTGACAGTGACATACGTTGCAGATCTACTACACACATATGTATGTGTAGATAACACTTTCCGCAATGGGGAAGTTACAACAATAAACTTAAACGAAAATAAAATATCATAAATAGAACAAATTTCAAACAATATCACTTTACGCAAGAGTTCTCGCACACAAAATTGGTTATCAATTGAGCACGACTAATTTGCGCAATTGCGCTCCCGCTCGCATTTTTTCCACAGTGACTACAAATCTAGTCGAAGTCAACCGATTGCTGAAGTTTCAGTGTTGCCGTTTCAAATATTTGAGCGAAGTGAAATTTATAAAAAGCTGTGATGCGAAGTAAAATTTCTTCAAAAGGAAGTGAAGCGAAACGACGAATTTTTAGATGGCAAATTAAAGACTTAATTTCAAGGGGTAAATCATATAAGCTTTATTTTTAACAATTAATAATCAATTTTCCTTACAACATCATTTATAATATGGAGAAAATTTAAAACAAAAAAGGAAAGAAATGTATTGTGGCAAGCAATTATTAAAATTTTTAAGAATTTGTTCAGATGGTTGCCACTTAACAAGAAAGTCTTTTTGCATCAGAAAATTTACTGTATTCACTTTAAGGTTACTCCGCATTTGATTGTTTGTAAGTTTCATCTGTGAAAATACCCGTTCTGTTGCAGCGCTGCTGTGGAAATCTATTTAATTTTGCAAAAAATCATTTAAATGCAATAGTATCCATTCACTATCCAACTCTTCCGTTTAATTTTCTTCTACCAAATTCGGGAAAAGGTGGATAAGAGGAATCAGACTAATTCCCACCAATGCAGGATTCAAAATTCTACCGCTTTTAAATAATTTGTTCAGCTTATAATATTTTTACATATTATTAGGCAATGTTTTATTTTATCAATTTTATTGTTCCAGACTCAATTGTCGACAATTAATTTTTAATAAAACTTGCACGTCAAAATATTTTATACCAAACGGAAATGTTAATGGCAAAGAGTAAGTGCCGAAGTGTGAGCGTCGCAATGAAGTGAAATACTGCAATTGAAGTGAAAACGGCAACACTGTAAAGTATTCGCGACGGCAACGAAAGAAACGTTTAATTCATCGACGATCTCGTTCATGCTTAAACAAAGATGCTGAACATGCCTTATTGTTCTACGATTATACATACATACATACATACATACATACATACATACATGCATACATATATACATATATTCAGAATGTAATTGATAGGCGGTGCTGATAGCTCGCAACGATGCGCGCAATCGGAAAATACTGTTCATTGAAACGCTGAGACAGCAAGCGACTCGATTGCTGATCGTAAACAACGCAAGGCCGTAATGTCTGAACGCGTGCAGTTCGCGCAGTACATCGCGACACGAGTTACTATCTGGTTGTTATAATTGATATTAAATCGCGGGCTTACAATATATACAAAAATCATATTTTTTGTAACATACTTATGCTGCTTGAGCTAAGTCGCCGATAGTGCGGTCCATTTAAAATGTTCTCTTCTTCGCTTATTTCAAAAATGTTGCATATATTGCAATTTTTCTCCTTCTATTTGGTCTCTGCCAGAGCAGCGCGAAATATGAATCGACAGCAATTGAAGACAATCGAACATTATATGGATCCGAGCGCCAACCCTTGCACCGACTACTATCGCTACGCGTGTGGTAATTGGCAGTTTGTGCACGCGGACGCAGAATATTATGAAACGATCGGTCTTATCGACTACAAAGTGGATGAGGAATATGCCCACTTACTAAACAATATCCGACGGCGGCGTAGGCTACGCGAAGAGCATCCCTTTGTGCAGAAGCTAATCGACTACTACAAGTCCTGCTTGACAGTGTATGCGTATACGCCGCAGCTGTACCTAGATTGGTTGCAGGAGCATGAGCAACTCGTGTGGCCGCCAGTACTACCGAGCCCGAGCTCCGCACGCCACGCACCTAAGCGGCGTAGTAAAGCAGTGCGATATGACTGGCTAAATATGTTGGCAGTACTGCGAAGGTATGGCATGAATGCTGTGTTCATTGAAGAGACTGTCATACAGCGTCGCGATAATGCACGCGCCTCAGCGATAGATTTGGATAAGCCTGTGTTAAACGGAGGCTTCCAAACAATGCCGCATAAAGGCTTTGAGTTAGTTATGGAATATTTGAGTGTAACCGACGAAGAACGCAAAACCAGCTTGTGGGATGCAGTACACGAGTTCGAAGCAAAACTTAAAAGCTTAGACTTTGTAGAGGATGCGACAGAAGAAGGTGAGGAGAGCGCATCGGCGCAGCGCGAAACAACACTAGCGGAACTGAATATGCCATTTCTAACGCGCTATCTGGACATACTATTCGGAACTCCCGTCGATCCCCACATGAAATTAACCATACAAAATATTCCATATATGCGACTGCTGTTGACAGTGTTAAACGAACACGAACCGGAATTTATCTGCCGCTACTTAATGCTGCGCTTTCTCTGGTACCTTAACATTGATGGGCCGCGTAACTTCCTCAAAGGGGATTGTGTCTCACATACGCGCAGCATGATGCCACTAGCCATGACCTGGCTGTATGAACGCAATAATCCAGAGCTTATCGACGAGAAGTCGCACATAGAGATGCTCTTTGGTAAACTATTGCTGCATTTTACAGAAACCCTGCACAATAATGCCAATCAATTTGACACACATGTCTTACGCTTTCTGCAAGACAAAATTGATACGATGCGCATTAAAGTTGGAAATTTACCACGGCCGGGCACCAGTCGCCAAGTTGAGGCATTCTATGAAGAACTAGTAATTGAACCTAAGGAATTTTACGCAAACCACTTGCGCCTATTGGAACACTTTATGCGCGCGAAGCACAATCGCCTCGGAGAACTACTTGCACAAGATGACACATTCTTTCACCTCGAGGATCCCGAAACCGGTGCTAGCTCCTCACCATATTATCTGCTACGTTCAAATGTGGTCATTGTGCCACTAACTTTACTGCACACACCGATCTATCATCCTCACCTACATGAACTCTTCAAATACAGTTCGTTGGGCTTCCTACTATCTCACGAGATTACCCATGGCTTCGATGATAGCGGCGTGGAGTTTGACAAGCGGGGCAACATGCGCGGACCGTCCGAGCGCATCAAATCGAATAGGAGATTCGAGTCGAACATGAATTGCTTGCGTTCACGCAATCCCCAAATTGTCGATGAAAAAATCGCCGACGTAAGCGGCCTGCGTTGGGCGTACGAGGCATATTTCAAGGGCAATAACAGCGGCAATGTTAATGCCCGCCCGCTGCACTTTACTACTCTTTCGCCAGAGCATGTGTTCTTTCTTAATTTCGCACAATTCTTCTGTGGCGCACCGGCGACCAGCGCACGTGACTTAGAGTTCAGCGAACATGGCTCCGATAAGGAACGTGTCTTAGACGCCCTAGCGAATTTTGCCGAGTTCGGTCGAGTTTACGATTGCCCATTGGGTAGCCGCATGAACCCGTTGCGAAAGTGTCAACTTTGGAGATAGCAGACTAA
Source organism: Philophylla caesio (assembly GCA_963971545.1). Taxonomy (NCBI): domain Eukaryota; kingdom Metazoa; phylum Arthropoda; class Insecta; order Diptera; family Tephritidae; genus Philophylla; species Philophylla caesio. Next base: position 60,665,312 of record OZ020607.1, read on the forward strand.
TGGCTGGAGCTGAGAAAACAACATTGAAACGCTCAAAAATTGTATGTTAATTGTGTGTGTGTGTGCATATGTGTGTGTAAAACGTAATTCATTGTTAAAATAGAGAAGCGTCATTAGCATTCACATTAGTCAACTTTATTCGTAAGCCGTAAATAAATTAGTTTAACATATGCAATTAAACTATAGGAACATTTTAATAAATGGAATTAAAATATTCTAACGTGTCTTAATAATCAGAGCTTAATGACAACTAAAAGACTTACTTATATTTGTATGTGTTTTTATTTGTTTCAATAGAAAACTGATTGCACTTATAAACATAATCTGTAATACAATTCGCTTTTAATAAAAAATATGTACATATATGTATAAGTATATATGTAAAGACATATCTACATACTTACATACTTTACTGCGAATAATATAATCACTTGTGCTTTATCCATTCATTTAAGTGCTTATTCGATTCCATTTAAGAAGAAATTTCTTGATGTTTTTGAAACAATTTCCTGATATAATGCCAATGTGTGTGGTCATTTATATGTAACATACGTATATGTGTGAGTATAAAATTTTATTTCCAGGTGAGATAGGATGTGTGTTTGCGACTTTTATAACAGTTTTCGCCATCAAGTGTAAATTTGGAAAATACAGAAACAAACAAATGACTAAATAAATAAACCACATTTTCCAATATTGTTTCTTATAGCTTTTAGGCGCAAAGACGAGATATTTTTAAATATTTTAATTATAAATGTTTGTTTATTTTTCTGTTGGCCTAGTAAAATATTATTTTAATTATAATCAAACACTGCGTTTACGTTTATACTAAATGTCTGAAGTGGTTTAATTTAATTTTTGAGTTGTTTTATTACACGCTTTGCGGTGAGCGTGATAAGTAGGCAATGGATCATCTGCAATAAAAAATACAAAAGTTTTCTTTAGTTTATATCATAACGCCGTACTTGAACGAGGAATTTAGCGAAATAAAAACTTTTACACAAATGGTGATGATTTTACTGAAAAATTCGGTTTTTGAAGGTCTAAAATTCAGTCTTTTCATCCGCAAAAAAAAAAGTTTGTTTCAAATAAAAATTCCTTCCTTCAAGTATGAAATATTGCACTTTTTAAGGAGCCTGCGAAAAATTAGATCGATAGGTCACATGGTCCATGAGAAACGTTGCTCACCGCAACGGGACTTTTTGAAAAACATCATTTTGTGATAATCGAGTTTAAAGTTTTGCACGTATGCACTTGGGTCATTCGAGAGAAGCGCGCTGTTGACAGCTTTAACTTTGGCTCTAGTGCTCAGATCTTTATGAAATTTGAAGGAAATAAACGTAAAAGGATATACTTTAAGAAAATGTAATACAAAAACACAAGTGTATACAACCCCTTAAGGCTTCTCGAAGCATTGCGAACGGTCATATATTATTGGCAATTCGTCACCATTTTTCCATTGTAGTTTTCCATTTAAGCAGCTGTAGAACCTAAATTTTTTAAAAATATTTTCGAACCGAACCCACTCCTGAATTTTTTAACTTATAGCTACAAAATTTTCAAGTAAGGCACACTATTTTCTAACTTTAACTGTTCCTTGGCGCTAGTTTTACACTTCTTTTAGCGAATAATGGAGATTTTAAGCGTTTAAAAATACGCTGAAATCGGCATTTTAGCTGTCTGAGCTATCAAAAACACTTCACTCATTTTACCCGGTTAATTTGGTTCATTGTTAAAATCTGCTAAAAAATTAATTTTATATAGAGAATTTTGGAGATTTTCAATGATGCTTTTTTAGGCCAGAATCGCGAAAGTAATTTAAATTTGCTTTAATTCATTAAGCATATTTTGGCGAAAGAGTTTTAGCGAACGCTGTGGTCGAGTGTGTAGCGGTGCGTGCTATAACTCGATATGCCATTTAGTTCAAGGTTCGAACCTCAACCAGGGCAAGTAAAATCTAATATATATGTAGATAAAGTTTATTTCTAATAGCTGTCACCCCTCGGCAGGCAATGTATATCTGCCATTAAATAGGTTCTCATTAAATACATCTGCCGTTCGGAGTCGGCACGAAACTGTAGGTCTCTCCACTTTGTGGACACACCACAAATGGTAAGAGAAGCTCGTCCAAACACACATTTTCGCTGCTCCAACCCGTATGCAACATACGAGGTGGGCTCAAGAAGTAAGTTGACTTTTCAATTTTACGGGCGACCTACATTCGATTAACGATTTTTTGTTGTTGTTGTGTTGGTACATATGATAACAATTTCAAGTAAATAGCATACATAGTTTGTTTTTGTATGCACCCATACACCCCTTTTTTTGTTTTCTTTTATCTTAAAAAAGACCCCTGGCCTGAAGAATATTGATACATACATACATATTCTCCATATGTACATATCCAATATTTTTCTCGATATCCCTACAAAAAGTCTGGCAATAAAACCAAATACCAGAAATTGTCTTGACTCAAAATTCGTTGCCCTTTAAAATATTTGTTTGAGTTAACCCATATTATATAGTGATAAACAAAAAAAAATCATGTTGAAGTGCAAGTGTCTCGTCTTTTATGGTGTGTAATAAACCCATAGAGCTTTCAAATCTTATTAGGAGCAAACACATACATACATACATATTTACACGCAAACATATGTGTGTACATATATGAATAATGAATTAAAATGCTTAAAGCCGTTCCTCTTCGAATTCAATGCAAAAGTGCGATATAAATATTCTAATAAAATTCGATAAACAACTCAGTAAAGAAGAATTGCAGCTAAATCTACAGCAGCTAATGAACAATGATATGCATTCATAAACATACCACGCGTTAGATGAAAAACTACTGCTAATGAGTTTTTCCAGTTGCGCACATGATTCCCCAGCAACAAGTTAACTTCTTGCTTATCGTCATGTCAAAACTAGACAAACCTGGAATAATTAAATATTTTCTTTGAACATAGAAAAATTAATTAAATGTACTTAATGCCATTTAAAAAAAAACTACCAAACAATCCACAAATTCTTTAAAAATATATATGGAAACAATGCGACTGATTACTTATAGTTTCAACTGGTTTACCGCCTTTAACCTCCGTTACTCATAGGTAACTTTAAATACATAGCATCTAACCGGATGGTCAGTTTGTGCAGTATTCAAACAAATATAATAAGTTTAGTTTAAGAATCATTTATATTTTAATAAAGTAAAACAGGAAGTTTAAAAAATCAATAGTAATTAAATCATTTTCTTAAGTACTAAAATTTTTGAGTCAGTATGTGGTTAAATTGCAAGAACAATTTTATTTTATTTTTAATATTATAAACGAGTGTGTGTAAGAAATTATACTTCTTTCGCAGTAAATCAATGAGATTTCAAACTACTAAACAATTCATCGCCATTTGCATAAATGTAAGTATATTATAATATATGATGTGAGGAATATACAATGGCCAAAGGAAACGCAAGTTAAAAAACACTTGCTCATGAGGCGTCCAATATATATGAATTTTGGATATCAATTTTTGATTAGAAGTCGGGCCGGGATCCCATATTTCAGGAATTTTTGCATCGTAATTTTAATAATTCGTCCTATTATAGTAGTATTTAAAAGAACAATAATACGAGTATAACAAAGAAGAACAGTTGTTGTAATTCATGGATGTATATATACATATATTGGTATTTTTAATACCAAAAAAATAAATAAATAAACATAAAATTTTACCAACATACAAAGTAATTTATTCTTCAAGTACAAATATACGAGTACATATTTGGTACAGTTGCTAATGCATATTCAGTAAAATTATATTTAATTACTGTTTGAGATCAATATTAACAGCTGATTCTGGTTCATAATAAATCTTCATTTATTTACACATATTCAAAATTTAAAATACACCGGTTTTTTCTTTGCTTAATTATTTATATAAAAAATGTTATTGACAAATTACTTATACACTTATGAATACTTGTATATGTTTGACAAACTAAGAAGAACACAAAATCGGACATAATATAAAAATCAAGTAAATATTAAATGCCTCGCTAATTCTATTTTGTGCGAGACAGAATTATTACTTCTTTTGATCACAATACAATCTTAAAGAAATTTAAGCATTAAGTGTGTTATCCTCCAACCTGGACTTGTTATAAAATTAGAAGCTTCAGAAAGTGTACCACAGTGACAGGATTTTCCTCTGTTGTTTGATTATGAAAACGAGTTTATAAAAATTTATTACTCAAAGTAGATTTCTTAATTTTTATTTCCATAGTTAGCATAAAATTTAGAGCGATGCCACATTTTAAATAAGTCCATGTTGCGAATTTTGAAAAATTAAAAAAGCACATATCAAATTCACTAGTGCATTGCTTGTAAAAGAGAATGAATGCGAACTATGCACGGTTTGAAATTCACTATACATAACTGAACCAGGCTAGAATTAGTAGGTTTCTCTCCAAGTTCAAGTGCATTCATTCATACTTACACATATAGTATATATGAGTTTAGATTAGAATTGGCTGATTAATATTGAATGGGCTTGTGTATATTACAATTTGTTCGTTATAATTTATAATTACATTTATTAAGCATTTTGTGCATATAAGTATATACATACAGACATATGTATTTAGGTATGTAAATAGCTACTTAATGATGTAATCATCTTGTACAATGATTAATTGTTTTGATATTTTGCTTTCGTATACACATTAGCATAAATGTTAGTTATGCATTAACATAATTTACAAGCCTCATCCCATGTGGCAGTTAAGATGACAACCTTATTATTTACAATTGTTTTGCCGTATTTAAGTTTACCAATATTGATTATCCTTTACCTCAAATTTGATTTTATTACGACAAACCAGAAACTAACGGAGCCAAATTAATATTTATTTACGGGTTCCCAATGTGTCTCCCGTACATATGTACATATGTATATGGCATAACGATTTAATTTTCTGTTAATTTGGTAAGTTGTATTCTAAGCAAGCAGTCATGCCAAAAATTATTGTCCTCAAAGGGGTTAACAGCATTAAAAAATTACAAAGGTAAAACTGAAATTCCTTCTTAATTGCAATTAATTAGAATTTTAAAAATTAACAAAACACACAAATGCCTTTCTCATACAAGTCAACCCATAATTCTTACGTATGTATGTATATATAAGGAAAACACTTAAAACATGCAGGTTATACATTTGATATATGTATGTACATATATTATGTACGGATGTAGAGAGGTGATCATATTATTTGCAACTATGTATATTTAAAAATATATTGTTTATGTCTTATGTTTAATCTTATTAACTGTAATTAAAATTAAATTTGTTTGTTATAAACTTCAAAACTTTATATGAAATCAAAAAATATTCAACACATATTCCTCAAAGATACGATTTTTTTTTCTCAGGATTAAATGTACCATTGTACCGCTAAATTCAATTTTAGTATATTATGTGAACACCAATTTTGTCAGCCTCTAAATGCAGCGGAGAACATCTCTTGCCAACAAGTGCTACTATAGATTAAGTAGGCAAATTAGCAATAAAGTCCTCTCTCGACGGACCAAAACCACAGTCTGTATCTCTTTATGCCAGTCTAATTGTGCGGCGCAGAAGCATGGACGTTAAAGTCATCAGATGAGAGAGCACTTTAAGTGTTCCAGAAAAAGATTCTCCGAAAGATGTATGGGCCTTGTCGCCTTTGCGACGACGAATACCGTAGACGATGGACGATGAACTGCATTTCAGAGTCATTTATATAGATCGGCGAATTATGATCCAACGGCTTTGCTGGTCAGGTTATGTCGGTAGAATGGGTGGAAGCGCTCCTGCCCTAAAGGTTTTCGACGCAGTACCCGATGGTGGTAGCAGGGGAAAAGAGAGGCTCAGATCAGCTCTTAAGTTAATGAAATCTAGTTTTAAAATATTTTTACCATATTCAAATTAATTTAGTTTAAGTAATTCGTTCCAATCTCGTCGCAATTTAGTTGGTGGCTGTAGGTAGCGGTTGAGGCGACCCTCCCGCTTTTGCGCTGGATCTGGCTCTGAGCACCTAACCCCATAAGGGTGGGTGCCAACCCTTGCATGGCCTCCCTGCTTCATAGATAACCATGGGATCCTATAGCGACTACAGCACCGAGTGAGGATAGCGGCTTCGAGTGGGGACCCTATTAATCATGGAAAGGCCAATTAACAAAAAAACTTCGTCTTCCCCTCCACGGGGTAAGACAGTGCAGGCGCATGCGCCTAATGCACCGCTTCGCCGCATAGCGAGCACTTCCGGTTCTGCTCCGGGGGAGACCCCGAGCCGACCCGTGATTACGGGCGTTATGGTGGGGCCAAGCACCAGTAAGGCTGCGAAGGCTATGCTGGAAACGGCAGGTCGACCCGCGGCCCCTGGCGCAGTGTGCCCATCAAACGCCGGCACGGCTGCGAAGCCTCCACCCATAAAGGCAAAGGTCTCACGACCTGGCTCAACTGGGGATGGGCGGCAAGCAGCCGAAAAATTTTTTAAACAAGGAATCGTCGCGATGGCAACTACGGGCGATTCCCTTCATGGTTGGTCGAGCGGGCGGTCCACACACGTTGAGAAGCGTAGGGCTGCCAGAACGCTCAAAAAGTACGAGGGGGTGCCGTTGGAAACGTTGCCTCAGAGTGCAAGGGAGGCGGTAGAAAGAGCGAAAGCTCTACTACCCAACTACCGAAGCACAGCTGGGGTAGCGGCTGAAGATGGAGTACCCCCAACAAAGAGACAGAGGTCAGTGGAGGAGCAACAACCTGCTCCTAAAAAGAAGTGTGTCCGACCCGGTGTGGCCAGACCCAGTTTTGCGGATGTTGCCAAAGACAGGATCCTTATCGGGGTTCAAGGAACCAGTGGAGGTGGGTGAAGGCGGCTCTGGCAAACGTCATCATGGATGTTCTGCTAGAGAACCCTGGAGCCCCTCCTGCGTGCAGAGATGCCGGCTGGTTCCAGGGCCACGTTAATCACGTGGCATGTGATGATGGAAGGTCGGCGGCGCTGTATAAGGCCGCCGTTGCTAAGGTAGGGGCTGTATACCCCGGAGCGAAACTATCGGTTGTCGACTGGAAGGATATTCCAGTCAGACCTAGAGCGAGGGCCTGGGTGCCTGTAACACCGTCATCACCGGAGAGCATCTTAAAGATGCTCCAGGTGATGAACCCGACAATACCTACGGGCGACTGGAAGGTCCTACGAGTAGAGGAGCCGGATGGGCCGTCAAGGCAAGTGGTCCTGTCTCTGAACAGGGACTCTTTGGAGATCCTGGAGAAGAGACAGGGCCGTGTTTACTACGGCCTTGACGAGGTGACTCTGCGAGTGTACCGTGGTGACGCGCAGCGTGCCTCCGAAGCGGGTGCCTCAATGGAGGTGGACATTGAGGGACCTGAACCGGAGGCTGACTTTTCCGACGCGGAGAGCGGAGCCTCCTCGCAATCAAACTTGGCATCGGCGATGCAAAGAATGTATGCTGAGGAGGAGCTGCTCCTTAGCGAAGGGGAAGACAGCGCTGACGTCACTGTCGTTGCGGTGGAGGAGTTGATGGGAACCTCAAATGATGAGGGTTCTGCAGATCAACCTCCACCGGTCTAGGGCAGCATCCGCTGCTCTCCTGAGTCGCCTACTTGGCGACGACATAGACATCGCACTTATCCAAGAACCCTGGGTTAATAACTCGGGGGTCTGTGGTCCAGGTGCGGTGGGCTATAGGCTGCTTGTTGAGCGTGGTAAAGGTAAAATAAGAACCTGCGTAATGGCGAAGAAAGATCTAAACATTTTTCTTTTACCTTGTTATAGTAATGGAGACATGACGACAACACTGCTGGAGATCGGAGGCAAGTCTTTGCTATTGGCCTCCACTTATATGGCGTATGAGGCTGAGAATCCCCCTCAGGATCTACTCCGCGATCTAGTGAACGACCACGCAGAGGGTTTAGTTCTCATCGGGTGCGACGCTAACGCCCACCATGTACAGTGGGGTAGCACCGACGTTAACAATCGAGGTGAGTCTCTTTTCAATTACCTCTTAACCACTAACTTAGTTATATGCAATAGGGGCACAGAGCCCACTTTTATCGTCAAAAATCGACAGGAGGTCATAGACCTCACTTTATGTAGTGAAAAGCTATATGATATGGTAACCAATTGGAAAGTTCTTGATGAACACTCCTTTTCAGCCCACAGATATATTGAGATAACTCTAGATCTGTTCACCAGTGCTCCGAAGGTTCGTAAGAACCTGAGAAACACTGACTGGCTTCTCTATAGGGAAATTCTCGAAAGCAACCTACCACATCCATTACCGGTAGAGCCCAACACCATCGGTAAACTGGAGGACATGGTGGACTTTTTTACTGTGAGCTGCTCGCAGGCCCTGGCCAGAGCCTGCCCTGACCCCAAAACTTGGGGAAAGCGTAGGCCACACTGGTGGTCCCGCGACTTAGACTCGCTGCGCAAAGATTGCCGAAGGCAGTTTAACAGGGCGAAAAGGCTGAGTCAGGAGTTAGAATGGCAGACTTATAAGCAGCTCCTGCGGGTCTATAAAAAAGCCCTACGTAAAGCGAAGAGGTCCTCATGGAGGAAATTCTGTACTGGCATTGAAGGCGTCAACGAAACTGCCAGACTAAGAAGAATTCTGTCGGGCACAACAAACCCAATTGGATCTTTACAGAGACAGGATGGCTCCTGGACGGCTACAGGAAAAGATACGGTCGAGCTGCTTCTCGACACACACTTTCCTGGAAGCTCACAATCAAGGGAAGTAGAGTGCCCCCCTTCGGGCGCAATCGTTAATCTCCCTATCTCAAGAGAAAGTATTATTTCAGCGATAAAAAGCTTTAAACCTTATAAAACAGCAGGGCCGGATGGCATCATACCTGCGCAGCTGGATGCAACAATCGAAACTTCTGCGAATTGGCTACTAAGCATGTTTAGGGCCTGCTTTAAACTAAACTACGTACCAACGGCATGGAGATCTGTTTCAGTGGTATTCATTCCCAAGGCCGGAAAAGTATCACATACGAGCCCGAAGGATCTCAGACCAATAAGCCTGTCATCCTTTGTTCTCAAAACTCTAGAGAGGCTGATTAATAACCACCTCTCTTTCACGATCGATAAAAGACTTTTGTCAAATAACCAGCATGCTTATCAAAAGGGAAGGTCCACAGACACTGCGCTACATTCCCTAGTCAGCTACATTGAGAGATCTTTTAGAATTTTGCCTCGTAGCTTTTCTTGACATTGAGGGAGCTTTTAACAACATTAATCCGGGGGCCATAACTCAGGCCTTAAGAGGACTCGGTGTAGAAGGCTCCCTGGTTGAATTTATAGAGCAAATGCTCTTAGGTAGAAAGATTACAGCAGAAGTCGGCGCAAACCGTGTTTCGAGGCATGTGTCTCGCGGAACGCCACAGGGTGGTGTACTTTCACCCCTACTCTGGAATCTAACTGTAAATTCACTCTTGCGGGAGACGGAATGGGGTGCCGCCAGGGTTGTCGCATATGCAGATGACATCGCCATAGCATACATGGGCAAGTTCCCGCAGACCTTGTGTGATTTGATGCAAGGAACACTCCGCGCTGTAGGGAACTGGCCCACGCAATGTAGCGTCAACTCGGAAAAGGTGGAGTTGGTACTCTTCACTAGAAAATATAAGACACCGGAGTTAATTACTCCGGTACTGAATGGTATTCGTTTAAATCTAAAGAAGGAAGCCAAGTTTCTTGGCATCACACTAGATATGAAACTAAGCTGGAGAAATAATATTATCCAGCGCACTTAAAAGGCTTCTGTGGCCCTATACTCCTGCAAAAGGGCCATTGGAAAGAAATGGGGTCTAAATCCAAGCGTATGCCGCTGGATCTATACAGCGGTAGTAAGACCAATTCTTCTTTATGGAGTCATCGTATGGTGGCCTGCCTTGAGCAAAAATGCTAACCTCAATCTACTTAGTAAAGTACAAAGAGCCAGTATTATCTGCATTAGCGGAGCTTTACGAACAACACCAAACGACGCCTTGAATGTTTTTCTGGACCTTCTACCCCTCGACTTAGTGGGTCAACAGATGGCGGCTCTTGCCGCGCTTCGACTAAGAGAGACATATCAATGGGAGTCTACCTTATGTGGGCACTCAAGCATACTGAGTAAGTATAGCTTCCTTCCGGACTGCACTGATCGCTGCGTCGATACCATGGTCCCAGACAGAAACTTCGCGATGTTGATTCCAGGTAGAGAGGAGTGGTCTAAAAATTTCTATACCCCACCTGGAAGTATTACGGTGTTCACAGATGGTTCGAAGCTGAATGGCAGAGTGGGAGGAGGGGTCTTCTCGCGAGTCTTATCTCTGAGCTGTTCTTTTAGGCTGCCGGATCACTGTAGTGTTTTTCAAGCTGAGGTTTCAGCCATTAAGGAGGCTGTGGACAGGTTGCAAACCGTCTTAAAAGCCAACAACGTTTTTATATTTAGCGATAGCCAAGCGGCAATTAGAGCAGTGAGCTCAGCTGCGATAACTTCAAAGATTGTACTGGACTGCCGCCGATCTCTTCAGGAGATGGCTAAGCAGAACAGACTAAACCTCATCTGGGTTCCAGGCCACAGGGACATCGAGGGTAACTGTATAGCGGATGAACTTGCGAGGGAAGGGACAACCAAGCAGATTCTTCCTGGTAAAGAACGCATTGGTATGCCCTTTGGTACTTGCAGGCTGCTCTCAAAAGAATATGCTTATGCTCGTGCGAATGAGAGGTGGGCACAGACCACGACTTGTAGGATATCTAGGCAGACTTAGCCTAAATAGGATCGTAAACGGTCGCGTGGTCTGTACACCTTAAAACGGGATGATATATCTCAGGTCATTGGAGCGCTTACGGGGCACTGCCTCATAGGCAACCACTCGGGGCGTCTCGGTGTACCCTTTCACAGATGCTGTAGAAGCTGCAAAAATTATGAAGAGGAGGAAACTGTTCTCCATCTTCTATGCAACTGTCCAGCGCTAGCAAGAAGCAGGCTACGATTTCTAGGGGTGCCACTTTTTGGAGACCTCGGAGAATTAGGTTCTATAGACCCAAGATGCTTGGCGAGATTCGTCAAGAGCTCAAAATGGTTCAGCAAAGGGGAATGAACACTTAGCTAGTGGTATCACAACGGGCCTCCAATCATGGCCTAAGTGGGTCGCTGAAGCAACGGTGACAGCCACACATACCATACCATACCATACCAAGTAATTTGAAGAAAAATTTAAGATAAATCATATAAAGTCAGAGATATATGCACCTTTTTTCAGATTTCAAAAACCGGAATTCGGCTATACCTCGAAAACGATTCATACAAATTTCATTCTAGTTTTATATTTGGATTCAGCATAAAAGTTTGATTGAAATAAGCTTGGTTATTTTTTTTGTAAATTTTTGTACATTTCAGATTTTTTAAACCCCAACCTAGTCCCACATTCTATTATTTATGACTGCCAGTAACGATAATCACGCTGGCGTTTTTTTAACTACTTGAAACATTTGTTGTCGCTGCAATGAAATTTTAGCGCAGAAGGTTTAATCATCTTTCAGGTGAAAAATTGAAGATAGTGATTGCCATTCCACAGACAATGAAATATTAATTTTTTTTTGTCGGTTACTTTTTAACTTACTTTAGGGAATCATTAATGACATTGGAGAAAAAATTAAAATTTTCAATTCCTGTAAACTGAATTAAACAAAAATTAATTACATTTTCAATTGATTTCAAAGGAATCGGAAATATTATATTACATTACTAGCAAAAAAAATCTATCAAGCGCAAAATTAAAATTCCTTTATTTAATAATAACTCACCATTACGACCCAGCTCTGCCCATATACATACATACATATTTATATTTCAAATATCTATTGGAAAATATACATAAATTAAAATTAAAACCATATTCCCCTCGATTGATACCCTTATTGTGATCCATACATATGTATGTATGTTAGTTATCTCCTTAAGCCGAATTAGGTATCTCATTAAGTAAAATTCCATATGTAGTAGTTTAATTTTAACAAATCTACATATCTAGAGGGCATCCCATAAAAAATAAAGCCGATTTTTACAGACTAACAAAATTGTGGAGTTGAATTTAGTAATTTATGAAATTAAATGTGAATTTGGCTGTAATTTGTTAGCCGGCGATAGCCGATAGTGTAGTATAATTGCATATACTAGTAGCTAGAAGTTAAAGGAGATAAGTTGGCCAAAGAGGAGCCCAATTTTATGGTTCGCAGAAACCTAGTTCATTTTAACGCTACTCAATATCCATTTTCGCTTCATTCTCTACTACATTCTTCAATTAACTACAACCTTAGAGCATGCTAATGACACAGCGTAAAAGTTGAAATTTCCGATAATTAAGAGCAATAATTGTGGCATTAGTTTCAATGAGCAACATTCCAGCGATAAATAAAACAAATAGTAAATATTTATGTAGGTGGAATATGTGTAATGTGTTTTTATTCAATACAGAAAGATTGCTTTTAGTGAAGGTGCATCCTCGTCTCGCATTTTGTTCAGCAAATATTTAATTAAATTGTTATGCATTTTCATGAGTGTTAAATTCGATGTTTTGTCATAATATTTGTTGAGTTTGGGAGCAATAATACGTTGTATTCAAAAATTATTTCTAAATATATCATAATTTGTTAAGTTTGGGAGCAATAATACGTTGTATTCAAAAATTATTTCTAAATATATCATAATTCTGGCAAAAAAACTATACTGATCGTGTTAAATTGAGTTATTCAGTATGTTGAATTATGAGGTTTGAAACAAAGTGTTTGCAACAATAGTAAGTTTCGCTGCCCTATCGTTATGAGGGCTGTTGTTACATTGCTTGTATTAAACTTGTGTAATGTATAACGTTTTTCACAAGAACTTTCTGTAATATTCGAGAAAATTGCCTGTAAAGTGAGTGCGGGACTTAGCGGCAATTGATCGCGCTGCTGAAAGGGGCCCCGGGCCCTTCTTCTGGAGTAAGAATGTATATGCTAAACAACGAAAATACGAGTAATAACACAGTGCTACAAAAAAGAATGAAGTCGAAATACCTGTGTATATAGGAAATAATATGTGTATATAGGTATTTTTATTGGACCTCAAATTCGCAAAATTATGGGCGACGTTACCTTTATAAACAAGTTAAGCTGTGTTGAGAAACGTGCATGGAAGAGTTTTGTAGCGATATGTGATAATTTCCTTGGGAGCAACAGAAACGACATCACGGTTGTAAACGAATTTTTAAGTGCATATGGTGAAATGGGTTGCAACATGTCGATAAAAATTCATTTCTTGCATTCGCATTTAAACTTCTTCCCACATAATCTGGGCCAGTTCAGTGATGAACACGGCGAACACTTCCACCAAGAAATGGCTACGACCGAAAAATGTTTCGAAGGAAAAAACAAAATATATATGATGGCAGAATATTGCTGGTCAGTACAACGCGAAACTGACGATGCTGACCTGAACTAAAAAAAAGGTCAAAATAGCACTTTTGATCTATGTATATATTTTCATTTAATAATATTTATTAGTAAATTAAGTTCGTTGTAAATTTTGGCAAAAAAAAGTAAAATAACTCAGTCACTTTTTGGCCGATTTTTTAAAAGAAACATTCGTTGAACTCGGTATTAAACGTACTCTTTGAATCTAATTAAAACTCATTTTGTGTTTTTATAAAATAGTGTGTGAAAATATCGCCAAAGTCAAAAAGGAGAAGAAAAAGGTTAGCAAAATTTAAGTTTGTTGTGCAAAAACAAGTAAATTTCTTCAGCTTTATTAAAACGTCTATATATATGTATTTCGAAAGGTCTTCTTCTTTCTTAAACCGTTCTTAGAATGGCTTAATTAGCTAAGATATGGGCAAAGAAGTGCGCAAAGTGCGAGATTTTGGGGGTGTTTGACCAATTCCAAAATTGGATTCTGGTTCTGGTTCGACAAGACCTACAAAAAAAAATAACATCACTTCCCAGGTATTTTTGATTATTCACACTGTGTAATATATATAACAACAAGCAAAAAATGCGTTGAGAGGAAATCGATGGTCAAAGAAATATATTTTGCTGATTTTATTAAAGTAAATTTTTCTTTTTTATACCTTTCATATAAATGGTATATTAAGTTTGGTCCCATGTTTACCGAAAAGATCAGGATGATGAGCTGAGTCGATTTAAACTAGTCTCTGAGTTTATGAGCTATTTGAATGAAACTTGGCAGTCAGGTGCTTTTATATAATTTATTAGACATATAATACGTCTGATTGTTCAGATATTTTATTTTGTTATAATATTAGTCATGGTTAGATATACATATTTTAAAAGTGAAAATCATAAAGATCAGAGAAACAAAATATATAACTACCATACAACCGATAGTTTAAATATTGCATTTAGCACCATAACCCCTCTATTTAAGCATCTAAAGACTTAAAATTTGGAACAAATATTAGTTATTATTGGGACTATTATAGCAGTCAATCAAATTAATATCGAATAAATATAAAACATACAATTCTTCCATTCATAAAATATTTGAAGATTTTGGCAAAGCCGAATACATACTTTTTAGTTGTTTTACTTGTCATTATTTGTGGTACTTTAGTGCTTGCGTCTACAGAAAGAGAGCCAAGATTTTCTTACACAATATCGCTTATATAAGGTTGCCAAAGAACCTAGGACTGAACCTCCCGCGAGGGTGCCACTGGTAATGAGCACTACAGAGCAATCCCGTACGACGTCGGGAAGGTGCTTAGCTGAGATCATGGATCAGTTCTATGTACTTATGTCTATCAATGGCTCCGCTATATAGAAATGGTTTTTAATCGTGGTCTCTAAGGTAGGGGCTAGATTAAAGCGTCATGCGTACCGTGCTGAAGATCAGCCTGGCTGGGGGCCCTCAAATAGCCCAGTCGCTAACGGTGCCGTCTGGGAAGCGGGTGGCACCCAGTTGTATAAATGGCCTTATCCCGGGTAATGCGGATCTCTGCCTGGGGTGGACGAACCCCTTTCTCCGCAACTCGAGGGATCTTACTATGAAAAACTACAAAGCAAAAAGCAGCAACAACGAGACCGGCACTCGCAAAATGTCGGAAGGCAGTCGCCCAAGAAGCAGGGCCTCTCCACCAGCCACGAAGTGGTCATGCTAGCAAACCTCTCGCGTTGCCGAGGTCTCTATTTCCCAAAGAACGCAAAGGGGATGCGAAGCCTTTGAGGCAGGTTCCGGGCACTAGCAGAGGCAAACCTGGTAGCAGCTTGCTACCATGAAGACGGCCAAAACTGGTGCACGCACCCTCGGGCGCCTCCGCAAACTCTTCCGGCTTTCACAAGGCCGGACCATAGGCCACCCCCGGAGGCAGCGTATTCACGGCACAGAAAGGCTGCCATCAGGATCCTGAAAAGGTCAAACTTGAAGAGAATCTCTGTAATCTGGCGCTGCCCAGTGATCGCGCAGAGGTTCTGGCAGAAATCGCGTGGGCAAACACTTTAATGTCCAACTTTCAGCTAACAGCACCAGAAGGGCAAAAGACAGCAAGTAAGCATGACATATCGATGGAGGTCGCGCATAACAAACCCAAACCGGTCAAAAGTCACGGCCCTTCCTTTGCGGAAGTCGCTAGGGAAAAGATCGTCCTCAGTGTGGTGGACGAAAATCACGGTGATGAACCAGTGCTACGCGCTCATTGGAAATGGGTGGAATCGGAGATGTCGGGCATTGCGGTAAGCGTGCGACGCGTCAGGTAGTTCTGATGCTCAACAGGGATTCCCTTCCGTTTCTTGAAACGACGGAGCGGAATTGATGTCAGACGATGACGACGCCAACAGAACAGTGGTGCAGGAGGACAGAAGATGTGACCAGGATGGAGCGCGTCTTAAAGATAAACCTCCACCACAGTAAAGCGGCGTCGGCTGCATTGCTGCTTCAGCTAGCTAAAAGAGAGCCAGCAGACATCGCCCTAATCCAGGAGCCTTGGATTGTTGGGCATCGAATTTGTGGACTCCAGACTGCGGAGTATACTTTGGTAAGTGGGGCAACTGAGGGTAGACCTAGGTCCTGCATTCTTGTAAACTGGAAACTAAAATTTCTGTTTCTTCCACAATTTAGCGATGAAGACATGACAACCATGAGCTTGGAGGTCAATAGTCAGGTGATCCGGCTGACCTCCATATATTCAGCTCATGACAGGCCGATTCCGACACTTCGCTTGGGGCAGCAATGAGAGAGGTGAGTCACTCTTCGGCTTTATATTGAAAGCTTACCTAGCTGTAAGTAATAAAGGTAGTGAAGCCACCTTTATAACTAGGCTGTGCGTCAGATCGCCCAAAACCTAATCGCCCAAAAGCGATCTGTCATTTGGGCAATTAGACATATGTCAAATCGCCCAACTTTTTGGGCGATTTGACATTTTCTGTTTTTAGCAAATTTGTCAAAATAATAAAATAAAAGTACGGTAAATATGCTCTCAACTAAAAGCAATACCCTCTCAGACTTTTTTTTTCCTTTTACTTTCAGTATCGTAGTAAGTGGGGGGTTTTAGGGGTTGTATAGCTCTATGTTAGGGGTTATGTTATGAAGTTGTGTGAATAAATATGTAGCAAAATATAAATTAAGATTAATTAGCATTATAATTAGGTATTTTATTAATATTTCATTTTACAGAAGTAAACATTTTGTAAAAGGGAGAATTATAGAGGAGAATTATGTTGGCATGAAGAAGTAAACATTTTGTAAAAGGGAAAATTAGATTTAAAAATTTTCAAAGAACTAACCATTTTCCCTTTTACAGAAGTTGACAAGAAGTTTTTTGCATTTTTGGGCGATTTGACATTTGGGTGATTAGACATTTGGGCGATCTGTCATTTGGGCGATCTGTCATTTGGGCAATTAGACATTTTTCGGTTTTGGTTCTGTCATTTAGGAAATTAGACATTATTTCCAATCGCCCAACTTTTTGGGCGATCTGTCATTTGGGCTATTTGACATTTTTCGGTTTTGGGCGATTAGGTTTTGGGCGATCTGACGCACAGCCTTGTAACTATTAACAGAAGGGAAGTTTTGGACGTGACCCTAGTCTCGGAGAAAGCAGAGCCTGTGGTCTGAAACTGAAAAGTGCCTGATGAGCACTCCTTTTCGGACCATCGGTATATCTCTTTCTCCTTGGATGGGGTTTTGCCTAGAACTGAACCCTTGAGAAACTTAAAGAATGTCGACTGGTGTAGATATAGAAGGCAACTATATAAGCGACTTTCTGACAAACGTGTAAGAGTACCGTGTAGCCCAGGGGAGCTAAAACATATGGTAAATCAGTTTACCATGCCTTTTGGGAAGGCTCTGGATCAGGCCTGCCCAAAAAAGAAGCCAACAGGCAAAACGAAACCACAATGGTGGAATACAGATATCGATAAGGCTCACAAGCCCTGTCGAAAAACCGTTAACCTGGCCAAAAGAACCAAAAGTGATTTACAATGGGAAATCTATAAGTCGCATTTAGGCGATTCCCAAAAGCTATTAAGGCATTCTAAGAGATCTTCTTGGAGGGACTTCTGGGGCTCCGTGGTATCTGTTTCGGAGGGATCAAGGCTAAGAAGAGTTTTCTCCAGCTCACCCCGTATAGCTCCGAGAAGCTTGCTACGGTCAGACGGGACGTGGACGGGGACGGCGAAGGACACTCTTGGACTTCTCCTGAATTCACACTTTCCGAACGCCGCAGATGTGCTTCCAAAGGGGTCGACTACAGAGAAAGTACAATCGGTTGATGCCAACTTCATTACAATAGAGAAAGTAAGCTGGGCAATAGAGTCCTTTGAACCCTACAAGGCCCCGGGCCCAGATGAAATCTCACCGGTGCACTATGGTAATTTGACCCATTTTTGTGACGAAGTCATTTGTTGCACGTTTAAGCAAAAATAATGTTTTGTTACAATTTGATAAAACATATCCTTAAACTAAATGACTGTGTACTATCTTTTTCTAACAATCGAGTAACACGTGATTTCTACGTTATCAAAGTTATTGTTTACGAGAAACGCGTTACAGGCAGTCTATGCAGTGGTATTTAATGTGAATTTTTTATCTGTTCTAAAAACGTTAAACAAAATAAAATAATACAATTTAAATATGGAAAATAAAAATGATGGTATGCACATTACAGGTTAGTCGACAGATTTGAGTTTACTTTCTGATTTAGTGCGAAAAACTCATTATTGTGACTTAACCTCAAATAAAATCTTTTTTCATAAAGATGCGGTTTGGATAAGCTTTATAAATGTTGGCCGTACTTGGCCGTGTTTTGACTATCAGAAACATCTTAAGTGGACCATTTTGAGTTTATTTCATTAATTTCACGTTGCGATTTTTTGCGTTTTTTGAGTTATGCCATTTTTTCGTAGGCGACCTTCGTTTGCAGTATAACAACCTTGCGAAAGTTTGGATTGATGTAAAATGCAAAGAGAAGATGAACGATGCTGTATTCACTTTTGTTATTGGCCAAGTTGGAAATATAAATATTTTGAATGAGGAAGAATCATCTCTGAAAGAGAGATTCCGAACTTTTTGTAAAAATTTGGCTAAGAGATGGAACAAGTCCCACAGAAACATAAAGGTTTTCCAAAAACAAAACGCTCACTGGCTTAGAATTGATTTTATTTTGGCAACTAAGATTACCCCTTCGAAATGCTTAGTAGGGCGTCCAAAAATAAAGTTTGTGGATAAATCCGAACTAAGCGGTAAAGGACTAGGGTACTCTAGGTATTTCCAGTTAGCGAAAGATAGAAATAACTGGAGTGATATGCTGAGCTCGACCAAAATCGCCTAGGCGGCTATTGAGCCAATTAAGTAAGCAAGTATGTAAACTCTTTAATTTCCTATGCTTTTTTAGAATTTTCTTACAGTATTTGATTGCATGTAACGTATGAACATTTTACTTTCGTTGAAAAAACATATCCAAATTCAACAGAAATTTCAGTCACTTAAAGTGTGCACATTGTTATACTGAAATCTAAGGAGCTTTTTGCAATTTTTAGGCGAAGTTGAAAGTTGTGTTTGAAAAGATTTTTTAAATAAAATAAGTCGCAAATAGTGTAATTTTGAATATGTTGTGCTACTTATGTTATAACCACCACTGTATTTTCTGCGTACACAAAAGTGTACATATTTAGCTTTTGTACACTTTTTGTATATTGACTGTTTTGGTATTTTTAGATTTCATCACCTTTTTCGGGATAACTCCAACAATTTTGACAAAATTAAGCACAACCCTTTTTTAGGAGAAACTTGTATTCCTGTTACGAACTAACACAAAATATTATTATCGAATAATATTCCATATGGTATCAAATAATAAACAAGACTGGAAATGAAAATTGGTATTACTTAAACAGTAAAGCTTGCTAAATGGTTTTAATTTTCTTTTGATATGAATGTATACATGGTATCTTTGTATTATATATATATATATATTTGAATTCCAAAAATATGAAAAACCAAATTCTCATTGGGCCTAAGATATTGATCTGGAATATTCCAAAAAGAGAAATATGGCAAGCACCATAAGATTCAGCATAATCAAATTGATAAAGACTAAACTTGTAATTAATTAATGCGTAAAATTTTTTACTGTACTACAATAGTTCTTATTGTTATTATATTTTTTTACACCGAAATACATTCGCAGATATAATACTTTATTGTCTACCAATAAAATACTCATACAACTACACACTTTTCATATGCGAACTTCGATTTCATCTTTCGTTTTCTTTTAGTACGATCTGTAGTAGAGCACACATTTCGCGTATATAAATCACCTTTACTGCTTCATCGAATGGTACGTAAGGGCATTTTTCATTTGAAACCCTCCAGACACACTGATAAGGGATGAACTATGGTATGTTATAAAGAAAGAGTCCAGCTATATTATACAATTTTTACTTGGATATACAAGTTTTCTAGTCACGGCCAAAATTGACAAACGATTGCAAATTCACAAAGAAGGAAATAGGCCGGAAGTTTCTAACTATCAGCTAGATCTCCATATCTTCGCCTGCACCGAAATTTTTTAATATTATCGCTTAAGCTTGTTATTTAGTTTTATATTAGTCATAGTTTTGTGTGTCCAGAAAAGCACACAACGGACAAAATTAGATAACTTTTTTTTAATTTTATGTATGTGCCGAAGACTGTTAGCTGCAACGCTTGATGCGGTAGCGAGAGCGCATCTGTGTGGGCTAATATGTGGTTGAGAACTGAGCTTGAGACCCGCCACATAAAAGAACTATAGAAAAATATAAGAAAGCATTAGGCGGAATTTCCCAGATTTTGTTGCTGACCACGGGCTCAATACGGCCACGCCGTGAACTAGTTGGGTGTCCTTATCTGCCTAACTTAAGCTCCAGATAGATGAAATACTGACATCACCGTCATTCAAAAATTCGACGGTCGGATCAAGGAAAGAATTTTATTTTATTTAGTATGTTAAACTTATAAATTAATTATAAATTTAAAGAGTGAATTAGCGCTAGCTGCTGAGGCCATCGGCTAGGTAGTCAACCATAAATTGTTAATGTTTGGGTGTCTCAATATGTATGATTGTGTTTTTTTTTTGTTTTATATTTTAATGTTGATTGCTTGTATATATTTGTTGATGCTTTCGATGTTTTCGAGTGTTGGCTGTTGGAGGAGAGTTATTGGGTTTTTGTTCAGCAATGTTCTGCGGCGGATGTTGGATAGAGCTGTGCATTCTGCTAGGATGTGTGTGACTGAGTTGTTGGAGATTCGACAGAATTGGCAGTGTTCAGTCCCATATTTATCCAGTAGGTGGGAGTGGGTGTAAGTGGTGTGTCCGAGTCTTAAACGGGAAAAGATTTTGATTTTGTGTTTATCTATGTTGATTGGGTATTGTGCTGGAGTCTGATATGGGTTGCTGTAATTGTAGTGGTGGTGTTGGTTTTTTGCAGATACTTGGCTTTGGTATAACTTTGTTTGGTGGTGGATGAAGTGCTGGAAGTCAATTTTTTCTATTGTGAGGTTTTGGATAATTGCTGAAGGAAAAAATAATATCGGTATTTGCAACATCTACTCCAACGAAACTTTGGGGGCGGAATTGTTGGTGTGAGAGCGATTTACTTTTCAGTCGGTATTTTATTTCTCGCTTGGGTTAGAAGGAGCTTATATGTATGTATGTATGCAAATGCCTAGAATTATTTAAATCAGCTGATATGCTTACCATACGATGTAATAAGACAAGTGTATTGCCTCTAGACGAACGCTTCGTATAAACAAGGTAAATTATCGACTCGACGGCAAGTACCGCCGCTACTCATTAACTCAGGTAAAAAAAAAAAACATCGCCATTAAATAAAACAACTTCGTTATTGATTTTATGTTGCATATTAATTTACACAATTTTAATACATATTTTATTTTGCACATCTGCGCAACATTAACAATAATGAATTTTATTTATATTATAACTTATCGTACATCAGCTTTATTCGTTATTATAATACATTAAAATCCGACTCCATATCATGCCATCAATGCAACATTTTTATGAAAATCTTATAAAACACTTATGCATTTACGGGCAAACATATATACATATATATTATGACAAAGTTGTTTGCAACTTGAATGCGCTCTCTACCTACTTAAATTCTATTCATTCGAAATTGTTTAAACTAGTATTTATTTATGCAATTCTTATGTATTACTGTAACTGAATGGTTTAGTATACAAACATATGTTATTGAACATTTTTAAATACATAGTAGATCCTTATGTATATTTATATGTACATATGTATGTATTTCCTTACAGCCTTTTTCGTAACAAATGAATATATACAAACATTTTTATTGAAATACTTAAAGCAAATCATTCATATGCATGCGCATGTAAATTTATATATATAAAATATATATGTAGGTAACCCTTCTTCACAACTCCCCTGCAAAAAAATGCGATTAGTCTAGAGATGAGTCCGGGAATATTCGCAAGGGAACATTCGACTAATACAATTTTTTATATGGAATGAACGGTTCGCTTTTATTCGAGCATGTCATATGATGAGACTAATATATAATAGTACCCGTTTGATACTTATTGCGACTAATTAATGCACATTTGTATCCGATAGAGACTAATCCCGGAATACTCTCTTTAGAGATTAGTCACACTTTTTTGCAGGGGTCATTACGATCACACATTGCATATGTATACAAACAAATAATCTTTGCAAGTCATTTAAATTGGTAAACGAGGGGCTCAGATGGTTTACAAATTTAAATGAGTTTATGCTTCACTTTAATACAATTTCGATTTAATTTATACCTTAAACTAATACTTTAATAATTTTGAATTTATAAATACATATATATTTTAAAACATTCATTTGATGAATTTTTATGTTCGTTTCTTTGCTTATTGATATTCCTTCATGTTTTCACTCTTTTGTTAATATTTGTTATTTAATACATACATACTTACAACTAATATAAGGTAAACGCGAAAAGCAAATTCTTATTACACTGGGCAACAGTAAAAAAATAATTTACCTCACCATGTCCTCGTTCTTAATTTTGTGTCGCTGATTCCAAATGTTTGCTCCCATTCTTTGAATTTATACTTTTCAAGTTTTCGAGATTTGCACATTCTACACCTTTACTAAACTAATATTTTCTTTGAATTCATTTTAAAAAACTTAGATTTATTTCCATATTTTGTCTATAAAACATAACCATTTAACTACTACTCTATAAAACATAAGCATCCTTTTTAATTTAATATAAAAGGAAGAGATTCTTCTTAAATTTTTTTTTTTTACAAAATTATAAATCAGTGTACAACTTCTCTTGACGGAATCTAGTATTTCCTCATATTTTATATTACATAAGAAATACTTGAATATTCGTCTTTAATTTTTGTATAATGGTGAAGAACTGAACTATATTTGTTCCCTAATATTTATTTTTTCTGCTTCAAAATAAAAATCTACCTTCTTAAAACAATTAATGCAACAGGTTCCTTTCTCTCTCTCAAGGTAATGTTTTAGTTTTCCTTAGGAGTAAATTCATTTTCACGGCACAAATGTAACAGTCATTATGAATGATCCCGGGTTCATTCCATATCAATGCCTCTTCTTGAGACGTTCATCCAATTTAACACGATTGTTTGACAACATTTACACAGATTTTGGAAAGCCCACTACCGACTAGAGAGGTTTTCGCTGTGTCATGGCATGAAAAATATGCAAATTCGCAAACAAGTACCATTTTGAGATGACGGTGCACATATTCGGAATCAGGGATAAAAATTATAAGTGAGGTTTTGGTAAGGAGCTTGCCTTTTTAAAAATGTATTTTACGTAGACCTGTGTTTTCTATGCTTAAAGCTTAAAGTTATTCTGTATCTGCAATATATTTTAAACTTTGTTGGAATTAATACAAATCGTTTACACACATTCTTATACGCTTCTTTGTGTAAACCTTTCATCTTATTTACAAGTGGCTACAAACTTAAACCTACTTTTATATGCGTGTTATTTTATACATAATTATATAAGTGTAGAACATTTATGCAAACATTTATGTAAGTTTTGAACGATATTGCATGTGTTTATCTAAAACGTGAGTTACGGAACACAGACAAACAACACGTAGTAAATACAAGTTCGTTATCTTAAAACACTGCAGCAATATTTAAAAATATTTCATGTAGCGAACTTCGCTTTTGGCTTACCTAAACTAATCACAACGAAACCGTGCAAAAAATTAGTTATAAACGCACCTCCGATACCGTACCTACATATCTACACCTCCATATTTTGTAAAAGTTACTATGAAAATATCTGTTTTTATTGGAGTCCTTAAGAAACCTCTGCTAACCTCATTTATACCATAACTTTCCCCCTTTCAATTTTTTGCTTCAGCACTTGGATTTCATTTTTGCCATCCTCTATAGCGGCCACCACAACCACTGACTCCTCCTCGATAATATCAACATTTCTTTTATATTCGTTTTTGCTTCGTGACTTTCGACCTGTTTTCATTGTCTTAGCACCGTTTCGCCACTTGTTACCGCCAGCGCCTGCACCGCGAAACGGCACCCACATTGCCATTTACTAGAGGACAGTCTCATTGGTGTTGGTGCATGTACGTGGTCCATTAACAATGGAATACTTGGAGGAGATATCCTTCTTGGCGAGGAAACGTGGCAGAAATATGTCTTTGAATGTTTCACGAAATTGTCGAGACATGCCACAATAGATGCCGAAATTGATCGGATAGCTGACCACCAAGAAGAAATTCGCAAACATTACATATATGTTGGCCATGCGGTAGTCGAGAAATCCACCCATCAATGAGGAGGCGATGTGCAGTGCGGTAATTACAGCGATGGGTATTTCAACAGCTAGAAAAACGGAGACCACCGTAATTAGCATATAAGTGGTGCAATTGCTGTCACGTACTCGTCTGCTCTCCGTTTTGTAATTGTCACGGAAGAGTGCTTTGCGTCGTTCCTTCGCCCGTTCCATGGCCTGCCAGAGTAGTACATTCAACGTGACTAGTATTATACATGGCAGCACGTGCACGAAAATCACTCGAAATAGATAGTACATGCAGAAATAGAGATCTTCGCCGACATAACTGTGTACCCACTGGGATGTGTCTACATGGCAGACCTCCGTTTTCCTGTCATTCCATTCGATCGTCAACGGGGAATAGCTGCGATCGAAAAATCGGCTAAGCTGATGCAGAAAAGCAGCGAGAGCAATGTACATTGTTGATCGTTTGACGCGTGGCATTGTGCACCAGGTGCGCGCCATGGGAGCATGACAAACGTAAATGTATCTGTTGAGGAATAAAGGAAAATCGGTATAAATCATTAAGATATTAAAATTTTGTAATTATGTTTAATAGAGGACTTATAAAATATATAAATATGGTTTGCATCACTGCTAAGTGGCGGCAAATTAAGGTTATGTTAGGGATACAATTTTCGACTTGACTTGGCTGTTCACAGCACAAATTCACAAAGTAAGTAAACACAACGCTCTTTTCTAGTAATATCTAAAAGAGTGAACAAAAATTTTCAAATTAAACCACAACAAGATTAATATAATATATACATAAATATGTATGTACATACAAACATATATCCCTGTGGTCAAATGTTCAGTTGTAAAATACTTCACAACTAGTATGCAATGCAAGCCTAACTACTCAGTCCGATTTTTTTAATTCAAACAATTGGTATTTTTAACATGGGAATGATCTACGAGATGGCAATTGTTAGGTTTAGATCAGAAATATGCCAGTGGCATACAAGAACCACAAAATTAAAAATACTAGTCCAATTATGGACCAAGCTTACAAGTCTCCTTAATGTCAATTAAAATAAAGCATGAATAGATGGTTTTATCTTTAGTAAAATACTGGTCTTCTTCCGACTAGTTTAATTTCATTCAGGAAATTCTAATTGTAGACAAAAATATTTTCCGAGTGCTTGGATATAATTTTGATATATGTACATATGTATTTGTGTATATGCTTGTTTGTTGGTTTTATTTTCATTAAAGCTAAATTTGTTTTATTTTTACGTGATTTTGCACGAACTAACCCACGTAAGAAGCGGCTAAAATATTAATTTCCGTGCCTGTTTCGTTACTAAATTAAATTAAATATAAAACACCACCTCTCGTTACTGACTAAGCTGTGTGATGATTAAGTCGCTAAGGCCTGTACCAATCGGTAACAAAGTTCTATGGCGAAATAACTTGTTACTACTTTTATGAATTTTCTTTTTCTACTGCGGCAATTCGTAGACTTTCAATGCTGAAAATTTGTTATACAATAAGGCGGAGGGAGAAAATTGCGTCGAATATGGCGATGCGAAGTTGTATTTAAAAAGGTAGTGGTGAGGTATATATTGAATTGAAACTAGAGTTTGAGATAGAAAGGTGTATTACTCTTTTGCAATTTGCTTCGTGATAAAAATAATCCATGTCAATCCACGACGCAGCGAGTTTTTCATAGCTTGAGTCCTTAAAGTATTTCGGAGAAGAATATAAAAAATCCACTTTTACCATCGATTTACACGATTCAGTGACTTTAAATTAAAATAAGACATCTTCTTTTTTATTTTGAGCTTGCTTTAAACATTTTTACTTCTTCTAATTTCAATTTTTTGTTTTTTGTTTTCTCACTCCAACATATGTACATACATGAAAAAGATAACTAAACAAGGCAAGTACGATAGAACAGAATAATAAGACGCAAGAACTGATAAATTACCAGCTTAGCTAATCAAATACGGTGGCGAAAAGTTAGAAAAGCCCAAGCTAGGCTCCAGAGTATGGTTGTTTTTTTTTCGATTTCAAACCCACTACCGACAGCACAAGAAGAAACTACCATTGTGATGCCATGTCTGAATTTGGTAAACTGGCGTGGAGAATTGGGAAGACATCTCCGAGTCATTTGATACCATATGAGGTTTGAGAATTCACATCACTCAGTACAGTTATAAATTTGAAAATGTGGAGGTAATCGATTACTTAAGAACCAGCATTAACACCAATAAAAATATCAGACTTGAAATCCAGCGGATAATATCTCATGCAAAGAATATTATCACTTCTTCTCTATATAGACAATTTAGCAGTAAAGTCCTCTCTTGACGGACAAAAACCGCACTCTATTAATATGTAAGTCTCTTATTATGCCAGTTCTATGGAACGGTGAGCTATACGAGCTTTACAAGGACGTAGACATAATGCAGAAAATTAAGATACAACGGTTCCGCTGGCAAGGTAATGTCATTCGAATGGATGAGATAGACCCAGCGCTGAAAATGTTTGACTTGGTATCCGCTGGTGATGTCAGAGGAGGGCGTTGGAAAGACCAAGCGGTAAATCAGTTGTTCTTGTAGATTTTTCCTCATCCCTTGCCTAGTTAGTTAGTGCCCTCCTCAGTTCAGAATGAAAAACGACACAATATTTCGCATTCGAGTTAAAGGCTTTAGTTCAATTTAAGTTGAACAAACAAACACTTAAATTAATACCTTTGCTATGTCACTAAACACAAATTAAGTTATTGCAGCATAACTAAATTCTTATTTATTATCTCATCGGTTGGCAATTAAGTTGGATCTCGATCTGATGTTCAAATCGAGCATCAATTTATTTTGATATGCAAAAGAGCTTATTTCTTTAGGAATAACTATGTATTTCATACACAAAATAAAATGTGTAAAGGATTTCTGAACTATTATGTTTGTGTAAATTAAAATAAATAATAAACGTTGTCTCAAAAAAAAAGTAATTGACATACATATGAATTACTAAAATTTCCCTTCGTCTATAAATAAAGAAGTGCAAATACATTTACTAAATATTAGAAAGTTCCCACGCCCAAAATATACAGCCCAATCGCTGAAACCATTGTAGTACGATTTTAGTAAATTCTACGAAAAATGCATTACTGAGTTCGAATGGCTACGTCTTAGATTCGAAATTTGTAGAGTGGCATCAGTGAACTCATTCGTGGCGCAATTTCGTAGATTTTTCGTTTAATTTTTTACGACGTGTTTTGGTTGTCGGAGAATATTTTAAAAATCATATAGATTTAGACGGAATATCCATTTTATTTCAATAATTTTAAAAAATACAGAAACATAGTTAGTATTAAATTTGATAAAAATGTTTTTGTTTAAAGCAATTTTCTTTCTTGTTGTTTTCCATTTGAGGCCAAAAATGTTAACATCCCGTCCGCATTACGCTCGGTTTCTAGAATTGTTGCATGAAAATCCAGAATTTGGCAGGATTACACCAAATCCCAAAAGGAGAGGGTGACAAGTTTTGGAAACCATTTTCGCATTTAATTTTTTTGTCGTCACTCATTTCCTGTTTAATCCATAGTGAGCATAGCCGTGACTGCAAGGTTATCAAAATTTCTTTCAAAAAATGTTGATTGGCCATACTCATTTCCAACGCCGTACCGGCAACCACCTTCCGTAAAAATCTTAGCACCGAAGCCAGTCATCTTTTAGCACCTTAACAACACTATACAGATTTTACGCTATTAAATGGGAATAACTTATGTTTTAAACTTAAAATCAACTATTTTTTAAGCTCAAAATAAAATCTGTATTTACAAAAATTTTTAATTCATACCCGTATTTTAGAAATACGTTCTTAAAGTTTGCTCACAAACAAAAGTCATTCCTAAGATAATAATCAAATTAATATCTCTCACCGTTATTAAAAACTGTTAGGGTAATACAATGCAATTTATATCAACAATTTTAAAATTTGAAATCTTCGGCTTTTCATCAACACTGGTGGTGCCAATTTTTTTCAGGACGTCTGAATCATCGGATCTCGTAAAACTATTTTTTAGCATTTTTGCTGCAAAATAAAACTTTACTCTGTGGAAAGCAATTTTGCAAGAAAATTATAAAAGTAACTGCTTTTTCCATACCAGGTTTAAAAATTGGCTCATGTAAATTAATGCTACGCAATTAGGTGCTTATCTTTTCACTGCTTGAACGTAAATGTGTGGTATACCACGGAATAAATTTATTAAAATATTAACAATTCGCTTAAAAAACTATAGCACGGAATTAGCTCAACAATTTCCTCAGTGTTTTATTTGATGATAAAATGGCTTTGCCCCTACATATGACATGCATATTATCTGAGTTACTACTTTTCAACTGCTCAATAATTTAAAAGTATATCCCATACGTACAATCAGAACTGAAATTATTACCCTTTAAAATTTGAAGTTGATTATAGTATTTTTTATTTTATGCATCATACCCCCAATTTCTTGTTTAAACAAAAAAATAGGAGTGCCACGAAATTACGCACTACCACGGAATTAGGTGCACTTACCTTAAATGAATAATAGCGCTATAAAAATAAATTATTTTGCCAAAATTTGTTTGCTCCATTTGTGCCAGCTGATGTCGAAACCTCAAAATTTGTCATTTGAGTTTGGCAGCACTTTTTTAGAGTTCACACGGGATCAGCGATAACAAATTTTTCGTATTCGTAGCGGAAGGTTACGTTTGTAACATTTCTTTAATAAAAAGGTAGGCCATTTTTTAAAGTGGGCGTGGCAGTAATTCCAAAGCAAAAATATT
Organism: Philophylla caesio; assembly: GCA_963971545.1. NCBI lineage: Eukaryota > Metazoa > Arthropoda > Insecta > Diptera > Tephritidae > Philophylla > Philophylla caesio. The sequence goes on from OZ020607.1 coordinate 60,694,513, forward strand.
ACAACGCTTATAGGAGTATTTCAGAAAAGTCGGAGCTTTTACCAAAAACCCTTGTGAATCCTTAAAACGAGTATAATAATGGTGTTTATTTATTTACATACATAAATTAAAATTTCTTGCAATTATAATTTCAGATAGGTTCTGAATTTGAGTAAAACTAAAATAAACAACACATACATTATGTTAAAGTCATTTTCAGTGTTGTTTATTAACAGTATAGCAAATACATGTGTGCGTAAGACAATTTTATAAAATTTTTTTTTTGTTCTTTTGTTTTGTGTTCTTCGTTTTAAATAACCATCTGATATCTGCAAAAACGTATATTTTCTGCGAATATAACTACGAGTGACAAACTTCAGAAAATAAGTATTTGTGAAGTATTTTGCTTCCACATTCTATTGTTGTGTGTTTCAAATTGATTGACAACGGCAGCTAATAAAACCAATTCTCTTCATCCCTGACTTACTTTGATCAAACCACGTTTATACTTTGACAAGCCATCTATGAGGATTGTAAAATCTTCTTTTTCTCTATTGACACTCACAAAGAACTTATATTTCAATGTAAATTCTATAAGTACTACTTTAAAAATTCTTATAGAGGAGAGATAAAAAGACAAATGGGAAATGAAAAAGCAGATGACAGTTTATACGAGTAGTGTGTGTAGCCAGATGTTTAAACATTTCTTTCCCAACAAAACTAAGAAATACTGAGCGTGCAAGCTCAACAGAGTAATATAAAATGGGTAGGATAAAGCCTCTAAGTGAATTCGTTGCACACACACATAAGTTTTCTACTCAGAGTGTGTTCTGGCATTGAGGAGCTTTTTAAATTGGCCGAAGACAACGCAATGTGAAAAAAGTGTTTTATTTTCACTTTGTTGTTGCTGTTGTTATTAATTTTGGAGATTGTATGATAACGAATGGGTTAAACCAATTTTATGACAGCATGACTTTTACGATGGTGAATACAGACAACGTATAAATGACAAATATAAATTGTTGGAGAACAGAGCCGTGCATGTTGCGCAATGGCTGCATTCTTTAATGCAGAATTTGAAAGTATTTATTGTAAAACCCTCCGGAATTCGACGTTATGCCTGGGCGCCGTCATCTTAAATAACAATTTTATTTGTATATATGTATAAAAAAAGGAATTTCCATTGACAGCACAATTGAACTTTGGCAAATACACTTACCCGAAATTGGGTTTGGTAATTCGAGACGAAGAGCTCCTTATTTTTAGTTCCTCGATTCTTCCGTTTATAGTAGTCGAACGAAATGTATAAACCATTAACTTTGGCAAGAGATTTATTTTGTTAACAATTTAAATCCACCGAAATTGTGTATTCGTAAGTGACTGCAAGTAATCTTTTTAACGATGTTGCTCGTTACTTAGAAGATGTTTATTATATACATATATTTACATTTTATAAAATTTTGGTTTGTCGATTTAAAAATAACGAGTAATATGTACAAAGATTGTTGGGAAAACCCTTAGTATAATCATAATTTTGCGCTAACACGATATAGCTAAGTGTTTTGCCAAGATTATCCTAACATTTGTAGTGTACGTCTTTATACCACAAATGGAAATTTATATTCTACCTACAATTTGGTGCCGACTACGAACGGCAGATATATTTTATGAAAATCTTTTTTTATGACAGAAATACCGTCACAGGTTTGCCATTGCCTGCCAAGGGGCGACTATTAGAAAACCACTTTTCTATGATAAAGATTTTACTTGCCATGGCTGAGATTCAAACCTTGAATCAAGCGGCACGGGGAAACTGTTATTAAATTAATAGTCATTGTAAGAAATGAAAGTTAGTCGTACTTTTTTAATTTTTAAATTTTTTTTTGTGATGTAATACATATATAATTTAGGTTTAACTGATTGACTGCAAGATAAGATTAAAGGAATAAGATATACAAACATCTTCTTTTGCGATTTTTTTTTCCTACTAGTTTTAAAAAACGATTATTATACATATAGTGCGTATCATATTTATAGAACATCACCTGGAAGGTAACAGCTTTCATTTCAGCAATAATATTAAATTCCTTAAGTTTTAAGTAGTTGATCTTGGAGAACTTTTTTCTCCTAGGATGTTATAAATTTTTCTTCGTGCTTTTTATTGATGAAAATGTGTAAAATCCCCGAGGAAAGACAATCTCAAAAACAAACGGTGTATTTCAGTATGCGAATTAAAACTTGTTAAATTCTTATTAATTTTGAATACAGGTTAAAACAAATTTTAATATGCTCGTGCATGTAATAAAAGCAAAACCAAATTAATTAGTATTTCGGATCAAAAACAGAAATTTGTAGGAATTAACTGTGATTTATTTATTAAAACTTAAAATTTCTTCAGCTTTTTATATAAAATGTATTATTATTCGTAATTAAAAAAAAACATTAAATATCTCAGTACTTTTAAATATTATGGAAAATACTGTTGGCATACACGCATTGTCTCTTTCAATGTCATGCGGTTGCTTTTTTGCCGCTGAAAATAAACACAATTAGGTGATTCACAAGGTGTCTTAAGTGTCGTGTTGTCGTAAAGTCAAACAATTTTTCAAAATTCCAAGTTGTGTTATTTTACATCCTTATTCTGTACAATGCAACAAAAACAAAACAAAAAATTTGAACTACCGAAAACTTGACCTTACACCTTTACGACATTTTACGACACCTTGTGAACCACCTAATTGTTTCAAATTCTCGGTTGTAAGAACTTTGCGTTAATTATTTTAAACGTCACCATGAAATTTCAAATTTACAATCGTGCGAAAAATTAACGCTGGAGAGCTTAACATTCGAGTATAACTACATTGCTTAGAATTATTGTTTGTGATATTTCTGTCGCAATTAAACTTGACCTTACACCTTTACGACATTTTACGACACCTTGTGAACCACCTAATTGTTTCAAATTCTCGGTTGTAAGAACTTTGCGTTAATTATTTTAAACGTCACCATGAAATTTCAAATTTACAATCGTGCGAAAAATTAACGCTGGAGAGCTTAACATTCGAGTATAACTACATTGCTTAGAATTATTGTTTGTGATATTTCTGTCGCAATTAAAATAAATGTGTATCGCAAGCCTTCTTAATAGCCAATATTTTATACTGAATGTTTAATTGATAATCTCATTTGAGGCTATGCATTTTAAATAAGAAAGTTTCGAGAATATGATTGGTTTATCTTATAATGGTTAACACTGGCTTTCTAAACAAGTGCAAATGAACATATAGGAGGTCTGCACGAATCAACTGATGACATAGTAAGCAGAATTATTATTACAAATAAAAAATAAAATTTTTATTTATACGAAAAAGAGAAGCTCTTTTAAGTTGCCAATTTTCAATGTTTACGTCAGTACGTCAGCTTAACTCGGTCGAACGTAGTTAAATACTGAGGCGTAGTTCTTTATATTAACAAAAAGTTTAATCTCACAATTCGAATAAAATTCCCATTTATTAAATGGAAATCAGAATATAATTTATTTTTCCACATAAATATTACAAGTTTTTCCGAATCACTTGTGAAGAACGCACCTAAAGTACAATTGTTTGAGCAATACTTTAATAAAAATTTCGCAAATGTAAAATGTTTTAAAATACTATTTGTATCCCAAAGTTCAAAAACTTTGTAATGACGTCCCACAATATGAGCGCATTACTACAACTAAGCTCATCAATATGATTTTTTAAAAACAAATCGACCTTGAAATTAAAATTGCAATAAACAAGTGAAAAATACGAGTTTCGCAAAAATATGCAAATTAGTTTCTTATATTATGATTTAGTTCAAATATACATATGTATTCGTTTTGAAAATTCGAGATTTCATGAAAAATCGTTGACATAGTTGACGTGGTTTGACTCATTTTGGTTTCTTTATGGCAAAAAATAGATGATTTTTTTAATAAGGAACTGGTAGCACGAAAATCTGGAACACTGTTTATGTCAAATTGTCTGAATTGAGATAGTGAAACTACTTTTAAAAATGATTGTATCATATGGTATATGTATACCTAGGGGCTACACCACAAGGCGGCTGCACGACAAAACCAAAGTTCGAAAAACATAACGATAATTTTGACGTAATTCCGACGGTATTTCTGCCATAAGAGAAAGGTGGAATTTATTTCGACTACGAACAAATTTGTGGGAATCGCAATGTTGAACAGGCTCTTTTAAATATTTCAAAACTTGTTTACAATTATATATTTACATAAAAATTAAAAAAAAAAACTTAAAACAACAGATACATACATACATACATATATGTATATCAAAACTAAAATTCTTGACTATTTTTTTTTGCAACGATTTTTTGTAACATTTTTAATTTGGGATTCAATCAAAAACTAACAAAAATTAATACTTCAAATGAATTAATGTTTTAATGAAATTATATCTGAGCGTATATGGTGTTTTTAAATTATATATTTATTATAGTGCAGCAGTGCAATGTTTGTTACTTTTCAAAACTTTAAATAAGTAAAATCAATACAAATAGTGAACGTAAACAGACCGCTCGTATTTTGAAGTACTCAGCACATTCTCGCGTTCTTTTAAGTGCTCTCCAGCTATTGGTCGTACTAAGTACATAATTTAGTTAAATTAGACACTGGTTCACTATCCTAGATTTTATAACAAGCGCAGCAATTGCTTAAAGCAGCACCTGCCCCTATACCTAAGTACTTCTTGGAAACCTCAGTGTCAACTTTTGTGCTATTACCGAGAGATAGAAATTAATTTTTCAAGATTTTATAATTAAATAACCTTATTATAAACCTAAATAGTACTTCACTTACGTATCAGCTTTCAACCATTTGAATTCAATATGACATTTTCCGAACATTTTATTTTATGCATGTAGGTGGGTGTGGTTGTTGTCAAAGACTTTCAATGGTTTCGTCAGCGATACTAAAAGTTGTACGTGAATGTATTAAATTTTTAGGAGCTTCTTTGTACGATTTTTGCGTTACAAATATTTTTCCATAAGTGAGCGTGATTATGAATGTCAAGTTTTTTCAAAATTTTATATAATGCATATTCCTTAATGCTCTGTAAGTATGTGTGGCAACAATCGATCCATCGTTCTTATAAAAATGGTAGAAACTGCTTTTCATATAATTTTTTCAGAGAAATGAAAATTGTGACTTTGATATATTTATTGTTTATGAATTCAGCCTCATACTTGATTTCCACGTAATTTAGATTCCCAAATAAATGCAATTACTAAACGTATGTCGTTAGTATGTATAGTTAGAAAAGGCGTAACTCACACTTTCGCTACTTTACAGGAGAAAACTTTTAGGCCTTTTGCGATCAACTTTTTTCAAAAAAATTTAAGCTGCGGCTTTTAATACTAAATAAAATAAGACATAAGGCTCATCCAATAGAAAATAAAAAAAATATAAGAAATTAAAGAAGATTTGAACTAAAATATTTACATATGATGAGGTAAGTTATCATAAAAACTGTGACAGTGTGCAGGTAACACATTCTTTAGATCCTGCAAATGATTCCTCTTCTTTTAAGATATTGTTATTTCCACTCTATATAGAGAACCGGGCTTGATATCTTTTTGTCAACACGTCGTATCTTATTAGCCGACAATGGCTTCTGTGTTTGCTTACCCTACATGCAGACTTCACAAATAGGTATTTCTTCGTTGAAATTTATGTTAGCGCCGGCAATTTTACTTTCACGCAAATCATTTTTCTGATCCTTCTCGTTGATATGTTCAAAACGTCTGTGCATTCTACATTTTTCAAATTGTTCTGAAACATCGTACAAATCGTTAACTCTAGGAGCTGCAATTAGTTCTGGCCTGTATCCGCGCGTCCGCCTGTAGCCCCTTTCGCAGTAAATATAACTTTGAAACCATGATCGGTTATTTCAGAAATTGAAAGTTGGTTTAATCAAACGAACTTCACGGTACCATTTCCATGAATCTTCGTAAACTAGTTACGTCCGCCGGGTTAAGTTTTACCTTTTCTCCTCACTTATGTGAAGAAGCACCAGAGCCCAGATACCATGTTTAATGCTCTGAATTGATATGCATAGCGACTTCCGCAGTTCTCGTATATTGCGTTTCAATCCATTCACCCTTGGTTGTGCATGTTGCGTCTTCCCTCTACAGTATCTAACTTTGTGAGCAATTTTGCCAAAGAAGTGGCAAGCAAACTTGAATTTTCCTTTACCAATATTTCCGCTTCAGTTATGCGGATTCTGGTAGTATTCTTCTCCACTCCGTTATGCAAAACAAAAATGTATTAGGGAACTCCGTTTATTTTTTAATAGTTTACTGAAATATCGCCGAAGCATGGAAATATCTTTTAAGAGATAAAGACTGGAGGTAGCACACTGGCTTATCATTCTTCTTGTTCAACCGTTTGTCGGTTTCGCCAATTATTCACACCAAGTGAAGACAGGTCCTTCTACACTTGTTCCTTCCAGTGTATTCGTGAGCGTCCTTGCCTCCGTTGTCCACCCATGTGTGCCGATTCAAAGAATTTTTTCACCGAAGCATCATCATCCATACGAACGGCATGGCCAAGCAAACGCAGTCGTTGAATTTGTATGCGCTTGACTATGTCCATATCATTATTAGGCTCATACAGTTCATCATTCCCTCTTCTTCGGTACTCGTCGTTAACGCGAACAGGACCATAAATCTTGCGTAGAGAATTTCTCTCTAAAGCCCGCAAAGCTTTATTATCGCTGTTTAGCATCGTTCATGGTTTTGCACATATGAAAGGACGGGCATAATGAAGAATTTTCAGAGCGAGATTTTTGTTCGTCGAAAAAGGGTTCTGCTTTTTTAGTTGCCTTCCGAGCCTAAAGTAGCACCTGTTGGCAAGTGTTATTCTTCGCTTGATTTCGAGGCTGGCTGTATTGGTGGTGTTAATGCTGGATGCAAAGTATACGAAATCACTGACTACTTCAAAGTTGTAGCTGTCAACAGCCACTTTTGCTTCCCTCCAGACTGAAAAATGCTGCACTGACGGCCCTGTTGTTTAGAAACACGATGTCAATATCATCCCATATGCCAGTAGCATCGTTCTTTTGGCATTCAGATTGGCAAGTCGCATTGTCTAAAACCTCGTTTGGTCTCGAACGGCTTGAAAGTTGTACTCAGCTTCTGTTCGTGCCGTGAAAAGCGGTTTTAAAATCGACAAAGAGATGGTGTGTGTCGACTTTTTTATCTAGGATCTTTTTCAGGATTTGACGTGGTGTGAATATCTGATCAATCGTGGATTTACCAGGCCTTAAGCCACACTGATAAGGTCCAATCAGCTGGTTCATATACGATTACAGTGTTTCACACAGTACATTCGATAGCACTTTGTATGCGGTATTTAGATCCAACGGTAATTGGCGCAAACAGCAGGATCACCCTTCTCATGGATTGGCCGAAGAACACTAAGGTTCCAATCTTCTGGCATGTACTCGTCCGACCAAATTTTGCTTAAAAGCTGGTACATGCTTTCTACCAGCTCTTCGCCGCCGGCTTTGTTAAGCTCAGCCGGTATCCCGTCTGCTTCAAGCGCTTTGTTGCTCTTGAGCAGCATTAGTGCTGTTCTCACCTCGCCTTAGTCGAGTGCAGGAGTTTGTTGTTCATCCGTTAAGATTGTTCTGGGTCCTCTTCTTCAAACGGCTCACTAGAGTTTGCGTTAATTAGCGTTGGGAAGTGGTCTCTCCATACCTCCTGTGGGCTCTGTGCGTCCGTCACCATATTTCCATACTCGTCCTTGTCTTTGAGGGACCAGCCCCGGTCTTGAAATCACTTGTTTGCTGCCTTATTTACTTATAGAATTTTTGGGCCGCATTCCTGCTTGCTAGCATTTCAAGCTCTTCGCTCACGCCTTTCCGCCCCTCGTTTCTTCTTCTTGAAAATACGCATCTCTTCCATGCTCTTCTCCCGGTATCGCTCGACTGTTGCACGCTTAGTAATTGGCTGCAGGGTGGCTTTGTATGCTGGATATTTCTCTACAGCAGCGATGCGGCACTCGTCGTCATTCCAGTTGTTTCTCCGTGGCTGGTAATACCCATTGCTCATTAATGTCAGGGCGATGAAGAGTTGCTTGGTTTAACCTACTTGAGAGTCGAGATTGAAAATTCTCAGCTGTCCATATCGATTGCAGCTTTTCGACGTCGAACTGGCCTAACAATGCGGTGGATATAATCTCCATCCCCATTGACCTTGCAAGCAAGTTGGATGTAGCAGGTACAGTTCGTCCTTTGAAATTTTTGTACATCATAAATTTTCCAACAAAAATAGGCCCCCAGCTACTAGTGCTTTTATATAATTACATTTTATCTGTAATACCATTATCGTACATGATTATATAAGGCTACAACTAGGTGGTTTTGCAAACTTATCTCTTTATCACATGTTTCAATCAAGGTTGGCTCAAAAACATTGAGAAGAATTCATTTAGTTAATGAGCTCTTCTGTAGTCATAAATTAATATGCAAATGTCAAACGTCAACTGGCCGGACATTTTAAATAGATATTGAAAATTGATTTATAATCGAAAGCAAGCTTATTATTTTTTATTTAATTATTTTCTAATAATAAACTTTTGTGTAAATCGTTCTCATTTTTAATACACTGTCGTATTATGTCAATGGCTTCCAGTCAATGGGCATAATGCATCTAAAATTAAAATTGATACTAAAGTGATCTTCACGCAGCGATATGTTTGTTCGCTCACTGTCGAGTGTGCCTTTCGCCTTGTCTTTCATATGTCAATTGATTCAATTAACTGATGTTAGATACTCATTGGCGAACGAGGACTTTTCGGAGCTAACTTAAAAATAGTGGATTACTTAAATCGTTGAGTTTTAGTTTGTATCTTGGATATTTAGCAATTTTCCTGACTGATTTAATAATATAGTAAAAGATATTTCTTGAAACACACGAGCTTATAAGTATGAATTAAATGATAAATTGAAAAAAACCGCAATATTTTAATATTTAATTTTTATTAAGTATTTAGTTAAAAGATTTCGCCACTAGATATTGTAAATACGGTTAATATTTTACATTCCCACAATGGCCGGTGCTTAGCTTTTATTTATATCAACTCTTTAAGGGGCAAACCTTCGTTGGCCTTATTTTTTCAGTGTTACTAAATACGCATATTGGACATCAGTCACCAGGTTGCCGTTTTCATTCTTACAGGAAATTGCCCTGTCTTAAAACCTTCTGTGCAATTGCTGGCGTACGCCGATGACATTGACATCATCGGTCTTAACGACCGCGCAGTTAGTTCTGCCTTTTCCAAACTGGATAGAGAAGCGAAGCGAATGGGTCTGGAAGTGAACGAGGGCAAGACGAAGTATCTCCTGTCATCAAATAGACAGGTTGCACATTCACGACTGGGATAAAACATCACTGTTGACAGTTATAACTTTGAAGAAATAGATAACTTCGTTTACTTAGGAACAAGCATTAACACCAATAACAGCGTCAGCCTTAAAATCCAATGCAGAATCTCTCTTGCCAACAAGTGCTTCTTCGGACTGAGTAGGCAACTGAGCAGTAAAGACCTCTCTCGACGGACAAAAACTATACTCTATAAGTCTGTCATCATGCCCGTCCTATTGTATGGCGCAGAAGCATGGACGATGACAACATCAGATGAGAGGGCTCTTGGAGTGTTCGAGAGAAAGATTCTTCGAAAGATTTATGGGCCTTTGCGACGGCGAATACCACGTACGATGGAACGATGAGCTGTACAAGGATGCAGACATAGTGACGCGGATTAGAACCAGCGGTTCCGCTGGCTAGGTCACGCCGAACGAATGGATAAAATAGCTCCAGCCCTGACGGTTTTTGACGCGGAACCCGCTTGTGGTAGCAGAGGAAAAGGAAGACCCCCTCTGCGTTGGAAAGACCAAATGCAAAAACTTAATTTTTTCAGTATCTCTTAAAACAAATTGAGTGAAATTCGGTATTTATAGCGATTTTGAACTAAGAAACTAGGTATTTATGAAGTTTTGAAAAATGGACGTTGCCACGCCTACTTAGGAAAAAATCGCTGTATCTCAATAACGGTATAAGGTATCGTTACAAAACTTGGTGAACAAATTTTCCTCAATATCGTTGTTATCATCGCAGTTCAAATCGGACCATAATCTCGCCCACCTCCCATATAACGGAACTTTGAAAAATGCAAAAATTCCGTTTTTTCTTGTTCCTGTCAAAGGAGTATGTACTGGAGTCAGACAGGCAGATTTACTGCCGGTGTGCAAAGAATCGGCCAATACCGATGGCAATACCTGAAAAAATATCTGCGTATGAATTCTTTCTTGAAGAAATGTGTTTTATATAAACAAATATACTACATTACATGTATAATTTTTAATATATTTTTTATACTTTTATAACCAAAGAAAAATATTAAAAAAAACTTTTAAATAAAATTGCTTAACAATTAAATATTCAAGAATTAATTCACTCTATTGGATATCACATATACATATGTACTTCTTCATTATATTACAATACACAGTACTTCATATAGTAAAAGTATAAAATCCTTTTTTTTTCAATTCTATGGTCAAAACAACAAAAAGGGATGAGTCTCAGTCTTACGAAGACGAAGATGATATTCCTTTATAAAAACTGTTTCAATCGGAACAAATTTATAATTGCTTAGTGGAAGAAAAACAACAGCTAATTACAGCACTCGCACCTGATTGTGCTCAATCAACGGAAGAGATAAGTGCATGGAACGGTGATATGCTCCATGAAAACGGAATGACCCAAGGTGAGCCAGATGTTGGCGGTGTTACTAAAAATCGAAAGTTTATTTAATACAACGATGCAATAATAATAATAATAAACCCAACGAAAACCCTCCGTTCCCGCCAAACCGGCATGAGGGTCGCATCCGCATGACGCACGGATTTTTTTTTATATACTTATGTATGTAAATATGGTTCTGCCGATTCGAGAAAGAATTTGTTAAGTGTCGAGATCTCAAACTGTTCAGCTACAGAAAAAATTAATTCATCAGCTGACCGAAATGTTACTATGTACTAACGAAAATCAATTAAAGATGGAGGACGGAACATTCTTCCTGACGTTAAAGAGCGAGTCTGACACATCAAAGGTGTTGGAAAGCAATTTAAAATCCTGACACAAGCACTGGAATGGCTCATTCAGTTCAAAATTTTTTTTACATTGATTCAGAAGAAGGGGTTTAATGTGCCTCGAAACACGAGAAGGGACATTGAAATTAAATTCTGCCAAAAGAAAAGGACTATCAATCGATCCCGTGACCAACTACACCATAAATATTATGCTTATCATTTTTCTACGATTTATATAAACGGTAAATACGTTGATCAAATGGCAGTTAGGCCAAGTAAAATCTTAATCATAGAAAAATGTATTTTTCGAATAGCGGTCACCGCATATGTAAATACACTGTGTTGTTCTTATTTCACGTATAATTAGATATACTGCTTGAATTAATGTTAATAGTTCATAAAAGTTAACAGTCCCAAAAAAAATTCGGTTAATATTTCTAATTTTGTACTGTCTTATTATGCGAGCAAATATAGACCTTATAAAATAATTATTAAATTTGATGAAATATATGAAAATATAAAGAAAATGATTAAATAAGGACTTTTTCGATATTGCTAATAACTACTACGGTTTCAAAACAATAATGTCAAAATATATTGTCAAGTTTTATTTTTTATATTTAATTTCATTTTTTTTTGTTCTGAACTCGAAACTCAATTAGCAGCGTTATATGTACGAGTACATATAATTTCCTATAAACAATTTTCCAACCGCTGTTCCAATTTGATTTAACAATAATTTGGTGAATTTCTTAAAATATATAAAAAGTGGTGAATACATTTGGGCAAAAGATGTCAGAATTTTACTTTTTAATTTTTTGTTTGCATTGTTTATCACTTAACTATACATACATAAGTACATACTATTGACATATATACATACGTTTATATTTTTAAATACTACAGCATGTATTGTTTGCCTACATGCATACATACCTTTGCACAGCTAGCGCCAAGGTCAACCAAATTGAGGTCGTGTGACACACAGTTGGCATAAGCTGAAAAGGTAACAAAACAAGAGGAATTAGTATAAACGTAAACGGTAAATAACAAAAATATAAAAATGTTATAAATATGTATTGGTGGCATTGAAAAATGTACCTTTAAGTTTAACAAAACACAATTTCGTTGCTGATGCAAACAATTTTATGTGTGAGTTTAAAATAAATATCTAGTATAGTTTCATAAGGTGTGCATTTACTAAGAGGAGGAATACAACATGCATATGTATGTATACTCGTATGTATGTTAAATGTAAAAAATATAGCGAGCAGGTAAGGCAAATATTTGTACACTTGTTCGATGCAGTTGATAAATAACTGTGTATTACATATGTAAATGTAACAAAAGTTGTCACAAATGTTGGGAGGGTTTATGTATGTGCGGGGCCGTTGATTTGCATGACATTTTTAGTCACATGTGTCGTACATTTTTTCATCAACATCTAGCTTTGGGACATATCCTGTCTATGCACATATTAATTTAAGCACTACACTGTGTGTAAAACTATTTTTTTTTTTACAATATTATTAATAAACTCTCATAGTTGGAGATGAAAAACGAGTTTTAAAATAATAATAATAAATGTTTGTTCATTTTTCTGTTGGCCTAGCTCAAGGCCTTGAGCTCAATAAAATTATAAAATAATAATAATAAGAGTTTAAAAGTATAACTGTATAACTAAGTAGACACATTATTAATTTACTAAATTTAAATGAAATTAGAATTTATGTTTTAAATTATTTAAAAAAAACTTTCATTAATTTAATTCAAATAACAAAAAATAACACTTGTTAGCACATACTTTTGCAGCACATTCAGTTTTAGTATAATAAATTACATCTTTCAAATAGCTTCATACTACTGTTGATTTCCGCAATTTCTTCACTTTAAAATTGCACTTTAATGTATTGAAATTGAATGTGTTCTAAATTTTATACTCACAAAAAATCTTTAAATAAATAAAAAACGTTTGAAGTTCTGATCATAATTTGTTGATTTGTTTTAAATTTTTATTTTTCAAAAGTAAATTTTAAAAATGTGAGAGATGTTAAAATAATAAATTAAAATGTACCTAAATTGTCATTCATTGTACCGGAATTTATAAAATTAATTTATAAGATTAACAGTTTTCACTGAAGTAATTAAAATGTATGAAGTGCTTATTAATGGCTGTAGGGCATACAAATAAATGTATTTTTCAACAGGTTAAGACCATCCACTAACCGGACTTAGTATGAGACTAGTAAATATGATGAATTGGCAGACATTGCTCAAGGTTTTCCAAAACCCTCTAGGACCTCCAGTTAAGGATACCACTTTTGTAGTCATCTTAGTGAATCGATACATATATGCACAAGAAAGTGCTGTACATATATTTGAATTTAATATTTTGTATTTAACACATGTATAAAGTACCAAAGTACATTTAACTTAAATGTAACGTAAAATTTCAACAGCAACCACCTGGAAAAAAAGTAAATAGACAAAAATTATTGCTAATTTGTTGAATTATTATAAAAAGTAGAACGAAATTTTGTTTATGGTATTCTTCTAATTTTAGAGATATGTTTGGACCATAGAAGCTATATACAACGGAAGCCATATCTAAACAAAATTGAAACCAGAGCAACGAGAAAAGAAAGCAACCACATACACCTATTCAATAATTTAGAGTAAGCGGTAAAAAGGATTTGCGAGTTGGAAACATCTATTTCGGGCTTCGCGCTTGCTCTTACAATTAAACAGCTTCTACATTAGAACCCACTTAATTATTTTTATACCCGAGCGTACTTGTACACAAGAGTTTTAAAACTTTGTTCGTATAACGGTTGTTTGTAACAGCATAAAATTATCGCGATAGATATACACATATATACTTAAATGATCAGAATGAAAAGAGGAATCGATTAAACCCTGACTGTCTGTCGGTCCGCCCGTCCGTGCGACCGTCCGCCCGTGGTTAAAATAACTTGAGTAAAAATTGCGATATCTTAATGAAATTTGGTACAAAGATTGCTCTTTGGACAGGGTTGGTATTGAAAATGGTCAAGATCGGTTAATAACCACGCCCACTTCCCTTATAACGGAAGTTTTCGAAAAATGCAAAAACTCCGTTTTTTCGGTATTTATTACAGCAAATTGAGCGGCATTTGGTATTTGGAGCAATTTTGAATTAAGAAATTACGTATTTATGAAATTTTGTAAAATAGGCGTTGCCACGCCCTCTTATGAACAAGTTTCCGTATCTCAATAACAATGTTAGGTATCGTCACTAAATTTGCTGAACATATTTTCCTTGGTATCACTAGCATCACCGTCAAAATTTTTGAAATCGGACCCTAACCGCGCCCAATTTTATATAACAGAAATTTTGAAAAACGCAAAAAACTTCGTTTTTCAGAATTTATTGGAAGAAATTGAGTAAAGTTTAAAACTAGCAGCGATTTGAAACAAAGAAAACGGGTTTTTAGCTTTCCTAACTACTTTGTATTTAAATAGCTATTGTAAATTTTCTTTCGACTGATGTCAAAAAGTAAACAAAAAACCGCTAAATTTCGTGTAAAGAGTTGGTAGCACTCATTCGAACTTAGCCTAACAGTTGGCAACGCAAACTACGAAAACATCGGAATTGCTGATAACATTTTTCCCGAATTCGTGACGGAAGTTTATTCGGAATCAGTGATTGGGCTGTAAATTTCCTTTCATGAGTTCAAAGCCAATATTGGGCTTATATAAGCTGAAAACATATATTTTAAAACTTTCATTTACAAGAAAATTAAAAAAAAAGCTAAAGCTCATTTAATTTCTTGCACATTTTGCAAGCTTTGACTTAAATCGAGTTTTCAACTCGAAAAACCTTATTCTCTATAGTTTTTGTATCCTTGAATCAGAAGATATGTCCTGAAGTTTTCGGGTAACATTTGAGTTAGATTTTCAAGAATAAAAGCATTCAATCGTGAGTTTTGACCAAACAAATTTTCAACCGACATATTTTCACTCGCTGTGATTGAATACGCCTTTTGCGAGTTTCGCCAGAATTAAATGTGGCATCGAAAGTTCGAACGTGGAAATTACAACTATGAAATTTGTCTTCTTGAAGTTAACAATTATAAAATAATACAAATTAAACAGTAATTCGACACAATATATCAATTTTACAAGCCTTATAAATATTGCAGCATCATTAAGAAATCGTTCAAGCATTTATTATATCTGCTTACCTCTTCCATACCACAATTTGCTATTTTGCCAATTGAAAAGCGTAGCGCATGCTTTAAATTTTTAGCTGAAGGTGGATACTAAAAAGGTGTTGGTAATAGTTTTAAAACTGGGCTGGCGCAATCGTCTTTTAGTCAGATCCTGTCAGAAGTTCTCAAAATTTTCGAGTCTATATAATTACCGCATTGGGGAAATGGCTTACAAAAGTTGTATTTATATTATTTACATTTTGAATCCATGTTTTTTTTCGCCTCTCAAAAAAAAATGAACAAATTCAATTAACAGCCAACTATTTATAACAAAATTACAAATGATTGCTTATTCTATATATACATTTTTAATAATAATTTTTAATATTTAATAATTTATTTTAAAACTTATCCCTTCAAATATTCAAAATAAGGGGAAATAATGTTCGAAAGCGGAAAATTTTCGCTTGAAATTTATACTAACGATTCCGGTCGAAATCGATACTTACGACAAGGCTGATTATGCTGTAAAATACTCATGGTGTTATGTTGTTGGAGCGTTAGGGAAGCAAACAGTGTATGTAAATGTAAATAACAAATTTGTTAACCAATTACTGCAAAAAATGTGTAGATAGACTTTTTTTTAAGTTTGAGCGAAGGATACCAGCTTTGGAGAACATTTGAACGAAATGACAATTGCCATCCGATTTATCAAACGCTATTCAAACAGACACCTTAAGCTGACTCATAAGAAAAACTAAAGTGGTACGAATTTTAGCAAAATTTATTGAAAATATTATTAAAAAGGCACATATAAATACATATTTATATAAAAACTGGATATAAACATTTTTGGTGAAAATTTACCAAAACAAAAATATAAAATATTTTACCCTTTTAGCAAAGATGGTCGCTTGTAATCCGCCATATTGAACAACGAAAAAAATGCTTTGCGCGAGTTTGATGTATAAAATATACTTTCGATTCCACTATCTACTCCAAGCACAATATATTTGTCATGTATAGATTTAATTAAATAATGTCTGATAGATATATCGAAAGGTTTGCTCGAATGGGTTAATGTGTATGTAAAAATACAACATGTAAATAAAATATTTAATTTTTGATACCACATGAGACTTCGAGGTTACAAAACCCAAGACTAAATGAAGATTTAACTTAAGTCTACAGAAAAATCTCAAAAGGTTTCTCTAAAGCCAGTAAATATTTTCTAAAGCTTTTAATATATTACGAACTGAAGCTCCTAAAATTGCGTATATTATTACAATTTTGAAACGCCTAATGGGAAAAAAGTTTAATCAAAACCTGTCTTTTATAAGAAAAAAGTTGCTTAAATAAAATCCTTCCCTGATATTGACAGTTCAACTTAATAATGATCATATTTTGGCGCTTACTCTATTTATACTACAAATGGAGGGACCTATAGTTTTGTGCCGACTCCGATCGTCAGATGTATTTTCATGGCAGAAATATCCTCGGAGGCTTGCCATTGCCTGCCGAGGGATGACCGCTATTAGAAATTACTTTTTCTATGATAAGATTTTACTTGTCCTAGCTGAGTTTTGAAACTCTAACTCAGTGGCATATCGAGTTATAGCACGCACCGCTACCTACTCGACCACAGCGGCAACCAAACGTTGCATACAAATCCCGTTTTTCACAAAAAAATAAAAATGAACTTTTCTCATTCGCAATAACATTCACATTCAAAATACTTTATTTCTGCAGCAAAGGTTGCCGGAATCAATATGTAGATGTAATTATAATTAAAGAAAGAGTAAAGTAGAATTGCATACAAAAATCCACTAAGCAGATTTCCAGAACAGTGATAAATCCAGTTACCGAAAAAAATTGCTATCACTCTGTTGATTACAGCTGTTGAGACTCAATGGACGCTTTCAAATTTTGCATTCTACGCCACACCCACATATCACAGGTCGCCAAAGTTCTCTTGCACTTGATTACACACAAAAACTGTGCAGCATTGAGAGAAAAATTCAATATTGCCACTATCAGCTTAGAATAATGAAAGCTTTTCCATTGTTCGTATAATAGATATTTTTGCTATCGATACTCGTATACGTGCATGCAAAAAGGTGTACGTATTTTCAGAGATGCTTGACTGGTTTATATCACTATTTTTCAAGACAATTAAAAAAAAATATAAAGTGTACACAAGTCTTAAGGATATAAAGTTTTAAATATGCCTCTTTAATTTTAAAAATACTTAACAAGATTTCTATCATCTATTTAATAAACAAATATAACAGCTTGAATAAAAATGTGCAGCTGTTGCAAACAGGGAAACTGTAACTGTGAAGCTTTTGCAGTGTATATAACAAGATTATCTGCTTAATTACACTGTCCAACAAATGAAGACTTTTTGAATGGAACAGAATAGCGACCCCATAATTCTGAAAGGGTATGTTGAGTAGATCATTTTTGTAGAACAAACTTATGGTCCAGCACGTCTGAGTTTTTTTTACAGTGGGTCAAAGTTTTAATTTTTTGGTCGAAGGGAGCATTATACTATATAAAAAAAATTTTGTAAGTTAATGTCTGAGAGAATTCTTATGGTCAGAGTTGTATTGTGGAATTGTATGAGGATTATTTTTGTGGAAGATCTTATCCCTCTAACTGGTCTCTTTATGGGTCAATTTGACCCTTTTTTTCGAGAAAATCAAAAAATATCCTTTAAAAAAGGACATTTAAGGATTGAAATATTCGACGAAAATGTTTGGGGGAAAATTTCAGTGGGGGTCACCAAAGACACCATTGTTGTAAATAAAGCTCTTTACGATTAATTGGCAAAATTACACGCCAACTTCTATAAAAAAATTATTATTTTGTTTTAATAGTGGTTTATTATAGTCTGTACATATTTATTTTTTTGCTTCAGCAGTAGTATGACAATGGATTAAAGATTAAACTTAATATGCTTTCCTGTATTTAGCTAGACGTTAATGGTCCGATGTGTCAAGGTTTCTGTACAAGCCCCATACGTTTTCAGCAGGCATTACACTTTGGGATTTTCCTTTGAATCTTTCTTCCAATACCTTTATATCCTGATGAAACCTTTCACCGTGTTCATCTGAAACCGCTCCAAGGTTTTTTGTTTTTTTAATTGAGATGAGAGTGCAGAAAATGCAGCTTTAGTGACATCTTAACGCCAATATTGTTAAACCGATTAGCATGCTTTCAATATTTTCTGCATAGTTTTGTGCTTTTGAGTTTCCAAGGATTTCTGATATAACCAGCTGCATAAAGTTAAATGCTGTCTTTTGCATATCCGACAGATGACCATAAAATTCTTCATCTTGTAATAATTTTCTTATATCGGGTCCAACGAGCATTCCTAGAAAAGGTAATTTACATTAAATGAAATAAATTATTTCTTAAAACCGTATTTTACCTTCTTTTAATTTTGCTGCAGATAATCTGGGGAAAATTGTTAGAATGCGTTTGAAAGCATTTCCTTGTGTATTTAAGCTTTTAATAAAATTTTTCACCACGCCCAACTTAATATGCAGCGGTGGAAGTATGATCTTATCTTTTGGGACAAGGGATTCATGGATTACATTTAAGTCACAAACAATATTTTCTTTACGTTCTTCGAAATATTTAATATGATAATGGCTGCTGGTAGCACGTGAATCCCATTTACAAAGAAAGCACATATATTTTGTGTATCCTGTTTGCATTCAAGTCAATATTGCAATCATTTTGAAGTCTGCGCATACTTCCCATTTATATTTATAGTATTCAATTTTATTTAAGAGATTTGAAATATTTGCGTATGTTTCCTCCTTTTTGTGGAATACGCAACCGGTATTGATGGATGCTGATTTCCATTGTGCAGTAAAACTGCTTTTAAGCTGTGTTTTGAACTATCTATAAATAGTCGCCAAGCGGAAGAGTCCAGTGGAAGCTTAAGATATTTTAGAACCTCTTCAATACTGCAACAGTATACAAGTTCTTCTGATTTTTTAAAATTACTCTCCAGATCGGCGTGTCTTTTTCTTGGCGATGTAACTTTTACATCGGCTTTTATGAAATTCCTGTTTTTCAATCTGGAACATAATATTTCAGCTTTCTCTTTTGTTAGTCCTAAATCTCTTACAAGATCTTCAAAATAAGCTTGGTCTATCAAATTAGGACATATGTTTAAACCATCGGGAGGCAAGTAACTTATATCTGATATGTTTTCAACCGCCGCTGTTATTTCTGTATTGGCGTATGTCATATTGGCCAAAAATGTATGTGTAGGCACCTTCACAGCGCACTTCTGGTAAAATGACATTATTTGCTGCTTCGTATGTCATTATCGCGTAGTGCCTTTGGCTTCTACCAAATTTGTAATTTACGCAGAAATAGCATGTATCTGATTCGTGATCTTCAGGTTCAATCCATATAATAGGCGCAGAAAATGGCAGCGCCTTAGTACCGCCTTTGTACAAGGTCAAAAGACCACTTTCGCAAGTAGTACATACAGTTTTTTGTATCCAAGCTTCACATAAAAATCGTATTCCAAAGAAAAGAAAATATGGTTCTTCAATTGTAGGGAATATCTTTCTTCTGCTTTGATGGTGCGTAAAATGTCCACAAATAAAACAAAACCAATCTCTTAATTTGCAAACATAATCCGCCATGCTTATTAAAGCTTTAATTGTTCTTTTTTTATATTAATTTTAGTAAAAATCACACCCGATTTGTAAGTCACGTCTGATTTGTAAGTCACAGCTGACTAGACGCGAGAACTCAGTGTTTGGCCCGGCCAAACTCCACGAGGTATTCACCTGCTTTGTATATGTTGGCGTGTAATTTTGCCAATTAATCGTAAAGAGCTTTATTTACAACAATGGTGTCTTTAGTGACCCCCACTGAAATTTTCCCCCAAACATTTTCGTAGAATATTTTAATCGGTAAATATTTTTTGATTTTCTCGAAAAAAAAGGGTCAAATTGACCCATAAAGAGACCAGTTAGAGGGTTAAGATCTTCCACAAAATAATCCTCATACAATTCCACAATACAACTCTGACCATAAGAATTCTGTCAGACATTAACTTACAACATTTTTTTCATATAGTATAATGCTCCCTTCGACCAAAAAATGAAAACTTTGACCCACTGTAAAAAAAAACTCAGACGTGCTGGACCATAAGTTTGTTCTACAAAAATGATCTACTCTACATACCCTTTCAGAATTATAGGGTCGCTATTCTGTTCCAAAAATGCTGTTGGACAGTGTTATTTATCCCCCGGCCATCGAAAGTT
Organism: Philophylla caesio; assembly: GCA_963971545.1. Taxonomy (NCBI): domain Eukaryota; kingdom Metazoa; phylum Arthropoda; class Insecta; order Diptera; family Tephritidae; genus Philophylla; species Philophylla caesio. The sequence goes on from OZ020607.1 coordinate 60,715,132, forward strand.
TTTATTTTAATCAAACACCGCTCAACAGACCAAATTCAAAACTTCTATAAAGTAATTTATGTAGTGGCACAGTCAAACAATACAAAGTCTAGCGGCTTGGAAACTAGTCCTTTCTTATCCAAAACAAGTAAACTATCATCTAGTCATTTCAGATCATTTTTCAGATCCAAAAACAATCGGCCTTTAGGATTTAACCCCCCATCAAACACACATTCTGAAACCTTCGAACAAACACATATGCCTGGCCAGACTCCTATACGTTTTCATGCATTTGTATGGCAAAAAAGGAACCGTAACTTTGAATTTCTAAGTATGTTCGTATATTATTTTGGTCTATAGACTAAATGTAAAATAATTTTTATTTTTTATTATTATTTTTTATTAATTTTGTGGAATGCATGAAAAACAAGTACTGGTATAATCAACTTTAGAATGTTGTTGGCACACAGGATAAGTGCACAAATTCTGCAATCTTTTCTGGAACTCAGTGTACTAGGGCCGCTTTGTTGGTTAGGCACCATGTTGCGGGGAATATTCAACGGCCTTCCAAAGAAATATTCAATGGGCAAGCGGGTTGAATGTTGTCTCAAAATATGGTTGTTGTTCATGCAATTTTCTGCACCAATTATTTACTCAGCGTGTTTAAGAACAATCGTCGCTTCTCGTTTCTGGTTCCTTCTATATTTTCATTGCATATGATGTAAGCGGCTAATCCCATGACGTCTATCATGTCGCAAAAAATGCTAATGGCTGGTTGGCCGTTTTGTGGAGTAATGCGTTACCATTTGGTCTATTGTATCCACACCGGCCTTTGTTGAATTGTAAAACAATATAGCTTCCGGTTTTTTTGTTACGCCTTCATCTTTCTTGGTGTAGTGCACAGTGGATAGTAGCTGCACAGTGATATAAGGTTATCATAGAAACCGAACACAGATGAAAGCACTGGCCGTTTGCTGTCTTTTTTCACTTCTTTGGGAAGACACCTTTTGTTGGATCTAATGGTGCCAACGTATGCTTGTCCAATCGACGAAAGACGTTTAGCTGCATATAATGTTGTAAAGAAGTTATCAGCAATAATAGTTCTGCCGCTGTTGGTGTATTGATTAGCCAAACTCATGACAACATTTTCACCTTGGTTTGTCTCTCGTTGTTCTCCCTACTTACCAGTGTACAGTTTTCCTTGCGACGGATATTTGGTTTTCGCACCGCATGCCCACCATACTTTTATGCTATACTTTGCGGGCTTTGATGGGATGTATTGCGTGAACTTTGTGCGCCCACGGTATGGAAATAGCTGCTTATCGATGGTTACACTTTCGTATGGTTCAAAATTACTGGCAATATTGTATTGGAAGTGCATCAGTTTGCCACATCTATCTTTAGAGCTGCATAGTATTATGACTGACACCAAAAGCCAATAGTATCCCATTAAAAGCGACAAGCTCAACACTTGTCATATAAACAAATACTCGTGGTGTGCAGTTTCCATGTTCTGCGTTCCATTTGCGTGTAACTTTTTCTCCATATTGATTTGTTTGTATTACGATGATGAACCTAATATTCGTAATATTCTCAAGCGGAGTAGTCATATTTAGTTTTGGTCCACCTCTGAAACGCATTATGTTGTGCTGGAGGAATCTCACTGTAGCGGGATCAGCTGTACTCCACTTGGTACTATCTTTTCCAAGCAAAAAACTGTCTGCAGCTTGAGTTGGAGCATTCTCACTTTCTTCTTTGGATTCTTCATCGCTGTCGAATATTTCATTTGATTAAATTTCCAATTCATATTCAATGTCCGAGGCGTCATCTTCGGGCACAAAATCTGTGTTTTCACCTGTTTGGCCTTCAAATAAATCTAGTTCTTTGTCTGCTTCTGTGTGAAATCACGCTGTAACGCTGAGGATGGTTGTTGCTGGAAATTATCAGTAAGCCTGCCTGTACGCAAGCGCGTATTGTACACAAATTCTAATTCCTCTGCCATAATAATAGTTAAAACTTCACTTTAATTTCCGCACAAAAAATTTATATTTTGGACTGTCGATGTTGTATGTTCAGCATTCAATAATAAACTAACTGAACTCAAAACCAAAATCACAAACGAAAGAAAGAAATAAGTGAAAATTGAACACAGAAACTACCTGTAAGTAAACATCAGCATTGAATTCATAGAAAAACAACCCAAAATATAAAAAAACAAGTTTGACCACAAAATACCTGGAAACAACAATCTGCATTGTATTTGCAGAAAAATAACCCAAAATGTGTATAATAATAGTTTATTTCATACAAATTGTATAGGGGTCTGGCCAGGCATATATGTTTGTTCAAGGGGGGACTTTTTTCTTTTGCAGTTTTCGTCGTGTTAGAACTATCGTATTGCATTTTTTTACAGATAGAAAGCCAACAATATTTTAGGCGGCTACCGGAAAATAAAGGTATCTACCTAAACTAGAAGTATGTTTCATTAACGCTCAAAAATAAGATATGCCTGGCCAGAACCATGTGTTTGACGGGGGGTTAAACTAACAACGAAGTTGCAAGACAGTGTACCCCTGCCAGGGTAGGCACCTTGTCGTTGGTGCAGGGGCTTAGTCGTGCTTCAGGGCGGGCCCGGAGGTTAAACCGGCTGTGTTACAACGGCGCCTTCCAGACACCGGGCCGCTTCGAGAAGTAACAGTGGCCTTACCGCGGTATGGGGCGCTGGCGCGGTGGACGACAGAGATCCCCCTTTATAATTTTGATCACTGAGTTTTGCTAACGCCGAGCTGGTGATCGCACGAACAAGATGAGCTACAACAACAACAAACCCAACAACAATAGCCGCAGCGATAGCAACAGAAGCAAAGCCCCAGCGGGCAGCAGTGGTGGCTGCGTATCTAGAGCTGCGATAAAAAGGGGTAGCTTCATGGAGCGTCTGACCGCTCAAGAAGCAGCACTTTTCATAGAGCACGCGAGAGAGGATGAAGAAGTTGCCAGCACGAGCAAGGAGGTCCGTCGAGAGGAGGCCCTCACAGACAAAGGTAGTTAAGCTGACAGCCGAGGTAGGTTGAAAGCCATTAATGCAACTGCCGGAGAAGATCGGTAGCAAGACCGACCTGGCATGTTCTTTCCTCTTCCAGGTCTAACAGAGCGAGCGAGGACAGCATTGGACGCCACTCCTTGAGCAGGCATCACCTGGACCGAAACCGATCTAAAAGTCGGCGCAGATCCAGAAGTGCGGCTCGCTCAGGAGGCAGCCAGCGTAGAGAGTCACCAGATAGGCGGGAAAGATCACGCAGCCGATCTGGTTCCGCGGCCTCGCACGAGTCTGGTTGGCCGCAGCAGTGGCGCAAGCACCGCAGTGCGAGACCTCCTTAACTCCCCCCCTCCCGGGGCCAACCGGGTGCCCTCGACGATAAGAACCAAAAGGGTCTGAGCGGTTCGGGGACAATATGTTACATCCGCTACCTTTGCAGGAGAAAACCCCAGAAGCGGAATAGCGGGCACAGCCACAAACAACAAGAACCCGCACCTGCTCCAAGGCAGAGAAGCGGGGAACCAGCAGCCACCAAACAACCCTCGCTCGCAAATATGCGGAGAAGCGGGGAACCTGCGATGACAAAGCAGCCATCACTAAAGGCCCGGCCACTAAACATGTCAATGAGCAGACAACTCCACCCGAGCACCCCCTGAGTAAGAGATAACGAAAGCAGCCGCCACCCTTAGCTTCTGAGTCGGGGGGTCGGGGTCAGGGGGGGTCGATGGAGGGGAACCTTGGCAGGCCGCTCAGCAGTCCAGCTACTCGGCTGCCTTAAGAGGCATTCGGGTGGCTGTGCTGCCGAGAGACTATACGGCGGTGGCCCTTAACTCTGATGACCACACCAGGCTACAAGAATGCTCCTCGTGGATTGCAAAGACGAGAGGACGGTAGAGTGGCTCTCCAAAACAGCGGATAAGCTAGAGCGACGGAAGGGACCCGTGATGTGTCACGGTGTTCCTACCGAGAAGTGCTGATGAACCAGCGGAGTACGCGCTGCAACTGCTCAGAACGCAGAATGAGGGCATCCACTCCTCGGTGTGGAGAATCATATCTAGCAGCACAGAGGACGGCGACCTAAGGTTAAACTTGGGCATTGATGAGAGTTCCTACCTGGCAATCAAGAGGGCAGGCTTCCAGCTGCACTTCAGGTTCGGCATGGTCGTGGTGAGGCCGTGGAGGCGCGGGCCTGCCGGCAACATAGAGCCGGCGGCGCAGTGCCTTCCGGACGCTGGGGTCGCTGTGACAGCCGATCCTTCCGCGACCGGATCTTCTGCGGAATTGTCCTCGAGCCCGCAGCCAGAGGCCCTGGTGCCTGCCCGATTGAGCGAGACAGGTCCAGCAGCCTAATGCTGAGGAGCTCATTGACGAGCTGGATCTGAGGCGGCTTGAGCTCGACAGAGGAAGCGAGGGCAATATATTGCTCTCCGATCTGGAAGAGCCCGAGCTATGAGCTCCCCACGACTGGCAGTAGCCTAGGTCAACCTTCATCACGCCGTGGCCGCTTCGGCAGGAGGTACTGGACAGCACTATCAGCAATGAGTTGGCTAGTCCTTTGGTCCTGGGATGGAGGGTCTTATCCGAACCTTCCCTCTCGGATTACAGGATCATCCGCTTGGAGTTGGGAGTGACGATCACAACAGAAAGGAGCAGGAGAAACCCCAGGAAAACAAACTGGGATCTATACAGCGAGACTCTGAAAGAAAATTTAGAGGGCTTAGAGAATAAACACAAAAGAGCAAACTGTATGGAATTAGAGGACAGAGTCTAAAGGCTGAATAACAGCATTATGGACGCTTTTAACTCCAGTTGTTCCGAGACAAAGCCTAAGGGTAAGACCCAACCCAACTGGTGGTCTAGGGAGCTCTCGGTGCTCCGTAAGGAAGTGCGCAAGCTCTTCAACAGATCTAAGCGTAGGGGCGCTGGGAGGAGTATTCAGCCTGCCTAACCAAGTACAGTAAGGAGATCAGAAAGGCAAAGCGTAGCAGCTTTAGGACCTTTTGCGAGAGCATAAGTACCACTCCTGCGGCTGCCAGTATACATTAAGCCTTAGCAAGAGAGAACCCAATGATCAAGATGGCATTAAAACTGCCCGACAGATCCTTTTCCAGCAACGAGAAGGAGAGGGCCCTTGCTCTGCTCTCGGCTCACTTTTCTGATGCCATTACGATATCTCCGGAAGCCGAGTGCTGCGAGACCGGTCCGACTCCGGCTGACTGGAGGGTGGCCAGAAGATCGGTCGGCTGGGCACTGGACTCTTTTGACCAGTATAAGGCTCCAGGGGTGGATGGCGTCAAACCAGTGCTGATGAGGCGGGGCAGGGATCTACTACTCCCGCACCTCGTAAGCATTATGAGGGCAGTCTAGCGCTGGCTCACATACCAGTGGTATGGCAGAGGGCTCGGGTTATCTTTATCATTAAGGTAAGCAGGAGAGATGTCTCCTTAGCTAAATCCTTTAGGCTGATAAGCCCCACCTCCTTCCCAGATCAGCATGCGTACAGGGTGGGTCGATCTACAGATACTGCCCTTTTTGGCCTGACCATGGTCATGGCCAAATTCCAACGGCTGGCGTTTGTTTGCATTACGGGGGCCATGCGAACATGCCCTACAGCCGCGCTAGAAATGATTCTGGAGCTTGAACCGCTCCATCTATCCATTGATCAAGTGGCAAAGAGAACTCTGTTGAACTTCTCTAAAGAAGGATTTGGCAGAGACAAGCTGCTGTCATTCAAGGCTGGGGAGACGCTAGCCTCTCAGCTCCCGCTGGCGTGCTTTGCCCGGGATGACATACTCAAAGAAATAACCTTCAACAGGAAGTTTGAGGTAGAATTATACAGCAAGGCCACCTGGAGGGCTTCAATTCTGGATTATCACATCCGGGGGAGCACTCTGAGGTGGTATACAGATGGCTCAAGGACTCCGGAGGGTATTGGAGCGGGCGTCCACGGTTCCACATCAAACGTCTCGGTTCCACGGGGGGCCTATCCAAGCATCTTCCAAGCGGAGGTATTTGCCATTAGCTTATGCGCAGAGATAAATCTGAGTAGAACTTATAGCAACGACAAAATCTTAATTTCAAGCGATAGTCAGGCGGCGCTCAGAGCTCTCTCCTCTTACGAAGTAAAATCGGCACTAGTTCTTCAGTGCATAGAGCTGGCTGAGAAAAACCAGATCATGCTCCTATGGGTACCGGGATACATGCGGTTGGATGGCAACAAAGCAGCCGATCTGCTTGCCAGGAAAGCGGCAGCCTCAACCCCCGTTGTACCTGAACCGTTTCTCGCGGTGAGCCCTGGTGCCATAAGAGAGGAACTCAGGAAAGAGACAACGAGGCTGAGGAACCAATACTAGCACAATATCGCCGGCCTTAGACAGTCAAAAAGCCTCATTGGGGGATATAGCCGGAAGAGATACAGGCTTCTGATTGACCTTCCCAGGGATCAACTGAGGGTTATTACAGGCTTTCTGACGGGTCACTGCAGACTGAAGGGTCACCTACACAAGCTATGGATCTCGCCGATCGACATTTGCCGCTTTTTTGACTCGGCAGAAGACACTCCGCAGCACCTGCTCATGGAGTGTGTGGCTGTGGCACGTAGACGGGGAATCACCCTGGGACGGCCATGACCGTAGGAGCAATACATACATACCCTAACCTCGACGACCATCCTGAGTTTTCTGGAGATCTTGGGGCTGGCTGAGGTGTTGTAATGAGCTTTGAGGGCACAATAGACCTATCGGTCGCAGTACATATCTCTACTTATATATACATATCTTTCCATCTGCAAGACAGTGTGGCACGGGACATACCATAATTCTCTCAGACCGTCCGTACTCGATAACTCGATTTAAAAAATGGAAATTTAGATACTAAAGTCTTTATATTGAAAAAAAATTGCATGCATATGAACTAGATTCAACGTGATTTCAGTTTCTAAAAAAACTAGTTGGTTACATAGTCAAATTTATTACATGTAATACTTGTATATTTACTAATAGGACACATAATATGAAAGCTAACGATTTTGAAGCACCACCATAATTCGCTCAATAAAATTTAAGCCTTTATAATATATTTACAAAATCTTTTATAAGCATTTATGTACTTTTAAACATATTTAAAATAGCACTTTTTGGCGAGAGCTTTATTGAAAATCATTTGTTACAACCAAGAATATCATTATTTTATTTAGAGTATTCAGCATATAGTATTTTATTGTTGATATAATTCGGCACAAATGAAAGAAAAGTTACATGATTCGCTATTTATATTGAATATTGGAAGAAGCTACCCCATTGAGACGTTATTTTTTCTTCATTAATCTCAAATAAGTTATTAAGCGGGGCAAAGTTGAAATCGTTTTTTCGCTCGCGGCAGTCCTAACAGGAAAATCAGCTTTAAATTTAAGCACTTGATGAACATTTTAAAAAGCATCAGAGTTGCAAAATTCCAAAGCTTTAAATTAATTTCGGAAAATTCAGGCTCTTTTTAATTCCACTCGCTTTTTTAACTTCACAAAACTAACCATCAACTGAAGTTACTTAAACACTGACCTTTCGTAAATTTGACGATTGTTTTATTCATAACAAAAAGATAACTCCTACTTTGATTTCGGTGCATTAAGGGAAGTTATTATGGGTTTCTAAAACGCACATAAGTAGCAGGTCTATTTTCAAATCCAAAATATCGGCGGTTGCACAGTTGGCTACTGAAACCGATACTCAATCTAATGTTTTACTCGTTACCTTTGCCTATTATTATATCAAAAAACCCGCCATCGACCATCTGCGGGAATTTCGAACACAGTTCGTGTCGTTACACAATTCATCAAATTGTATTTCATGGAGTCCTTCTAGAAGAACTTCGATTTCTTCCAAATTTAGTTTTCGAATTACATTCCGAAATTAAATGTCCCCATGTTTCAATCAAAACACAAACATTATCGAAATTAAAATAAACTTCTATATAAGTAAAATAAAATGTGAGTAAAAACCCCCAAAACACCACCTTGCGGCCGACCCAGGTACATATACCAAGTATGTACTTAAGTTGGACTGGGAGTATACGGAAAGTAGCAAGAACGGAAATTATTGGAGAATCATAAAATTAAATTTAAGTAAACCAGCAGCGAATCTTTGGAAGTAGATTACGGTCGCTTTCGTAATTGTAATATATGCCTTACATATACTTATAAGTACAGTACATGCATATAGAAGTAATATACTCGTATGCATACATATGTATATATGTATGTGACTACTAGTATATTAAAAACTGCGTGGGTGATATTAATACTTGCAATACAATTACAACTACATTGTACATAAAACACTTATTAAGCACAACACTTTCGACGGCATTTGTTAATTTACGTACCTCATTAAATATCGAATATGTCAAACACATTGAAACCGGCTGCAGTGGCTTGTAATGATTTCCGAATGTGTACATATACCATAGTCCGGGCGCCGGAAATATCACTGTCAACATATCACATATCGCCATCGCTATAAATATTAACAAAAGTGTTGAAATTTTATAATTTATGAACCATAAAATGCTGAATACATATGTATGTACATATATTGCAAACAACAACGGAGTTACTTGCAACTTGCTTTAAATATTGAAATATTTTTTGACAATCAAAATAAGTGTTAATTTGACTAATTAATAAACTTAATTAAAATTACTAAAACTGTTATATTTTTAATGCTATAATTTTTATTTTTTTCTATTTAAAAATAATATTTTTTTATTTGGTAATTATTAAAACTTTTAAGACACACGTTTGTTGTCAAATAATGTAAAGAATTTTTAGACGTTAGATTAGTTTTAGTTAGGCTCATTACTACTAGATATTAAGAGTACATAAAATAGTTAACTCTTTAACTTTGACTTGCTCAGACCATTTTACCACGGTAAAACAATAACTTATAGCTTAGGGATGCAAAATGGCCTCGAGCTCAATAATATTATAAATTATTATTTATTAAAATTAAAACGCTAAATTTTTGAATTACCCTGTAAAGCGGCAATCGTGAGTTAGGGTTCTTTAACTGAACGAATATTTTCAAGCTCGACAGACTAGCATATATATTAGCACCGATTCGGAGAAAAAGCTTATGCAACTGTCTCAATACTTTTCTTTGTATACTATATGTATATGTTCGAGTATACATATATGTACATACATATTGAAGATAAAAAAAAACAGTGCTGCCTAACTCAAATGCCAATTTACATAGAGATTTTGACATTAGGTGGCACAAAATATTCACACAAATTTTAGTAGAATAATTTAATTTTATAACTCTATTCTGGATTTATTAAACAAAATGAATATCCTTGGGAGTGCCAGAATAATATTTCTCAATTAGGAAAGATGGCAAAATTTAACAAGTGTTAACATCCAGCGGAAAACTTAAGATATACTTTTAATACTCTGGAATCTTATGACACTTTGTATGAAAAAGTTTAAAATTACAGATTTGTTAAAAATATTCTATTAAACAAATCAGCATTTGTGAACGTGGTTGGGGTTCTAAAAAATGCCATTTGAAGTGTGCAGAGACCGTCGTCAATGAATGAGATCCATAAGCTTGCTTCTATGCTATGATTTTAGCCGTGAATTGGAAAGTACTTTCATATACTAATGGTCAACATTTTTCAATCAACATTTTTCATGTTTTGAATATGTCATATGCAGTCACGGCTATGTCCTCTATTGTCAAAGCTGGAAATAAGTAACGAGGAAAAAATATTTTCGAAAATGGGCTTATATTTAAAAATTATGGTTTTCGGGTGTAAAATTGTGTCCAAAAAATGTTCACATCTCCTTTTTGAATTTGGTGTTATCCACTCCAAATTTTGAATTTTTCTGCAACTATTCTAGCAACCGTGCGTAATGCGAAAGAGTTGTTAAAATTTTTTAAATCAAATGAAAAACAACAAACAAGAAAGAAAAATAAAAATATTTTTATCAAATTTAATACTCACAATCTCACTATGTTTCTGTATTACCATAAACTATTGAAAAAAAGTGGATATTCCTTCAGAAATTCTTAGAAAATCTACGAAATTGCGCTACGAATGAACTTACCGATGCAACTCTACAAATTTCGAGTCTACGACGTAGCCATTCGTACTCTGTGATGGCTTTTTTCGAACATTCTACGAAAATCGAAATACGACGACAGAAAAAAGATTTTTTTTCCAATTGCATACAAAACAGTTAATTGTGTGTTAGCGCTCCCACAAAAACCATCTCTAGTCAGATATGAAAAATGTCCAATTATTTAGAATAAACCTTTTCAAATTTTTGTGAATGCACTTTATTGCTGTGTTAGTATGGTTTTTTATTTTACTCGTATGCACAATCATCAATGATTTTATGGATTTCGCCTAGTAAGGGAGGATGCCAAAATGTCTCTAAATTAAGTGTCTAAGCATCTGGCATTTTTACAGCTACCCCTTCAAGTAATCCAAACGTTGACAAAATTTATGATAATAATTTTAAATTCTTAACACATTAAATGTCAGGTTGTTTCATTATGTGCTCATAGTACTAATAACTTATTACATTCAACTGACACCAATCACAGGTGATTTAAATTTAATGATTTCCATATTACAAACTTATACAATTTTACTTTATTTAACTGAAATTGTGGCGACTTGGTGTTTTCAGGAGAATAAACAATTTGAAAGTGATACTACATTCATATATTCGCATACGTACATTATTCTCTCAACTTAAAAAGCCAACTTCCAACCCATAGTCCTTACAACAATTGTAAATGTTAATTATGGCGCCATCATAACGAAACAATGAACTTGTAATTATAAAAACTAATCACACTTCTTTACATACATAGGTACATATACACAACAATACATACATACATACGGGTTAAGTCGAAAACGATGATAAGAGAAAATGTATACAACGAAAAGTATTTTGGGTTTGGGGGTATATACATATGTATAAGAGAAATAGATATGTATTTACATATTTACTCGTATAATAGATAGCTCATACTCTTGGTAGATTAATATGAATACGAGTCTGAAATTAAAATATGTAGTTGTTTACAATAAAACCCAACATGGCTGCAATCCCTTATTTATCAGTATTTTGCCAAGAGTAATAACAACAGCAATAAAAACCAGCCAAGCTAATTAAAAAATCATTCCCTTTATATAAGCCGTTAAGAAATATGATTATGTGGGTTGAGCATGTTATACTTCTACATATATAGGTATGTAGGTACTCGTACTTTATTCATAAAATTGACCAGGTTGCAAATTTAAATGTTAATATTATTTGAAATAATTGTTTTATTTGTAAAATAAAATACCAAATATACAGTCGATTTCCTTTTAACGCGGTTCTTTTTAACGCGGAGTCTGCAATCCCCGATTCTCTCTTTTTACAAGCTTTTTTTTTTTAACGCGGATTTTTTGAACACGGATTATTCCGCAATCGCAATTCGCGACTCATTTTGATTTTGTAATTTTGTTTTCTTTTTAACGCGTTTTGCAAGCGCCAATGATGAACGTTTAGCGAAATTTGGTCGAGATTTTAAAAATGCTATGGAGTGCTACCGGGGTTTATATAAAGACACGAAGAAAGAGAACCCTCAACGCTGATTTACAGATTATGTTAAGAACTTACGGGTGCAATGGGGTACAGTGGTGCTTCTGGGTATGCGGTTACAGTTGCACGGCTGTACTCAATCACTACTCTTACGTCCACGTTCGTGCACCCTGGGCACGTGAACAACCCATGTGCGAGATACGGTAACCAACCCATGTGGAACCTTGGGTCACGGCTATAAGAGAGGGAGCTTTAGTGAAGCCACTCCGACATATTCGGTTTAAGGGTCCACTAAAGTCCGCAGCGTCTGTTCACCAGGAGGTGCGGCTGCAAGCGGGCGTCTGTCTTGGAGCAAGCGGCTTGCTATATAAACGAACTTAAAATTTCAACCCCCAGAATGGGTTGTGCGCAGGGCTTGGAACCCGCCACGTAAAAACAACTTCCAATGAAAAGGAAAATAAAGCCTGGGATGAGACCCCCCTTTTTTTGATGACGACCACGGCAAACGTATTAAGGACAACGATTTGAGGGCATGCACCTGGAATGTCTGGACCCTTATTTGGGAAGGTGCCTCTGCCCGGCTGGTTGATGTCCTCAGCAGAGCGAAGGCTGACATCACCGCCATCCAAGAGATGCGATGGACGGGGCAAGGGAAAAAAGTGATAGACCCTTGCGACATCTACTACAGCTGTTTGCGGGGGCGCGTTTCCACGGAATGGTGAACGCTCCGGCGCAAATTATCGGGTTTGAGATATGAAATGAATAAAATGCAGACAGGTACAATTAGTATTATGTTTTATTCAAAATTTCACTCAAGTACAAATGTGATTATAATATCTAATTATTTTGAGGTAATTGGTATAGGAAAAATGGTCTTACCGGTGAACTGGCTTTGATGCTCCGATCTTTTGCTTGGTCTTCAAAGAAGTGCCGGTACCAAAAAAATGGCAAACACATCTGACCTGCCGGACCGCAACCTTTCGTCGAGTTTCCCCTCAACTTGGTTACGGTACGGCAGGCTGCGCTCAGTAACGGCTGAGGCAATTATGTCTATGCGTGTTTGTGTGTGTACGTATACACAAAGCAAAACACATCACAGTTCGCACACGAGGGTGGTAAAAAACTATAACCGCCTACTAGGGTGGCGCGAAATATTTAGGCCGGCGGCCCAAACATTCCGGCCCCCTTGCGGTCAGCAACCTACGTTAATGAAAAAAGATCGCAACTACCACGCCAGGTCAGCGGTTTACATCCGGAGTGCTTATACCTATGCTGTAAACGAATTAAAAAAAAAAAAAAAACGGTTATGATGGAAACAAACGTGGTGTTTAAAAATTCAGTGCACTTTATTTAGAACAAGAAGAAGATAATATGAAAAAAAGAAAATATAAGAAAATATGTATACTTATTCATGTAGGTGTTATAAAAATCCAATGCGCTAATAGTAGCGTTCTTGACGGGACAGTCGCAAAGGACGAGTTCTTGACTGCCCCGTCTACTAAACAAAAAAAGTGAAAAATATGTATATATTTCTACTGCTGGTGCGCGCCGGATACCACCAAGCCGAATATGGTGGCTTGGGCGAGCAGTCCGTTGACGGTTGTAGCCGGGGACCCGCTTACCAGGATTCGTGCATATACATCCACGCCCAGTGTCATTCGAACCGGCGACGCTCGGTAAAATTTTGGATCGGCCAGCCGCATGAATTCAAAAGCGGTGGCGACCGTTGCATCAACTGAGGTAGGGGGGCTCATTCGAGCATGGCGCGTTACTACCGCGACCTGGGTGACGACGCGCTCAGCCCCGCCATACTTGCCTCGTAGCACGAGGGAGCACTGTGGGTTGCGCCCAGTTCCGAGGCGTTGCAGATGCAACTCTGCTGCTAGGCCGACGTCAATGGCGGAGGTAGGTGCGCACGGGTCAACGAGCGCGCGAACTAGATGGAGTCGCCCGCCGGATTCTATTCGCACAATTGCCGTGGGTGCGATAGGGATGACCGATCGCATTGTGGTCACGGCGATGGTGTTTGGCAATCTACCTGACCTGAACCCGGTGGTAGGCGCCCGTTGTAACGCGCGGTCGGCGTTGCGTTGTTGACGGTCTTGACGACGCTGCCAACGCTGACGGGGCGGTCGCAAAGGACTAGTTCTTGACGCGCCCTGTCTTTGGTCGGCTGGCGTTCGGCGCTCGTGTTGGAGCGATGGTCGGAACCGGCGCGTCTCGGGCTCGGCGCCTTCTACTGGCGGCGCTGTTACTTCGACTTCGTCATCGGCTCATGACATCGTCGGCTCCGTCATCATCAGTGACAGTACGTCAGAATAGTCTTCCGACTCTGCCTCCGCTTGGCTTGGCTCTGCCGCGAGATGAAGCGACGTGTGGTGCTGCTCCCCGCACTTTCGGCACCGTGCTTGGCTGGTGCACTCTTTTAAGTTATGGAACGGCGAGAGGCAGTTGCTGCAATACTTATGGATGAGGACTACCCTCATCCTTTCTTCTGCGTTCTTTTCCGTATAACGGGGGCACAGCCGTACCGCGTGGCTCATGTCGCACAGCCGGCACGGGATCGCGAATGGTGTGTCGCGGTTCTCCGTCTTTTTGTAGAAGTACCAATAGTTTGATAGACACTTCTCATTATTTAAAAAATTTTTTTTTTTTTTTTTTTTTTTTTTTTTTTTTTTTTTTTTTTTACAAGAGCGGGTATGGTAAGTACGCGGCGACACTAATACGGTAGTGCACTCCCTAATAATTGTCTCTTTTCAGGTATTTTTGAATACTACAGGAGCGGAACTCAACATCGGCACAACGCGGGACAAAGCGATGACGTCGCGGGTGAGCCCTTTATAATAGATATTTCAGAATTCTGTAGTATCCCTTACAATTGTTGGAGGGAGGGGGTAGTTCGGTCCCCATAAGGGACATAAAATGTGCATATGTATGTATGTTTGTATGCTATGCATGTCGTGGGTATATGCATTAGGGTGTTTCGCTAATCCCCATAAGGGACATAAAATGTGCATATGCATGTATGTTTGTATGCTATGCATGTCGTGGGTATATGCATTAGGGTGTTTCGCCAATTGCGGCATGATTGTGGGTTTCTACGATTTATTTAAAACAAAGTTTAGAATCGTACGAAAGTTCGTGGAATCTTTTCAATGAACAATAATTCCAACATATAAAACAGAGAGAACATCTAATGTGGATGTGGCAAATTAAGTTGATCTTAATTACTAGAATACGATAAACATGAACCTAGTACCCACAAACATGCATATGTACATATATACATACATGCATCTTTATGTATGCATGCATGTATGTATGTATGTAAATGTATAGTCAGCCACCTACATACTACTAAAAAATGTTGATTTAGAAGCCTCCGCCACTGCTCGGGACGAGGAGCTTCTTTTAGATGTTTGTTTTTAGGTGTCTTTTCCTAGGTTAGTTGGTGGTGGCTTCCTCATTTTCTTCGGTGAAGGGCGGAAGAAGAACCAACTTGACGAGTGGTCTCGTAATTTGGCCTTTTTCCGTCAGGATGTCCACCACTCGTACCCGGTTGTCAGAACCTGGGTGTAGATTTGTTATACGTCCCAATCTCCATTCGTTAGGTGGTAGATTTTCTTCCTTGATCACTACAAGGTCTCCTACTTGCATATTCTTTTGTGGATGTTTCCATTTGATGCGTTTCTGCATCTCCGTTAGGTATTCTGTCTTCCATCTTCTACAAAAGGTTTGGTGTAAAGCCTGGAGCTTTTGCCACCGGTTGACGATGGAGGCAGGATTTTCGTTAACATCTATTTCTGCTGGGGCTAATAAATGTCCACCCACTAAAAAGTATCCTGGAGTAAGCGGCTCCAAGTCTGATGGCTCATTTGACGCTGGGCTTATAGGTCGCGAGTTGAGGCGAGCCTCGATTCGGCACAAAAGAGTCGAGAACTCTTCTATAGTATATTTATGATCCGATGCGATCTTTTTAAAGTGGCTTTTGAAGCTTTTAACCCCTGCCTCCCACAATCCGCCCATATGCGGAGACGCGGCGGGAATGAAATGCCATGTCATTAGTTGATGGCTGAATTTTGATAAGGTGTTGTTGCGGGCTTCAGCAATAAAGGCCTTAAATTCTGATCGGAGAGATCGTGATGCTCCGACAAAGTTCGTACCGTTGTCGGAGTAAATGTTCTGAGGACATCCTCGTCTTGCAGCGAATCTGGAAAATGCTGCCAGGAATGCAGCAGTACTCAGATCGCTGGTAGCTTCCAGATGAATGGCTTTCGTCGTAAAACAGATGAAAAGGCAGACGTAGCCTTTGGACATTCGACATCCTCTTCCGCTAAAACTTTTTATGTCGAAAGGTCCCGCAAAATCAACTCCTGTGTTTGTAAACGCACGGGAGAAGGTGGTGCGTTCCTGTGGCAGGATTCCCATAAGTTGTGTTTGAGTTCGCTTTTTGTAGATCGTGCAGATCTTACAATTGTGGATGACGGCCTTAATCATGTTTTTCACCTTCGGAATCCAGTACTGCGTGCGGATGAGGCGTAGCATCAGTTGATTTCCTCCATGTAAGGATACTCGATGGATAAACTCCACCAAGAGACGGGACAACCTGCAAGAATATGGAAGGATGACCGGATGGCGCTCATTATAGGCCAAATCTAGGGACGCGCTGAGACGACCACCAGTCTTCATGATATCATCTTCGTCGATGAAGGGGTTGAGGGGCAGCACTTCACTCTTCGCACCGATGGACTTTCCAGATTTCAGCTGCGTGTACTCTTCTTTGTAATATTGCTTTTGACATAAGATTATTAAACGTGTGGTCGTTGCTTTAATTTCGTCGGGCGAAATTAAGCAAGACTCCGTTTTGAAGGAAGCTTTTGTTTTTGGATGCGTACTTTTGTAGAATCGTATCATATAAGATATGATTCTCAAAGCTTTGAGAAATCTGAAAATCGATCGAGAAGTTTAAAATCGCTATTCTTTATTTGAGTTGCATGTATTTGCACCCTTTTCTCTTCAACAACGGTGTTGAATTCCATATCCTGTGCTGGCCATTTGGACTTGTCTTCTTGTAGCCAAGAAGGTCCCTGCCACCACAGCAGATTGTTAACCAGCCGGAAGCCCTCTGCTGGCCAAATCTGCTGGGTTTGATGCTGAATCCACGTGAAGCCAATCTTTGTTGCCAACTTTTTCGACAATCTTTGTTATCCGATGGGCAACAAAGGTTGACCAAGAGCACGGCGGTTTTCTAATCCATGCTAAAACTATGGTTGAATCCGTCCAGAGATTCATTTTTAGATGGCTTAAGTTCAGACTTTCCATCACCGATTCCATTGTTTCTGCCAATAGAACCGCTCCGCACAGTTCTAACCTTGGTAATGATATTGTTTTAACTGGGGCCACTTTCGATTTTGCCATAAGTAGATTGATGTGCATTGCATCTTCAGTTTTTACTCGTAGGTACACGGTGGCTGCATATGCTTTTTCTGACGCGTCGCAGAAACCGTGTATTTCTACTTCTTCACTAGGTGAGAAATATACCCATCTCGGTATATGGATGTTGTCTATTTCCGCATAGTCATGCATAAATGTTTGCCAGCGGTCCAATGTTGCTGGAGACACAGTTTCGTCCCAACCTGTCGCTTCCAACCAAATATTTTGCATTATTATTTTGGCTATTACGATGATAGGAGCGAGCCAACCGAGTGGGTCGAATAGTTTGGCTATCGCTGAAAGTATTGCCCTTTTCGTTAAAACTTTGTCTGTCTTTATTGGCTTTACTCGAAAATAAAACTGGTCAGAATGAGCATTCCATCGGATACCCAATGCCTTTACGGAACTGGAATCCTCAAATTCCAAAAAGTCATCACTAAGTAGATGAGCTTTTGGGATACCTTGCAGAATGTTTGTACAGTTGGAAGTCCATTTTCGTAATGGAAATCCTGCTGACTGAAGTACCTGCGATATTTCATCTCGGGCTTTTATCGCCGAATCGATGCTATGTCCGCCGGCGAGCACGTCGTCAACGTACATGCATTTGCGCAGAATATTGGATGCGATCGGATAATCGCTCTCCACGTCATCGGCTAGTTGATGCAATGTTCTTATCGCAAGATAAGGAGCACAGTTTATGCCAAAGGTGACAGTCTTTAGTTCAAAAAGACTTATCGGTTCCTTTGGGCTGGTCCGGAAGACTATTCGTTGGTACCTGGTTTGATTATCGTTCACCAGGATTTGCCGATACATCTTCTCAATATCGCTATTGAAGACGTATTTCATCAATCGCCATCGGAGTATCAAGATTGGTAAATCAGCTTGAAGTACTGGTCCTGGTAGGAGGACATCATTTAAGCTGGTGCCATTTCCAGTGGGGCATGAAGCGTTGAATACCACACGGAGTTTGGTAGACACACTTTCTTCCTTCACGACGGCATGGTGAGGTAGAAAATAGCAGTCCGTAGAATCTGCAGACACGATGGTATTTATCCTTGCCATGTGTCCCATCGTTTCGTATTC
This sequence comes from Philophylla caesio, assembly GCA_963971545.1. Taxonomy (NCBI): domain Eukaryota; kingdom Metazoa; phylum Arthropoda; class Insecta; order Diptera; family Tephritidae; genus Philophylla; species Philophylla caesio. The sequence continues at coordinate 60,733,266 of OZ020607.1, forward strand.
GGTTACGACTCGGTTATATTCCGCTTGGGTCTGCGGATTTTTCGCTAATCGCGTCTCATTCCGGAAGAACTGAGAGCATGAGCTTTTCAGCGAAGGTCCTGGCTGATGAGTTTCGGGAAATCTTGCTTAAAAGGTAAAGATACCACATATTTCCCTTCCGTGCTTCGCCTAGTTGTGGTTTTGAACAGTTGTTCACAATATGTGTCTTCTTCACTTAGGCTTTTCTTCTTTGGGATATCCTCCAATTCCCAGAAGGTAGTTAGCTGCCTGTCCAGACTCACTTCGTTGAAAAACGACACGATATTGGTGGTTGGATTTGTAGCATCAGCACTACCAGTTAGTATCCAACCGAATACGGTTTCTTGAGCTAGAAGTGTATTTTGAACATTCTTCCTCAAACCGCTTAAAATAATCTGGGGATATAGGTCTCCGCCGAGAACCAAGTCGACTGGTTCATTTACAAAGAAACGTTGGTCCGCCAATACTAAATCTGGGAATGATTGATTCGTCATTGCGCTTATCTGGCAAGTCGGAAGATTCCCGGTTAGTTTCGGTAAAACTAGTACCACTGTATCTAATTTTATTAATGGGTCAATTGGTGACCCCAACTGAATCGCGCATGCTTCAGTCACATGCGCGGATGTGGAATTATTGATGCCAGAAACCTGGGCACTCATTCGTTCCGAAGGCAGGTTGATTCTGCGTTTGAGCCTCTCCGTAATGAAGGAACACTCAGAACCAGAATCAATTAATGCTCTTGCAGAGTAGTCTGTGCCATTGTAATGTATACTGACACGTGCAGTGCCTAGCAGCACACCTGCATTAGTGTTTGCAAAGCAAGAATTTATATTTTTTGTACCCACATGTCCAACTGCTCGTCTTTCCTGGGCCTGCCGAGAGGTAGATGCTTGGTCGTCTGAGGGGTTCGGAGTTCCCCTAGGCGCATTTGCTTCTATATGGAGCAAGGTGTGATGTCTCGAGTGACATGTACCGCAGTTAAAAGAACTCGTACATCTTGGCACCGTATGTCCACAGCACAAGCAGTTCAGGCAACCGTGGTTGTTTTTTACGTGTTCTATCCTCTCCTTTGTGGTAAGGTTGAGGAACCTTTGGCAATCACGTAATTTATGTTCTTTGCTTTTGCATAACGTGCAGGAGAACTTAGCGACACTAGTTTGATATACGCCAAGTCGTTTGGGGGGCATGGAAGTTTTTTGCGGCTTAATATTCGTATCGGTCTTTTTTCCTTTCAGACCTAACACTGTTTCCAAGGTCTGGAACCTATTTGACAGGAACCTGTCCATGTCCTCCCACCGCGAAATTTCGCTTTTATTTTCTATGGTCTGTTCCCATAGAGCCAGTGTACATTCTGGCAATCTTGTCGAGCATAGATATGTTATAATTGCATCCCAATTCGAAATGTCAATCTGTTGACATTGAAGGGCAGATATGCAATTATTTATTTCGCGCTGGAGTCGTTTTATGGAGGTACCGCATTCACTCTCCACTGCGGCAAGGTTGAATAAAATTTTTAATTGCGTGTTGACCAAAATACGTTTATTCTCGTATCTGTCCGTCAAATTCTTCCACGCTGATCGAAAACCTTCATTCGTTAGGGGGCACTTCTTCACGATGTCTCTCGCTTCCCCTTGTGTTTTCTGATTGAGGTGGAAAAGTTTTTCCACTTCACTGAGGCGCTTATTCTTTATATATAAGGCCGTGAACAAATCTCTAAATGTGGGCCAGGAGAGGTACTCCCCCTTGAAAATTTCCGTGTCACACGGCGGGAGACGAATGTTGTGGCCAGGTTCAGACGTATCATCTGTAACCTTTTCCACTCTGTCGATTTTAACAAGGCTTGCATGTTTGTCAGCCATGTCAGCCATGCATCTTAAATAAACCTTGTATGTGCTCTTGCATTTGGGTTTTACAACGGCAATCCCTTTAGCATCCAACGTATCTGACTGGAGCAGATCTTCACTAGCTAACTTTGCCTTTTTCCACATGGCTTTAAGCTCCTCTTGCTGAAGGGTAAGAGTATATTTGGAGTGTTCCTCTTGATTCTTATCTTCGTAGTCAGCTGCGAATTCTACTACCGCATCTGCTAACCTAATGAATTTCTCCATAGTTCAAAGATGGAACTTTTCAAATAGAGGTTAGGTGGTATAACAAACAAGCACTTAGAGCGATTGCAGATATTTTGTATAAAGGACTGAGAAAAAATCCCGATAAACCCACACCAGTAAATCGTACTCTTTTTTTTATAAAAGAAGACAGTATGTTTCGTTTGAAATGATTGAATAACAATTTATTTATTTATTTTCGTCGTTAAGTATTTTTAGACGCTACTGTAGTGTATACTTTCTTAATATATGTATATACGTGTATGTATATGTATTTGTGTAGCACTCGCCACCCCACTTTTCGCGCTTTTTCTTTTTCACACAAGGTGTTTTGCCAATTTTGTAAAGACTATAACTATATATATATATAAAAATGCGTATACAATGTTACAATATCGCGACGGTTTGTGAAAATATTTGATTTTCGGTAAATTGACTGGAAATTGGTTTGCGGAAAAATTTCTTGTGTGTTAACAATATATAACCTCAAACAGGGCAGTGACAGTGCGGCACGTGTGAAACCAACAAAGAGTTTAAAAGTGAACCAAGATATATTGCATCGACAACAAAAAAGGCAGAATTAATTGAAATCACAATAAACCGTGATGTTTTAACCAAAGTTTAATGCCGGGTGCAGTAATTTAATAAAAAAAAACTTTTAGTGTACTGGGTTTTCGCACTGTTGCACTGTTTGTCACTGAACCGGAGGACCGTGGTTTTTAGTTAATTTGTTTCAATTCACCGTAGTTCACGTAGTCACTCGCGCAGTTTAACAATATTAAAAAATTTTTGTTTTTGGTTTTTTCTTTTAAATTTTTTACACAGTTTCAATGGAAGTGCACTGAATAATTCAACCACGTACCTTATTTCAAATATTTTAAATTCTGTCGTAGAGTAAACTGGACGTCTGTGCGGACTTGTTGTTATGTTGAAAAAGCGCTGGTGGATAGCTGGTTTACACGCTGGCTTATAGCTTGGATATATAGCTGGCTTATAGCTGCTGTGTATGATGGCTTATAGCTGGCGTATATGATGGCTTATAGTGCTTCTGTAGAGTGGACTGTAATTTTATATCCGGCTCGAAGGACCAATGTTTGCGGGGGCGCGTTTCCACGGAATGGTGAACGCTCCGGCGCAAATTATCGGGTTTGAGATATGAAATGAATAAAATGCAGACAGGTACAATTAGTATTATGTTTTATTCAAAATTTCACTCAAGTACAAATGTGATTATAATATCTAATTATTTTGAGGTAATTGGTATAGGAAAAATGGTCTTACCGGTAAACTGGCTTGGATGCTCCGATCTTTTGCTTGGTCTTCAAAGAAGTGCCGGTACCAAAAAAACGGCAAACACATGTGACCTGCCGGACTGCAACCTTTCGTCGAGTTTCCCCTCAACTTGGTTACGGTACGGCAGGCTGCGCTCAGTAACGGCTGAGGCAATTATGTCTATGCGTGTGTGTGTGTGTACGTATACACAAAGCAAAACACATCACAGTTCGCACACGAGGGTGGTAAAAAACTATAACCGCCTACTAGGGTGGCGCGAAATATTTAGGCCGGCGGCCCAAACAACAGCTGCCATGTAAAGGAGCGCAAATTTGGTGTCGGATTTGTGGTTGGAGAGAGATTGCACCGTAAAGTACTGTCATTCACTCCGGTGGATGAACGTCTCGCTACGATCCGCATCAAGGGGAGATTCTTCAACAACTCCCTGATTTGCGCCCACGCCCCGACGAAAGAAAAGGACGATGGGACCAAAGATCGCTTCTACGATCTCTTTGGCCGCACGTATGAGCGGTGCCCCCACCACGATATAAAAATCGTGATTGGCGATTTCAATGCCAAGGTGGGAAAGGAGGACATCTTTGGTTCCACAGTCGGAAAATTCAGTCTCCACGACGAAACGTCCGATAACGGATTGAGACTGATCGACTTCGCCGGGGCCCGAAACATGGTAGTCTGTAGTACCAGGTTCCAGCATAAAAAGATCCATCAAGCTACGTGGCTGTCTCCAGATGGTTAAACACGAAACCAAAACGACCACGTTGTGATAGACGGAAGGCATGCGTCCAGTGTCCTAAATGTGCGCACGATCCGAGGAGCCAACATCGACTCGGATCATTTTCTTGTGGCAGCTTAGATCCGCACGCACCTCTGTGCAGCAAAAAGCGCTCGCAAATGGACACAAGGAAAGCTCGACGTCGGAAAGCTGCAATCGCAACAGACTTCTTTCTTCTGATGCTAGATAAGATAATTCGAGCCGCAGAACTAAATCGGTCAGGTTCCATCTTTTATAAGAGTGTGCAATTGCTGGCGTAAGCAGATGACATTGTCATCATCGGTCTAAACAACCGTGCAGTTAGTTCTGCCTTCTGCAAAGTGCATAGAGAAGCGAAGCGAATGGGTCTGGAGGTGAACGAGGGCAAAACGAATTATCTCCTGTCATCAAATAGAGTGTCGGCACATTCACGACTGGGATCAAACTTCACTGTTGACAGTTATAACTTTGAATATGTAGAGGACTTCGTCAGCCTTAAAATCCAACGCAGAATCTCTCTTGCCAACAAGTGCTACTTCGAAATAAGTAGGCAATTGCACAGTAAAGTCCTCTCTCGACGGACAAAAACCATACTCTATAATGCCCGTCCTATTGTATGGCGCAGAAGCATGGACGTTGACAACATCAGATGAGAGTACTCTGTTGTTGTAACGATTTTCCGTCATCCCTTGTCAAATTTGGTTTTGTGGCATACCGGTTTCGGCGTTGTGCTATCTTCATTGTCGTTTTCGTTTCGGTTTTTTTATGTACGTATGTGGTCGAGTTGGTAGCGGTGCGTGCTATAACTTGATATGCTGGTGAGTTCGAGGTTCGAATTTCAGTCAGGGCAAGCAAAATCTTAATAATAGAAAAAGTTTTTTCTTATAGCAGTCACCCCTCGGCAGGCAATGGCAAACCTCCGAGGGTATTTCTGCCATGAAAAAGCTTCTCATTAAATACATATGCCGTTCGGAGTCGGCACAAAACTATAGGTCCCTCCATTTGTGGTATAATATAAAGACGCACACCACAAATGGTAGGAAAAGCTCGGCCAAACACTGAGCTATATAGTGTAAGCTAATAAATGTCCACCCACTAAAAAGTGTCCTGGAGTAAGCGGCTCCAAGTCTGATGGCTCATTTGACGCTGGGCTTATCGGTCGCGAGTTGAGGCAAGCTTCGATTCGGCACAAAAGAGTCGAGAACTCTTCTATAGTATATTTATGATCCGGTGCGATCTTTTTAAAGTGGCTTTTGAAGCTTTTAACCCCTGCCTCCCACAATCCGCCCATATGCGGAGACGCGGCGGGAATGAAATGCCATGTCATTAGTTGATGGCTGAATTTTGATAAGGTGTTGTTGCGGGCTTCAGCAATAAAGGCCTTAAATTCTGATCGGAGAGATCGTGATGCTCCGACAAAGTTCGTACCGTTGTCGGAGTAAATGTTCTGAGGACATCCTCGTCTTGCAGCGAATCTGGAAAATGCTGCCATGAATGCAGCAGTACTCAGATCGCTGGTAGCTTCCAGATGAATGGCTTTCGTCGTAAAACAGATGAAAAGGCAGACGTAGCCTTTGGACATTCGACATCCTCTTCCGCTAAAACTTTTTATGTCGAAAGGTCCCGCAAAATCAACTCCTGTGTTTGTAAACGCACGGGAGAAGGTGGTGCGTTCCTGTGGCAGGATTCCCATAAGTTGTGTTTGGGTTCGCTTTTTGTAGATCGTGCAGATCTTACAATTGTGGATGACGGCCTTAATCATGTTTTTCACCTTCGGAATCCAGTACTGCGTGCGGATGAGGCGTAGCATCAGTTGATTTCCTCCATGTAAGGATACTCGATGGATAAACTCCACCAAGAGACGGGACAACCTGCAAGAATATGGAAGGATGACCGGATGGCGCTCATTATAGGCCAAATCTAGGGACGCGCTGAGACGACCACCAGTCTTCATGATATCATCTTCGTCGATGAAGGGGTTGAGGGGCAGCACTTCACTCTTCGCACCGATGGACTTTCCAGATTTCAGCTGCGTGTACTCTTCTTTGTAATATTGCTTTTGACATAAGATTATTAAACGTGTGGTCGTTGCTTTAATTTCGTCGGGCGAAATTAAGCAAGACTCCGTTTTGAAGGAAGCTTTTGTTTTTGGATGCGTACTTTTGTAGAATCGTATCATATAAGATATGATTCTCAAAGCTTTTGAGAAATCTGAAAATCGATCGAGAAGTTTAAAATCGCTATTCTTTATTTGAGTTGCATGTATTTGCACCCTTTTCTCTTCAACAACGGTGTTGAATTCCATATCCTGTGCTGGCCATTTGGACTTGTCTTCTTGTAGCCAAGAAGGTCCCTGCCACCACAGCAGATTGTTAACCAGCCGGAAGCCCTCTGCTGGCCAAATCTGCTGGGTTTGATGCTGAATCCACGTGAAGCCAATCTTTGTTGCCAACTTTTTCGACAATCTTTGTTATCCGATGGGCAACAAAGGTTGACCAAGAGCACGGCGGTTTTCTAATCCATGCTAAAACTATGGTTGAATCCGTCCAGAGATTCATTTTTAGATGGCTTAAGTTCAGACTTTCCATCACCGATTCCATTGTTTCTGCCAATAGAACCGCTCCGCACAGTTCTAACCTTGGTAATGATATTGTTTTAACTGGGGCCACTTTCGATTTTGCCATAAGTAGATTGATGTGCATTGCATCTTCAGTTTTTACTCGTAGGTACACGGTGGCTGCATATGCTTTTTCTGACGCGTCGCAGAAACCGTGTATTTCTACTTCTTCACTAGGTGAGAAATATACCCATCTCGGTATATGGATGTTGTCTATTTCCGCATAGTCATGCATAAATGTTTGCCAGCGGTCCAATGTTGCTGGAGACACAGTTTCGTCCCAACCTGTCGCTTCCAACCAAATATTTTGCATTATTATTTTGGCTATTACGATGATAGGAGCGAGCCAACCGAGTGGGTCGAATAGTTTGGCTATCGCTGAAAGTATTGCCCTTTTCGTTAAAACTTTGTCTGTCTCTATTGGCTTTACTCGAAAATAAAACTGGTCAGAATGAGCATTCCATCGGATACCCAATGCCTTTACGGAACTGGAATCCTCAAATTCCAAAAAGTCATCACTAAGTAGATGAGCTTTTGGGATACCTTGCAGAATGTTTGTACAGTTGGAAGTCCATTTTCGTTATGGAAATCCTGCTGACTGAAGTACCTGCGATATTTCATCTCGGGCTTTTATCGCCGAATCGATGCTATGTCCGCCGGCGAGCACGTCGTCAACGTACATGCATTTGCGCAGAATATTGGATGCGATCGGATAATCGCTCTCCACGTCATCGGCTAGTTGATGCAATGTTCTTATCGCAAGATAAGGAGCACAGTTTATGCCAAAGGTGACAGTCTTTAGTTCAAAAAGACTTATCGGTTCCTTTGGGCTGGTCCGGAAGACTATTCGTTGGTACCTGGTTTGATTATCGTTCACTAGGATTTGCCGATACATCTTGTCAATATCGCTATTGAAGACGTATTTCATCAATCGCCATCGGAGGATCAAGATTGGTAAATCAGCTTGAAGTACTGGTCCTGGTAGGAGGACATCATTTAAGCTGGTGCCATTTCCAGTGGGGCATGAAGCGTTGAATACCACACGGAGTTTGGTAGACACACTTTCTTCCTTCACGACGGCATGGTGAGGTAGAAAATAGCAGTCCGTAGAATCTGCAGACAAGATGGTATTTATCCTTGCCATGTGTCCCATCGTTTCGTATTCGGTTACGACTCGGTTATATTCCGCTTGGGTCTGCGGATTTTTCGCTAATCGCGTCTCATTCCGGAAGAACTGAGAGCATGAGCTTTTCAGCGAAGGTCCTAGGCTGATGAGTTTCGGGAAATCTTGCTTAAAAGGTAAAGATACCACATATTTCCCTTCCGTGCTTCGCCTAGTTGTGGTTTTGAACAGTTGTTCACAATATGTGTCTTCTTCACTTAGGCTTTTCTTCTTTGGGATATCCTCCAATTCCCAGAAGGTAGTTAGCTGCCTGTCCAGACTCACTTCGTTGAAAAACGACACGATATTGGTGGTTGGATTTGTAGCATCAGCACTACCAGTTAGTATCCAACCGAATACGGTTTCTTGAGCTAGAAGTGTATTTTGAACATTCTTCCTCAAACCGCTTAAAATAATCTGGGGATATAGGTCTCCGCCGAGAACCAAGTCGACTGGTTCATTTACAAAGAAACGTTGGTCCGCCAATACTAAATCTGGGAATGATTGATTCGTCATTGCGCTTATCTGGCAAGTCGGAAGATTCCCGGTTAGTTTCGGTAAAACTAGTACCACTGTATCTAATTTTATTAATGGGTCAATTGGTGACCGTAAACTGAATCGCGCATGTTTCAGTCACATGCGCGGATGTGGAATTATTGATGCCAGAAACCTGGGCACTCATTCGTTCCGAAGGCAGGTTGATTCTGCGTTTGAGCCTCTCCGTAATGAAGGAACACTCAGAACCAGAATCAATTAATGCTCTTGCAGAGTAGTCTGTGCCATTGTAATGTATACTGACACGTGCAGTGCCTAGCAGCACACCTGCATTAGTGTTTGCAAAGCAAGAATTTATATTTTTTGTACCCACATGTCCAACTGCTCGTCTTTCCTGGGCCTGCCGAGAGGTATATGCTTGGTCGTCTGAGGGGTTCGGAGTTCCCCTAGGCGCATTTGCTTCTATATGGAGCAAGGTGTGATGTCTCGAGTGACATGTACCGCAGTTAAAAGAACTCGTACATCTTGACACCGTATGTCCACAGCACAAGCAGTTCAGGCAACCGTGGTTGTTTTTTACGTGTTCTATCCTCTCCTTTGTGGTAAGGTTGAGGAACCTTTGGCAATCACGTAATTTATGTTCTTTGCTTTTGCATAACGTGCAGGAGAACTTAGCGACACTAGTTTGATATACGCCAAGTCGTTTGGGGGGCATGGAAGTTTTTTGCGGCTTAATATTCGTATCGGTCTTTTTTCCTTTCAGACCTGACACTGTTTCCAAGGTCTGGAACCTATTTGACAGGAACCTGTCCATGTCCTCCCACCGCGAAATTTCGCTTTTATTTTCTATGGTCTGTTCCCATAGAGCCAGTGTACATTCTGGCAATCTTGTCGAGCATAGATATGTTATAATTGCATCCCAATTCGAAATGTCAATCTGTTGACATTGAAGGGCAGATATGCAATTATTTATTTCGCGCTGGAGTCGTTTTATGGAGGTACCACATTCACTCTCCACTGCGGCAAGGTTGAATAAAATTTTTAATTGCGTGTTGACCAAAATACGTTTATTCTCGTATCTGTCCGTCAAATTCTTCCACGCTGATCGAAAACCTTCATTCGTTAGGGGGCACTTCTTCACGATGTCTCTCGCTTCCCCTTGTGTTTTCTGATTGAGGTGGAAAAGTTTTTCCACTTCACTGAGGCGCTTATTCTTTATATATAAGGCCGTGAACAAATCTCTAAATGTGGGCCAGGAGAGGTACTCCCCCTTGAAAATTTCCGTGTCACACGGCGGGAGACGAATGTTGTGGCCAGGTTCAGACGTATCATCTGTAACCTTTTCCACTCTGTCGATTTTAACAAGGCTTGCATGTTTGTCAGCCATGTCAGCCATGCATCTTAAATAAACCTTGTATGTGCTCTTGCATTTGGGTTTTACAACGGCAATCCCTTTAACATCCAACGTATCTGACTGGAGCAGATCTTCACTAGCTAACTTTGCCTTTTTCCACATGGCTTTAAGCTCCTCTTGCTGAAGGGTAAGAGTATATTTGGAGTGTTCCTCGTGATTCATATCTTCGTAGTCAGCTGCGAATTCTACTACCGCATCTGCTAACCTAATGAATTTCTCCATAGTTCAAAGATGGAACTTTTCAAATAGAGGTTAGGTGGTATAACAAACAAGCACTTAGAGCGATTGCAGATATTTTGTATAAAAGACTGAGAAAAAATCCCGATAAACCCACACCAGTAAATCGTACTCTTTTTTTATAAAAGAAGACAGTATGTTTCGTTTGAAATGATTGAATAACAATTTATTTATTTATTTTCGTCGTTAAGTATTTTTAGACGCTACTGTAGTGTATACTTTCTTAATATATGTATATACGTGTATGTATATGTATTTGTGTAGCACTCGCCACCCCACTTTTCGCGCTTTTTCTTTTTCACACAAGGTGTTTTGCCAATCTTGTAAAGACTATAACTATATATATATATAAAAATGCGTATACAATGTTACAATATCGCGACGGTTTGTGAAAATATTTGATTTTCGGTAAATTGACTGGAAATTGGTTTGCGGAAAAATTTCTTGTGTGTTAACAATATATAACCTCAAACAGGGCAGTGACAGTGCGGCACGTGTGAAACCAACAAAGAGTTTAAAAGTGAACCAAGATATATTGCATCGACAACAAAAAAGGCAGAATTAATTGAAATCACAATAAACCGTGATGTTTTAACCAAAGTTTAATGCCGGGTGCAGTAATTTAATAAAAAAAAACTTTTAGTGTACTGGGTTTTCGCACTGTTGCACTGTTTGTCACTGAACCGGAGGACCGTGGTTTTTTGTTAATTTGTTTCAATTCACCGTAGTTCACGTAGTCACTCGCGCAGTTTAACAATATTAAAAAATTTTTTTTTTGGTTTTTTCTTTTAAATTTTTTACACAGTTTCAATGGAAGTGCACTGAATAATTCAACCACGTACCTTATTTCAAATATTTTAAATTCTGTCGTAGAGTAAACTGGACGTCTGTGCGGACTTGTTGTTATGTTGAAAAAGCGCTGGTGGATAGCTGGTTTACACGCTGGCTTATAGCTTGGATATATAGCTGGCTTATAGCTGCTGTGTATGATGGCTTATAGCTGGCGTATATGATGGCTTATAGTGCTTCTGTAGAGTGGACTGTAATTTTATATCCGGCTCGAAGGACCAATGTTTGCGGGGGCGCGATTCCACGGAATGGTGAACGCTCCGGCGCAAATTATCGGGTTTGAGATATGAAATGAATAAAATGCAGACAGGTACAATTAGTATTATGTTTTATTCAAAATTTCACTCAAGTACAAATGTGATTATAATATCTAATTATTTTGAGGTAATTGGTATAGGAAAAATGGTCTTACCGGTGAACTGGCTTGCATGCTCCGATCTTTTGCTTGGTCTTCAAAGAAGTGCCGGTACCAAAAAAACGGCAAACACATGTGACCTGCCGGACTGCAACCTTTCGTCGAGTTTCCCCTCAACTTGGTTACGGTACGGCAGGCTGCGCTCAGTAACGGCTGAGGCAATTATGTCTATGCGTGTGTGTGTGTGTACGTATACACAAAGCAAAACACATCACAGTTCGCACACGAGGGTGGTAAAAAACTATAACCGCCTACTAGGGTGGCGCGAAATATTTAGGCCGGCGGCCCAAACAACAGCTGCCATGTAAAGGAGCGCAAATTTGGTGTCGGATTTGTGGTTGGAGAGAGATTGCACCGTAAAGTACTGTCATTCAAGGTTCAATTAGAGGTGCCATAACCATAACCATAGAAAACAGCTGATCCAACCAACCTTATGGGTTACACTGTAATCGATTAGTGGTGCCATACCATAACGCCATAACCATAACCATAACCATAGCGACCAATTGAATTTTGGTTTTTGCCTTAACCATAAACAGCTGATTGCTGATTCGCCTTGTTTATTGTGATATTTTTGTTCTTCGTGTGCAGTTTATTTTGTTTTGGTGAGTTTTAATTTATATTTTGCGTCCGCGTTTTACATACATACATACTTTACTAAATTTTTCTTTACTTTCAGTTTGTTTGTTTAGATATAATATAGTCAAATGGATGAGGAAAAACTAATTTCGTATGTACGCGAATGCCCATGTCTGTATGACAAAACGCATCCGGATTTTAAGAATACAGAACTGAAGAGGCGCGCTTGGATGCGAGTGGCCAATAAGTTGGACATTAGTGGTAAGTAATAAATAAGTTACAAAGCGTTACAATAATAAAAGTGTTTTCTTTTTTATTCTAAATAGAAACTGTAGCAATGAAGCGATGGGGAAATTTGAGGGAGCGATTCAGCAAGGAGATTAGGTGTACAGGAAACAGCTCAGGAAGTGGTGCGTTTCTGCGAAAGAAGTGGGCGTTATTAGACAGTTTAGACTTTCTAAGAGGTAATATTATTCCTCGCCCGTAAGTAAAATATGTTATTGGATGTAAAAATTATAATTGAAGTATGTATATATTTTTACAGAATGAGACAAAGTGCGCCATTGTCGGAGAGCTGCCCTGCAAATGGCGAACTTTTAGACGTTTTTGGTGAGACGCCATCTTCAGCTCCACTTTCCCCTGGGCAATTAATTTCAGTAACTCCTGCAGAGTTGAACTCGATTCCGCTTGTTCAGTCAACGCCGTCAACATCTTGCGCAAGGAAGCGAAGGGCTGCACAGGTCGACGAGTTGGACGCAGCCATAATTGAAGCGGTTAAAACGTTCAGTGAGGTATGTGCACGGAAAGCTCGTCGAGAAGAACTAAGCGAAGAGATAAGGGGTTTTGGGACGATGATATGCTCCGCCATTTCACGGATGAAGAATTCCAACCAAGCGCTGGTGATGCGTCGTTGCACAGGCATAGTAATGGAAGTTCAGATGCAGGAAGAAGAAGAGGCCTAAGAGGCATACATAAATTATTTTGTTTTTATTATTTTTTATTTATTGAAAATATTAATTTATTTTTTATTTTGCAATGAATTGTGATTTTGTAGTTTTATACAAAGAATAGAATATGTTGGTTTAGTTTGACAATAATATTAAATGTAAGTTACTATGAACTGAAATGAAACAATGTGAATTTGGAATTAAAATTTATTTTTAATCCTTAAGTACATATATTACATACAATGCAATTTGTATTAAAATGAACTGAAATAAAATACAGTGATTTTGAAATCAAAATACTCTATATTTTATTTATATCTCATTACATGTACATACATATATTTAAACAACGTATGTTTATGTGAACATTTTATTCTATATGGTGTTGGAACTGTATTGCGCCCTCATTCATAAAATAATTTGTTAGGTGTGTTCTGTAATCATACGCTCTATTTGTACCTCTACGTCTGACTGTTTGCACGGAACGCAATGGCCCTCCACATGTTCTCAATTCATCCCTCCATTGTGCTGTTCCCTCTTCTTCGTCGGTATAATGTTCTGGGCAGTACCACCGATTCGTATCGTGCAGCATTATGAAATTATGGAGAACCAAGCATGCCAGAACAATTCTTTCAGCATTTTCTGGATGGAACTCCATTGTTGTCCTTAACACTCTCCATCTTGCAGTCAAAATTCCGAAAGCATTTTCTATAACGCGGCGTGCACGTGATAGCCTATAATTAAAAATTCTTTCTGCTCTTGATGTATTTGCGCCTGGGTATGGCTTCATTAAATTAGGTTTTAAAGGAAAGGCACAATCTCCAACGAAATAATGTGGAAAGGGTTGCGATGATAACGGAAGGGGAGTATCGTGTGGTAGTGGCAATCGATTTTCCAATAAATCTTCGCCAAATCTTGTCACCTGAAAAATGCCTCCATCACTGTGGCTCCCATAAGCTCCTATGCTTACAGCTGTAAATGTATATTTAGCATCGCATGCTGCTAACAATACGATGCTGAAAAACTTTTTGTAGTTAAAATACATCGAGCCTGATTTTGGGGGGCATTTTATCGCAATGTGTTTTCCGTCGATTGCACCTACACAATTTGGTATGTTCCACATTTGGGCAAAGTCGATGGTGATGTCTTTATATTGCTGCTGCGTGGGTTCACTCAAATATATTGGAGAAAGTATTTTCCACAAAACGCCACACGTCTCCAGCACAATGTTTCTCGCAGTAGTCTTTCCAATTTTGTAGCTCCAACCTAATTTTTGTAAAGAAATGCCATGTGCCAAGTACCTAATAATCACTCTAATTAATATAACATTTGGTTTAAAAATATCAAAAACTTACAAAATTGTGAGAGATAAGCGCTCACAGGCATGAATTTGTTCCTTGAATTTGAACAGTAATGGAGCCACTAACTTCAACAAAAGATCAAACAACTGCCGAGTCATTCTGGTATGTATAAAAAATTGCTCTTCGTCCATATCCTTCATTTTTAGAAATGTTTTCCGGTGGTAACCGCTTTGGAACCAATCCATGTTAATAGGCCGTACACGCCATCGTCTTCTACGTTTTAATTTTCTTCTTCTGGCATATAACGCCATTATATTAAGAAATAAATGTTCAATTTCTTCGTCACTGTTCATGTTGTTATTTTGTATTTTGCGCTTTCGAAATACTTTACTAATTTTTTTTTTACTTTCAGTTGATTGCAGATATCAGCTGTTTATGGTTATGGCACCACTAATCGATTGCTTAAATATGGTTATGGTTATGACTACGATTATGGTTATGGCGTTATGGTATGGTACCTCTAATTGAACCTTCACTCCGGTGGATGAACGTCTCGCTACGATCCGCATCAAGGGGAGATTCTTCAACAACTCCCTGATTTGCGCCCACGCCCCGACGAAAGAAAAGGACGATGGGACCAAAGATCGCTTCTACGATCTCTTTGGCCGCACGTATGAGCGGTGCCCCCACCACGATATAAAAATCGTGATTGGCGATTTCAATGCCAAGGTGGGAAAGGAGGACATCTTTGGTTCCACAGTCGGAAAATTCAGTCTCCACGACGAAACGTCCGATAACGGATTGAGACTGATCGACTTCGCCGGGGCCCGAAACATGGTAGTCTGTAGTACCAGGTTCCAGCATAAAAAGATCCATCAAGCTACGTGGCTGTCTCCAGATGGTTAAACACGAAACCAAAACGACCACGTTGTGATAGACGGAAGGCATGCGTCCAGTGTCCTAAATGTGCGCACGATCCGAGGAGCCAACATCGACTCGGATCATTTTCTTGTGGCAGCTTAGATCCGCACGCACCTCTGTGCAGCAAAAAGCGCTCGCAAATGGACACAAGGAAAGCTCGACGTCGGAAAGCTGCAATCGCAACAGACTTCTTTCTTCTGATGCTAGATAAGATAATTCGAGCCGCAGAACTAAATCGGTCAGGTTCCATCTTTTATAAGAGTGTGCAATTGCTGGCGTAAGCAGATGACATTGTCATCATCGGTCTAAACAACCGTGCAGTTAGTTCTGCCTTCTGCAAAGTGCATAGAGAAGCGAAGCGAATGGGTCTGGAGGTGAACGAGGGCAAAACGAATTATCTCCTGTCATCAAATAGAGTGTCGGCACATTCACGACTGGGATCAAACTTCACTGTTGACAGTTATAACTTTGAATATGTAGAGGACTTCGTCAGCCTTAAAATCCAACGCAGAATCTCTCTTGCCAACAAGTGCTACTTCGAAATAAGTAGGCAATTGCACAGTAAAGTCCTCTCTCGACGGACAAAAACCATACTCTATAATGCCCGTCCTATTGTATGGCGCAGAAGCATGGACGTTGACAACATCAGATGAGAGTACTCTGTTGTTGTAACGATTTTCCGTCATCCCTTGTCAAATTTGGTTTTGTGGCATACCGGTTTCGGCGTTGTGCTATCTTCATTGTCGTTTTCGTTTCGGTTTTTTTATGTACGTATGTGGTCGAGTTGGTAGCGGTGCGTGCTATAACTTGATATGCTGGTGAGTTCGAGGTTCGAATTTCAGTCAGGGCAAGCAAAATCTTAATAATAGAAAAAGTTTTTTCTTATAGCAGTCACCCCTCGGCAGGCAATGGCAAACCTCCGAGGGTATTTCTGCCATGAAAAAGCTTCTCATTAAATACATATGCCGTTCGGAGTCGGCACAAAACTATAGGTCCCTCCATTTGTGGTATAATATAAAGACGCACACCACAAATGGTAGGAAAAGCTCGGCCAAACACTGAGCTATATAGTGTAAGCGCCAAAATTATATTATATATATATATGTATATCAAAACATAATTAATATGTACATATATGTGTAATAAATTTGTTTACTTCCCCAAATATAGGTTTCGGGTTAAAACTTGGTTATTTTAACGCTTAATTTACTTTTTTGCGCGGTTTTTTCACAAAATAGGGTCGAATAAACAAATTTTAACTATAATGTAATTATTTTCACGCGCTTTTTATAAGCGAAGAAATTTCTGTCGTAAAGATCGACTGTGCTTGGCTAACATGGTATGTATTCTATAAGAATTTCTTTCGCAAAACTACGCGTTTTTCGTGTCTATGACTCAGTTTAATAAATTATTTAATTTTTTGACATTAAGTAAGAATTAGCTGAGCTACTTTTAAAGACGGCTACTACTTGAAATCTATTCGAAACGTGCGAAACGTCTAATAACTTAAAATTCAATTTATCTACTAAATATTTAAGTCTCCGTTTGTCGTCATCTTATTTCAAATGCCTGCAATTAGTAAAATACGTATAGCCTATTATGACTACAAATTTGTATGTTTACAAAGAAGCTTGTGAAAGTATTCCACTACCATCAAAATAGTCAATAGCTTGGGTATTAAATAAAAAAACTGTCAATCACACTGATGAAGGCTCGATTGAAAGACTTTCTCTGCTTGCTGCTTGACAAACACCAATAGTATCGATTTCATTTTAATCCAAGTTTACATTCTCACTGTTTGTGCGTCCTGATACTTGAAACTTAATGTTCATTATATGAAAGCATGCATAGCGTGCTGATAATATGTTATGGCGACATTGCACCCTCCAAGGCGTATACACTTATGTAGGTATTTTTTTATGCGAATTTGAATTTATGAGATTTAAAAAAAAAGAAATTTCGCTTTAGCAATAATTCTTTTTTTTTTAGAGCTAAGAGGCGTAGAGAGTTAAGAGTATCATGGCGATTTTTTAACAAATTATTTATTCGCCATTTTCATAAGGAAAAACAAAAATAATACAGCACTAACACAACACATATTGGCAATCGGACATACAGCTGATCTTCTAAAAACAAGGTACACACTAGAAAGCTTACGGAGATTGGAAAAAAGGACAAAAACAATTAACAAGAAGGAAGACACGGACGATATTGTGGATACAAACATATGTGTTAGCGGTATTCATCTAAACGCGCAAATGCCTCGCAACCGCATAAACCTCGTTAACGTTTTTATTATTGTATGAAAAACCGGTATGTTTATGAGGTTTACGCAGTTACGAGGCATTTGCGAGTTTAGATGAATACCCATGTTATGTTTATAAATTACAATTAGTATGACGAATGTACCACAACAAGACGGTATTGAAGCTAGTTTTTTAAGCAGTAATAACAATTACAATGTAAGTTTTGTAATTTTATCCGTTGTGTTGTTAATTAATAATTTATGAATGTATATGTATACATGTATGTATGTGTATACAAGACGTTTGTCGTTTTTGTTTTTTGTGAGTTTATGTTCTTCATACAAAATGTTAAAATGTATGTTTTTTTTTTGTTTAATTGTTCGTTTGAAAATAAAGATTCGCCCCTGAGAAAGCTTAGGTGCTTAGCGAAAAGTTGGGACGGAAAAGTGAAGGATTACTTGCACTTAATTTAATAATAGATCAAATAAGCCTATTAAACTCAACAAAATTTATCAGCAACAAAATTTAAAATAAGTTATGTTAAACTGAAAAAATAAAAAATGTTTCGCTTTCCTTAATGTTTGGTTATTGGATTTTTTGTGCACTTTTTTGGTGCTTAACATAAAGTAGGTAAATTTATGCGATTTTTGAAAACTCTGGAACGAATACTCCCCTTTTGTATGAATGTAAATATCTTTTTGATGCGGATTTTTTATTTATGCGACCTTCTGAGGAACGCATAAGCCGCATAAAAAAATACCTAAGTGTACTTAGTATTTACACCAAGGAATGTATTTGTTTTTTTATAAAAAGACTTTAGCGGCCATCAAATTATTTCTTTTTATGTAAATAATAAATTTCCAAAGTCTTAAACAGATTAAGGGCGTGGCACATGCCAAGAGTTTTTAGTAATTTTTAGTAGATACATATGCCCGAAAAGTTGTTGGATCTAATTTGACCTCAAATGAAAATTTGAAAGTTTTTTGCGTATCTGGTTATTAAAGGACAGAAATTCTTTGGAACAAAGCGCACGTCAAATTAATAGAATTGTTCCAAAAAAAGAAGAGTTATATCGTCAGTGAAAAAAATCTTTAAAAAACTTGTAAACTCTATTTATTTCATCGTAGTCGTATTATATCATATATTAAATACAATTCGTACAATAAATTTAAGTAATCGACTATGATTGAATATTAAAATTAGAATTTATACACATGAAAATAGACGTCAATCTCTCGTGAACTATGCTAAAAATAATCTCATTGTTATTCGTCAGACTCATCGTCCACCTTAATCAAAATTTTCAAGACGTTTAGGTTTGAGCTTGCCCGATTTGTCTACTATATCTTCCACTGCAATTTCAGTATCCTTACGAACATTGCCTAATGCCAAACCATTGAGTCGATTCTCTGTCATATTAACTCTTAAATAGCTCTTTAGACGTTTTAGCAACGAAAAAGTTCGCTCCGCTGTAGCTGAAGTCACAGTCAGAGTTCAGTTCTTTTTCACTGCGGCATGTTAAATCATTGTCGTAAATTTGAACAAAATTTACAAAAACTCTCCCTTAAATCTCGAATTCAAAGAAGTGCTCATGTGATCTAGGGGTAGTAGATCATAGATTTGTTAAAGAGACAATGGTAAATAATAAGTAAAATTATTAATTTATGTGTGTACACATTTTTACACTACAAAAGCGTTAAACTAAGGTTAATAATTAATTCATAAAGTTGAAAAATACATGACAAAGTGTAGAAATAGCTTTTGGTATATCATTATTAAAGTTTTTAAGAAAAACCAACATGTTCGTGTAAAATATAATCATTCGTACCGAAAATATGCGAATGGCGCAGTATCCTCAGTTTGTACGTTAGATCGGTTCGTCTTACTGCCACACAATCGAGAAATTTTGATTTCAACATCCTTCTCACTGGCTACTTTCTTGGTTTCACAAAAAGAATCCTCATCTTACCTCGTGTGACGAAAAAACTCAACAATCTTAACAACATGATTGCAGGCTGATGAAAGATTCAAGTCAGGTTGTTGCAAGATCTTACTGAGATTTACAATTGAACATCGACATTGAATGTGTCGTGCGTATGAATCACTGACTGATGTTGTTCGCGTTCTTGGCGCAGTAGTCAGTAGTGTTTCGTTTTTTCAGTGTGTGATTCAACAGGTGATAGCGGGTTATTGAAATATCTGTCTTCGCCACTCAATATAAATTTGAATTATGTTATGTATGTAAGTATGTTCTTTTTCTACGGCGATGTACCCCAGCTCCTAGATCCGTCACTAGCAGACGCCATAATCCAACTTTTACAGGCATGGAATCTCACAGAAAAGGTATTTTAAAAAAGTAGCACAATAAATATTATTTACAATATATCATTACCAGGTATAAGGTAAATGTGCTAAAATATAATTTGCAATAAAGTGGTTCAACACTGCGAAGATTTAAAGTGAAATGCTAAATAAAAATCTATAATCTTCTTTATGTATTGCTAAGCAAGTCCAGTTAACCTAATTTTCTGAGTAACTATTTATGTTACTAAAAAACATCCCAGAGCAGATTACAAGATTTTCTAGACCTTGTGGTACCTGACACAAGAGGTAGTTGCTCAAATAAGAGCAGAAGAATGAAAACAGTGGCCGCTGTGGTCAATTGGAGTGATGCATGCTATAACTTGATATGCCCCTGAGTTCGAGGTTCGAATCTCAGCCAAGGCATGTAAAATCTTATCATAGAAAAAGTTTTTTTTCTAATAGCAGTCACCCCTCGGCAGGCAATGGCAAACCTCCAAGGGCATTTCTGCCATGAAAAAGCTTCCCATAAATATATATCTGCCGTTCGAGTCGACACAAAGCTGTAGGTCCCTCCATTTATGGTATAATATAAAAAAACACACCACAAAAGTTCTCCTACGGCCAAACACTGAGCTATGTATATAGTGTAAGCGCCAAATTATTATATTATTAATGAAAACGAAAGACTAATTTTTGCCATGCATGAATGAAAAGGAAAAGTATTTTAGATTTTGTAAACAAAAACATTGCCGCTTGTATGCTGATCAATTTAATTTTGTGTAGTTGCAATAGGCTATTTAATTTAACATTTGCGAGTGCAAAAGGAACAAAATTATTTTCACTTAATGCTCAACGTTTCGCTAACTTTCTGAGCCTCCTTAGCTTCGACATTATAGTTTTTCAAAATAATTTCTATTCACACTGAATTTCTAAAGTTTGGTCCATCCAAAATCCCAAAATGAATGCAGATTTAAAATAGGAATAAATATTTTATGGTTGTACATATTGAAAATGATACCTTATTTTTTTCAATTAACTGCAGGTAATGCAGTTTTACAAAACAAACAAAAATAATATATTTTGCAAATAGCAACGGATTGCAAAAAAAATATGAAGGTACTAATAAATTTGATATTTGGGCTTAAATTTAGTTGTTCGTCAATAAGTTAGTTAGTTAATTTATAGGGTAAAGTAGGATCAAGGGACACTGCGACCTAAAAGATCTTTTGTATCCCTGCAATTAGTTCCTAGCCCTGACAGCCCAAGATACTGTCAGCTTCTCTAATAAAAGCCAATAATAACATGGTACTCGAGTTCCTAATGTTGAGAGACTCGACTATTGCTGAGTTGAAGTATCTAACTCTCAGTCTGGCCAAAGCCGGACAAACGCACAGAATGTGCTCCGATGTCTCCTCCTCCTCGAGACATAGACGGCAGTCCGTTTCGGTGGCGAGTCCAATCCGGTGCATATGGACGCGTAGATTGTTGTGACCGGTCAGATAAT
The DNA here is from genome assembly GCA_963971545.1 of Philophylla caesio. Taxonomy (NCBI): domain Eukaryota; kingdom Metazoa; phylum Arthropoda; class Insecta; order Diptera; family Tephritidae; genus Philophylla; species Philophylla caesio. Next base: position 60,754,424 of record OZ020607.1, read on the forward strand.
CGGTAAGCAACCTTATATTGCCTCTATTTAGATTAATTATGTCCTTTCTGGAAATAGGATACCCAAATAATTTGGCCTGTCTGAGGCCTCCTGTCTCAGCCCAATACCTAGTGCGTTCAGAGCCCACCCACTTGGTGATTAAAGATTTTGAAGAGGACTAACTAAGTCCGCAAAAAGGTTCCGGTCCCATAAAGACAGACAAATATCCTTTTCTGGCCAGTTCATCAGCGGTCTCGTTCATTCAATCCCGCAGTGTCCTGGTACCCAGCATAGTATTACCTTGTTCTTCGTTGCCAGGAGCTGAAGAGTGTCATAGCACTCTTTGACGAGCCTGGAACTGATAACCCTATTGGATAGAGATTTTATAGCCGCCTGGCTGTCTGAGAATATGATTAAAAAAGCGCCCTTCAACCCCTTTTCAAGGTTTAATCTGGCGCACGTTGCGATTGCTAGAACCTCAGCCTGAAACACAGTAGGCCATGTGCCCATTGCAATCGAAAGTTTAGTGCCGGGACCATAGACACCTGCACCTGTTCTTCCCTCCAGCGCCAGCCTTTGGAGCTTGTTAAGGCGAGTAACGGTGCGTAACGGACGGACCACCGTGTGGTAGAGCCATCCAATCAACTTGGAATTTAGACCCCATGTCCGACCAAAAAGTTTTCTGGAGCCCCACATGGCTCGGGTAGCTTTCCTTAGAGTGTTGTCTAGGTGGGAATTCCAGCTTAGTCTCTTATCGAGGATTACTCCTAGATATTTGACTTCGTCGGAGTATTCAAGCACAGTGTCTCCAAGGGTTACCGAACCCAGATTCGGTTTATACCTTCTTGTAAACGGTACGAGAACAGTTTTTAGCGGGTTCACATTAATGCCCTCAATGGCACACCAGCTTGTCACCACGCGCAAAGCTGAACACATAACGTCTGACACCGTGCTGCCGAATTTTCCCGTGACAATGATAACTAGATCATCTGCGTATCCAATAGCATCAAACCCGTTTTCTTGTAGTTTAGTTAGGAGGTCGTCTACTACTAGAGACCAAAGTAAGGGGGAAAGAACACCCCCTTGTGGGCATCCTTTATTAGCTCTAAAATTTAGAGCACTTTTGCCCAAGGATGTGGTTATATCACGCTCGCGCAGCATAGCGTCAATCCACCCAACAGTTGATAGATCCACACCTCTTCGGACCAAAGCCCTCGAGATGGATCTATAGGCAGTATTATCAAAAGCTCCCTCGATGTCCAGGAAGGCGCACAGAGCAATCTCCCTGAATTCAAAGGCCCGTTCGATCTTACCGACCAGACACTGCAGAGCGGAATCCGTCGACTTCCCTTTGACGTAAGCAAACTGAGTCTTATGTATGGGAGTTGAGAACCTCAAATTGTGTCTTATGTGAAGATCTAGCAGTCTTTCGACTGTCTTAAGAATGAAGGAAGTCAAACTGATCGGCCGGTATGATTTAGGTGAGTCAGAAGCCTGTCTTAGGGAGAAACACAACGGATACCTTCCTCCAAGTATACGGTATGTATTCCCAAGAATAACTGGCCCTAAATAAACAGATCAGCGGGTCAATGACATGATCAATACATCTCTGAACCAGAGTCGGATAGATACCATTGCCCCCTGCCGCTTTAAAGGGTTCGAAGGATTCTATTTCTATCGTCAATAACACAAGTCTGCAAAAAAAATAATTGGGAGCTGCTTTGGTTTTTTTGTGTAATTCTTATGTTTTTGCGTATGCTGAATACGAAAATAACTTTAATTTTGTCATAGAACGTCACGTTTTCTGATATTGTAGGTATATATGTTAAACAAGTTATCGTCTTAAAATAAAATATAAAAGATTAAAAAAAAAATTTTAATTTATAATTGTGTAACAAAACTAAACACATTTCTTTTTCTCACTGAGACTCCTTTTCGTACATTTTCGCTTGTGGGAAGCATCGAAAAGGTCTCTTTGAAGCGTCCAACAGTAGTCTGCCATCATTGAAACGCTCCATCTTCTCTGGTATATTTTTCCATCTCATTAATATCTTGGTGAAATCGTCACCTTGCTCTTCACTCACGTTTCCTAAATTTTCGGGAAAGTAGTTGATGTGGGAATGAAGAAAATGTACTTTGAAACTCATCAAGCTACCTAAAGCTTGAAATGCTTTGAACATTCTTTTGACGATTTGTTTGTAGTTAGGATCTTTGTTATTACCTAAAAATTTTTTATGACCTCTTTAAAGGCAATCCACCCTTCTCTTTGAGGATCCGCCATGGTTGTGATGAATAGTGGATCAGCCATAAGCCGTCTAATATCTGGTCTAACGAAAACACCTTCCTTCAACTTTGCCTCCGAGAGGCATGGAAACTTTTATTGAAGCAATTTCCATCTCTGGGAAGTGACTTTACAAATTGCTTCATCAATCCGAGCTTTATGTGAAGCGGTGGTAGAAGAACTTTATGAGGAGGCACCAAAGTTTTATACAGGACATTCTTTTCGCCAACTTTAAGCTTCCTCGGATCTCTACTATCAAAAACAAGGGAATTTGGTAAACCCAGATTGTTGTCCGAGCGCCATGCCCAAGATTTTGAAATCTCCGCACACTTGCCAACCGTGGTCTTTATATTTTAATTTGCAAAGATTCAATTCCAAGTTCTTGTAGGTTTCCTTGAGGTGTACGGAATGACCGACAGGAATGGAAGTATAGAAACCGCCGTTGTGAAGCAGACCTGCTTAAAGGCTTCTTTTTGAAGAATTTATGAAAATACGCCACTCTGCTGGGTCGTATGAGATCTTAAATGTTTCCATCAAACCTTCAATATTGGTACAATAAACCAACTCGTCCTCTTGGGCAAAGTAGGGAGTAAACATATTTATGTTTGTTGATGCAGTTCACTCATGGTGTTCCTTATTTAGAAATTAATGACCGCTATGGTAAACATTTAAAAATAGTAATCAAAATAAACGTATACCTATTATTAATGCCTGCGACCTTACGTTCTGAAATTTTTTGAGTATTTTTTTTTGTTTTCAGGACACCAAATACATATAAATCAGTTAGAAATATCCAGACAGCATTTTTGTTGCAGACCTGTATAATAGAAATCATAAACAGTAAATAAAACATCTTGTAAATTACAAAAAACCCTATTTTGGCATCTTCAGTGGGCATGTGCAAAGCTTTAACCTGGAGTAATCTGTCCAAGACTTTGATATTATTTGCATAAAAAGGAATAAGGGGCACAGTCTTTACACAATATTTTTATACCCGAGCGCACTTGTGTACAAGGGTATTTTAACTTTGTTCACATAACGGTTGCTTGTAACAGCATAACGGAATCAAGATAGATATAGACATATATATACGAAAATGCTTAGATTGAAAAGAGAAGTCGATTTACCGATGTCTGTCTGTCCGTCCGTCCGCCCGTGCAGACGATAACTTGAGTAACAATTGAGATATCTCAATGAAATTTAGTACAAAAATTGCTCTTTAACCGTGTAAGGTATCGTCACAAAATTTGGTGGACATATTTTCCTTGATATCGCTATTGTTATCGTATAAACTTTTTAAAATCGGATCATAACCACACCCCCCTCCCATATAACGGAAGTTTTGGAAAATGCTAAATTTTGGTTTTTTTTTCTGTTGGAACATATTAATTAAAATTTGTTATTTAGAGAAATAGTTAACTAAGATGCTTGATTTTTATGAAGTTTTGAAAAATTAGCGTTACCACGCCCACTTATAGAAAAAAATCTGTATGTATCTCAAGAACAATGTAAGGTATCGTCACAAAATTTGGTGAACATATTGTCCTTGAGACCATTAGCATTACCGTCAATAATTTTTGAAATCGGACCATAACCACGCCCAACTTCCATATAACGGAAATTTTGAAAAAATTCAAAAAACTTCGTTTTTCAGTATTTATTGGAAGAAATTTAATACTAGCAGCGATTTGAAACATAGAAACGGGAATTTTATGATATTATGGGCACCGCTCATACAAAAATACATCGCGATGGTATATAAAAAATCGGTTTCGCTCGAATTTAGCATTTCTTACTTGTTTTTATTTTAATTTTTTCATACAAAATATGCACAGTCTAATGTGGATATCTTAAATTAAACAAGGGCAAATGCGAATTTGCGTTTACGCGTAGATGCGCTTTTAATCGAGAAATGCATGATTGGAGGAAAATACAGTACTGTTTGACTACGAAAGCCTAAAAAAATTCTACGCAAAGCCAAGAATGGTATATTTTTGTGTTTTCAAAATTTGCTTCACAATGTAAATCGAAGGTTAATAACACTGCTACACAAAGAGAGAGGGTTATCCAAGCGACACCAGCCACTGGTACTCCTAACGCAATTCAAGAGATCGTTTCTTTGGCATAAATGGCATGCTGGGTTTTTAGTATAGGGAGGCTAAAACATAACAATGCTATATACAACAAGCAAAGAAGTAGCTAAGTTCGAACGAACTTTATATACCCGGCGCACGCTTTAAGCAAAATTTTTTAATTAACTAGGTACAATCTAACATGTGTGCCAAGTTTGGACGAAATCGATAAAGTAGTTCCAGACATATACATATGATCTCATATAGTCGGATTTCTGGCTGCAATACAACACCACAAACTAAACTCAAGATATTTCCCTTCAACATTTATTGAAATGTCCGATTTTTAGTATTTTTGAAAATTACCGTTATATGAGAGGTGGGCGTGGTTTCAGATTTTGATAAATATCGCTTAAATAGGCATAGTGTAATACGTGTACCAAATTTGAAAAAAATCGGGTTGTTGGTTCCAGAGATATATGTACATATGAACTCATAAGTGGGCGGTGCCATGCCCCCTGTAGAAAATTTTGATACAGTCGGATTTCCTGCTCGAAGCTAATATGCTACTGAAATATAGCAATTTTTGCATTTTCGACAATTGCCGTTATATGGGAAGTGGGCGTGGTTACTGCCCGATTTTGCCCATTTTCAATACCAACCTGCTCTGGGTCAAAAACAATCTACATACCCAGTTTCATTGAGATATCTCAATTTTTACTCATGTTATCGTCTGTACGGACAGACGGACGGACAGACAGACATCTCTAAATCGACTTCTCTTTTCTTTCTGAGCATTTTGGTATATATATGTATGTCTATATCTATCTTGATTCCGTTATGCTTTTACAAGCAACCGTTATGCGAACAATGTTAAAATACCCTTGTACACAAGTGCGCGGGTATAATAATGAAGTGCTATGTGTTTTTTTTACGTCTATTCGATTTAAACAATAACCGATACTTGAATTTTGCCAAATAAACCAAGGTGTTGATTAACTTTAAAAAATAACCGATACTTGAATTTTGCCAAATAAACCAAGGTGTTGATTAACTTTAAAAATCGCTTTTAGGAACATTTTCGAACTGAACGCCTGCAACTTCATAAATTAGCAACCGATTTTCGGGTTTCCAATCAAACAATTTCTATTTCAGTTATATAAATATGTAGCTACGCTTATTTTCAACCATCGTTTGGTAGGAAATACTTATTTTAGTTGCTATTAAACATCAAATTAAGAGTAATATGGTTTTATGGTCTATCACCAAAGGGTATCCTCTGGATATATACCTCCATGATCAGATCGATAACCAGATATGCTTCAGTGGTATGGTGAAGCAGACTCTCAGTTAATAGCGTGGGGTACCTGCTACAACATTTGGTGCTGCTATTGACGCATTGCTGCACTTACCGTCACTTTGTATATTCATACGTGGGGAGGCCTTAAAGGCCACCTGCAGACTTAAAAGAAACGGATATTGGCAAAAAACGCAGTGGGGCAAGGCGAAAATTGCTGGCGGCAGAGATATAGACACTTGCGTCTTTTCAATGCCACAGGATAGTACGCCACCGTTCCCTTTGCTGATGAGACTCTATAACGTTGAGTTCCCTGAGGCTGAATGCTGGTTTAATGCCAAAACTGACTCTGGGTCAGGATCTGGAGTTTTTATAGAAAATAATGAGGATAAGCTTCACTTTTCTCTTGAGGAATATGCCTCGGTCTTCCAGACCGAAGTATTTGAAATTCTCAAGGCCATGGACCACGTGGTGGAAAATAGGGGGAGGAATATACGTGTCTGCAGGGAAAGCCAAGCTGCACTCAACCCAGTCCGCTACCTGCTTCCAAACTAGTTCGGCAATGTAAGTCTCAACTAAACTATGTTGGTAAACGTAATGAACTTGCTTTACTCTGGGTGCCTGGTCACTCGGGAGTACCTGGTAATGAGACATCTGACCATTTGGCCAGAATTGGCTCGGATCAGATGTTTCTCGGCCCGCAACCAGCTATAGTACTTCCTCCTTCGGCCATCGATGCCACCATTAGAAACTGGGTTAATACTTCGCTCAGCAATGACAGGGAGACGTCGAGAGGTTGGAGACGGGCAAAACTCATATGACCTTCAATCTCAGAAGGACTATTAAATCATTTGCTTTCGCTTAACAGGCGAGATTGCAGGCAACTTGTTGGACAGTTGACCGGTCACTTCACGTGGCATAGACACCTGACAATGATAGGCGTGCATGACAACTCCATATGCTTATCCTGTTTTGAAGAGGAAGAGACGGTGGAACACCTTCCTGTTACATGGAAGTTGGGCGTGCTGTGCTTATGGTCTGTGACCACACCTTACATCGTTATTGAGATACCTGCAGACGTTTTTTTATAAGTGGGCATGGTACGCCCATTTTTCAAAATTTCATAAAATTCAAGTTGAGCGAGGTGATGGTCCGATTTCAAAAATTTTTTAACGATGATAACAGCGATATTGAGGAAAATTTGTTCACCAAATTTTGTGACGATACCTTACACCGTTATTGAGATACAGACATTTTTTTCTAATTGGGGGTACAAAATCGCTTCAAATACCGAATTTCACTCCGTTTATTTTAATAGATACCGAAAAAGTTAAGTTTTTGCATTTTCCAAAACTTCCGTTATGATCCGATTTCAAAAATTTGCTACGATAATAATAGCGATGTCAAGGAAAAAATGTCCACCAAATTTTGTGACGTTAACTAATACAGTAATACCAACCTAACCTTATACCGTTATTGAGATAACAAAACAAAAAATTTGCCATAAGTGGGCATGGCAACGCGTGGCAACCGTTATGTGAACAAATTTATAATACCCTTGTGCACAAGTACGCTCGGGTATAAAAACTGTGTGTGTGTTTGGCATTATTGATGTGATGTAATGGCAAGGTGGTGGTAAATAGCGAAAAAGTGCCTAAAATAAAAGATATATCTATATACTCGTATAATGCTTAGCTTGATACGACATAGCTTTACTTAAAAACAAAATGTTTAAAAATTGTCGCCGTTGCAACACAGATTCAAACGCGAATAAGGGGTTTTTACGAAACTCTGTCGATGAGATAAAATGTGTATTTCTTGTGGCTACCAGCTTTGAAAGCACAAAGGAAAACATTTTGAAAACGTGCAAGTTCCGAGAAAAAATTAGTGATGAGGCAAGATTTTTTTGCTGCAACGTGCAACGCTGCTTCAATACTGTAGGTGCTCGTACAACAAAAGCTTATATTCTCATTATACGTTTCATGGCATGAGTATGTTGATATCTTAATGATGCAATCATACTTGAGATCAAGACGTGAGAGTCACTTTAAAAACACAATTCGAAATGTCCGTGTATAATTTTATATATGTATGTATATGTATGTAATGTATATGTATGTAGCTGTTTTATTTCATTTTTGCCAATTGTCACTCGGGCTCTAAGGCCCGGTAACGGACACAACTGTATTTCCGTGCAGAACTCCGCGCTTCAAAAAAATAACCAACAAAAAACAAAATAACAACAGTAGATTGTGTTGAACACCTTACCACGAAGGGAGCAACACAAATAAAACAAAATTTCTCATAAAACTTAAATATTCATAAATGAAATTATACATCAAATTCTAGGTATTTTTGTGGGCTTTTAGAAAGACTTATTTTTACACTTAGTTATTAACGTATTTATTAAAGAAACATGTATTTTTTATTAAAAAAAAATTGGGTGACTTTGAGAGTATGAATATTACAACTTTTTTTAAAATAAATTTTTCAATTGGTCAAAAACTACTTTTGCGCGAATTTTCAATATGTTGCAGTGGAGGTCCAAAAATGTATGTACTGGGAAAGTGGTGATGAAGAATAAATATAATTAATTTAAAAAAAAAAGTCTGATGAAGAAATGTGGTGATTTTCGAAACAGTACTAAAACGGGAGAGCCACAAAATCACCGAAAATTAAACCCACAAGAACGGAATCCCCATTTAAAAAAAAAACGACCCAACAAAGAATTCCGAAAATCATAAATACCAAATTAGAAAATCCTCAAAATTACAATTAAGAATTCATAATAATTTAACTGATTGTTTAACTGGCCATCTACTACTTACTTATACTAAAATTATAACAAATTATTTTATGTTCTTATCTTAACTTAACATACAATTCATATACATATATGATGTTAATTTTATATATATTCTAAATTTAATTTAATTTGTCTTCTATTTTTATATATTTTGTTTTTATTAATTATTTTTATTTTGAATACACTACTCTTATTATTGGTTATTATAACAAACTTGTTTGTTGTGCTATAAAAGGTGTAAACCCAAATTGTACTAATTTTAATAAACCACAACAGACACTACCTTAGCAAAACACTACGAATATGTACCTGTGCCGAATTAAGTCTACGTCTTCTTTGTTTCTCTTGTCATTTTTCTTATAGTAAATTTGTGATTGCATACACGTAAAATTTTTGTTAAACGGGATTTTGTGATGAAATGGAAATATTACTTTCCAAAAAGGCATTCCGATAGTCTTGCGCCATGATTCAATTATAAAAGGTTGGATAATTATTGACGTTTAAGTTTTCCGACTGCCTTGTAAGGTTGCATTTAGCAAGGTCTGATAAAGGGGAAAATATTTTATCCCTTTTCGCGCAAAGGTAGTAGAAAAGTAGGTAACTAGTAGCGAAATGCGGTTTGTACTTACATAGAACGAAACATTTTTGCAGAAATTTGATATTTCAATTTAATATAATATAACCGAATATTCAACCACACATGTACATATGTATGTTTGTCTATACATAGCACCTTAATACAAAAACTATATAAACAAAATAGGCAAGTGTGATTTAAAAGCTAATATTTTTTACACATTTTGTTAACAAAAGCAATGTGATTTCAACCTTTTTAAATTTTTTACATGCAGAAAAAAGAACTATCACATTTGGAAAAATTTTGATAATACATTTTTCTTTTATTCAATATCAATTTTAGCAACCAAAATAAGAGGTAAAATAGAAGCCCATTAACCAGGATTGTAAACATATTTCATTACAATTTCAAGCTTTTTTAAAAATATAATTACCACTTTTGTAGATCATAAAATTGTAAGATTCAAGTCACTAAAAATGTAACATTAGTTGTTCGAAAAAAATTTTGTTTTATATTGAAAACACCACACAATAAAATCGTCAAAAAATTAACGGAATTTTTATTGATATACATCTGTTAGAAATCAAGTAAAGACGAAAGTCAAAACTAGTCAAAATACTAATAAATGTTCTTCTATTCGATATTTTAACTGTATAATTTTATGGTTGTTAATATTTAAATACATTTTTTTTTTAATTTATGTTATTTTATATGAAATATTTATATACAGAAAAAAATTTAAAAACATAAAATGCCTTCTTTGAAAAAAAATATCAAACAAAATAATCTGACCTGGCCGGGAATCGAACCAACGACCAATCAATTTCATACATGCAAAGAAAAAAAATTGCAATTCCTGTTCGCTGCTACATATGTAGATAAGCAAGGCTACTTGGAGACATACGAGAAATAGTACTATAACTTCAACCATTAAAAACTGTTGTTGTTTTTTCACAAACAAATCTTCCATAAACTGGCCTTGAGCTCAATAAAATTATAAAATATTAACATTTACTACGCCAACAGAAAAATGAACAAACATTTGTAGACAAGGATGAGCACGCCTTAGAAATGCATATAATGTAAAGTAAAACAGAATTTGCAAAATAAAAACACAAACAACAACCACACAAACAAGTTAAATAGCGGCAGATCAGTGGCTCTTGTTTGTAGTTGGTTTGTTTAAGGAAGATGAAATAAACAGCCAACTCGGCTAGCGTAGCACCATAGGTAGCGTATTGGCTCTGCAACTCCGAGCTCCCAGGTTCAAAGCCTGAGAGAAGTGGTTATGAAAAATTAAATTAAAAATAATTTAATTTAATAATCAAAAAGAAGTCTGATGAGGAAATGTGGTGATTTCCGAAATAGTACTATCACTTCAACCATTTAAAACTGTTGTTGTTTTTTCACTAACAAATCTTCCATAAACTGGCCTTGAGCTCAATAAAATTATAAAAAAATATTAACATTTTACTAGGCCAACAGAAAAATGAACAAACATAATTTAAAAACTTAAAAAAGGCAACAGTGTTGCCTGCCAGCCCATTTCACAAGAAAAGTACTAATTTCCACGTGTTTGATAACATTTTTTTCTTAAATTAAAAGAGAGCAACACAGGCTACCTTAGGCAGCGTGCAAGAGTGAGTAATTATCCAACCATGCATGATTGATCCATGGTCTTGCGCTAAAAGAAAAGAGTTTCTTTTGCAAAAGTTTTATGATAAGAAATAAAATAAATGAGCAGCACGAATTTAAAAAAGTACCTACAAAGCACAATCATGATCCGATGATCCATTAACTTGCGATTAAAAATGCCAATAGTGAATTGGAGGAAATGGCCAGTTCATCGGGATTACAACCTTCCCAAATAATCAGAGAAGTAGTTGTAAATTGTCAGGAAGAGTACCGTGTATATCTTTTGTATTCAAAAAAGCAATGGCGCTTCTACCAAACCTCTTAATTTACAGAATATAAATATTCCAGAACCATTAAAATATTTGGAAGGTGATCTCTTTGTTTTAAATTAATGTAGTTTTGGTGAGGAGAAGAACATAATATTGGATACATCTCACTAATTGAAAAACTTGGCAGTCCAAAGTGCTGGGTAATGGATGGAACTTTCTATGTTGTTCCAACAAATTTTCTTCAACTCTTTACCATTCAAGCCTTAATTTTTGCTTCTTATTTTTTGCAACATGAGCAAAAAGTCAAAGCAGGCTTATGCGCAATTTTTTCACAAACTTCTTTTTTTAGCTGAGACAGAAAATATTCATTTACATCCGGAGAGAATAATTACGGATTTTTAGAAAACTATATCATCTGCAGCAGTTGACTACTTCCCAGATGCCGCATATAAGGTATGTTTTCGTAGAATTAGAAAAGTTGTAAAAAATAGTTTAAAAATGGAGAAGAACATTTTCCTTACATGTTGAAATTTATGTTTATTATTTTGTATTCCGCTTTAACTTTTGCATAATATTTAAATAATAAGTGGGATTTCAAATATGATTATCTTTATTATTTTTGTGAAATTTATTTGGATTAGGTTAAAAAATATTAGGGCAATTCATAGCAGTAAAGTAATATGGTAAGGTGGCAACATTGCCATACATTTTTAGCACAGCTGTGAAAGGTTGCAATTTTCATTAATGGTAAAAAGCAAAACATAAATAAATATGACGCTCAAAAAAGGAAAATATGAATTATTAACGGCCTATGACGTCAAAATGCATTTGATTTGATGGATTTCGATTTAAGTAAATAATGAAAAAGTCAAATTTTCTTATAAATGAACTAATAAAAACTTTTCCAAGGCGATGACCAAGAAGAAGATGTTATGATGGAATTCGCTATATGTGCTGCTCTTATCCTACAAAACCGAAGAGGCTTTCATTCAAACGTTCCGAAATCACTAAGCTGGACTAAAAATGTCCTACCGCAATTCGATGATAACCGAATGCGATAAATGCTGCGTGTTAGCGAAAATGAATTTAGACACATCTTATCGTTAATTAAAGATGATCCTGTTTTCAAAAACAAAAGCTATATATTCCAAATGCCAGTAGATATACAACTTAAAATAACCCTATTTTGTTTTGGTTCAAGTGGTGATAGCGCATCGCTCCGAAAGGTAGCAACTCTTTTTGGTATTGGGGATGGAGGTACAATCATTAATGTGACAAAAAGAGTCGTACGATCAATTTTAAATTTGAAGGCCAGATATCTATATTGGCCACAATTTAATGAGCGAAAGAAAATTGTTTCACTAACAATGTATGAACTGCCTGGTTGTGTTGGATATATTGATGGCACAGAAATACGACTTGCTGAAAGACCCGCAGTGACTAACAAAAGAAGCTTTTGGTCACGCACCAGGCAGAGCTCTATAAAGGTACAGTTGGTTTGTGACCATCATCTGGTAATTCGGCATGCGAACATTGGACAGCATGGTAGTGTACATGACGCACGAATTTTTGCGCAATCCTCAATTGGTCGGGCTCTAAATGATTACTTCGACGATAACCAGTTTATTGCAGGAGACTCGGCTTATGCACTATCTCAAACGCTGATAACTCCCTTTCGAAACAGCACTGAACTAACACAGGAAATTCGTGATAAATTCAATATACATTTTTCCAAATACCGAGTACGCATTGAAAATTGTTTCGCGAAGGTCAAGGAAGTTTTCTGCAGTTTAAAAGAACTACGTTTTCGCACACCGAAGACAACTACAAAGAATATTGCCACTTCCACTACAGTCGGTTCTACGCTACCGAAGTGACTCGGATTTCATCCGACCAAGGACTGTTTTTTCGGCGACCTAACCCCACTTAGGCTGCCGGACACCCCCAATCTTATCTTCCCTTGGGTGCAATACCTTGCAGCAGGATTGCTACTCATACTTCTGGCCAGGGCGGGTGTCGAGCCTAACCCTGGCCCAGAAACCTACTTCTGCTGCATCTGCCAGAGAAGGCTCCATCCGAATTCCACTTCGGTGAAGTCTAATTCGTGCAACGGATGGTGCCATCTTAAGGTCTGCTCAGGCCTTAAGAAAACCAGGGCGTGGTCCACATCCTATGTGGGCCAGTGTTGCTCGCGCACTCAAGCGCCCAAAGCCTCCACGGCAACCCCCCTTACGCCCCCCGCACCGGTGCCTCAACGCACCCCTCCTGCCTCTACGGCTCCCCGGAGCTCACAGCAACACCAAACCTCCCCACCCCCCCCCCCCTCGCTCCACCACACGTGGCGCCAACCAGCAACTACTGGTTGCCCCCACCATCTGCTGTGTATGCCGGGCCAGAGTGCACCGGAATGCCTGCTCCGTCAGGTGTAACGCCTGCCAGGGCTGGTCCACTTCCGGGCGTGCTCTGGCCTACGCACCACAAGGGACTGGTCCGAGAGCTTTACCGCTTCCTGCTGCCACAACAACCCCCCGCCAGTGTCGCTCACGACACCGCCCGCAACAATCTTTGGGCCCTTACAACCACAGCGGGATGCGCAGCCGGGACGGGCCGGCCTCGGATCCAGTCCCTCACCCCCCTCAACGCGACAACCTTACCGAGACAGACGAGACTCCTACAGTTCAACTGCAACGGACTCTCGAGCAAGATCTCGGAGGTGGTTGCCTTCATGGCTCGGCACGGGCTGTTAATAGCTGCGGTCCAAGAAACGAAGCTACGTCGCAGTTCAACCTTAACGAACTGCGACGGCTACAACGTGCTTCGTAGAGATCGCGAGCGAGATAATGGTGGAGGCCTAGCCTTAATTCTACACAACACCGTGCAGTATCGTCTCATCGATGTAGACATCGACCCAAGGGACAGCACCTTAGAATGTCAAGGGATTGCTCTCCGGTCAGGCGATGTCGAGCTGGAAATATTTAACATATATATACCCCCTGTCTCCTGCTGCCCCGCTGGATATCACCCTGACATAGGTGCGCTCCTCAGTGGTGAAAACCGTTTGGTAGTTGGAGACTTTAATGCGCATCACGATCTTTGGTTCTCAAGCCTATCAAATGATCGTAGGGGAAATATTTTGGCAGAGCAGATAGACGATTCGACATTCTGCACCGTGAACGACGAAGCCCCCACCAGGATTGTGGGTAGTTGCAGCAGCTGGGAGCGGTTCGAGGATTTCACTGAAGACGCCTTCAGTGCTCTCTCAACTCCAACCGACGTTCGCGTAGGCGAGCGCTTGTTCCGCAGGGTGGTGAAGTCCGCTGCAGCCCGTTTCATTCCGGCAGCGAGGATCCCTGTGATCCGTCCTGACTTCCCGGGTGAGGCGGTGTCTCTAGCGGATGAACGCGACCACCTCCGGCAGGCGGACCCCGGTAATCCCCGTATTAGGCAACTAAACGGGGAGATCCAACGCCTGGTAAACGTTCATAAGCGGAACAAGTGGAGGGAGTACCTGAAGTCCTGCAACCTCGGTGCAGGAGTGGGCAAATTATGGTCGACCGTGAGGTCCCTGTCCAACCCGACGAGACGTGACGATCGAACAGAAATCTCCTTTGGATACCACGCCTCGTCGGACCCGAAGCGATGCGCGAACTATTTTAGTCGACAATTTACACTGCATCCTTCGGCCGACAGAACCTAACGGTCAGTCACCTGAAGGCTGCGCAAGTCAACACCAAGCGCACCAATTGTCCTCTCTACCACTGAGGTGAAGGAAGCCATCGGGAAGGCGAAAGCCTCCAAATCCATTGGCCCAGACGGGTAAAGTATGTTGATGCTGAAAAAATTCGGCACCGCGGGAGTAGCATATCTCACCAAGGTCCTCAACCTGTCGCTAAGCACCTTGGTCATTCCAGATATCTGGAAGACCAGTAGGGTGATACCACTGCTGAAACCAGGGAAACCGTCCGGCCAAGGCGAGTCCTATCGGCCGATCTCCCTGCTTTCTCCAGTGGTCAAGACACTTGAGGCCCTGCTGCTCCCGCATTTCAATCACCACCTCAGCCCGGCGAAGCATCAACCCGGCTTCCGGAAAGTGCATAGCACCACAACGGCACTTAACGCTATAAATACTCAGGTTAATCGTGGTCTCAACGGCAACCGCCCCTGTGAGAGAACCGTCCTCGTGGCTTTGGACTTGTCGAAGGCCTTCGACACAGTCAGCCACTCCATCTTGCTGAAGGACGTGGAGGCCTCACCTCTCCCAGCGGCGTTGAAGCGATGGACCGCGAACTACCTGTGTGGTCATCAAGCGTCCGTGCTACCGTGACTCAGTGTCAAAAGCGAGAAGAATTAAGCAGGGGGACGGAATTTGACGCTGTCTCCTGCTAAGTCCACGGCGACCCTTTTGACATCTTGGACGAAGGAGGTCGGGCTCACCCTCGACATCCACATCGAGGGGACCCCCATTCCGACGGTTAACCACCCGAAGATCCTGGGAGTCACCCTCGACAGGCTGGTCTCCTTCTCAGCGCATACAACCGCAATCGTCAACAAGGTAGAGCCGCAACAAAGTCCTCAAGTCGCTCGCCGGCAGCACTTGGGGCAAAAACAAAGAAACGTTGTTGGCAACATACAAGGCGATTGGCCGGCCGGTTCTAAATTATGCCGCGCCAATTTGGTCGCCTGGAACTAGCAGGACTCAGTGGTCAAGACTAGAGACCTGTCCGAACGCCGCACTCAGGACAGTGACGGGATGTCTCCTGATGACGCCTGTGGATCACCTCTACCATAAGGCTAACGTGCTTCCAGTGCAGGAGCACAACATTATGCTCACAAAACAGTTTCTACTGGGATGCCACCGTCCGGGGCACCCCAATAGAGACCTGCTCGCGCTGGAACCGGCACCCAGGCACATCAGGGGACATCTCTCACAACTGACGGACGAGGTCCAGACATACGTACACCTACCGCTGGACCCAAGGACGTACCGACAGGCTCTGGACAGCATCCACAGGGAGTCGGTGTCCAAATACATCGACACCCGCCCTGTGAGTGCAGTCCTGGGAGTCCAACCACCACCCATAGCAGCTGAGGAGCTCCAGCTGCCTCGTGAGACCCGCGTCACTCTGGCTCAACTCAGATCTGGATATTGTAGCTGGTTAAACTCCTACCTATCCAGGATCAACCCCAACACCCCGAACACGTGCCCGGCATGTGAAGAGTCTCCGCACGACACCAATCACCTATTCACATGCCCGGCCAAACCAACTCAACTAACACCCCTCTCCCTATGGTCCGACCCTGCTGAAACGGCTCGTTTCCTGGACCTTTTGTTAGTTGAGCTTGACGATAATGATTGAGGGAGTCCGCCAACCCAGTGGGGTGTAGCTAGCCGCTACAACAACAACAACAAAGAATCTTTTTTAATTATCTTTAATGATCCTGACGACATGCCGAGCAACTTAGAAACAGAATATCCACCTGAAATTTTACTCTCAACTACTGGACGTCGTGCCACTCTAGCTACTTACATTTCAAATTTATAAACAACTCAATTCATCAGTGAATTTATATTGAATTTGTCTTAAAAAAACATCAATAACTTAAAAATTAATAGACTTCATTTCTTATTCATAGTGAGAAAATACTTTAGTAGTAATAAAAATAAGTATAACAAACTTGTATCAAACTAGATTTAAGCTGGACATCCTTTGCATGCCTACAGAGACATGTACATAAATACATATGTATAGTATAAATACAAGTGCATGCATAGTATACACATGTACGAACATACATATGTATGTAGTTATATAAATGTGCGCATTCATTGTTAACTTAAGCACAGAATTGCATGCTATGTTTGTACAATTTAAAGTGACATACATATGTAATCTACATTTTAATTTTTTGCATTTCTACTCTCTCCTTAATTTTTATTTCCTTTAGTGCAACCTCCCTCTTCATTTTCATTTCCATAATTCTTAGTTTTCTTTCCATTTGTACCTCCTTCTCTTTTCGCAAATTTTCTTCAACATGTTTCTCTTTTTAAAAAATAAATTTTTCCCTTTGTAATTCTAACTCTGTCTCCTTTACTTTTAATTCCCTTTCTTTATTTTCCTTCCGCATTGAAAGTATTTCGTTTTGAACTTGCAGCACGTCACTCAGCCCAGTACGTGACTAAATGCCTTTTTGACTGCGATAAGAGGGGGTTTCAACAGATACAGAGTTAGGCTCGTGGCTTTCTCGGGCATTATGTCACATTCTTCAATAGTTCATTGATTATTTTGTATAGTATTCTGACTTATTGGAGAAAAGTCTGCTGAAGTTTGTTGCACTACGGTGATCTGTGAATAGTCAGCCACAAGGGAGGGGAATGCATCCGTATCCAGTAGAACAGTTATGCCCGCACTCTCTCTGTATGCAAATACTTCCTCATAGTCATGAAACATCGGACACTTTCTCTGAATTACATCTGTAAAAAAATCGAACATTTTTTTTGTTTGCAAGAAGCTTACACTGGTTGCACCAGCTCCAGTGGAATCAAGCATTTCTTTTGCTTTTCTGTATGACTGTCGCATATTCTTAACATTCGAACGGACGAGGCTCCACTCACATTCAATACCGCTTTCATTTAAAAATCGCCGGTAGTAGGTCTGCGCAGTTGGTTTCTCAAGCGGGCGATTTTCTTTTAGAAAATTTATAAGGCTGCACTGCTGTAAATCCGACCATTTATGGTATGGCGCCTTACATACACGCTTCTGTTTCTTTTTATTAAAAGAAAATAAGGTTTTATTAGCTTTTATTTTATAAATCATTTGAGAGCTCGTATTGCAACTTACCATTTCCATTTTGTTTACCTTTTCTGAACAGCTGATTTCTAACTTGCGTAGAAGTTACCAGACTGGAAAACTGGCATATAGGCAAGTACAAAATTACCAGATGGTGGTAATTGGTGTTTGCATAGAAAAAACAACAAAATATTTTATTACCCTAGTAAAATGTTTTAATTTACCAGATGGTATTTTTTCTACAATGATTACCAGAGAGCTGTGAATTGCACTATTATTGTGTAAATATTAAAAACCCATGTTGTTTGTGAATTGCGGTTAGATTACGTTAAAAATCGCTGCGATTATTGTTTGGAGATGTGTGTTGGGGCTTCTGATTTTGGGGATTTTGTGTTTGGGAATTTTGATTTTGGGGATTTTGAATTGGGGATTTCAGCCCCAACCCTACTAAAACTTCTATCATTAAAAAGCTGTTGTTGTTTTTTAAACTGGCCTCGAGCTCAATAAAATTGTGAATTATTACTCATTTAAAAGGCCAATGAAAATCTTAGCTTATTGCTTAACACATGCATGCGCTTAGCAAAACGCTTGATTTTACTATATTTTTTTATTAATTTTACATAGTGCAAACATAATTTTTTAGCAAATTAATTTTCTTGTATTAACAAAGCAAAAAAAAGTTTACTTTTAAAACAAAAAAAAAATTGTAAATCTCTGATTCTTTGTTCTTAATAATTTTTTGATAATATGTGAAATACAGAAAATTGTTTGAGATTAAAATCAGTACAAATCAGCATTTCCGGAAAATAAAGACATTTGCGTACTGAATTGAGAATTGAAAATTTTCAATACAACAAATTTAAATTTAGCACTATCCTTCCAAATTCAGTACGTCTTGCGACCGTAGTTATATCAGATTGATCACAGCCAGGCCCGTGTGCACAGTTAACGTATATGAAAAGAAGTGAATCGTATTCATCACAAGTTATTCGTAAATGAAAATTCAATCTAGAAACTCCCGTGGGCTGAGGCCTACACACAGCCCTGATCACAGCCATAATTTTTGAGTAAAATCACTTTTAGGTTGCAGTTGGTTAATGCCACTTTAACACATTTTTTGATCAATTTCTAAGTAATGTTTGGAAAACTTTTTCCAAATAAAATATCAAATTTTGCTGTAAATTAATAGCAGTAAATACTTTTGCAAAATTTTGGTTTTATACCAAAATAACACTAATGCTAACGAAACTATATCCCAAGATAACAACTTAATTTCGAATATTTTTAACGATTTTTACTCCAATTTATTCTGTTTAAATGTTTACATTCAAAATCATGTACCTTATATTTGCATATTAAAAATAATTGTTTTTTTCGAAAGTAGTTTTTCGACAGTTTAAACGTGCAACTTGAAAATTAAATAACTACTAAACAGTACACAATTAAGGAAGTACAATTATTGAAAAGTATCAACGCATGCCAAATATTTTTTCATCTAAGATAATTTAACTGATACCGCAAAATACTGATATTGTTTATACTGCTAAAATCTTACTTAAATACATGTTTTTTATGTACTAACAAATAGGATATTGAGAAAAAAATAATGTACTGTTGACACTGCAAATTATATTGACTGTTTTCCTATGAAGCTCTAAATGGAAAAGTTCTTATAAAATGTTCAAACAATTAATTATATAAATCAGGAGTGTAAAATGTTATCTTGATATTAAGCGATTTAAAGTATTTAAGTTCTATATGAAATATTAAAGCTGATGTGTTTAAAATACAACAAATACGTTTTTTTTCAAAACACCACACCACTTACCCATTAACACAAAATTTGTAGGCGTCGCTAGGTGTTTCTTGCTTAGCACCAAAACTATAAGTGAATTCGTAGCGACCGTAATTACCAGCAGAAATGGCATACAATAGCCATACAAAGGCATACCGTATTCCAATGGATTATCACAAGTTATATTCCAATATAACAAACTTGTGTTCATATCGTAAGACTGGCATAACAGATGATGATCACTCGAATTGTGAGCGATTAGTTGTGTGTCATTGTAATCATTTGTACTTTCGACAGCTGCCATCACTGCCGCACTGAGGCCACTGTACGTGCCACCCACTGCTATGTCGCTATTACTCCATTCAAAGGCCGCACTGCCACTGCCGATGGCATCACCAACAGCCTCATCGCTCCAATAGAAAGGCGCTGTCGCTGTTGTTGTTGCAACCACGCCGCCATTCGTTGCAGATGCATTGTCCGTCTGTAGAATGGGTGGCATAATGACGGCAGCGTTTTCCTTTGCAAGACTTGTTTGTGTTGTATTATAGTGTTGTTCGAGCTGTGTATTCATTGCTTGTCTGCGTGTAGTTTGTAAATTCGTCGAGGCAAGCCGTTCGCCCACCACTGGGCCACGTACCTAACAGTTTGTTTAATAGTTTATATTGAAACTTGTTTATGGGTAAAGCTGCTGATTTCAGAAATGGATCTAAGTTCATACAAATATCTGGTGGCTGTTCCGATGCCTAGCATATTGAGCGCTGATTGCTTTTAGCATTTTTGAAATAAACGTATGGCCCGAAAATTTTCAAATGCCTGAAAATATACAAAATAATTAACTTTACTAAAGGTTTAATTTATAATTACGGAATAGTCTTTTGGTATTGACAATGCACATGTTTTTAAATCCGCTAAAACTAACATAATATCACAGAATATTTTTTTATTTTTTTAAAGCAATTTCACTAATACATATGTTTGATAAATAACATTAATGTATTACAGCGAATGAAGGAAGGATTTTTATAGAAGCCCGCTAATAACTTGACTATCGAATAAATCTCAAAATATATTATACACTTTAATAACTGCTAAGAGGGAAATATAAAAATAAAGAGTCGATTCAAACACATTCAATATGTTAGCTTACAAGTTGTTCTTAGGAAACCTTTAAATTCAAAGTGAACTTTAAAATAATTTGTGCAGTTTTAAAATAAAATTTCAATTGGTTTTCCATTAACGCCATCAGAATTTTAAAAACTATCTCTGCTGTGATATTTTAAACAAAATCCACTGATAGCTTTCATTACATACATACATATATACGAGTGTTCAACAATAGGAGAATGAGGTGTATCATCAGGAAATGGTATCCAGCAAACTTATTCAGCAGATCAGGATACTATTGCTAACAACATCGATGCTTTCATAATAAACCGCAGGCTATGGGTGTTAGAGGTGCCCCAAAACCACATTTTCGGTAACTGGAACACCGTAAAAGAAAACTGATCTCCCGAAAAAGAAATATTCAGGCTTACATAACAATTACGGGACAATGCTCACATGTTGAACATACAGGTATAATGGACCATTAAATAATAATAATATATGAGGATAGTAAAGAAAACATTCTTCACAATCTATGTAGGTACCTAGCAGTCGCCCAATAAGCAAGAGGACCGAGCGCTGCAGGGCACCTTCACCAGCCACGAAGTGGTTAAGATAGTGAAGGGCAGCAAACCTCTGCCGATACCAGTTCTTGGGTAGACGTAGAGCTTGCATCATTCTTGTTAACTCGAAACTAAAATTCCTTATTCTTCCTCAATTTAGTGATGAGGAC
Organism: Philophylla caesio; assembly: GCA_963971545.1. NCBI lineage: Eukaryota > Metazoa > Arthropoda > Insecta > Diptera > Tephritidae > Philophylla > Philophylla caesio. Next base: position 60,775,760 of record OZ020607.1, read on the forward strand.
ACGACAACTATGAGCTTGGAGGTCAAAAGTCGGGTTATCCGGCTTCTTCGCTTGGAGGAGCAGCGATACCTAGCTATAAGTAACAAGTGTAGTGAACCCACCTTTGTAACAAATAACAGAAGGGAAGTCCTGGACGTGACACTCGTCTCGGAGAAGGCAGAGGCTGTGGTCAGAAACTGGAAAGTGCTTGGTGACCACTCTTTTTCGGACCATCGCTACATCTTTTACTGCTTGGATGGGGTCTGAACCCTTAAAGAAACCTTCAAAACGCTGACTGGTGTAGATAGAGGAATGAACTAGATAAGCGACTTTCAGGCAACCGAGTAAGAGTACCGTGTAGCCCAGGGAAGCTATTATTAGGAAGCCAAAAGGCAAAAAGAAACCACCGCAGAATCTGTCGGATTCTTTTTAACCTAGCCAAAAGAACCCAAAGTGAATCACAATAGGTCTCACTTAGGGGTATATTAAGAGCTCTTAAGGTAGTCGAAGAGATCTTCTTGGAGGGGCTACTGCGGCTCTATGGAATCTGTGTCAGAGGGATCAAGGCTGAAAAGGGTTCTCTCTTGGTCACCCCGCATAGCTCCTAGAACCTCGCCAAGGTCGGACGGGACGTGAACGGGGTCGGCAGAGGACACTTTCAGGAGAGACACTTTCGGGTGGGCTCCCGAACAGATCGACTTCAGTGAATGAACAACCGGTGGCTGCTGACTTCCTCACAATAGAAAAAGTAGCCTGGGCAATGAAGTGATTTAGACCCTACAAGGTGCCGGGTCCAGATGAAGTCTCGCCCGTGCAGCTTCAGCAATCATTGGAGCTACGTGCAACTTGGTTGCATGCCATGTATATAGCGGTGTTAAACCTCAATTATATTCATAAATGTGGAAGGAACCAAGGCTTGTTTATATCCCTAAAGGAGGTAAAATATCCCATGTCAATCCCAAAGATTTTAGGCCTATAAGTCTTTGCTCCTTTCAACTGAACGCTTTAGAGCGTGTTATTAATTGTCACATCAGAGATTAAATAACGCACAAATTAATATCTTCCCAGCATGCTTACATGAAAGGGCAGTCAAGTTGTGTCTTATATAGAGAACTCGCTGCAGATCAAGGAGTACACACTGATATCATTTCTAGACATTGACAGTGACTTTAATAACATAAAACCTCTGGCGATCACAAGAGCTGGCGAAGCTGGGCGTTGATCAACATCTGGTATTCCTCGTACAAAAACTACTGGTTGATAGAGTTGTGAGAGCACAGTTAGCGTAGGCAACTTTAGAACGCTTTACAAGCAGAGGAGCCCCGCAAGGTGGAGTCCTTTCTCCTCTTCTGTGGGTGGTGGTTATTAACGACCACGTGAAGACCCTGAAGGAGGGGATGGGATCGAAGATAGTATCTTATGCCCACGACCTTGCGGTGTTAGTAAGGGGTAAATTTCCTCAGACGTTGTGCGATATCATGCAGGAAACACTTAAAAAGGTAGAAAACTGGACCAGTGATAAATGTTTGGGTGTTAACTAGGACAAAACGGAACTTCATTTTTTTACAAGGAAATACAAGATCCCATCTCTCAGTCTTCCCGTAGTGGCAAATAGGGCTCTGAGGTTAGGGGATTTTGCAAAATATCTAGGCGTGATACCAGACAAAAAGCTATTATGTACACAGAAAGTCCAGGAGCGCTGTAAGAAGGCAGCGGTGACCCTCTATAGTTGTAAGGTAGCCATAGGAAAAAAATGGGGCTTATCTCCCAAAATTATGCAGGATATACCCAGCCATAGTCAGACCAATCGTGCTGTATTGGGTAATGGTGTGGTGGCCAAGTCTCGATTAGAAAACCACAGAATCAGCACTGCAAAGGGTGCAAAGGTCAGCGGTGATATGTATAGGTGGCGCTCTACGCACTACCCCCTCGGAAGCATTAGACACCATACTAAATATCCTGCCGATTGACATCACAGGAAAACAATTCACGGCGTGTGCTGCTCTTAGACTACGGGAGTTGCCTGTATGGATTTCTAGTCAAGTAGAAAACGCAACAATCGTAAACAAACTAGGCTCGCAAGAAACGGATTACTGCGCCCCTATTCAAAATTTCACAAAGAAGTTCAGAATACTAATTCCTCAAAGGGACTCGTGGTCGGACCCTGGATCGGAGAAATTATGTCACTTCTACACTGTCTGCTCGAGGCTTAAGAGGAGAGGGGGGAATGTTTTCTCAACTCAGGTAGGACTAGAAAGATATTTCCGCCTTCCTGACCACTACAGCGTCTTTCAGGATGAGGTCGCTGCAATAAAGGAGACGGTGGAATACCTAAGAACAGAAGAGGTTGAATACAAAGACATCTTTAATTTTTCCGACAGTCAAGCAGCGATAAGGGCACTTGATTCGGTCAACTGAAAACTCTAAAACGGTGGTACCCTGCCGAAAATCTCTAAACGAGATGGCGGAGCAGTTTGCTCTTCACTTGGTAGGGGTGCCCGGACACACTAACATACCGGCAACGAATAAGCGAATGAGCTTCCAAGAAGGGGAACATTCATTCCGCTTTCATTACGCTGGAAGGGTTTAGGAATGCCGCTCGCTACCTACAAGCTCTTTCTATGGAACTTATCCCTTAAGGAAGCAGGAGACCGTTGGAAAAACGGTAGCACCTGTATTAATTCTAAGCTCATGTGGCCGGAGTGGGACGTCAAGCGATCACAAGGTGGTGACCTGGCGGGATCTCTAGCAGCACTATAGTATTAAGCTTTAAATTACTAATTTCCATAATAATGAAGTATTATAAATTTGATTGAGATTATATGTATGTGTGTTTATAAAGTAGGAATATCAATCCCGGGATCCCGAAATCCCGGGAACCCGGTCTTTTTCTCTCCCGAATATCCCGGTATAAGTCTATTCTAATCACGGAATTGCAGAAACCAGTAAATTTAATAGCCATATATTTTTATACCCGAGCGTACTTGTACACAAGGTATTGGTATTGGTATTGAAAATGGTCAAAATCGGTCAATAACCACGCTCTCCTCCCATATAACGGAAGTTTTTGAATTTTCTGTATCTCAACGGTATTAGCTATCGTCACAAAACTTGGTGGGCATATTGGCCTTGATATCGCTATTATTACAGTAGACAATTTTCTAAATCGGATCATAACCACGCCCACCTCCCATATAACGGAAATTTTGGAAAATGCAAAAACTTCATTTTTTCGGTATATATTAAAACGAATTGAGTGAAATTCGATATTTGGAGCGATTTTGAACTAAGAAATGAGGTATTTTTGTAATTTTGAAAAATGGGCGTTGCCACGCCGACTTATGAATAAATGTCTGTATCTCAATAACGGTGTAAGGTATGGTCACAAAATTTGGTGAAAAAATTTTCCTCAATATCACCGTCATCACGGTAAAAAATTAAAATTATATTAAAAAAATTAAAAATTTGATATCGGACCATAACCTCGCCTACCTCCCATATAACGGAAATTTTGAAAAATGCAAAAATTTTTTTTTTCTTTATCTATTGGAACATATTAATTAAAATTTGATATTTAGAGAGATACTTAATTAAGAAACTTGATTTTTATGAAATTTTGCAAAATGGGCGTTACCACGCCCACTTATAAAAAAACGTATCTCAATAACGATGTAACGTATCGTCAAAAAATTTGTCCTTCATATCAATAGCATCACCGTCAATAATTTTTGAAATCGGACCATAACCACGCCCAACTTTCATATACCGGAAATTTTGAAAAACTCAAAAAACTTTGTTTTTCAGAATTTTTTGGAAGAAATTGAGTAAAGTTTAATACTAGCAGCGATTTTAAACAAAGAAACGAAGTTTTTATGAAATTATGGGCACCGACCATACAAAAATACATCGCGAGGGTATATAAAACTCGGTTTCACCCGAATTTAGCTTTTCTTACTTGTTAAATTTACATTTCATCAAACAGAAATAAACCTCAAATGATTTAAAAGATAAAGAGCCGATCGAACAAAACACACTTACACACACTTTTAGAGTTGTATTAAAATAAAAACACATTAAACATGAAAAGCAAAAACAACTAGTTTAAAACTGTTGTATTACGATAACATAATACGATACATAACACGGCTTTGTTTTGCTCTTGTTATAATAAATAAGCTGGAGAATATCCTCTTTGATTATAAAATGAACCTTACTTATTTACGAGGCGCTTGATGTGGATAAGGCAGAAGGTCTCAAAAATAAATTACGTCATACAATTTATCAGAAGGTTTGGTAAAAGAAATTGATATGTTTTGTAATGGGAGCATTTAACTTTTTGTCGACAATCCAATTAAAAAGTTTTGAGTCGGAGCAGTGCTTCTCCACTGCAGATATTAAATCCTCCAGGTTGGAGGATAACACACGTAAGGCTTTAATTTCTTTAACATTGCATTGTGATCAAGGTAAGAGATAATTCTGACTCGCTCAATCAATGTAATTCTTTATTTATAATATAATTTTGGCGCGTACACTATATATGTAGCTCAGTGTTTGGCCGAGCTTCTCCTTCCATTTGTGGTGTGCGTCTTTATATTATACGACAAATGGAGGGACATACAGTTTTGTGCCGACTCCGAACGGCAGATGTATTTAATGAGAAGCTTTTTCATGGCAGAAATGCCCCGTTGCGGTGATGTTATGGTTCACCAAATATATACATACATACATAGGTAAAAGCCGGGGCAAGAATTTCGACATATTTTTATATTGTATATGATTTTGAAAATTCTCTACCTCCCAGAGATTTCAAGTCGCGTGTTCCGGTGAATAATTTGTATATTTAAAGTCACGACGCAATAAAATAAAGATGACGCCGATCAGCATACAGCTACTTTGGTTTTGTCGAATTTGACAGAATCAGTACAGTTTGTGAGCAAACAATTTCCTTGCAACCGTTTTAAACATAGACGTGCTTCGCTCGTTTGACAGTGTCTGCGGGCTTTGTTAGTCGAAACGACTAACACCACCTTTGAAATTACATAAGAAATAAACAACAGTTAAAAAAAATTATATTGAATGATTTTAAGTTTTCTTTATTTTTTTAAAACATTGACAAAAAATTAAATACACATTATTTTCCATGTTACATAAATATAATAAACAAAGAGATAAATGAATTCAGTTTTTGTGCTCTTCTGGAGATCATGTTACAAAAAAATCTTTTTTTCTAATTCAATTTAAGTTTTTAAAAAACCAAAAAGTTATTTAGGAAGAAATTGTTTTAAACAATCTGTGCATATGTAAAATTTGTGCTCACTACAATTATTTCTTTGGCAGATTTTACAGTGTGACATAGACATTTAGTACTTTTTATAATTACAAAAGATGTAACTTCCGTTCGTGAAAACAGAAATATTCTTATGGTCGGACTCTTTAATTGATCGTTCCTGGCTAGAAAAACTGCAATGCAGATGGAAGGTCTATGTGGCACATCTCAAATTATCTAAAACGGCGACAACTGCAAATGGCGACACGTATCCTCTATCACAATCCTGCCGTCCTAGGAACCCTTGGCTGCAGGTTCAAGGTCTTAATAATACCAATGTCTTTGGTAGCATGGACCAAATTGGCTCACGTAACCTCCTGAACAAAGAAACTTTAGATGTATAATTAATGCCGCCCTTGGTAAGAGTTTCTCGCAAAATATTTGGAGGTACATCAGGTACTTTCTTCATAAAATGAAGTCGAAGACTCAAATTCGTTGTTATTTTCAGCTATATGTATGTAGGCCATTTGTTTCAGGTCCTGAAACCTTGCTTTGCTAAGTTTTGAAAATATATATAGTATGTGCGTATTTCACGCTTCTAAATCCGTACGATTATAATAACACACCACTGAATTTTTTTACAACAAAAGCAAAAAGTCACACTAAATGCATTGCCAGTCGTTTCGAATACCAAGCCTGCTCAAATAACTTACTTGCGGTACCTGAAAGTTTTCATCGTCCACACGCAGGTAGAGCTCGATTTCGTCAGTCAGGTTAAATGCGAAAAAAGAGAACAAAAAAAAGAAGGAGGCTGTGTCAGAGACACGGCCATTAAGTTTAACGTAGAATACGCCATCCGATAAGACAGAAAACATATCTATAATGATAATTTATAATGATAAATAATACAAGCAAATGATTTTCTTTATTTGATAGTTACTTTTGATGATATACATAAACTTATGATAGGAAATTAGGATAAAAATGTTTTTAAATTATCAATTAAATTTCTCGCAAAAACGAAGTCAATGGTAGTTATCAATAGTAAAGATAAATGATAAATAACATACCCAAATCTATTTGATTATTTGAAAGTTACTTTTGTTCGTGTAGGCGGCATTTTCCTCAGTAATGAAGCGTGATTTATATTTTTTAATATACTAAACGTCAACTTTCAGCTGTTGTTAAACAGCATCAATCACCATTGTTATTTTGCAGTAGTTGGCAGCGCTTTCTCTGGCTTTACTCTACTTAAATTTTCCCGCCTAAAATTATGCAAAAAATTGAACGTCTATTCACGCTACACAGTGCAGCACTGTGTTACCCACCACTACTACACACTCAACCAAACACCACACACATATTTGTTTAAATGTGTTTATAAAATTTTCATTTGAGAAATTTAAATATTAGGAAGATATCAACCAATATGAAATGTATGTCAAACGAAAGCTAACATCTTCATTTGACTACAAACAAATTGTAAAAAAAATTTATCTCGCCGTTTCCTTATAATTAAAGAAATAGAGATTACAACAATAACAATCTGACATGGGTGCCCATACCGTAAGGTAAGAAGAGATATGAAGCGAAACGGTATTGTTGTTAGTCGAATCGCATCGAATTAGCATCTTTACTCTTTCGTTTCTAATTATTCACTTCTTCGTTCCTTCGTTAAGCCCTTCTCCTCTTCTTCGATCCGTCATCTACGTACATACATACATTATTTGAGTTCTGAAATGATGTCACGATTTTGCGATCGACGCAATCTTGTTATTCAATCAAGGCCACTACTTTCAATACCATCTCTTGGAAATTTCTCTCGAAGACTCATAGTTTATTTTAAAACAGATGGTTTCAACCATCAACTAACTTTGATTTGTAAAATTGCATAGTTTTTCGACTGCAAATGGTATAAGTATACTAGTAAATGTTTATACAAATGCTACAGTAGGCATTTATATAGAATTTACTTAACTTACTTTTGTACATACAAAATGACAAAGCAGCAACTTCCTTAAATTGCATTCTTTGTAATTAGTTTTTTGCTCTTTTTGTTGCAAAATGTAAGTAATGGCTGACCATCCATTTTCTGTAAACTTTCTGCACTAATTTCCACATGCGGCAATGAATGCAAAGAAAAACTTTGGTATTAGCAAAGTTATTTTTCGCAAAGTAGACACAACTATCAAACTTCGGCGTTTTCATGGCAACTTTTTACGGTAGATTTACAACAAAAACACTTGAAAGAAAATTATCACTACACTGGCATGTGTTGTTCATTAAAGTACTTTATACTAGGCATGTCAATCCCGGAATCCCGGCCTTTTTTAACTTCCGAATATCCCGATAAGTATATTCAAATCCCGGAATTACAGAAAACATTGAATTTATTGACAATTTATTTTTCAAATTTTGTATCATCAAAAATAAACCTTTCAAGGGCAAAACCAAGCCTTTAGAGAGTTCACAATCCGTGTTCTATGTCGTATTTCTAAAATCTGCTATTAAAATAATGGTGGAACGTAAGGATGCACTGTGAAATTTCGTTAACTATTGTATGCGGTGTTCAGGCAATTAATCAGCAATAAACCGTTTGTAATAAATATGAGAGGTCGGTTTCTTAAAAATATGTATACGAGCAATTCCATTTAACTTTAGTTTATATTTTTTCAAACAAAAATAAACCTCAAATGATTTGAAATGGAAACAGCCGATCTAATAAAAATACCTTTCAGAGTTGTATTGAAATAACATGTGTAACAAAAACAACAATTTTCAACTGTTGCATAATGATCACCAATACGACAATTGTCTTGGGATTTTGTTTTCAGAAGTCGAAAACTTCGGGATCAATGAAATGCCCGAAATTGACATCCCTAATACACACTTCACTTTAGAGTATCGATTTAATTAAAAAAAAAAATTTTTTAATTGTTGTTTTCCTTGATTGTTAGTTTAAGATATTGAACGAACAGCACAAAAATACTAAGATTTCAATTGCATTAAAGATTATTGATTAAAAATCTATAACAAAAAATCAAATATATTATTTAAAAGATTCAATGTTATTGTGATATGTTTTGGTAAATTAATATTTTTTTATTGTATCAGAGTAATAAACTATTTATACCATGAACAGCTTGGATTTGTGTATTCGAATTTTAATCGCAGCTTTTCTCCGAAGAATTTTATCTACCGACCGCGACCTGACAATGAGCAAAGAAATATTTTGCGCGCTATCGATTAAGCTCATCAGAGTGAAAATCATTAGATTATTTCTATATAGTGGGATTGTAATTGAAATATAATATTACCATAACAACAATTTGAATAAGATTATAAATATTTGCGTTTAATATTGAATAATGTTCTATATTTTTATTTGAGTAAAACTAGTGAACACATTTCACAGATAACAGTATGATTTGAATTCGCGCGTGGCCCCCATGAACGCGAGGCTCGGGCCAATTGCCTCCTTTGCCCTCTCCATCCCCTCAGCTCCTAAAAGAGGAACACATTTTTTTGAAGAAAAATCTAATTTGCGTTGCATTCCCTTTCACCATCTCTAGCTTTAGTTTGACAACACTTTTGTTATTTTCAAAACAATATTATTTACAATACAATATTATGACAAAATTATTGCAAGAAAACAAATATGAACGCATTTATGTATATAAATAAATTTGGGATAGCTTATACTACACATTATAACATAATAAATTTATTTAATTTATTCATGTCTTTATTTATTTACCAATAATAAATGCTATAAAAAACTAATAGAATTTGACGTTTTAACAAAAGTTTGCATGAAGTTTCTTTAAATAACTTTTTTGAACGCTTAACCATGATTTAAATACACAATATATTTAAGCCTAAACATAAAATTTAATTATAATACAGTTGGTATATAATTATATATATGGGTTGGCTTACTGTTTCGTAAGCAAATGGCAATGAAGTAGCGAGTGGAACATATTACCACTTCACTTGTAAAGTACAACGAAACAGTAATTTGTACAAATTTTCATTTCGATTAAAAATTTACAATGAATCAGTAAGTTTTATACAATACCACTTGGTTTACAATATACTACGGCGCGGCAAGGTGCGCTTATAAACACTTGCATTGCAAAAGATAATGAAGCAACAATTTGCCCATATACATAAATTCTTCTTTGGAAGAAACAAAGGTAAGTTGTATTAATGAAGTTTCAAATACATACATGCCCTGTACAAAATGTCTTCGATGCTGGAAGCTATTGTTGCCTGTAACTGCAAATTCCCACTTCATTGAAAAGCCTATACCATTTGCTATTGGATTCCCTGCAAAAAATGCGATTAGTCTAGGATAAGTCCGCGAATAGTCGCAAGGGAACATGCGACTAATACAACTGCTGATCTCTTTATATGGAATGAACTGTTTCATTTTGTTAAGGCATGTCCTATGAAGAGTCTATTTATGAAAACAAAAATAAAAATCATTGGTTCAAGCGAGATTCGAATGCTTCCTTGCCAACGACGCGCATGAAATTTCGTTGCCTAACTGCGAACATACATATGTACTTCGATTAATATACCTGAAAGAAATGAATTAAGGACTTAAGTACAATTATACCCGTTTGAGACTTGTTGCGACTAACTAATACCCATTTGTACCCGATAGAGACTAATCCCAGAATACTCTTACAGAGATCAGTCGCACAATTTTTTGCAGGATTACTTCATTACATACATACATACATATGCACTGAGTCTATGACGAAAAACTTTAATATTTCAAAAACGACACACTTATTTTTTACTGAAAATTTTTGTAATGTTCAGAAACTATACCCGTTTTAGATGAAAATTGTAATCCGCACTCAGACTTTTAAACAAAAATTATTAAAAATATTAACGCACAGACATCTCAAATTTATTATTTACTTAACACTCTTAAAATACCTGACAATGAAGATTCCATAATATTATTAAAGTTTACTTTAGATATTTAGACAATTTCAAAAAAGTCACTTTATGCTCGAGCAAAATCACACAAAACGCCGCTCGTAGACGAATTTGCTTCGAATAATAAACTTTGGAAGCTTAGCCTAGAAAAACAATGAGATATAACATAGAACGTCAAATTTTTCGGATAATGATGTGAAATTTTATCTTTCCTACGGGATGCCAATTACTTTTTTAATATTTTAATTTCGATTTCTGAATTAATTCGCAAAATCAAGGTTTAGTTACCCCACTGTGTAGCGGTTCAAGTTTCTTCAAAGATGTTAGAGCCACTGAACAACTATTTTGGAAAATTCTTGCAAAAAGGATCATTTTCAAAGCACACGGATGTAAAATTTTCTCCTTCCATTTTTATTTATTTTATATTATTCAGCAATATCCAAGCCTTAAACTATATATAATTATATGTACACATATGTATATTCGTTTGCTCGAATTCCATTAAGCACGGATATATTAATCGTTAGTTTTTACACCATGTAAACTGATTTTTTTTTTCATAAAAATATGTATTTTGGAAATATTTGCCATTGTCTTTTATCAAATCCTGTTCTAAGACGAACGCCGGCTCCAGGGCTAATTTTTACAAATTTTTACCATGTCCTAAATAAAACAACGTAACAAAAATACTAATATATCTGTTCCACACCAGGAAAGTAATGCAACTGCCCTCATAAGATTTTAATTCACAAATACATATGCGCCAATTAATTTCAAATTGGATACCCGACCAGTTCAAAAATTAGCTTCGCAATTGTGCTTGCAGAAGTTGTTGTTTTTATACGTACTATTGGAAGACGCGTATTTTTTAGACCTTGAAATAAACTTTTTTAATAATTTCAGCGCTTTTGAATTCCTTTGAACCAAGTTTTTACTCGAGAGGTAATAGCTTCTACTGAAATGCATGGATTTAAATGCTTTCTAATTTTTTAAGGCTTTTAGTAACAAGACTCATATGCAAAAAAATTTCAAATTCTTTTAATTTATAGATTCAAGTTTAAGATTAAGTTTATATTAATTTTTTTTTAAATTGGCTTTTATTATTTAGGGATATGTCTGAACATTGTAATTTCTTATTGACAACATACTAAAATTGGGTTTTTTGATTTTTAAATTTGTTACATCCATAAGCTTTTGCGATAGTATTTCAGAAAAACAGAAATTTATTTCGGGAAAGCTTAAATATATTTCAGAAAAAATGAATTTCAGAAAAGTACAAAAGAATTTCTGAAAAACTGAAATGAATTTTAGAAAGAGTCAAACGAATTTCAGAAAATGCCAAATGATATAAAGTTCAGCTTTTCGGAGATTGAATTGGGGTTTTTTGAAAGCCGTTCACATTTTTAGGATGCAGTTTTGTAGCTTATTTAATTTTCATAAAGTGCAAATGTCAAATCGCTAAGGATTATCGTAGACTTAAGTAATTTATTTAGCATGGGTGATGTTAATGCACGTTCACTATATTAATTAATTGCTTTTTTTTCATTGATACTTACTGCAACGGAGTTTTAAGCCGAATGATTTAAATCGTAAATTATGATGTGTATATGTATTATTTAAACGTGTGGTCAACATATTTTGAGACTTTCTAAGCAGGAATCCAGATACAATCAAGTTCATACGAGTATGTGCAAATAAAATAGGAGCAAAGTTGAAAACATTGTTTTTTTTTTTTTAATATACGAGTACATTGTTCAAAACTACTTACGTATTGAAAGGTCTATAATTCTATTAAACTTTTTCCATTTTACGATTTAATTATTTCGAGTACGTTGTGGAAAAAGTTTTTACAAAAAGAAATTAAGTTTTATTTAAATTTAGCACTTATTTTTTTAATTTACCCTGCAGTTAAAAAATATGAATTGCTGAAACTAACTAACTTTTAAATACCTTATTTGCGAAAATTGCGAAAATAAATTCACCATGTTTATCAAACGCATAAAAACTAATTACTAGTAAGCTTAAAAATCATGCATAACAATCCCAAAACTTCATAAAATAAAGATGTAGCAACATAGTTGGCAATGACATACATAAATCAACTGTCAATCGATTGCAAAAAGGAAAAAGTGAACGCGAAAGCGAAATTTTTGGATCTTGCAGATATCTTGTACGTAAAAATCAATAAAAAATGTAAAAATGGACGTATGTATGCTAGGAAGGATCCGGTTTAATATGAGTAACGTATAAGTAGGAGATATGCGGTTTGGCAAAACTTGGTTTGATTATTGCCAATCTATTTGCCCAGTTCTTAAATCTAACTACACCACTCAATTTAAATATAATTATATTTCCTATTCCTACAAGCTGAGCCCCAATAACTCTATTAATATTTCAGTCATATCCTCAGATGATGTTTTTCATTATTTAATATCTTTAAGTGGAAGCAGGTCTTCTATTGAAAACTATCGTGGTATAGCTAAGCTCTCTTCTATCCCGAAGTTGTTTGAAGCTATTGTTACCAATCAAATGACTTATGCGATTTCCTCAATAATAGCAAACTGCCAACATGGCTTCTGTAAGGGCAAATCAACCATTACAAATTTACTTGAATTGACCACCCATGTTTCAGATGGGTTTTAGGGAATATACCGATTTCAGTAAAGCATTTGACAAAGTATGTCACTCTTTACTCATCCGTAAACCTGGTATCCTCTGTTGGATGTCTTCTTATCTCTCCGGTAGGAGAGATAGTTTTTAAAAATTTTCATTCCGATATCACTGATGTTTCCTCGGGAGTTCCTCAGGGCAGCCACCTCGGATCGATTCTGTTCGTGCTATTCATAAACGACATTTGTTTTGGCCATCGCCATACAAAAGTAGTTAGTTTTCGTATATGAAAATATACTGAAAATAATCAGCACTTATGTTTTTGAATGCGATTTAAAGTTACTATACCATTAGCTTCAACTCCTGCAGGGTAGTTTCGTTCTAAATACACTCCTACTTGTCGTACAAGTTTAGATAAAAAACTGCATACCAAATATTTTATTTTAAAAATTCTGGTAAACTTAAGCTTCTTTAAAAGAATGCTGACATAGACTATTTACTTTAAAGTTATCACTATCAGCTTAACATTACAACACATTTTGTTTTTAATTGCTCACCCTAATGTAAACCCTTTAGTTGTTTAAACATTAATTATTTATAAACAATTGTATAATCTATGAAACCTGTAGTGCTTATTGTAAACGTAATTAATTTTAATTATTATTGTGGTAGCAAACGCATGCCAGGCATAAGCTTGCTAATTACATTCGTAAGTACGTAAATAATAAATGTAGTGTTTATATTCATATCTATGTATGTATGTACATATGTAAATATACTGTACATATAATTTTCTTTATGTCATTTACCTTATAATTAACCTTAAATAATTTTTTAGTTATAGAATTTATTGAAACTTCAATTAGCTCGAGTAAGAGAAACAAAATTTTAATTTTTATGTACACGTACGTACCTATGCACATATATTTAATTTTATTACAATTAAGTGAATGCTAAAACATTTGAACTCGATCAATCAGATCGAAACGAATAAGGAGACGACAAAAAAAATATTTTTTAACTGCTGGATTTTTGAAAAACTATTTTGGGTATCAGATCTGTAGATGTGAGAGACAATTGATACCTTTCAAATATGGTATATGGAATGGAATACTAACCTCAACATTGAGTCACTTTTAAAATTTTTGTTACAACAGAAATGTCGCACAATATTGCAATTTAAATTATTTTTGCATTATCAGTAAGAATTCCGCAATGAATTTTAATTGACTTCAGAAGCGCTAGCTTATTGACACTATTTGCATTTTTTTATATTTAATGGGTAAAACCAATGAAAATAATATGTAGAAAAATATTTTTGAAATGGTCTCCATTTGTCTTCCCGCAGCGGTGAAGTCTATTTCGCAATGATCGTTTGCCGTGCGGTTAAGCCGTGTTGTAAATTAAAACAAATATCAATGGTCAATAACTACCTTGACAATTCAAAAAATATATATATTTCGTTCCGCAAAAGGGTGGGACGCGGTTAATAAAGAACTTTACAATTCTAAAATTTGCAGGTATTAATATAATTAATTGCATTTTCTTGTCCTTTTAATTAGTTTCAGAATTTTATTCCCGTCAATGCTCAATTCAATAATGTTGCATACATAAAGAATGTACAGTAATTTTTGTTTGGTGCTATATACTACTGTTTCTATGGGCTCTTTTTAATTTTTCACTTCGACGTTCAAGAATAATTTTAAATAAAAGTACTCAGCAGTTTGTTGTTTTAAAGTCGTCTACAAATGTGTAACGTATATTAAATTTAATAAAAATTCTTTAAATAGTATTTTAAAAATTGTACATATTCGTACATGGGAATTATTAGCATTTTAACTTTAAGCAATGGGTTGTGCCTTCGGTTTGGGACCCGCCAGGTAATCTTAATAGTTCTAAGCGACGACACAAAAAGTCTCGGATAATAACCTCCCCACACGAAAAAATAAATAAAATAAATACGATTCACGGATAAGCACCTAGAATGTCCGAACCCTCTATTGGAAAGGTGTCTCTATCCAAATGCCCGATGTCCTAAATAAAAAAAGGTTAAAATCACTGCAGTACGAGAGACACGATGGATGGGCCATAGATGCAAAAACAATGCATCGTGCGACGTCTATGTACTATAGCTGTCTCTATCTTCACTGTACTAAGTGAGCAAATTGCCACAATCCGCATCAAAGCTAAATTCGATAACGTCAGCTTGATTTGGGCACACGCCTCGACGGAAGAGAAGGGTGATGGAACCAAAGATGAGTTTTAAGTGCGCTTAGAAGAATCGTGCGAGCGTTGCCACCGCCACGCTAAGATGAGCAAAGAAGGCATTTTTTGACATTCAGTCGGACAATTCAAAAAACTATCTCTGGCAACGGAAATACTCTCTTCTAAGATCAACAAATCGCCATGTACCTATTTTTAAGTACAATTTTATCCAATGAGTATACTTATGCCGGAAGACGGAAATCTCAAAAGAAGCACAATATTGCTGGCGTACGCGGATGATATTGACATCGTTGGCTAATGACAGGTGCATCCTCTTCCAGTCTAAAAAATGAAGCAAAAGTGGTTGTTCTTGCAGTGAACGAGAACAAAACAAATTACTTTGTTGCTACAGATAAAAGTCATCACCAAACAAAGTCAGTCCCACTGTTGGCAAATGCCATTTTGAAGTACTTAGTCAGGGCTTTTTGTATATCATGGGATACTTCATTAACAAAACCAATAAGCTAAATCTTGAAATCAAGCTTAAAATAACACTTGCGAAGAGGTGCTCGTATACAACATTTTACTTAAATTTGTATTGTACAATGTTTAGATTCATAAAATGTGTAGTTTTCTAAGCCATTTACATTTTAATCAAAATTTTCTTATTTATAAAAATTTTTAAGTATAAATTTTATAGTTTGCAAACCATTTCTATTATTTAAGTTGCTAATAATTTTTGTATGTAAATATAAACAAACTCGCTAATGAAGGAGTAAAAATGGCGCGTAACGTGTAGAACGAATAGAGAAAACTACGCATGTGCTTGTTAATAAACCTGTCGCAAAGCTTCTAAAATATGCAAAATTTGCGAAAGAAAACCGCAAAAACTCGTGAAAGTTATTAATGGAATGGCCGCAGTGGTCCAATGAGAAGCGGTGCGTACTATATGTAAAATCTAAATCATAGAAACAG
Source organism: Philophylla caesio (assembly GCA_963971545.1). Classification (NCBI taxonomy): domain Eukaryota; kingdom Metazoa; phylum Arthropoda; class Insecta; order Diptera; family Tephritidae; genus Philophylla; species Philophylla caesio. Next base: position 60,791,748 of record OZ020607.1, read on the forward strand.
TTTTTTTTTTAATAGCGGTCAACCTTCGGCAGGCAATGCCAAACCTCCGAGGGTATTTCTGCCATGAAAAGAGTCGGCACAAAACAGGGGCTACACCTCCATTTGTGGTTTAATAAAAAGACGCACACCACAAATTGTAAGAGAAGCTCGGCCAAACTCTGAGCTATATAGTGTAAGCGGCAAATTATAATATTATTAACTTTAATGAAAATTTAACTGTCTCTATTTAAATTAAAACAAATTGATTTGAGGTAAGCAGTTCTAGAGATAAATGCAACTTAGTAAACTGACGTTTTTCGAAAATAGAAAATATGAAAACTCTTCTGATTTTATAAAATTGTACCAAGGTCAGAATTACTGTGATCTATGGTTATTTTATTATTTTTACCGAAATTGAATGACGTCGACCACGCGAAACGCTGTAAAAATTGACAAGTGATATCTTTTCTCTTTTATATGCACATACTTCACGTGCAAGATATTAATATCAACTACAAGTTGAGCATGCCAAAGTGACAACTAGATATTTAATCTGAATTGGAATAAATGTTTCCGGTTTAGTTAAGCTATTGTTTTGCTATGCACATAAGGTTGCAGTTTTTATTCTTTTTACAACACAGACAAAAGTCTATGCACATCAAAGTGGCCTTCGTATATTTCACTAACGAAAGCAGATAAGATACATCAACAAAGACTCGACTTATACATAGTTCACACAACATACATACAACCACGCATACAGCCACTGAAAACGCTTTGTTAAAGTTAAAATTAAATTGCTGCGCGAATGCAAAATTACGATGGTGACATTTATTATTTCAGCTTCAGCAATGCATACAAAGTACAAAAAATATGGTAAAACTATGCGATGTCAGCGGAGAAATTTACTTGCACCACGACTTTTACATTTTATAAAACCAAATTCAGTGCAATAAAATTCTCATGAGCAGTTTGATGATGCAGGCATGCAGTAATTCAGCTAAAACGGTTCAAGGACTCAGCTACGTCCATACTCGCTTGAAGGCATCCAACAAGCTGATGAGTGTCTATTAAACTTCCTGAAATATTATGCAAAAGTATGCATTAATGTGGCTATTGCCTCAGAAAATCAGCGTTTCTTATAGAATAAATAGAAAAGTAGATGATTTTTAGGCTTGAACTTAATATACCGTCATAATAAAAGGAGAGAATTAAGTAGTTCAAGTTTACAACAGAATTAAAAACAAACAAAAATAAGTCTTACTTATCTAATAGCTTGTGATGGTCAAATAAAACACACCTAACATGAATCATATATATGTACATACATACATACAATATTGGCATCAAGCTTAAGCTTCTTACGAAAATAAAAAATAAAATATTATTTTAGGGATAACAAACAAATGTATAGCTTTTTAGAAAAATATTTCTAAGTCAAAGACATGATTCAATCATACATTTACATGAAATGTATAAAAATATAACCCTAAGTTTGCATAAGAACAATAATCCGTGTTTAACTATGTTTTCTTCATCCTTAAAAAAATGCCTGGAATATACATACGTGCACGTATGTTTAATGTTTTTCATTATTTTTAAAGGATTAATCTCCGTATATGTTTTTGAGAAAAAGCACAACTCTATCTTAGATATCGAGGCACTTTATTTAAAGATAGTCGTATCATACATACACAAGTACTCACGTATAAATCAGATTAGTCAAAAAAACTGAAAAAAGAGCTATCATTCCTCCTACTTTATATTACAGATTAGTGGTTATAAACTACCGGTTATTATCGTAGTTAATGTGATAGAAAAACTAATATGGCTTTTCTAAATATTTGTGAACAAATTTTATTATATATTTGCTTTCATGTAAGTAGTATACATTACAAATTTGAATAAAATATCTTTCTAGGCCTTTTTTTAAGTTAAGACCTATGTTTTTTTCGCAAATATTTCGATAAAAGAGTGCTACCCTTTTCAGGAAAGAATATACTATAAGTAGCAGGAAAGAAAATATCTGTATACTTGGTCCCGTTGGATACGAGTTGTACATAGTTGAATATGCTATTTAGAAATACATTTTGCTTAATTGTGTTCCCAGTTAGCAGAAAAAGTAAAATAACGAAAACAAAGGTTTCAATATGGACACACTTTGAAATAGAGTAGTTTTGTGTTTGAAAAAATATTAATTTTAATAAATAATTATTTAATTAAATTTAAGTTTAAACTCTTATTTCGATATGCCGCTGAGTTCGAGGTTCGAATCTCAGCCAGGTCAAGTAAAATTTCAATCATAGAAAAGTGGTTTTCTAATAGCGGCTACCCCTCGGCAGGCAATGGCAAACCTCCGAGGGCATTTCTGCCATGAAAAAGCTTATCATTAAATACATCTGCCGTTCGGAGTTGGCACAAAATTGCACAAAACAGTCCCTCTATTTGTGGTATAATATAAAGACGCACACTACAAATGGAAGGAGAAGCTCGGCCAAACACTGAGCTATATAGTGTAAGCGCCAAATTATTATTATTATTATTATGTTATATTTTAATTGACTGGAACATATTAACAATATACAAAATATTAAACCATATCTTACATGCTACAAATAAAATTGTATAACTGTATTCCTTGAAATGTGATCGAATGATATTGTGTTAGTGCAGAAAGGACATGATGATATTTGAGAAGGTGCTAGTTATTGGTTTGTGAGCAATCCCTAGATGTGTGGAACCTTAAGGTCGAGTTATATTGCTTGTGTGACCTCTTTCACAAATGTGACGATAAAGCATATTCCGAAAATCATTTTTGCCCTGCATACCAAAGCAGTGATATTTTATTGCTGCATTAAATGCATAAGTCGCGAATTCTAGTTATTAGCGTAGAGTTATTGCGTGTATTGCGAGTATTTGGTTTTAAAGACTTTTCTTTGCATATAAATTAGTTGAAACTGCACAAGATTTATAACAAATTACCAAATTAATTTGATTTAAATTTAAAAAAATATTAATGGTTTCCCAGCGCGGTTTCGTTCGCTATCAAAATACTTTGGTATCCTAATTATAACAACGTTTTTATTAATTTTTTAATATACCTAAATGGCTATCCAACCAAATTTACCACCAGAAAAAACATTTTTTGTTAACATTAAAATACTATTAAAAGTAAAAGGCAATTTATATGGAGCTACGCAAATACACACAAAAGCAAACAACCACTCAGGACTCAAAGGCATAAAACTGAAGTGAATTAAAAAAGTTAGAAACACCGAAGACAATAAATTTTGTAGCAATTATTATCATAAAAGCCATTCGACTAAATTCGTTTATATAACATAATTAAACGTCGAAAAATAAAAAAATAAACACTTCAGCTCTGCACCTAATCAGGACAAGCAACAATCCACGTCAAATTGGCGCACGCAATATTGAATAAAAAATACTTAGAATCGAAACTCAGTTTCTTATGATGGCCAGAAGATGCGCGCCATGCAACATTCACTGTTTTCCATTTGCCATTTGCCATTCACCAACGCAGAAAATAGTAGAGCAGAAATCACCATAATTGTTATGACGGACGCAGAAGTGACTGTAAACAAAGTCATTATCCTTGATCAGCAAGCAACAATTGCAAACAACGTTTTAGCAGTAATTGTAAATGAAGCTTTTGTTTTCATACAATACAACTCATTTTGCAAAACAGCACAGAATACAAGAATTATGTAGTATAGTCGTAAGTCATTATTAAACATTTAAATAAATGAGACGCCGGATATAATTTAAATCATCGACTCAATATTGCAACCAGACTTCAAAGTTAATATTATAGAAAGGATATGATAAGTGAGTTCATTTAACTGTAGCCTCTCAGTAGTGCGTAGTATTACGTGAAATGTTATTTATTTATGTATGTCGAAAAAAATTTCATTTATTTACTGTCCTCTTGTCATATGCATTAGTTGTTTGTGACGTGTACGCCGCATGGTAGCCGCAATACTCGTATGAAATGTAACGACACTCGTCAAGTAACGCAACTAGCAGTTATAAGTGTATAAAGTGAAATGCTGCGTGTATGATTATGTTTCAAATACTATACTTTGGCACATTATTATTATATCCTTTATTTACAAATTGGTAGCAATTCAAAGACGAACAGAGGTAAAATTTGCAAATAAACTCTCACAAGTTGCAATAGGATAATTGTGGCAATTTATTAAGGAAATACCTTCTTATCTGTTCCCTTTATAACGCACGCCTCAAAACTATTAATTTTTTTTTCGGTTATTGACCTTCTTTCGATTACCAGCATAACTAAAATGAAAATTATTTGAAAGTATATATGTAGGCATGTGTTTCCTATGCTTATGTATGCAAGTCCGCTAAAGTCGGTTGTCGGCTCGTGTTAAAAAAAAAATCGGAAACTCTGCTGTTTGTTACCAGCAGCATTTTGATTACGAATTAACCAAACAAATTAAAAACATACTCGTACATTATCTGCATTCCGCTGTTAATAAAAACTGGTTAGTTCGTTTGTTTCTAATCGTTACGATGACTTCGATTGCTATGAGATTTTGTCCTTATTTTTCTTCTAATTAACCAAAATTATTTTTCAAGTAAAATATGGTTAATTCTCTAAGAAAAGTAATAAACACCATTTTTTTTTAGCTATTTACAATGATTTGACCAAATTTCATCTAAATTTCGAACTTCCTTAAAAGAGATCTAAAATTATCAAAAATCAGTGGCAATTCGTAGCCACTAGAATCTTGCACTTTATTGCACTAAAACTGAATGAGCTACGTACCAGCATATCCCAAAAATTTGGAAACACTTTTTTAATTAGTTCAAATGTTATTCAGCTACCGTTTTGAGAATTGTTATTTTTTCCGTAAAAAATTTTCCCTAAAACTAATCGGCCTAAAGCTCGTAAACAATTAATATAAATAAATAATGCTTTGAGTTTTAAATTTTTTATCCAAATAATGTATGTACACTATATTCACAAATTAAAGCACAAACGCTTATTAACACATTTGGACAATTTATTTATCCTCAAATTATTTAAAAATATTTTTCAATTAAAACATCGTTAATTCTCTAATAAACGATATTAAAATCAATTTTTTTAATTTCATAAAAAAAATAGCTTATTTATAAAAAAAAAAATTATCATTTTGGTTTGTTTTACTGCTTATTTTCACGCTAAAATTTTTTGAACCAAAATCTGCATACACAAAACAATTATAAATTTATCAAAAAAATGGAGGGTCCTACAATTTTAAGCCAACTACGAAAGTCAAATGCATTTAATGAGAAGACTTCTAATAGAAGAAAGACACTCTGATTTTTGCCATTGCCTGTCGAGGGCGAACACCGCTATTTTAAAAAAAAATTTCCATTATTTTAGAATTGGATGTCAGTGGCATACCTCGTCCACAATGACCAAAAAAAAAGCGTATGCTATTTTTTTTTTATTAACAATCCCATCATTTTAAGCTCTTTATCTTTCATCTGTATATACATACATACATACATATATGCCGAAATTTATTACACCATAAAATGATTGCTTGAAATACATACATATATCATTGGTAAATGTTAGACGAAAATTGTAAACAAACGCAACAATAATAACAGCAATCAATAAAATCTACTTCCTCAATCACAAACCAACCAAACGAGCATCTATACATACTTAACTGGTTGCAACTACCCATGTAAATTGTTGCTATTCACACCCAATTGCGAAATGAAAAACGGTCTGGCTTACACATTTTTGCCTTAAGTAAAAATTTACTTAAGCCTACTTATATTATTACGTTGTGTTTCCGCAATTTTTTTGCAAAAACTCAAAAAGGCACGCATATTCCCAAGTACATATGTATGTATTTACATTTGTGAATATGCTCGAGTTATTATACATATATGAAGACAATAATGTAGACACGTTAAAAATCAATGTTACTACACCGAGAAAAATATTGCCATATAAAATTAACATTTTGCAATGTTATTTGTAATGTTAATGAAAAAGTGTTAATTTCACATTTAAAATTGCTAAATTAACGTTATTTTTGTAATTTTTATAAGAAAACTATCAAAATGATTTAATGTCAAAATTACATTATAACTTGGACAGCCGAATTTTACATTAAATTTTAGATATAATATGATATATTGTTGCACTAACAAGAAAAATGTAAGTACTACAACGCCCAATGTACTTTCTTCGTCACTTGGCACGACGCAATAATACGAATGTCGTTTCGTTTCGCCATGTGTTTGTTGTACGCACGCGTTTTGATGATACATTTTTAAAGGATTTAATAAAACAAAGAGATAAAAAAATGGTAGATAATTGTATTCCCATTTAATGGAATTCGGAATGCGTCAATATTTTCGCCTGGGTAGAAGATATCGGGCATCCAATTGATGCCGGAGGCAATTGAATCTGACGACGATAGCGAGCAAAAAGAAGATTTCAGTCGCTGAGTTTGGATGTCGTTGAAAGTATTATGTTTTTTCTACCAAAATTAAATTTATTTTACATTATTAATTTAAGCTCCTTAAGATTCCAGAGGCTGCATTGTTATGATGCTGTTAAGCGCTTTATTGAAACCAACTTCTCGTCATAACATATGTAAACGTCGATGGAAAGAGTTTTATTTAAAAAACGGCAATAAGGGAAGCATACACAGCAGTATTATACACATAAGCTGCATAAATGATATGAAGATGATTCGAGAAGAAAAGATCTTTTGTAAGAAAAGTTACAATTCAGACATTTATCACTCAACGAACTACTTGTTTCATGTCTTATTGCTTAATCCAACTGAGACGATATAAATTCAGTCACTTTCAGTCTTATATAAAAATGTTCATTGGTTTACCTCTACATTTATATTGTATTCCTGATGGAACTACTTTAATACGAAATAAAATGTTTTGAGTTAAATTATTTTTACAAAACGCATTTTTATTAATAAAATTGATAAAATATCAAAATCATATTAAAATCGTTCAGATATACATTTTAATCATATCAGGTGTACATATTTTAAATGTTAATTTAAAATTGGATCGTAGGACCTTTTCACTCTCATGTTTTGTCCTTTGTTACGCAAGTGAACCATTCTCTCAGTGTTCAGAAACCTTAATCTCGATTTCAAAGTCCTAGTAGCTGCAAGGAAAAGCTATATCAGCTATACTTGTCAAATATACATTACCTTTTGTGGATATACTGCACACCCAAATCAATTAGAGTTGATTGTGATTATAATATATACATACATAGGTAGCTGAGTAAAAATTTCTGAAGTGACACCCTCAATTTTCACAAAGTGTCAAATTTTGAAATAAGTATTTGCATTTTATCCCTTGAATATTCACAAATATATCAGTAAAATATTTCGCCGATATTCGATTTTTTTATAACATTTTTTGTTAATTTAATATTTATGAACTTTATTTTTGTAAAAGTGATTGCAGCCAAAGTTTTCGTACGAATTTGATGAAACTAAGAAAAGACTACAAAAACAAAATTAAAATTTTTGAGCAACCATAAGGCTCCATCGATATTTAATTTTTTTACTTATGCGTTTTATGACTAAAAGCAATTATAACCCAATGTTACTTTGGGTGGGAAGCTATGTCATGGAGCTATATAATTTCAGGAGATGTGTTGAAATACTTTACCAGCAACAAATTATGTATGTATGTATTTATGATATATAATTATCAAATGGACAGTTAGGTGGCATAATAAACTCCTACTGTAAAGTGGAGTGATCTAGTGAATAACAGTCGATATTGCTGGTACATATTTTTACAAGCTCACATAATGCATTGAGTGAAGTGTCAATTCAAACAATATTTGAACAATCGGTTGTGTGTTCTCCAAAAAAGATATTTATTGTGCGTGTTTTTGACCTTTTCTGATTATAATATCGTTTCTGTTAAATGATTTATTTTAAAATTTAGCAAGAAGAGACTTTGCATGGCAGTAACCAATAGCAAAAACATTACATGTGTAAAGAATATTAAATTCTTAACATACATACATACTTAAGTATATAGAAAAAAATGGGTCGCCCTGTCAAATGTTGTAATCCTATGCGTAAAACAAAACACCAATCTATTCGATCAAATCTTTTTGTTGTTACGCACAAATGAAATAGAAAGTTTAAAAATCTTGTGGGCTTACATATATGCAATAATTGTCGAAGAGATATATATATATAGAAGCGATAATGATGAATTTATTTTTGATTCGTCTCAAAGCGAAGACACCGTCAAAGCTGTGGCAGAAGAGCCATGTGATTTGATCGAAGAAGAGGATAGAACAGACCCCGCATTTGAATGCAAGACAGTCGACAATATTATAAAAGTGGATAAAATTAACACAATACTAGAAGTAATGGGTGAACCCAAAATTAAGAAACTGTGTTTTTCGAAAGTATGCTCAGATGATACGGTAAATATTTCTGAAATCATAAGCAATCCCGGCCAGTACAAAGTTCATTGATGGAATTAAGATCGCTTTATCCAATGCAAATACTAAATTAGAAAAAGTACATATTCTTACTACAATTCCAGCTAGCTGGACCATCAAAAAGATGCGAACAGAGTTGCAAGTCTCTCGCAGAATGGCACGTCGTGCTAAGAAACTTAGACAAAATGCTGGACATGGAGCACAACCCGAGAAAAAACGAGGTAGAAAAACCGAAAATTGGATGGTAGAGAAAGTTCGGTCATTTTATTTGTCCGAAGAAAACAGCCGTGTCTTGCCAGGAATGAAGGACTACATTTCGACTCTAGTGAATGGAAAATGAGTTCATGTACAAAAAGAACTTCTGTTGTTCAACGTAAATGAATTGCACCAAAAATTCAGTAACGAATTTCCTGACCAATCCATTTCGCTTTCGAAATTTCGTAAGCTGCGGCCAAGGGAATGCATTTCAGCGGGGCAGAGGGGAACACACACCGTGTGTGTTTGCAAAACCCATGAAAACTTCAAATTGAAAATTCTAGGTATAAAATTTGAATTGCAAAAGAAAAGAGTCCATTTCAGCAAGACCCACCATGATTTGATCAAATTATTAGTATGCAATACTCCATGCTCGAACTGTTTTTTTTCGGAATGCGAAGAATGTCCTGGTACCTCAGCGGTTACAAACGAGTTAACACAATTGCTTGAAAAAAAATAGCATTTCGACTATAAAATACAGTTTCTGGAGGAGTACAGATCGGTAATATAAAAACTCAACAATGTTAAATTAATAATTTTTTATATCAAAGATTGCTGATCGTTTTTTTTCAGATGTGAAATAGCGGAACTGAGAGCACCAGTTAGTGACTTCTTAAATGGCTTTCAACTAGAACTGCAACTTTTGTCGAAACATGATTTTCTGGCAAAATCGCAAGCGTCTTACTTTAAAAGAAAGAAGGGTGAAATAGAGGAAGGAGAGGTAGTCGTTAGCTTGGATTTTGCGGAAAACTATTCCTTTTACATTCAAAACGCGATACAGTCCCATCACTGGAATAATAACGACTTTGCACCCATACGTAATTTATTATCGGGAAAATGGGCAAGTAAAAAACCTTAATTTCGTGGTAATTTCGGAGAAAAATTGTCATGATGCAAGCGCAGTGCACTTATTTAACTCGAAGCTTGTTAAATTTATTGAAGTTAAATTACCAAATTTAAATATTAAAAAAATTTACTATTTTTCTGATGGAGCTGCGTCGCAGTATAAAAACAAGTTTAACTTTGCAAATTTGGCACTCCATGAGATGGATTTTTTTTGCAACATCACACGGAAAAGGAGCTTGCGATGCAATCGGTGGAACCGTGAAAAGAGACGCGTATAGGGTTATAATTGCTTTAAGTCATAAAACGCATAAGTAAAAAAATTAAATATCGAAGGAGCCTTATGGTTGCTCAAAAATTTGTTTGCTCACATTAGTAACCAATATTGTAAGGAACAATTTGAGACCTAAATGCGATAAAAATCGCAATGAGAAGTTTTAAAAAAATTTAATATAAAAAAATAAAGTTATATAAAATAAAAAAAAATTAAAATCTTTTGATTTTGTTTTTGTAGTCTTTTAGAAACCTTTTTTTTTATACTCACCAAGTTTCATCAAATTAAGAAAACTTTGGCTGCAATCACTTTTACAAAAATAAAGTTCATAAATATTAAATTAACAAAAAATGTTTTAAAAAAATCGAATATCGGCGAAATATTTTACTGATATATTTGTGAATATTCAAGGGATAAAATGCAAATACTTATTTCAAAATTTGACACTTTGTGAAAATTAAGGGGCCACTTCAGAAATGTTTACTCAGCTGCCACAGCAAACGTGATTTGTTTCACGAAAATCGACTATAGCAATATGCATTCGCCCCCCTCTAAAAGCGTTCTGGATCCGCACTGTACATTGAATCTATATATTATTTGTTTACATTTTTAATGCTAGTTTTGCATTAGAATCAATCAATTTTACATTTCTTAATTTAATATTTATAATGTTAAAATGATAATGGTGTAATGCCAGTTTTAACATTTTTTTAAGTTGGATGTTTTTGTAACCAAAAAATATAATTTTTACGGCTGTTTATGGTACATTTTTGGTTCAGTGTATGTACATATGTACATGTATGTTTGTGTATACGAGTACCATTTGGTTCATCATATCCGTAATGATAGAATGACTTTTCCTCGGTGGCAACTTTTACACATGGTATAAAATAAAAACAAATGAAAGAATTTCAAAAAATTCGCATTTTTGCATTAGCTATTGTACTATACGAACTTGCCTGAAATCGCCTGGGTCCTTCTGGGTATTGAATAAAAAATAACAGCTCCATTTTTTGATGTCTTCATTTAATGCGATTCACATGCGTATATGGCACAAAAACACACGCTCGAATAAATGGTTGCACAAGAACTTTATTTTCATTTCTTATCTCACTTAAAGCGTCGGGACTTTTGTTCTGACGCTTTTGTTTTGCCCCAGGCTGTGATTTTTAATAAACCATACATTTAGAGAAGCCTTAGCACAAGAAGTGAATTATGTATTCCCTTTTGTTTTGGAATTTGCTTTAGAAACACGCGTGCCCTGTAAAAAAAACGGTTGGTAATTATTCTTAATTTCAAGCATATTTTATTTTATGTGCCTGCATCTCTGCATCTATGTAATGCTCACAATCAACCAAAATGGCATTTTGAGCAGCATTTTTAAAGAAAAATTGCTTAATAACGCCACCGAGAAATCAATGGCTTCACCAGTGAGGGTTGCAATTCCCAGATGCTACAGTTTCACTTGTTACCAAAGCCGTCGAGATTAAAATGCTCTTCGCCATATATGAATATTTTTTAAGCAAAATTGTTGTTCATATCGATGTATTCCTTCTATGTTCTAAAAGTTTTATCTGCTCAATATGGTCACTCTATCAGCTGGCATACAACTTGGCATCAGCTGATTTTGTTGTAGCCGTAATTATGTTTTCCGGGCGAACGTCGCTGAGGATGTCGCTTTGCTGGGCAAAATTTCGAACGTACGTCGGCATTGTGTTTCAGCCATAAAGCGATTAATTTCGTTTCGCGTATATTCGACGCTGACTTTCTGCCTTAATTTTCCACTTGAAAGAGCTTGCAAATGCTACAAATTCATGACGTTAAGAGACATTATAGTTATAGTTCTAAATTTAAACGGATGGAATTCTAAATTTAAGCTTTGTCAAGACGAAGGTGCTTTGCTAATCCTTCGAGAAAGTCAATTGCTTCTCCAACAAGATAAAACACAATAGATATTGACATGATTTTCGGTCTTACGAAATTTCTTATTCGTGTTTATAAACACACTAGGGTATATACTTTGTCCGCAAAAAGGCTGTTAGCCAAATCCAGATAGATATAGACATATGCATACCAAAATGAACAGAATAAAAAGAAAAATCAATTTAGCACTGACTGTTTGTCCGTCCGTCTGTCCGTGGCACGATAACTTGAATAAAAATGTATATTTCTGAATAAAACTAGGCAAATGGATTGCAAAGATTCGAGAACGGTCAATAACAACGCCTACATCCCATATAACGGAAGTTTTAAAAAATTCAAAAACTTCGTTTTTTTATCTATTGAAACAAATTGTGTAAAATTAAATGTTAGCACGATATTTTTGGAAAATCCAGAAACTGATGTACATATTTTCGGTAACTTCTTTTACATTATATTACAGTAGCAACTTTAGTACCAAATTTGCAATGGAAGTGGCACCGCCTTACCAAACCTACATCGCGAGTGTAAATAAAACTCATTTTCTCCCGAATTAAGCTTTTCTTACTTGTTTTTTATAATATTAAATTGGGAATTTTGAATTTTTATCGAGTCGATATTTAAACTAAACAGAATTGGGTTTATATAATTATATTATATGCTTATATTTTTTATACCATACATATCTTTTGAGTCAAATTTTGGGCGAAGCCGAAATTTCCGTGCGATTCTTTAATTTTAGAAATAATATGGACTCAGCTAGAATCCTTCAGAAGACATTGTTATGGAACATTGTAATAGTTTAGCTCCTCTTCTGGTGGACTTTTTGAGTCTCTTCTCGAAAAATGCAATTGTAATTCGGTGAAAAAAGACGTAGCTTGTCATTGCAATAATAATACTAACACGCTGAACTGTGCTTAAATAGTGATGAAGGCATTGCAAAATGTAATATATAGCTGCGAAAAAGCAATATGAGCGACTATATCCCGTATCTACCGCGCTGATATGTTTATGTGGGGCTCTACACACAACCCCTTCGAGGGCACTATACACCATACTAAATATCATCCCAGTTGATATGACAGGAAAACAGTTTGTGGCGTATGTCGCTCTAAGACTACGGAGTGTGGCAGAGGGTGTCTTTCTGCCTTCCCGATCACTGCAAAGGCCTAGACAAGGGCCTAGTTGTGCTAGCAGCCACCTTAGCCTAACCTTACCTAATAAATAAATAACAGAAAACGAATGTATTGTGTTTTATACTATACCAATGTCCCACCCAAAATCCATCTACATTAAATTTTGTTGCCACTTTTACATAGCTTAGAAAAGTAGAGTTTCTGATATCAAAATTTTAACCTAAAGATCAACGAATACTAGAAATTATATTACTAGTATTTGAAACTAAAATTAAAAATCTCAAATGTTATGTATAAAATTGTTTTAAATAAACACCAATTTTCCAAAAAAGTGAATTATATAATCAAAATGTACATATTTTTAAACAATTCAACGGGAAATAATACCAGCAAAAATTCATAAGCCCCCCAAGTGATTTCAACCAGATAATGCGCGATAAGTAAATTAGTTCCAGCTCGAATTTCTGCCGAAATGTTAGATTAAGCTTCGCCTGTGGCCAACATAAAAATAGCGTCAATATACACACAAACATACAAGAAGTATATTCTAGCATTTTGGCATTTAAAAAACTACTGGTTAATGGCTGCCAATAGTTGTGAGTTCGTTGTCGTAACTGCGGGCTATGCAGGTTTCAGCAGCATTGATAGCAGCTCCTTTGTTTTGAAATATGTACGAACTCGCCGCAAGCAGTTGCGATAAATGAAAATGCTTGTTGTGAGCGTTTACGTTACCGCATGTAATTGGTTGGCTTCCAACTTTTTTGCGATATGACGTGCATTGTGAGCAGTAAGTAATTAGCACAGGAAGCACACGTTTTTAAATATGTGTATACGTAAAGTAGAAGGGGGTAATGTCATGCACTCTTTTTTAATTTAGTCGTATAGCCGTATTTTTCAACTGAACACAACATTTTTGTAGCACGAATTTTTTACGAACATGTCATTTTATAAAGCATCTCAAATGTATTTTATTTTTTTACGAACTTTACTGTTAGGGATAAGACTATCTTCATATGAATATTTATCAAAAACATTGGACCAGTTCTGGGATCGCTCATGCATCGTTATATTAAATTTGATCTGTCGAAATAATAAAGTAAATTTCCGTTTTTGTTGCTGATAAGTTGAATCGCAACTTTGGGAAATATTGCTTATTAAAACTGTGTGAAATATGTTTAATTGGTATTTATTTATGATATTGCCTTTTAGTACTTTATTTAAATCAAAATTTGTATTCAAATCGTTAGAGCCTTTTCCGAGAGGACATTTATTTTAGTACGTAACACGCATAGCAACAACTCTGTTTAGGTTAAGGAAGAAGCTAAAGTTTAACTTGTATGATATAAAAATAAATTTCGTATAATTGAGTGTTTTTTATCTTTGCTGTATCTTCATTAAAGCTACCCGCTTTTCAAATGTCTTACCCCATGGTGTCTTGCAATCGGTGGCTGACATTTTAAGAAAACTGAGCTCATGTTATTTCTTAGCCAAAAGTGACATTGAACAATGGATTGTTGAAATAAAGAGCACTGTATAGATGATGACCTTAGTGATAGTAAAGAAACAAACGACGTGATATTCAGTGCGAGGAAAATCACAATGGGGAAGACAATATCAGCATTCAATATTTGCTTAGAACGGGGGGAGCAAAGCAATGCTTCTCAAGAGGATATTATAACGCTCCAAGCTTGCACTAAACAAAAAAAAATTTCAAGTTTTTTTAATTCTTCATGAAATATGTATGTGTGTATTTACTTTTATGTTATGCATACAAACGTATTAAACGTAAGTTTTTTGAATTGAAACTTTCGCCGACCCCAAGAATCGAGTTACTATTATATTTGTTTTCACAAATAATTCAGTTTGGTTTATTTTGGACTATCCAAATGTTTGTTTATTTTCCTGTTGTCCTTGTAAACGTTAATAATTTACAATTTTATTGAGCTCAAGGCCAGTTTATGGAAGATTTTTTTTTGTGAAAAAACAACAACAGTTTTTAATGGTAGAAGTTATAGTACTATTTCGGAAATGAACACATTTCCTCATCAAACTTATTTTTATTAAATAAATTAAATTTATTTTTCATAACCACTTCTCCTAGGCTTTGAACCCGGGAGCTCGGAGTTGCAGAGCCAAAATTGAAATCTATTTGATCACTTTAAGAAATTGTAAAAAATACACTACTATCCGGTTTTCAACTGATGTATTTTTAAAGAAATTAAATTAAATAGCATTGCCTTCAGGTTCAAGTAAAACCTTAGTTGAAAAACAATTTGAATTGTAAATTAACAAGTATGCAAACAAATAGAATAAATGTTAAGCATTCTGTAAATATTAAATAAATAATAAAAACATAGTGGGCTTTTAATTTCATTTAACATGTACATATATCATTTTTCCTTCCTCTTCCTTCTGGGCAAGACTCTCAGCACAAAGAAAATTCGAAAGGTTTAAACTAAATATTAGGGGTATTCGGGATCTGTTGAATTCGAAGTAATATTTACAATGTTTACAACGAATTCGGATTTACACAAGTAAATCGCGAGCACATGTTGTAATATCTGTCTTCGTGTCATTGTAAAATTTCCCGAACGGCTGATTTTATGTACATATGTTTGTGGCGCACAAATAAACAAAAGTGGGTAATATGCTGCGAAAAAACGAAAATATAAGATTTCATTACTGATAATTTTAATACACATAAATAATTATATATTTATTCGACTAACGTGTTTGTAGATTAAATCTTGCACGTTCAACAGTGGGAAATGTAAAAAAGAAAAACCACATTTACAGCAACGTCCCAACCATTGTATTTGCTTTCACTTTTGTAATTAAAATGCAACGTATGTAAAATACAAAAGCAAATACAACAGATTCCGAATAACCCTATATTGTTTATTTAGTAAATTAATATTATCATAAGTAACCCTACAAGACGGAGGTAACCAACGCGAATTAAATTCACAAATACTAACACAACTTTTTCAGTTGTTACCAACACATTCACATTTTAATATTTTCCTGTTTAAGAAAAGGCTATACTCCGAATATTACATATGTATAACTAAAAAAATATTAAAAATTGCTATTAATTGCAAATAACAATCTTTTCCAGAATATATGGAGCGGAGCACTGAGAAAGAGTCGACATGTTTGCGGTTTCTTCGTCGTAAAATAGAGGTAGGTACGTGGATCAATAATTGACTCAAACTTAATTGCCCTTTCTTTCATTCAGACTTAAATGCAGTTCCGGGGTTTACTAACCTAACAACTTCTTCACCAGCGATCCCTGTATGTTAAACGTAAAAACAACACACATATTTATCAGCTTAATTAGTTTTCTGTCCTTTACTTTTTCTTTTAAATTAACTCACATATTTTGTTAAACAAAGCACTAGCTTAGTCTGGTTTTTCTCAAAAAGAAAAATTTAATTGTAATTAAAGAGTATATTAATTTAATAATGTTCTGTTCGTTGTTTAATTATTTAATTAGAACCATTTTCTGTAAAAACTTGGAGTTTCTGTGAAAACCACATACCCGTATATGCATGCGCACGATACGTATACCATTTTGCAAGTACGGCGTTTCATATAGCTGTTAACAAAGTATTGATTTTTCAAGTATATCATTTTTAAAATAATTGCTAATTAAAAGAAAAATTCATGAATTATCTTCTAATTAATAAAAATGTTATATAGCATTTCACATAGTTGTAAGTAAAGTATTGATTTTTTTATAGAATTTCAAATAAAAATGGATGCTTTATGAAAGATCAGTGTATTATCTTTTAATCCGTTGTATTCTTTAAAATTTAGTAAATATTCGACGACTAACAGAAGGTTTTAAAACCGGGGCGAATTATTGGGGACTAATGTCCACAGCATACTTAAATTATGAAGGGAGCACTTCTCCTGCTTAATGGAAGCAACTGCAACAACCTTGGAGAAGATGTTCAACCCGAATCTCCAATCAATGATAATGGACGCGATTTACCATCACCCGACTATAACGAAATTCGGAAAGCGATAGCACGGCTGAAGAACAAGAAATCCCCCGGGGTCGACGGGTTACCAGATCAGTTACTTAAGTGTGCTCTGCCCAATCCACAAAAAGGGTGATCCTGCAGTCTGTGCCAATTAGGAATTGGGAAGAACCTTTCCAAACCGTTTAATACCAAACGAGGTTTCCGACGGGGTAACTCTTTGTCGTGCGATTTCTTTAACCTGATGCTGGAGAAGATAATTCGACCCGTAGAACTAAATCGGTCACGCACCATTTTTTATATTAGTGTGCAATTGCTGACGTACGCCGATGACATTAACATCATCGGTCTTAACAACCGCGCTGTTAGTTCTGCCTTCTCCAAACTGGATATAGAAGCGAAGCGAATTGGTCTGGAGGTGAACGATGGCAAGACGAATTATCTCCTGTCATCAAATAGACAGTCGGCACATTCACGACTGGGATCAAACATCACTGTTGACAGTTATAACTTTGAAAACGGAGCGGACTTCGTTTACTTAGGAGCCACCATTAACACCAATAACAGCGTCAGCCTTGAAATCCATTGCAGAATCTCTCTTGCCAACAAGTGCTACTTCGGACTGAGTAGGCAACTGAGCAGTAAAGTCTTCTCTCGACGGACAAAAACTATACTCTACTAGCAAATACCCGGCGTGCTTCGCTGCGCCTTTAAAGTATTTTTGCATTGTTGCCCCTCTTACTACAAAGTACAATACATCCAAAAATCGTATGGTCTTAATCTGGAAAAATGCCTTAGTTAAAAAGATTTCTTAGTCAAAGATTTCTCAAATACCTTCCATTGGACACCTATATTCTTCGTATTGAGATAATGATGCAAAGCACGGTTATTGTAATATTACAAACATGTACAAAAGCAAAAATGATCTTAAAATTACATTGCAAAAGTTAAGTAAACAATTCATCGCAAAGCTTGGTGATGAACGATATTTTTTGTTTTTCCGGTGGGAGAGAAAACGAATAGCGCCGATGGTTTACCCATTTTCGAGCACGCTACGTACAACTGCCCATGAGAAAAACATGGTAATTCCAGATTTATTCCACAAACTTCCAAAGATTGACCTTGCGATTTATTAATCGTCATTGCAAATGCAAGGCGGACAGGGAACTGGATACGCTTAAAATGAAATGGCAAATCTGTTGGAATAAGAGGTTTTCTTGGAATCAGAACATCCTCGCCTTTAAACTTTCCTATGATTATCGTTGCTTCAATTAAGTTGTTCATCAGCTTCTTAACAGCGAGCCTTGTTCCATTACATAGCTTCGGTTGGTTCAGGTTGCGTAACATAATTATCACTGAACCGATCTTGAGTTGCAAATTGTGCGGCGGCATTCCTGGCTAATCCAATGAATTCAGAAATTCAACTGGGTAGTTGACAACCTCATCTAGATCGGTAATTGAATCGATTGACTTATATGAGTGCAATTCACCAGCGATTTTGCTTTGAATTTTTATGTTCAAATCATCTACATCTTTATTTTTCGCTGCCAAAATAGCTCGTCCGCTCAACCAAACATGATTTTTATAATTTGCACCAATTTTCGGGAACACTTTCGAGAGCAGCTCTTCTTTCGACTTTGTGAATTGACAGAAATTAGGTGGAAACGAAATGAGACCAGTGGATGGATCAATAGGAACTTTTCCATTACCAATGTCTAATAATTGTGTTGAAAATGTGTGTGACGATTCATCATTTTGCAACGCAACTCGCATATTTGTGGTTAGCTTTAGGGTTTGCACGTATCTCCACAGATTAGATGACTTTAAGCAAGCGTTTATTTCATCAGCAGCTGTTGACCTCGAAATGACTGGCAGGGTTTGTCGAAAATCGCCGGCCAGCAGAATCATCGTACCTCCAAAGAGGTCTTGATTATTTCGCAAATCTTTCAACGTTCGATCAAGTGCTTCCAATGCCCGTTTATGCGCCATCGTACATTCAACGTCGGTGCATTAAAGCGCCTTTCATGCTCACCTACAGGTCTTTTATCTGCTTTGATCACTATTTTGTGATCATCTGAAGGCATCATTTCTAGTGCTGTCTTGAACAATCTAACCAACTCATTATGTTCATGTAAGAGTTGTTGCAGTTGTGCAATAATATTTCGCTTTAGCGCACGATTGATGGCACACCGCTGATTGATTTCATCATCTGAATTTCCAAGGAAATAAACCTGCAGGAATTTATGTTGTTCATTTACAGGCGGTAGCAATGCTCCAGTACGATGGTGTATTTGTCCTTGAATCTAAATATCAAATTGAAAAAAAAAACCTAAGTACACCGGGCTCGTCGTGTGTATGTATGTGACATGTGGTACAATTAAAAATGGGCATGCCTTAAAAGTTGGCCTAAAACCTCTTTCTTCGATTATATTAGCTCCAAACGACGTCATTTGGAAGGCACTGTTGTATGTTTGAATGTTTTGCAAAAAATGCTTGCATAGAGAATCCTTCGTTCCAAATTGCGTTGTGCGCTACTTTCAACTGAGCGAGTCGAACTCGACTCTGCCCTTTGCTCCGGAGTCATAATTGATCGGGCTTGAGAAATTCTTATTCGATTTGCATCCAAACGCTGGGTACGGTCTACAACGCTCTCGTCGTCCCGACTGATAGTCATTACCCTTGCTCTGCGAGTACGCCGACCGATATTTTGACGCTTTATTGGCGGCATGTCTCCAAACACAACAAATATGTATAATCTTTTCCAGTGCACCAGTACAAACAATGTTGATACATATAACAAAATTACTTCGAAAATCTCACAACTAAGTTTATTGATGTTATAGATCTAATGCGCTAGATCAGACTAATTATTGTTTAGCCGCCAACGCATATGATTTAGCGAAATAACAAAAAACAAAGGCCTAACAACATGTAATGTTCCTATACTTACAATATCAGTTGAACACACATACAACAACAACATACATTCGCCAATGCAAGCGAATTTGTATATACCACCCCAAATTTAGAACAACATAACAATAAAAAGATGGCAGGTACTGAGTTTTTGTGCAAGCTGTTATTAAGGGTATTTAATAGCGTTTAGTGATGTACTTGAGATCGCGCGAGCTACTTTCAAGTGTTTAGGTAAGCTGCGAAGTGATTAGTGGTTTTTAAATACATTATGCATGAACAACAGATAGAATACAATAACTACCTTCTTAGTCGGAAAAACCTAAAAATATGGATTTTTGCACCAAAATGCAACCTAGTGGCCGTTGTTAGTAAAAATAAATTGCAGAAAACCTTTAGGGCGTGGCTGTACCTTTTTACCATACAAACATTGTCTTGGCAACTATGAGCACAACAACAAAAATCAGTTAAGCCGTTCTCAAGTGATGCGGAAACATACATGGGGTATTTCATTTTTATATATAAATATACTCGTATGTAGACTACTTTCAAGTGTTTAGGTAAGCTGCGAAGTGATTAGTGGATTTTTAAATACATTATGTATGAACAACAGATAGAATACAATAACTACCTTTAGTTTAGAGACTTCTTAAACCTCTTTCATTTCAAATTGCAATATTTTACTTGACTTAAAATTGAATTGAATTTAAGTTTTTCAACAGGTGGCAACACTAATAAATTTATTCTCGAAATGTTAGTTTTTTAAAGCTCTTTCATTTGATACCCGCATTGGATATCTTGATTTAACCTATTAGATTAATTGAAAAAGATGGCAACTCTCTCACCACTATTTTATATTAATTTTTATTTTTTTATAAATGGTAACACTGTCCAAAAATAAAAAAACGGTCATATTGTAGTCCAACCAAAGAAATTTAATTTTTTTATTTTTTAGAGGTCTGGCAACACCATTTACAATTTTTATTTTTTACAAACCATCTACAGTCAGAAAGAAACCAAATAAAATTTAAATGAAGAAAATCGGTTAAGCCGTTCTCAAGTGATGAGGTAACATACATGGGGCATTTCATTTTTATATATGTATATAGATATACTCGTATGTAGACTACTTTCAAGTGTTTAGGTAAGCTGCGAAGTGATTAGTGGATTTTTAAATACATTATGTATGAACAACAGATAGAATACAATAACTACCTTTAGTTTAGAGACTTCTTAAACCTCTTTCATTTCAAATTGCAATATTTTACTTGACTTAAAATTGAATTGAATTTAAGTTTTTAAACAGGTGGCAACACTAATAAATTTATTCTCGAAATGTTAGTTTTTTAAAGCTCTTTCATTTGATACCTGCATTGCATATCTTGATTTAACCTATTAGATTAATTGAAAAAGATGGCAACTCTCTCACCACTATTTTATATTAATTTTTATTTTTTTATAAATGGTAACACTGTCCAAAAATAAAAAAACGGTCATATTGTAGTCCAACCAAAGAAATTTAATTTTTTTATTTTTTAGAGGTCTGGCAACACCATTTACAATTTTTATTTTTTACAAACCATCTACAGTCAGAAGGAAACCAAATAAAATTTAAATGAAGAAAATCGGTTAAGCCGTTCTCAAGTGATGAGGTAACATACATGGGGCATTTCATTTTTATATATATAGATATAGATACATAAGTCGCTCGTCATGCCCGTCCTATTGTATGGCGCAGAAGCATGGACGATGACAACATCAGATGAGAGGTCTCTTGGAGTGTTCGACAGAAAGATTCTTTGAAAGATTTATGGACCTTTGATGATAAACAAAAAGGGTTGCAACTTTAACAAGTAAGAGTGGTTAGCAATAAAAAATATATAACAGAACCGGTAACTAATAAAACTGGTACTGCTGACAAACAACTACCAGACCAACAATGTTAGACCGAGAGTGGAAAAATATATATGTAAATGTCATAAGTAAGAGCGAGAAGGATGATCACACCGATGTGAACCAGGGAGGAGAAAGTATAAATTTTTTCCCACGGTAGAACAGAACTGAATATTTTCTTAACAATCACACAAGTGAACGCAAACGCTTGCTATCTATTACCCGTCTTGTAAGGAATTCTCTTGATGTTTTCTCAAATTTCCGGTGGTCGGGGCGTATGAGTTACAGGAGATGGTAGTATAATTGATAAACTTGCCTGAGTGCTTGGGAAACTTAGAGTGTGCCGACCTAAAGCGGCGTACAGACAGAGCCTTGATCCTCAATCAATAACCAAATTGTCTTCGTGTATTTTAAGTGGACAAAATTTGCTAATTGGCACTGTCTGAACGCGGCATAACATAATATTTTTGTCTTATAGTCTTATAAAACGTTTCAAAGGAGGAGTTGCATCAGTATTGGGATAAAATGTTCCTCAAAGGAGAAGAAGGGTGAACACGTACTACTCTGATCGTGTAGTCACAAATTTATTCACTTTGTGTTAAACAATAAATATACATATACATACACAAAATAGACTTTTTTCTTAACTACAAAACCACAAACATTTCTAAACGTGTTGACAGCTTCACGGCAAAAATCTAAATTTCTCAGAGTACACACGTACACGTAACGCGGAACTGGCAAACAAACACGGTGGGGAGTTTTCATTTACATGGCAACCTCATATGTTTGTTCGTGTTAGCTTACAGGTAACGTACGGCTACGGCGGTAACTGTTTGCACTATAAGAGTAAAGAAGATCAATTCAATGTTATTGCACAACTATGGCTGAAACACAACGCCGACGTACAACGAACTTTTCGTCGCGAATGTTCGTAGTGGAAAATAGAACATAGCACCGTACATGAGAATGCGCACGACGAAATTCGTCCGACGTCGATTCGCGGCTATAGATTTATTTCTATTGTCGTCGCTGGTAGCAGCGGCAAAGTGTGAACCATTGTAACCATATGTTAAATATACTAAGATATTAAAATCGAAATAAAACAAAAAATGGTTGAGTTTTTTGTTTAAAAGTATTTATTCTGTTACTTGTAAAAATTTTACTTTAGTAAAAGCTATTTTCAACATTTTCTGTTTTTGTTAAATAGCCTTTTACTCGCTGTATTTAGTCTATGTTTATCTGCTCAATATGGTCACTCTATCAGCTGACATACAACTTGGTATAATCAGTTGATTTCGTTGCCTAGCTCTTATCTAAGTGTATTATTTTGGAACTGACTTGTGTCTGCTCTCAGAAATTTTACTTAAGAGCTCACACAAATTGTTTGACATAAATTATGAGTGTCTTCGAAAAGACAGAGAAAATGCAACATGTGGTGGGGTTGCCATCTTAATTCGAAAAGGAATAAAGTATTCCGAAATCCCAATAATAAAAACTGAATTGGTAGAAAACCTAGGGACAGAGGTTAGTGCTAAAAATAATATTAATATTAAAATACTTAGTATATATTTTCCTGGCTGTCGCAACAATAGCGAAATTAAAAGCAAATATAAAAGCGATCTTAAAATATTGCCTAGCTTAAATGGCAACTTTTTCTTGTGTGGAGATTTTAATAGAAAACATTGGCAGTAGAATTGCCCAAGAGCTTATGTATGGGGCAACATCCTTCACGAGCTAACAACCGTTTTTGATCTTGCACTCTGCTGACCATACGTATATCCGCCAACCCTAAAGTTGCTTCGGCCACACTCGACTTAGTTTTAACAAATTCGACAAATTTAATTTCACAACCAGTCGCCTTAGATAAATTCGAATCGGACTATCAACCAATTCTATTTAAAATGGCGTGCGAAAGTCAAAACAGTTTAGGTGACTATTTTGACTATTCAAAAGCGAATTGGAATTTGTTTAAAAATTTGATAAATAAGTCATTCAAAAACCTGAATACTGACATCGAAAACATCAACACGGAAACAAATGTCGACGATAATATCGATTTTTTCTCTAAACAGGCTAAAAGTGTATCTATGAAATTACCAGAAGCGATTTGGGAACTTATAAGGATACGAAATTATTTCAGACGGCAATGGAGCCGCTATAGACAGCTGTCTGATTTTCAAAGTCCCCAAAGCTATTCACGAGTGGTTAGAGAAGAGATATTTTTATATAGAAATAAGTTTTGCAATGAAAACCCAGCCACATTGGATGATAATGCTATTTTTTCTTCGCATGACGTTTTTTGCCAGCAACAAATCTTATGATTCAAAATCATCCGGTAGGCTGGAAAAATAATGTCAAACATCTACGAATTTACTTATGTATGTAGATAAAAAAATAGTTTTTCACGGGCATTTTCAGCGGGTAGATAATAAGGCTAATGTCGCAATTCGAGTGTTATATCGGAAATCAGATTTGTGTTTAGAAAACAAATTATTAATCATAAAGGTCATATTCTAGGCAATTTTTTGTATGGCTGTCCAGTTTGGGGAAGCTGCGCCAAACACAAATTTGTCAGAACATGATACTTAGAATGATGCTGAATCTACCTTGGGACTATTCGACTACCAAGCTCTACGAGGAAACAAAGATTGAATATATTGCCGACAGAATAAAAAAATTAAACCAAAAATTCGAAATCAGTTGTGTTATGTCTGTGTACTTAATTGTCAACATCAGTATAACCTTTAAGATTATCCTCATATTGTAGTTTTGTACTTATGTATATGTATGCATGTGCCTTTATTTATACTGTCATATCGAAGGTTTTTCGTAGTTTTCCTTCGAAATAAACCATATTAAATAAAGTTGAGAAAGTTTTGTCTACACTGTATCATAATGTTTTAGAATTAAGAAAACGCATATTCTGTGAATTGTGTAATTACTAGATTAATTTATAACTGTTTTCTAGAATCAAAGAACATCTATCTATATACATATATATATATATATATAGTTGTGCATATTGTCTTTTAAATCATTGTCTCATTTCATCCTAATATGATTTGAAAAACCGCAAATAGACTTTGAGGACCAAAATCAACTAGAGAACATTTGCACTCCCATTTAATTTTATCCAATACAACTCGGTCGATTCTCTGTCGATTTAAGTAATTTTAATTTTTTATTCTCTATTATTTTTTCTTATATGGCACTACAACCGTGCGTCGGTTTGGGCCGAGCCCAAGCATGTTCTTCAGTGCTCGTGGGCGCACACCCATGGAGTATCATGGTAAAGTTAGGTTAGGTCGAAGTGGCTGCCAGCGATCATGCCACCACAACTAGGCTTTTGGTCGTTGAAAAACTCTGATCCTAAAAATTGTCTTCTTATCTTCCATAGCGCGAGATATTGGCAAGGAAAGTCCCTCACAAAAAGATTTTAATGACAGCTAATGCTGCAATTTTTTTTTTAACATTTTTAACACAAAATAGTTAAGATTTCATATTAATTTTTGTATTTTTATAATTTTTTTTTTATTTTTAATGAATTTCATACGTTTTTGGTTATTGTTTAACATTGAAAAAAATCTTAATTTAATTATCTTTTCAAAACTGGTTCAAGCATGAAAATCGGTTCACCCATTCTGTTTTTATAGAACTTTTTATAATAAATAGTAGTCCTTTAAACCTTAAAAATCGGTTTTCTCAAAATTCTGACGTGCTACAACAGGTGGCAACACTAATAAATTTATTCTCGAAATGTTAGTTTTTTAAAGCTCTTTCATTTGATACCCGCATTGGATATCTTGATTTAACCTATTAGATTAATTGAAAAAGATGGCAACTCTCTCACCACTATTTTATATTAATTTTTATTTTTTTATAAATGGTAACACTGTCCAAAAATAAAAAAACGGTCATATTGTAGTCCAACCAAAGAAATTTAATTTTTTTATTTTTTAGAGGTCTGGCAACACCATTTACAATTTTTATTTTTTACAAACCATCTACAGTCAGAAGGAAACCAAATAAAATTTAAATGATGAGGTAACATACATGGGGCATTTCATTTTTATATACATACTAGCAAATACCCGGCGTGCTTCGCTGCGCCTTTAAAGTATTTTTGCATTGTTGCCCCTCTTACTACAAAGTACAATACATCCAAAAAATCGTATGGTCTTAATCTGGAAAAATGCCTTAGTTGAGATAATGATGCAAAGGACGGTTATTGTAATATTACAAACATGTACAAAAGCAAAAATGATCTTAAAATTACATTGCAAAAGTTAAGTAAACAATTCATCGCAAAGCTTGGTGATGAACGATATTTTTTGTTTTTCCGGTGGGAGAGAAAACGAATAGCGCCGATGGTTTACCCACTCTCGAGCACGCTACGTACAACTGCCCATGAGAAAAACATGGTAATTCCAGATTTATTCCACAAACTTCCAAAGATTGACCTTGCGATTTATTAATCGTCATTGCAAATGCAAGGCGGACAGGGAACTGGATACGCTTAAAATGAAATGGCAAATCTGTTGGAATAAGAGGTATTCTTGGAATCAGAACATCCTCGCCTTTAAACTTTCCTATGATTATCGTTGCTTCAATTAAGTTGTTCATCAGCTTCTTAACAGCGAGCCTTGTTCCATTACATAGCTTCGGTTGGTTCAGGTTGCGTAACATAATTATCACTGAACCGATCTTGAGTTGCAAATTGTGCGGCGGCATTCCTGGCAAATCCAATGAATTCAGAAATTCAACTGGGTAGTTGACAACCGCATCTAGATCGGTAATTGAATCGATTGACTTATATGAGTGCAATTCACCAGCGATTTTGCTTTGAATTTTTATGTTCAAATCATCTACATCTTTATTTTTCGCTGCCAAAATAGCTCGTCCGCTCAACTAAACATGATTTTTATAATTTGCACCAATTTTCGGGAACACTTTCGAGACCAGCTCTTCTTTCGACTTTGTGAATTGACAGAAATTAGGTGGAAACGAAATGAGACCAGTGGATGGATCAATAGGAACTTTTCCATTACCAATGTCTAATAATTGTGTTGAAAATGTGTGTGACGATTCATCATTTTGCAACGCAACTCGCATATTTGTTGTTAGCTTTAGGGTTTGCACGTAATAAAAAGATTTCTTAGTCAAAGATTTCTCAAATACCTTCCATTGGACACCTATATTCTAATATTTAGCTTATCTTATCAACTTATTTAAGTTTAAATTTTCAAGTAGGTGACAACCCGTCTGAAACTTATCTTAGTCAGTCCTTGTATTGACAATTAGTACAAAATTTACATGGTAGATAAGTTGTTTGTTTCTTGACCTGTTACAAATCAAAGGTAAACTTTTTATAAACACGACACTTGAGTTGATTAAAATATCAAAAGATTAACATATTATATATTTTTTTTTTTGAATTTAGTTGAAAACGATTAACAACACTGCTGCGTACCAGTTATTGGACTAATCATCTTGATCAAAAGATGGTATCCATCCTCTCCTCGGCAAAATATTAGCGGGTATTGTAATGCATCATACGAACGATGAGTTTCGGTGACACGTTGAAGGTTGTTTCCATCCCGCCGACGAACCACTATATCGCGACTATCCACATTCTCGCCCACAATGACAATGGCGACTTCATTCAACGTCGGTGCATTAAAGCGCCTTTCATGCTCACCTACAGGTCTTTTATCTGCTTTGATCACTATTTTGTGATCATCTGAAGGCATCATTTCTACTGCTGTCTTGAACAATCTAACCAACTCATTATGTTCATGTAAGAGTTGTTGCAGTTGTGCCATAATATTTCGCTTTAGCGCACGATTGATGGCACAACGCTGATTGATTTCATCATCTGAATTTCCAAGGAAATAAACCTGCAGGAATTTATGTTCTTCATTTACAGGCGGTAGCAATGCTCCAGTACGATGGTGTATTTGTCCTTGGATCTAAATATCAAATTGAAAAAAAAAACCTAAGTACACCGGGCTCGTCGTGTGTATGTGACATGTGGTATAATTAAAAGTTGGCCTAAAACCTCTTTCTTCGATTATATTAGCTCCAAACGACGTCATTTGGAAGGCACTGTTGTATGTTTGAATGTTTTGCAAAAAATGCTTGGATAGAGAATCCTGGCCGGAAAATAACGATGCTAGTGGCTCAGGTGGTGGTGTAATCTGTGGTAATTTAACCTTTCCGTTTGCACAACATAATCCTGGTGGTTCTAACCGAAATTTCAAAGCATTACAATGCTGACAAACAGTGCTCATGGTTCCAAAGTCTACCGATAAATCCACGGCGTAATCGATTGTTGGATCGTATCTGAACGCCAAACGTCATGCCGAATTGTGACATTTGATCGTCTATTTTGTCTTCGTTCCAAATTGCGTTGTGCGCTACTTTCAACTGAGCGAGTCGAACTCGACTCTGCCCTTTGCTCCGGAGTCATAATTGATCGGGCTTGAGAAATTCTTATTCGATTTGCATCCAAACGCTGGGTACGGTCTACAACGCTCTCGTCGTCCCGACTGATAGTCATTACCCTTGCTCTGCGAGTACGCCGACCGATATTTTGACGCTTTATTGGCGGCATGTCTCCAAACACAACAAATATGTATAATCTTTTCCAGTGCACCAGTACAAACAATGTTGATACATATAACAAAATTACTTCGAAAATCTCACAACTAAGTTTATTGATGTTATAGATCTAATGCGCTAGATCAGACTAATTATTGTTTAGCCGCCAACGCATATGATTTAGCGAAATAACAAAAAACAAAGGCCTAACAACATGTAATGTTCCTATACTTACAATATCAGTTGAACACACATACAACAACAACATACATTCGCCAATGCAAGCGAATTTGTATATACCACCCCAAATTTAGAACAACATAACAATAAAAAGATGGCAGGTACTGAGTTTTTGTGCAAGCTGTTATTAAGGGTATTTAATAGCGTTTAGTGATGTACTTGAGATCGCGCGAGCTACTTTCAAGTGTTTAGGTAAGCTGCGAAGTGATTAGTGGTTTTTAAATACATTATGCATGAACAACAGATAGAATACAATAACTACCTTCTTAGTCGGAAAAACCTAAAAATATGGATTTTTGCACCAAAATGCAACCTAGTGGCCGTTGTTAGTAAAAATAAATTGCAGAAAACCTTTAGGGCGTGGCTGTACCTTTTTACCATACAAACATTGTCTTGGCAACTATGAGCACAACAACAAAAATCAGTTAAGCCGTTCTCAAGTGATGCGGAAACATACATGGGGTATTTCATTTTTATATATAAATATACTCGTATGTAGACTACTTTCAAGTGTTTAGGTAAGCTGCGAAGTGATTAGTGGATTTTTAAATACATTATGTATGAACAACAGATAGAATACAATAACTACCTTTAGTTTAGAGACTTCTTAAACCTCTTTCATTTCAAATTGCAATATTTTACTTGACTTAAAATTGAATTGAATTTAAGTTTTTCAACAGGTGGCAACACTAATAAATTTATTCTCGAAATGTTAGTTTTTTAAAGCTCTTTCATTTGATACCCGCATTGGATATCTTGATTTAACCTATTAGATTAATTGAAAAAGATGGCAACTCTCTCACCACTATTTTATATTAATTTTTATTTTTTTATAAATGGTAACACTGTCCAAAAATAAAAAAACGGTCATATTGTAGTCCAACCAAAGAAATTTAATTTTTTTATTTTTTAGAGGTCTGGCAACACCATTTACAATTTTTATTTTTTACAAACCATCTACAGTCAGAAAGAAACCAAATAAAATTTAAATGAAGAAAATCGGTTAAGCCGTTCTCAAGTGATGAGGTAACATACATGGGGCATTTCATTTTTATATATGTATATAGATATACTCGTATGTAGACTACTTTCAAGTGTTTAGGTAAGCTGCGAAGTGATTAGTGGATTTTTAAATACATTATGTATGAACAACAGATAGAATACAATAACTACCTTTAGTTTAGAGACTTCTTAAACCTCTTTCATTTCAAATTGCAATATTTTACTTGACTTAAAATTGAATTGAATTTAAGTTTTTAAACAGGTGGCAACACTAATAAATTTATTCTCGAAATGTTAGTTTTTTAAAGCTCTTTCATTTGATACCTGCATTGCATATCTTGATTTAACCTATTAGATTAATTGAAAAAGATGGCAACTCTCTCACCACTATTTTATATTAATTTTTATTTTTTTATAAATGGTAACACTGTCCAAAAATAAAAAAACGGTCATATTGTAGTCCAACCAAAGAAATTTAATTTTTTTATTTTTTAGAGGTCTGGCAACACCATTTACAATTTTTATTTTTTACAAACCATCTACAGTCAGAAGGAAACCAAATAAAATTTAAATGAAGAAAATCGGTTAAGCCGTTCTCAAGTGATGAGGTAACATACATGGGGCATTTCATTTTTATATATATAGATATAGATACATAAGTCGCTCGTCATGCCCGTCCTATTGTATGGCGCAGAAGCATGGACGATGACAACATCAGATGAGAGGTCTCTTGGAGTGTTCGACAGAAAGATTCTTTGAAAGATTTATGGACCTTTGATGATAAACAAAAAGGGTTGCAACTTTAACAAGTAAGAGTGGTTAGCAATAAAAAATATATAACAGAACCGGTAACTAATAAAACTGGTACTGCTGACAAACAACTACCAGACCAACAATGTTAGACCGAGAGTGGAAAAATATATATGTAAATGTCATAAGTAAGAGCGAGAAGGATGATCACACCGATGTGAACCAGGGAGGAGAAAGTATAAATTTTTTCCCACGGTAGAACAGAACTGAATATTTTCTTAACAATCACACAAGTGAACGCAAACGCTTGCTATCTATTACCCGTCTTGTAAGGAATTCTCTTGATGTTTTCTCAAATTTCCGGTGGTCGGGGCGTATGAGTTACAGGAGATGGTAGTATAATTGATAAACTTGCCTGAGTGCTTGGGAAACTTAGAGTGTGCCGACCTAAAGCGGCGTACAGACAGAGCCTTGATCCTCAATCAATAACCAAATTGTCTTCGTGTATTTTAAGTGGACAAAATTTGCTAATTGGCACTGTCTGAACGCGGCATAACATAATATTTTTGTCTTATAGTCTTATAAAACGTTTCAAAGGAGGAGTTGCATCAGTATTGGGATAAAATGTTCCTCAAAGGAGAAGAAGGGTGAACACGTACTACTCTGATCGTGTAGTCACAAATTTATTCACTTTGTGTTAAACAATAAATATACATATACATACACAAAATAGACTTTTTTCTTAACTACAAAACCACAAACATTTCTAAACGTGTTGACAGCTTCACGGCAAAAATCTAAATTTCTCAGAGTACACACGTACACGTAACGCGGAACTGGCAAACAAACACGGTGGGGAGTTTTCATTTACATGGCAACCTCATATGTTTGTTCGTGTTAGCTTACAGGTAACGTACGGCTACGGCGGTAACTGTTTGCACTATAAGAGTAAAGAAGATCAATTCAATGTTATTGCACAACTATGGCTGAAACACAACGCCGACGTACAACGAACTTTTCGTCGCGAATGTTCGTAGTGGAAAATAGAACATAGCACCGTACATGAGAATGCGCACGACGAAATTCGTCCGACGTCGATTCGCGGCTATAGATTTATTTCTATTGTCGTCGCTGGTAGCAGCGGCAAAGTGTGAACCATTGTAACCATATGTTAAATATACTAAGATATTAAAATCGAAATAAAACAAAAAATGGTTGAGTTTTTTGTTTAAAAGTATTTATTCTGTTACTTGTAAAAATTTTACTTTAGTAAAAGCTATTTTCAACATTTTCTGTTTTTGTTAAATAGCCTTTTACTCGCTGTATTTAGTCTATGTTTATCTGCTCAATATGGTCACTCTATCAGCTGACATACAACTTGGTATAATCAGTTGATTTCGTTGCCTAGCTCTAAGTGTATTATTTTGGAACTGACTTGTGTCTGCTCTCAGAAATTTTACTTAAGAGCTCACACAAATTGTTTGACATAAATTATGAGTGTCTTCGAAAAGACAGAGAAAATGCAACATGTGGTGGGGTTGCCATCTTAATTCGAAAAGGAATAAAGTATTCCGAAATCCCAATAATAAAAACTGAATTGGTAGAAAACCTAGGGACAGAGGTTAGTGCTAAAAATAATATTAATATTAAAATACTTAGTATATATTTTCCTGGCTGTCGCAACAATAGCGAAATTAAAAGCAAATATAAAAGCGATCTTAAAATATTGCCTAGCTTAAATGGCAACTTTTTCTTGTGTGGAGATTTTAATAGAAAACATTGGCAGTAGAATTGCCCAAGAGCTTATGTATGGGGCAACATCCTTCACGAGCTAACAACCGTTTTTGATCTTGCACTCTGCTGACCATACGTATATCCGCCAACCCTAAAGTTGCTTCGGCCACACTCGACTTAGTTTTAACAAATTCGACAAATTTAATTTCACAACCAGTCGCCTTAGATAAATTCGAATCGGACTATCAACCAATTCTATTTAAAATGGCGTGCGAAAGTCAAAACAGTTTAGGTGACTATTTTGACTATTCAAAAGCGAATTGGAATTTGTTTAAAAATTTGATAAATAAGTCATTCAAAAACCTGAATACTGACATCGAAAACATCAACACGGAAACAAATGTCGACGATAATATCGATTTTTTCTCTAAACAGGCTAAAAGTGTATCTATGAAATTACCAGAAGCGATTTGGGAACTTATAAGGATACGAAATTATTTCAGACGGCAATGGAGCCGCTATAGACAGCTGTCTGATTTTCAAAGTCCCCAAAGCTATTCACGAGTGGTTAGAGAAGAGATATTTTTATATAGAAATAAGTTTTGCAATGAAAACCCAGCCACATTGGATGATAATGCTATTTTTTCTTCGCATGACGTTTTTTGCCAGCAACAAATCTTATGATTCAAAATCATCCGGTAGGCTGGAAAAATAATGTCAAACATCTACGAATTTACTTATGTATGTAGATAAAAAAATAGTTTTTCACGGGCATTTTCAGCGGGTAGATAATAAGGCTAATGTCGCAATTCGAGTGTTATATCGGAAATCAGATTTGTGTTTAGAAAACAAATTATTAATCATAAAGGTCATATTCTAGGCAATTTTTTGTATGGCTGTCCAGTTTGGGGAAGCTGCGCCAAACACAAATTTGTCAGAACATGATACTTAGAATGATGCTGAATCTACCTTGGGACTATTCGACTACCAAGCTCTACGAGGAAACAAAGATTGAATATATTGCCGACAGAATAAAAAAATTAAACCAAAAATTCGAAATCAGTTGTGTTATGTCTGTGTACTTAATTGTCAACATCAGTATAACCTTTAAGATTATCCTCATATTGTAGTTTTGTACTTATGTATATGTATGCATGTGCCTTTATTTATACTGTCATATCGAAGGTTTTTCGTAGTTTTCCTTCGAAATAAACCATATTAAATAAAGTTGAGAAAGTTTTGTCTACACTGTATCATAATGTTTTAGAATTAAGAAAACGCATATTCTGTGAATTGTGTAATTACTAGATTAATTTATAACTGTTTTCTAGAATCAAAGAACATCTATCTATATACATATATATATATATATATAGTTGTGCATATTGTCTTTTAAATCATTGTCTCATTTCATCCTAATATGATTTGAAAAACCGCAAATAGACTTTGAGGACCAAAATCAACTAGAGAACATTTGCACTCCCATTTAATTTTATCCAATACAACTCGGTCGATTCTCTGTCGATTTAAGTAATTTTAATTTTTTATTCTCTATTATTTTTTCTTATATGGCACTACAACCGTGCGTCGGTTTGGGCCGAGCCCAAGCATGTTCTTCAGTGCTCGTGGGCGCACACCCATGGAGTATCATGGTAAAGTTAGGTTAGGTCGAAGTGGCTGCCAGCGATCATGCCACCACAACTAGGCTTTTGGTCGTTGAAAAACTCTGATCCTAAAAATTGTCTTCTTATCTTCCATAGCGCGAGATATTGGCAAGGAAAGTCCCTCACAAAAAGATTTTAATGACAGCTAATGCTGCAATTTTTTTTTTAACATTTTTAACACAAAATAGTTAAGATTTCATATTAATTTTTGTATTTTTATAATTTTTTTTTTATTTTTAATGAATTTCATACGTTTTTGGTTATTGTTTAACATTGAAAAAAATCTTAATTTAATTATCTTTTCAAAACTGGTTCAAGCATGAAAATCGGTTCACCCATTCTGTTTTTATAGAACTTTTTATAATAAATAGTAGTCCTTTAAACCTTAAAAATCGGTTTTCTCAAAATTCTGACGTGCTACAACAGGTGGCAACACTAATAAATTTATTCTCGAAATGTTAGTTTTTTAAAGCTCTTTCATTTGATACCCGCATTGGATATCTTGATTTAACCTATTAGATTAATTGAAAAAGATGGCAACTCTCTCACCACTATTTTATATTAATTTTTATTTTTTTATAAATGGTAACACTGTCCAAAAATAAAAAAACGGTCATATTGTAGTCCAACCAAAGAAATTTAATTTTTTTATTTTTTAGAGGTCTGGCAACACCATTTACAATTTTTATTTTTTACAAACCATCTACAGTCAGAAGGAAACCAAATAAAATTTAAATGATGAGGTAACATACATGGGGCATTTCATTTTTATATACATACTAGCAAATACCCGGCGTGCTTCGCTGCGCCTTTAAAGTATTTTTGCATTGTTGCCCCTCTTACTACAAAGTACAATACATCCAAAAAATCGTATGGTCTTAATCTGGAAAAATGCCTTAGTTGAGATAATGATGCAAAGGACGGTTATTGTAATATTACAAACATGTACAAAAGCAAAAATGATCTTAAAATTACATTGCAAAAGTTAAGTAAACAATTCATCGCAAAGCTTGGTGATGAACGATATTTTTTGTTTTTCCGGTGGGAGAGAAAACGAATAGCGCCGATGGTTTACCCACTCTCGAGCACGCTACGTACAACTGCCCATGAGAAAAACATGGTAATTCCAGATTTATTCCACAAACTTCCAAAGATTGACCTTGCGATTTATTAATCGTCATTGCAAATGCAAGGCGGACAGGGAACTGGATACGCTTAAAATGAAATGGCAAATCTGTTGGAATAAGAGGTATTCTTGGAATCAGAACATCCTCGCCTTTAAACTTTCCTATGATTATCGTTGCTTCAATTAAGTTGTTCATCAGCTTCTTAACAGCGAGCCTTGTTCCATTACATAGCTTCGGTTGGTTCAGGTTGCGTAACATAATTATCACTGAACCGATCTTGAGTTGCAAATTGTGCGGCGGCATTCCTGGCAAATCCAATGAATTCAGAAATTCAACTGGGTAGTTGACAACCGCATCTAGATCGGTAATTGAATCGATTGACTTATATGAGTGCAATTCACCAGCGATTTTGCTTTGAATTTTTATGTTCAAATCATCTACATCTTTATTTTTCGCTGCCAAAATAGCTCGTCCGCTCAACTAAACATGATTTTTATAATTTGCACCAATTTTCGGGAACACTTTCGAGACCAGCTCTTCTTTCGACTTTGTGAATTGACAGAAATTAGGTGGAAACGAAATGAGACCAGTGGATGGATCAATAGGAACTTTTCCATTACCAATGTCTAATAATTGTGTTGAAAATGTGTGTGACGATTCATCATTTTGCAACGCAACTCGCATATTTGTTGTTAGCTTTAGGGTTTGCACGTAATAAAAAGATTTCTTAGTCAAAGATTTCTCAAATACCTTCCATTGGACACCTATATTCTAATATTTAGCTTATCTTATCAACTTATTTAAGTTTAAATTTTCAAGTAGGTGACAACCCGTCTGAAACTTATCTTAGTCAGTCCTTGTATTGACAATTAGTACAAAATTTACATGGTAGATAAGTTGTTTGTTTCTTGACCTGTTACAAATCAAAGGTAAACTTTTTATAAACACGACACTTGAGTTGATTAAAATATCAAAAGATTAACATATTATATATTTTTTTTTTTGAATTTAGTTAAAAACGATTAACAACACTGCTGCGTACCAGTTATTGGACTAATCATCTTGATCAAAAGATGGTATCCATCCTCTCCTCGGCAAAATATTAGCGGGTATTGTAATGCATCATACGAACGATGAGTTTCGGTGACACGTTGAAGGTTGTTTCCATCCCGCCGACGAACCACTATATCGCGACTATCCACATTCTCGCCCACAATGACAATGGCGACTTCATTCAACGTCGGTGCATTAAAGCGCCTTTCATGCTCACCTACAGGTCTTTTATCTGCTTTGATCACTATTTTGTGATCATCTGAAGGCATCATTTCTACTGCTGTCTTGAACAATCTAACCAACTCATTATGTTCATGTAAGAGTTGTTGCAGTTGTGCCATAATATTTCGCTTTAGCGCACGATTGATGGCACAACGCTGATTGATTTCATCATCTGAATTTCCAAGGAAATAAACCTGCAGGAATTTATGTTCTTCATTTACAGGCGGTAGCAATGCTCCAGTACGATGGTGTATTTGTCCTTGGATCTAAATATCAAATTGAAAAAAAAAACCTAAGTACACCGGGCTCGTCGTGTGTATGTGACATGTGGTATAATTAAAAGTTGGCCTAAAACCTCTTTCTTCGATTATATTAGCTCCAAACGACGTCATTTGGAAGGCACTGTTGTATGTTTGAATGTTTTGCAAAAAATGCTTGGATAGAGAATCCTGGCCGGAAAATAACGATGCTAGTGGCTCAGGTGGTGGTGTAATCTGTGGTAATTTAACCTTTCCGTTTGCACAACATAATCCTGGTGGTTCTAACCGAAATTTCAAAGCATTACAATGCTGACAAACAGTGCTCATGGTTCCAAAGTCTACCGATAAATCCACGGCGTAATCGATTGTTGGATCGTATCTGAACGCCAAACGTCATGCCGAATTGTGACATTTGATCGTCTATTTTGTCTTCGTTCCAAATTGCGTTGTGCGCTACTTTCAACTGAGCGAGTCGAACTCGACTCTGCCCTTTGCTCCGGAGTCATAATTGATCGGGCTTGAGAAATTCTTATTCGATTTGCATCCAAACGCTGGGTACGGTCTACAACGCTCTCGTCGTCCCGACTGATAGTCATTACCCTTGCTCTGCGAGTACGCCGACCGATATTTTGACGCTTTATTGGCGGCATGTCTCCAAACACAACAAATATGTATAATCTTTTCCAGTGCACCAGTACAAACAATGTTGATACATATAACAAAATTACTTCGAAAATCTCACAACTAAGTTTATTGATGTTATAGATCTAATGCGCTAGATCAGACTAATTATTGTTTAGCCGCCAACGCATATGATTTAGCGAAATAACAAAAAACAAAGGCCTAACAACATGTAATGTTCCTATACTTACAATATCAGTTGAACACACATACAACAACAACATACATTCGCCAATGCAAGCGAATTTGTATATACCACCCCAAATTTAGAACAACATAACAATAAAAAGATGGCAGGTACTGAGTTTTTGTGCAAGCTGTTATTAAGGGTATTTAATAGCGTTTAGTGATGTACTTGAGATCGCGCGAGCTACTTTCAAGTGTTTAGGTAAGCTGCGAAGTGATTAGTGGTTTTTAAATACATTATGCATGAACAACAGATAGAATACAATAACTACCTTCTTAGTCGGAAAAACCTAAAAATATGGATTTTTGCACCAAAATGCAACCTAGTGGCCGTTGTTAGTAAAAATAAATTGCAGAAAACCTTTAGGGCGTGGCTGTACCTTTTTACCATACAAACATTGTCTTGGCAACTATGAGCACAACAACAAAAATCAGTTAAGCCGTTCTCAAGTGATGCGGAAACATACATGGGGTATTTCATTTTTATATATAAATATACTCGTATGTAGACTACTTTGAAGTGTTTAGGTAAGCTGCGAAGTGATTAGTGGATTTTTAAATACATTATGTATGAACAACAGATAGAATACAATAACTACCTTTAGTTTAAAGACTTCTTAAACCTCTTTCATTTCAAATTGCAATATTTTACTTGACTTCAAATTGAATTGAATTTAAGTTTTTAAACAGGTGGCAACACTAATAAATTTATTCTCGAAATGTTAGTTTTTTAAAGCTCTTTCATTTGATACCCGCATTGGATATCTTGATTTAACCTATTAGATTAATTGAAAAAGATGGCAACTCTCTCACCACTATTTTATATTAATTTTTATTTTTTTATAAATGGTAACACTGTCCAAAAATAAAAAAACGGTCATATTGTAGTCCAACCAAAGAAATTTTATTTTTTTATTTTTTAGAGGTCTGGCAACACCATTTACAATTTTTATTTTTTACAAACCATCTACAGTCAGAAAGAAACCAAATAAAATTTAAATGAAGAAAATCGGTT
This sequence comes from Philophylla caesio, assembly GCA_963971545.1. Classification (NCBI taxonomy): domain Eukaryota; kingdom Metazoa; phylum Arthropoda; class Insecta; order Diptera; family Tephritidae; genus Philophylla; species Philophylla caesio. The sequence goes on from OZ020607.1 coordinate 60,829,984, forward strand.
AAGCCGTTCTCAAGTGATGAGGTAACATACATGGGGCATTTCATTTTTATATATGTATATAGATATACTCGTATGTAGACTACTTTCAAGTGTTTAGGTAAGCTGCGAAGTGATTAGTGGATTTTTGAATACATTATGTATGAACAACAGATAGAATACAATAACTACCTTTAGTTTAGAGACTTCTTAAACCTCTTTCATTTCAAATTGCAATATTTTACTTGACTTAAAATTGAATTGAATTTAAGTTTTTAAACAGGTGGCAACACTAATAAATTTATTCTCGAAATGTTAGTTTTTTAAAGCTCTTTCATTTGATACCTGCATTGCATATCTTGATTTAACCTATTAGATTAATTGAAAAAGATGGCAACTCTCTCACCACTATTTTATATTAATTTTTATTTTTTTATAAATGGTAACACTGTCCAAAAATAAAAAAACGGTCATATTGTAGTCCAACCAAAGAAATTTAATTTTTTTATTTTTTAGAGGTCTGGCAACACCATTTACAATTTTTATTTTTTACAAACCATCTACAGTCAGAAGGAAACCAAATAAAATTTAAATGAAGAAAATCGGTTAAGCCGTTCTCAAGTGATGAGGTAACATACATGGGGCATTTCATTTTTATATATATAGATATAGATACATAAGTCGCTCGTCATGCCCGTCCTATTGTATGGCGCAGAAGCATGGACGATGACAACATCAGATGAGAGGTCTCTTGGAGTGTTCGACAGAAAGATTCTTTGAAAGATTTATGGACCTTTGATGATAAACAAAAAGGGTTGCAACTTTAACAAGTAAGAGTGGTTAGCAATAAAAAATATATAACAGAACCGGTAACTAATAAAACTGGTACTGCTGACAAACAACTACCAGACCAACAATGTTAGACCGAGAGTGGAAAAATATATATGTAAATGTCATAAGTAAGAGCGAGAAGGATGATCACACCGATGTGAACCAGGGAGGAGAAAGTATAAATTTTTTCCCACGGTAGAACAGAACTGAATATTTTCTTAACAATCACACAAGTGAACGCAAACGCTTGCTATCTATTACCCGTCTTGTAAGGAATTCTCTTGATTTTTTCTCAAATTTCCGGTGGTCGGGGCGTATGAGTTACAGGAGATGGTAGTATAATTGATAAACTTGCCTGAGTGCTTGGGAAACTTAGAGTGTGCCGACCTAAAGCGGCGTACAGACAGAGCCTTGATCCTCAATCAATAACCAAATTGTCTTCGTGTATTTTAAGTGGACAAAATTTGCTAATTGGCACTGTCTGAACGCGGCATAACATAATATTTTTGTCTTATAGTCTTATAAAACGTTTCAAAGGAGGAGTTGCATCAGTATTGGGATAAAATGTTCCTCAAAGGAGAAGAAGGGTGAACACGTACTACTCTGATCGTGTAGTCACAAATTTATTCACTTTGTGTTAAACAATAAATATACATATACATACACAAAATAGACTTTTTTCTTAACTACAAAACCACAAACATTTCTAAACGTGTTGACAGCTTCACGGCAAAAATCTAAATTTCTCAGAGTACACACGTACACGTAACGCGGAACTGGCAAACAAACACGGTGGGGAGTTTTCATTTACATGGCAACCTCATATGTTTGTTCGTGTTAGCTTACAGGTAACGTACGGCTACGGCGGTAACTGTTTGCACTATAAGAGTAAAGAAGATCAATTCAATGTTATTGCACAACTATGGCTGAAACACAACGCCGACGTACAACGAACTTTTCGTCGCGAATGTTCGTAGTGGAAAATAGAACATAGCACCGTACATGAGAATGCGCACGACGAAATTCGTCCGACGTCGATTCGCGGCTATAGATTTATTTCTATTGTCGTCGCTGGTAGCAGCGGCAAAGTGTGAACCATTGTAACCATATGTTAAATATACTAAGATATTAAAATCGAAATAAAACAAAAAATGGTTGAGTTTTTTGTTTAAAAGTATTTATTCTGTTACTTGTAAAAATTTTACTTTAGTAAAAGCTATTTTCAACATTTTCTGTTTTTGTTAAATAGCCTTTTACTCGCTGTATTTAGTCTATGTTTATCTGCTCAATATGGTCACTCTATCAGCTGACATACAACTTGGTATAATCAGTTGATTTCGTTGCCTAGCTCTTATCTAAGTGTATTATTTTGGAACTGACTTGTGTCTGCTCTCAGAAATTTTACTTAAGAGCTCACACAAATTGTTTGACATAAATTATGAGTGTCTTCGAAAAGACAGAGAAAATGCAACATGTGGTGGGGTTGCCATCTTAATTCGAAAAGGAATAAAGTATTCCGAAATCCCAATAATAAAAACTGAATTGGTAGAAAACCTAGGGACAGAGGTTAGTGCTAAAAATAATATTAATATTAAAATACTTAGTATATATTTTCCTGGCTGTCGCAACAATAGCGAAATTAAAAGCAAATATAAAAGCGATCTTAAAATATTGCCTAGCTTAAATGGCAACTTTTTCTTGTGTGGAGATTTTAATAGAAAACATTGGCAGTAGAATTGCCCAAGAGCTTATGTATGGGGCAACATCCTTCACGAGCTAACAACCGTTTTTGATCTTGCACTCTGCTGACCATACGTATATCCGCCAACCCTAAAGTTGCTTCGGCCACACTCGACTTAGTTTTAACAAATTCGACAAATTTAATTTCACAACCAGTCGCCTTAGATAAATTCGAATCGGACTATCAACCAATTCTATTTAAAATGGCGTGCGAAAGTCAAAACAGTTTAGGTGACTATTTTGACTATTCAAAAGCGAATTGGAATTTGTTTAAAAATTTGATAAATAAGTCATTCAAAAACCTGAATACTGACATCGAAAACATCAACACGGAAACAAATGTCGACGATAATATCGATTTTTTCTCTAAACAGGCTAAAAGTGTATCTATGAAATTACCAGAAGCGATTTGGGAACTTATAAGGATACGAAATTATTTCAGACGGCAATGGAGCCGCTATAGACAGCTGTCTGATTTTCAAAGTCCCCAAAGCTATTCACGAGTGGTTAGAGAAGAGATATTTTTATATAGAAATAAGTTTTGCAATGAAAACCCAGCCACATTGGATGATAATGCTATTTTTTCTTCGCATGACGTTTTTTGCCAGCAACAAATCTTATGATTCAAAATCATCCGGTAGGCTGGAAAAATAATGTCAAACATCTAGGAATTTACTTATGTATGTAGATAAAAAAATAGTTTTTCACGGGCATTTTCAGCGGGTAGATAATAAGGCTAATGTCGCAATTCGAGTGTTATATCGGAAATCAGATTTGTGTTTAGAAAACAAATTATTAATCATAAAGGTCATATTCTAGGCAATTTTTTGTATGGCTGTCCAGTTTGGGGAAGCTGCGCCAAACACAAATTTGTCAGAACATGATACTTAGAATGATGCTGAATCTACCTTGGGACTATTCGACTACCAAGCTCTACGAGGAAACAAAGATTGAATATATTGCCGACAGAATAAAAAAATTAAACCAAAAATTCGAAATCAGTTGTGTTATGTCTGTGTACTTAATTGTCAACATCAGTATAACCTTTAAGATTATCCTCATATTGTAGTTTTGTACTTATGTATATGTATGCATGTGCCTTTATTTATACTGTCATATCGAAGGTTTTTCGTAGTTTTCCTTCGAAATAAACCATATTAAATAAAGTTGAGAAAGTTTTGTCTACACTGTATCATAATGTTTTAGAATTAAGAAAACGCATATTCTGTGAATTGTGTAATTACTAGATTAATTTATAACTGTTTTCTAGAATCAAAGAACATCTATCTATATACATATATATATATATATATAGTTGTGCATATTGTCTTTTAAATCATTGTCTCATTTCATCCTAATATGATTTGAAAAACCGCAAATAGACTTTGAGGACCAAAATCAACTAGAGAACATTTGCACTCCCATTTAATTTTATCCAATACAACTCGGTCGATTCTCTGTCGATTTAAGTAATTTTAATTTTTTATTCTCTATTATTTTTTCTTATATGGCACTACAACCGTGCGTCGGTTTGGGCCGAGCCCAAGCATGTTCTTCAGTGCTCGTGGGCGCACACCCATGGAGTATCATGGTAAAGTTAGGTTAGGTCGAAGTGGCTGCCAGCGATCATGCCACCACAACTAGGCTTTTGGTCGTTGAAAAACTCTGATCCTAAAAATTGTCTTCTTATCTTCCATAGCGCGAGATATTGGCAAGGAAAGTCCCTCACAAAAAGATTTTAATGACAGCTAATGCTGCAATTTTTTTTTTAACATTTTTAACACAAAATAGTTAAGATTTCATATTAATTTTTGTATTTTTATAATTTTTTTTTTATTTTTAATGAATTTCATACGTTTTTGGTTATTGTTTAACATTGAAAAAAATATTAATTTAATTATCTTTTCAAAACTGGTTCAAGCATGAAAATCGGTTCACCCATTCTGTTTTTATAGAACTTTTTATAATAAATAGTAGTCCTTTAAACCTTAAAAATCGGTTTTCTCAAAATTCTGACGTGCTACAGCAAAACGCCGAGACACGTATTTCTTTATTTTAAGCCTATTTTCATATTCTGTTAACATTTCTCATGTGTACCAACCACTGTCGTACTGTGTTATAAAAGGTTAGGTAATTAATTTGTTTTACGAAGTATGGAAAACGGGTTAGATTTTGTTAGCCTTTCTTAACCTTCCTTTACTCGCGCCAATTTTTGTAACACCTATCCTCGCGCACGGAGTCACAGACCGATAGTTTGTACCCCTACAACATATTTTTTTACTAAGAAGCCCAAAAACTATTACTGTTTTTTCAAAGTTTAGGATGCAATATTTAATTTATTAATTATTTTATTGACTTATAGTCTATCACTAATCAGTTTTCGAATTTGAGATTTTTTTCTTAAGTACTAGGAAAACAAAATTAAAGTGAACTTCTTTTTAAAAACAAAATAAACTTCTGAATAATAATAATAACAACATATCAAAGGACAAATTTATATATGTTCGACGTGGTTTTGAGTCTCTATGTTTCTAACACTTCGCCTAGTTGTGTTTGAGGCAGGAGATTTATTCCACCTTTTCTGTCCATATTTTCCCATATTCTGTCCATAAATTCCCAAACGATTCAATATCCAATAATAAATAATAAAAATTTAAAAATGGGTTAGCAAACAATTGGTAAATCACTTTTGAATTCTCATAAAAAGAAACTGAGAGTTTTTATTGAAAAAATTTACTAACATCTAAATCATTGTTTTTGCCATTTGCATAAATTCCAAAGGAAACTTTGATAAGCTACATATATGGATGGATGGATGTATTTGGGGTAGGCCGGAAAACCCAAACATGAGTTTACCATGCACTAAGACATTGTTGCCCATTGAACCTGAGAAAATGCTTATCCTCGTCCTTAAGGCAAAATGCGCATAGCGGATCGTCGATGATACCTATGGTGACCATGTGTTGTCCCATGGATTGTGCCCCGTAATCAGTCCTGTCAGAGCTCGCAGCTCCCTCCTCTTCTGGTTGAGGAGAAATTTCGCCACTCCTCTCTCTAACCTTTTCAGAAAGCACTTATTTTGCAGGAGTCAGTACTGCAACAACGGTCCTCATGAGCCTTGCTCATAAGTTCCCTGATGTACCTAACAGTTCCCGCCATACTTGACCCGGTCATTGGTTCCGGTTCAACTGGACAGTCCGAAGACCCGCGGTTTGCCAATTCATCGGCCAGTTCGTTACCTTGAACATCACAGTGTCCTGTCACCCACACAAGCTCAAGCTTATTCTGTCTTGCAACGGAGTTTAGCCTTAACTTGCATTCCGACTTTTGACGAAACACGAGTGGTTTACAAAGCCTTTAGGGTAGCTTGGCTGTCAATATAGACCGTAATATGGTATCCTCTTCAACTTTCGCCAACTATCCAGTCTGCTACTTTGAGTATTGCGAAGACCTCCGATTCAAATACCGTGTTCTCACCCAAAGCAGAGAAGCCTCTGAAGTTACCCTCCAGATGCCAGCCAGCTCCAGTCCCATTATCAGTCTTGGAGCCATCAGTGTAGAAAGTTTTTACCGAGCTCCCCAGAAGAGTATCTGGATCTCTCCATTCCTCCCTTGTAGGGAAGCTAACGGCGTACTTTCTCCCAAAGGAGACCCCCGGTATCATTTTGTCATTTGGGGCCAGAAGCAAAGTGTATTCCTCTCACACCCTTCCAAACAACTCCCTGTGTCCGAAGCTCCTGTCGTCGTGCCACAGACCGTAAGCATGCAGTCTCATCGTCTTTATTCCCTCCTCCTGGATCGCTGAATCCAAAGGTAGCAAATCCAAGACAGCACTAGCAGCCACACCTGAGGTTGTAGAGAGTCCACTACCAGGCACCACAAGAAAGGCGAGAGTACACCGCCCTAAGTGGATTCTCTCCCAACCTCTGCCTTGGTAGACAGGCCAGTTTCTTTTCGAACGGTCAGCAATCTTCTTGATAGCATGAAGCGAATCCATCTTACGATTGTTTCATCCACTCCATCCGGTCTGGCCGCAGAGCACATTGAGTCAAAAGTAGCGCTATCAAACGCCCCCTCAATGTCAGCAAATACTCCTATTGTGTATTCCCCTGCTTCCAGCCCCACTTCGATCTTTGTTACAAGATTATGCAGGATTTTCATTCTGGTATGCATGCTGGTGACTGTCCACCAAGACCCTTGATCTAATGTGCCTTTCGACCATACGCTCCAGGCTCTTTAGCATGAAGGATGCCAAACTGATCGGCCTGAAGCTTTTCGCCAAGGCATAATCATCCTTTCACGGTTTGGGAATCAAGATAACCCTGGATTTTTGACAAATCATAGAGATATAGCCATAGGCCAGACAAGCCCTAAAGATTCTCATTAGAGTCTCAATAAGCTTGTCTCCTCCACACTTTAGCATCTTCGGGTACACACCATCTGTACCAGGTGATTTGAAGTCGCCAAAAGAGGTTAGTAAAAACCTCACTGTTTCCTCGGACACCACCATTGATGATATGTACCAGTTTAATCTGGTGGCTCTCCCAGTCGTGTCATCCATTTCCATATCTCTACCTGTGTCAGGAATAAGCCTGCAACCCGGAAAGTGGGTTTCCAGGAGAGGGTTGTAAGTGTCCAGCAATGACGTGGTATAAGATCCATCAGTGTTCCTGAGAGAACTGAGCCTAACCGTAGGGTACTGTTGCAGTACCCTACAGAGCCTAGCCGACTCTTTCGTATTTTCAATATCACTGCAGAAATCTCTATAAGAGCTTAATTTACACGATCGAATTTTGCTCTTATATTCCTTCAGCACGACACGATATTCGGACCAATCTTCTTCCTTCCGAGTTTTTGACGCCCGATTTAGAAGTTTCCTGGATTTTTTTCGAAGCTTGGTAAGTTCGGCGTTCCACCATAGGGCCGCTTTTCCTTCCCTGCTTCTTCTCAGCGGAAATGTATCCTCAAAACAACCAACGAAAGTACTCGTTACCTTGTGGGTCGCCTCTTCTATTCTCTCTGGTATTCTCTCTTCTAGGAGCAACCCATATCTGCCCCAGTCCGCTTTTCGAGGATTCCGATCTTTTGGCATTTGACAAGTATCAGTATCTAGCCGGAACTTAATGTCCAATAATGCTTACACGCGGCCTGTCCGTCCCTCTGAATTGAAGGACATTACCTCAAGAAACGCTTTCAAGTCCACAGATGCGCCCACGGCATACCCATTGATCCTGAATTAGGATTAATTGGGGCCTACATATGTATATACTTTGATTTCAAAATAAAGCTTGAAGGTATATTTCTTTCAATATCTAACAATCCTGGACTACTTATGACGACACAATGGCTTTCGGCAAAATTAAAAAGTTGTTGGCAGAAGAAGCACTTGGAAAATTTAAAAGTTGTAAGGACATTTATTCGAGTATATGTAAACATGGTAGATATGTGTGTGCATATGTTAAGAGGTAACCACAACGAGCGAAATTATATGTCTATCGCATGCTCGTGAATGAGTACATATGTATGTATGTGCATAAACATGCAATTTATTCAAGCCATACACCAAACTCAAAACACGAAAACAAACCTTGAAATTCGAGAAAGTTCTGTGAAAAATGTATTTTGATTATTTTGAATGTACTTGCAAAATGCATTTTCGACTTTTTTACCTGTACCAAAACAAGTAAAATACTTAATTCACGGAAACATAAAAATATATGTTCATGTGTGCATTCTATGTATATGTATATATGTATGTAAGTATGTACATTGACGTGCAAAAAGTAGAAAAGGTGTATAAACACACATACACATACATACGAATATATTTACAATGGCATTTCAGTAGCAAAAAGTAATAGCTAGTATATGAGATGGTAGGAGCCAAAGTGGCGGTCTTACCCTAAATTCATCGCTAAATTTTAACACAGCGATGTTCTAGGAAACTTAGAACTGAATAACTCACATACCTACATATATATATGAATCGAGCAGTTGTGCGCAAAACCGTCTCATAAGAAAACAACTCCAGCTTTTGTTGAAAACAACAACGATTTTAAAAGGAAAATTTTCTTCGTTTCTAGCCCACAACCTATTGACAACTTGCTTACTTTCTTCAGTTATGAATTATTTTACTGCTGGGTAGCCATTACATTGTTATACCCGAGCGTACTTGTATACAAGGGTATTATAACTTTGTTCGCATAACGGTTGTTTGTAACAGCAAAAAATAATCGAGATAGATATAGAAATACATATATACATATACTAAAATTATCAGAATGAAAATGGTAATCGATTTAGCCCTGACTGTTCATCCGTCCATTCGTTTGTCCGTGGTTACAATAACTTGAGTAAAATAGACATAGATTGCTCTTTGGACAGGGTAGGTTGGTATTAAAAATGGTCAAGATCGGCCAATAACAATATAATTGAGCGAAATTCGGTATTTGGAGCGATTTTAATTTTTAATTTAATTTATTAATAAAAATTTAATATTTAGAGAGATAGTTAATTAAGAAACTTGATTGGTTTGAAATTTTGAAAAATGGGCGTTACCACACCCACTTATAAATAAACGTATGTAGGTATCTCAATAACGATGAAACCCGACATCTCCACAGAAAATAGCTGATGTTCTAACATCAGTCATTATGTCAGGAAAAAAGTAAAAAAATTTTTGTCAATTTTTATGTGTGGACAGTTTAATACTACATAGCAGCGATTTGAAACAAAGAAACGGGATTTTTATGAAATTATGGGCACCGAATTTAGCCTTTCTTACTTGTCCTTTTCTAATCTCACTGGAAGATATGATTTTTTTTTTGTTTTCATAAAAAGACTAGTCGTCATTTACGTGTATTCGGGTATAAAAGGGTACAATTAGTCTCTGCATAGGACATGCTCGAACACTTCATTCCATTTAAAAGAAAAGAGCTTGACTTAGTCGATTTACTTTTGCGACTATTCCCGGCTAGGTAAATAAATGCGCATTAGGCATTTTATTGATCCCGGGATTTTCGAGATCTGTAAACATAATCTCAGGACAATTCCGGAATCTCAAATTTCAGGAAGTTTGGGTTCGTAATTTTTAATTTTTTCAAAAAAAATATAACACCTCTGTAATCGTCCTATTATAGTAGTATTCAAAATGACATTAACACTAGTATAACAAAGAAGAAGACTTTGTTGTAATTCGTGTATTTTCAATCACAAAAAAAATAAACGAAAATATACCAAAATCCAAATCAAAAATAAAAAGGGTTTTTTCTCTGCTGAATTATTTGTATAAAACATGTTATTGCCAAATCTGAAAATTTTGAATATTTGTATACGTTTGATAATCTAAAAACAACACAGTAAATATAATATAAAAATCAAGTAAAAGTTAAATACATCACCCATTCCATTTTGAGCAAGGCCGAATTATTACTTCATTTGATCAAAATGCGATCTTAAAGAAATTAAAGCATTAAGTGTGTTGTCCTCCCACCTGGACTTTAATTATATGATATTAATTACTTTTATCAAACCTCCTGAAAAATTGTATGCCATTCAATTGGTGGGCACTCGCTCTTTGAAACTCGATGAAATTTATCTTTGAGTCTTACTGTCTTATCCATTTTAACAACATTCTCGTAAGTGCTTTTAACATCGCTTTCATAGCTCCTTTATAATGGCAAAATTAGAAGCTTCAGAAAGTCATATATGTACATACATTATTTGGATTAAATAAAAGTGTAAACATCTGACAAGATTGTTCTTCGTTGTTTGATTCTTGAAACAAGTTTATTGAAAAAAATTATTACTCAAAGTAGAATTCTTAATTTTTATTTTCTCAGCATAAAATTTAAAGCGATGCCTTATTTAAACAAGTCACATTAGAGCACATTAAACTTCAACAGTAGCTTTGACTGGGTGGAGCTGTTTTAACATTATAGTGTTACAAATATTGTTTTGTTTCGCCTTTTGAAATTCAAAATTTTATAAACTTAAATTTCTATTAAATTAATTGTTTTCAACAATCCCGTTTTTGAGTAGACTAATAGACCGGGATGTCGGGATCCCTGGATTGACCTTCCTCATGCGCATACATATAAACAACTCATGTAAACATACTAAACTCAGTTTACATAAGTATTATAGCACAACTACATATTGAAGCATTTACACAATTCTTTAAAAAAATTTTTAATAAAAACTATCGTCCATTCTTTCATAAAAATCCGTTATTTAAACTTTACATAAAATGTACAGTGTTTTACCAAAAATATCGAAATTTCGAACTTTAAAAAAAGTTTAAACTTTCGGTTTTGCAGTTGTGTGGCTCATTAAGTTCTAGTAAGGGAAAGTGCAATTTGCACGGATTTTTGAAATTTTTTTTAATTGCCAAATTTCCTTCAAATAACACCAACCCGCAATTATTTTTTATGTGAAGGGAATAGTGAAACAGAGTCAGTACTTTGTAGGTACTTGAAATTTGCACATTATGTAACTAAAATTAAATGAGCAATGCAACTTGATACCCCAAAAAAACCCTAAACATATTTTTCATAAAGTTCGAAATTTTGATGAAAATTTGATAACCATTATATATTTAGTATAAAGTATATAAAATGGGTTTTAATGGTTTTTGTTACAGAATGAATATGTTTTAATGTTAGGTAGGAAGTGTGATGCAATTGTACAAATTGTGTAAACCCAAGGCAATACAAGTCTGTTATGCCAAGTTTCGTAGCATAAGCTAAGTAATATCGAACAAATCGAATGTAATCGTGCTAATCTATTGCTGGTTCCCACTTCACGTGCTTGCAATCTGACTTGTATGCAATAGTTTTTCATTGTCATTCCCATTGAGCCAACTTTTGTAAGTAGCGAAATAGCAAATTTAAACATACATATGTGTATATGTACATACATGAGTTATTTGCAAAAGTTTTCAAATAAAATAAAAATGTAACACCAATATAATAACTACATACGTGAAAACAAAATCAATTGTTTATTATTTTTGCGCACACGCTAGATTCAGTTATTCAGTATCAAGTTCTCATATATACGTTTTGTGGAATAAAGAGTTGTTTTCTTATTGTTTTTAATATTTTTTTTTTTTGATTTATTAGAAGTGCGAAAGCATAAAAAAATATTAATCAAGATTATAAAACACATGTCTAAATGCTATAAAACCATAACTTTTTTGGTGACCGTTTGGAAATAATTTGTCATTTTTTACTGAGTACATAAAAAATATATAATTGTGTTTTTTATTCTTTCAATTGAAAGTATGAATTTTATCTCTGGAAGGGCTGAACAAACTTTTTTATTTTGTTGTCTTTGAAATACAATAAATTTTTTTTTAATCTAACGAATTAAATAAAAAATTGCATGAAGATAATGTTCAGCATTGTAAACTTTTCTATTTAAATTTTGCTACAGAAGAGATTCTGTTACGTTTTGCCCTATTTTAAATTATTTAAAATTTAAATAAAACAATGCAATCTGAGTTCCAAATCAAATGTATATCAAACGATTAAAATACAAATATATAAAAAAAATTTATTTATTAATTAGATATTACAGAGAAAATTAAAAATCAAAATTGTCAGAGCATCAAACAGGCATCAGCTATATAAAAATCGGTAAGATCAAAAGCGACGTGTTTGTTGTTTGTGACTTAACTCGAATTCAATAAACAATCTTAGTCTCTAATAGAGACAAAAGTCACAATTTTAGACTAGTTGACATTCATTAGTTTCAAAATAAAGCCTCTAGTCTGAAAATAAAATCTCAAAAAAATGTAAATAAAAACAAAAAAAAACCTGAAAGCGAGGAAAAGCAATAGCCTCTAGCCCTTTTTTACATTTCAGATGATACGAAGTTACTGAATTCGGGCATTAATCTCCTATATCACTTTGTAAAAGAGAGTGAAGATAGTACTTTCACGAAAGCGCCAATGTATGCCGCTTCACTTAGGTCTTTTATTGACTAGGTTTGTCGGTTGGAACATTTTTAATTTGAATTTAAATTAGGCAGAAATCGCAAACAAAATCCTCTAGCGTTTTACTGTCACTTACAGGCCTAACATGAATTCCTTCGGAGCTCCCGACGTGAGCGGATATTTTTCACGGAAGTAATTCAAAATGTAAAAGTGTTTATTATTGCTGTAGGGCATACATCTTAATTTTTTTTTCAACAGGTCAAGCGCATCCTCTAACCGGAGTTATTATAAGACTAGTGAATATGATGAAGGAGCGGGCAGACATTGCGCAAGGTTTTTCAAATACCCCGTGCAGCTGAAAAGTCTTGGGCCTCCAGTTAAGGATACGACTTTCGATAAATATATGCACAAGGCAGTGGTGTTTATATTCAATTATAATATAAAATAAAACTTCAACAGCTACCACCTGGAAAAAAGTAAATAGGCAAAAATGTTTGCTAGTTTGTTGAATTTTTATAAAAAGTAGAACAATATTTTGTTTGCTATGTACAACGGAGCCGTATCTAAACAAAATTGAACCCAGAGCAACGAGAAAAGAAAGAGACCACATACACACGTTCAATAATTTCGAGGACATGGTAAAAAGGATTTACTCGTTAGAAACGTCTACTTGGGGTATCGCGCCTGCACTTTTAATAAAAAAGATTTCACAATGGAACCTATTTAATTATTTTTAGTATTTAAATAACTATTGCAAACTTTGCCTGTGAAAATATATGCATTTTCTTTCAATTGCTGTCAAAAAAGTAAACAAAAAACCGCTGAATTTCATGAAAAGAGTTGGTAACACTCATTTGAACAAGGCGTAACAGTTTGCAACGCAAACTACGAAACTACCCGGCGCTGTTGAGCAAAATTATTCAAACACGGTGGAGAAGAGTTGGTAAAACGCATGCATCAGCTTATATGCAGAGTATGGTCGGACGAATGCATGCCAGCTGATTGGAATCTAAGTGCACTTTGCTCAATCTTCAAGAAGGGTGATACTGCAATTCAAAGCCACTTTCGACAGCACAAAAAGAAGGTGCCTTTATGCCGCAATGTCTGAATTTCTCTTCCCCGCAAAACCTATGCCACTATGTAAACAGACGTTGAGCAACACCACGAGCTCCGTCAGGATTGGGAAGGATCTCTTCAAACCTTTTGATACCAAACGAGGTTTCAGACAGGGTGACTCTTTGTCGTGCGACTTTTTTAACCTGATGTTGGAGAAGATAATTCGAGCCGCAGAACTTATTTGATCAGGCACCCTCTTTTATAAGAGTGTGCAGCTGCTGGTGTACGCCGATGACATTTACATCATCGGTCTTAACGCAGTTAGTTCTGCCTTCTACAAACTGAATAGAGAAACAAAGCGAATGGGTCTGGAGGTCAACGAAGGCAAGACGAGGTATCTCCTGTCATCAAATAGACAGTCCGCACATTCACGGCTGGGATCTAACATCACTGTTGACAGTTATAACTAGAGGATCTACTTGCCAACAAGTACTACTTCGGACTGAGTAGGCAATTGAACAGTAAGGTCCTGTCTCGACGGACAAATCCCACACTCTAGTGGGAGCCGCTGGTGGTGGAGGAGAAAAAGCCTCCTCTGCGTTGGAAAGACCAAGTGGTAAAGGACTTAGCTAATCTAGGTTTTTCCAATTGGCGCCAACTAGCGAAAGATAGAAATTACTGGCGTGCTATGTTGACGTCAACCAAAATTGGCTAGGTGGTAATCGAGCCAATTAAGTAAGTAAGGAAATACTTAACTAGTAGTGTTTACCATTGTTACTCGTATCAACAGCACAATAAAAAGATCCAGTTCAAGGACTAATATAATGTAGACTATCTTCATTTTGCGGTATCTAAACATCTATGACATTGAGATATAATCTTTACCCTGTTTTATGGGCCTGGTGGAAGGCTGTGGAGGTGGACTTTGAGACAGTTAAATCAATGGTAAGAATGATAAGAATGCAATATAAGTTTCTCTTTTAATGGCACAAGTTGTAAAAATTACAAAAGCATGTTATATTGCTCAAATGAACAAAGTATCGATAAAACGAACAATTTAATTTTATACTAAATATGTACTGATTCTTGTTTATCTAATAATAATAATAATTTTGACTCTTCCACTATATAACTCAGTGTTTGGCCGAGCTTCCCCTACCATTTGTAGTGTGCGTTTTTATATTCTACCATAAATGGAGGGACCTACAGTTTTATGACGACTTCCAACGGCAGATGTATTTATGAAAAGCGTTTATATGACAGAAATACCCTTGGGGGTTTGCCATTGTCTGCCGAGAGGTGACGGCGATTAGGAAAAAACATTTCTATGATTTTGATTTGGCTTGCCCTGGCAGAGATTCGAGTTATAGCACGCACGGGTACCCACTAAACCACAGTTGCGTTGCATCAAAAGTCAAGTTTGAGTAAATAATTAAGAGAAATATATCGATACACATTCCTGTGTGTACATGCTCACACAACCTTCAGAAATTTTAAATTTCATAGAAATCTAGTTTCTTTGTTTAAAAACGCTTCAAATATAAAATTTTTCTCAATTTGTTCCGAAAGAATATAAACAAGGCAGTCGGGTTTTGTGTTGCAAATTTCTTGGAGATGGTCAAGTCAAAAATAAGTTCCAACGGTCAAAATATCTTTTTTAAAAAATGCTACAATTTTCACTGCGCTTAACTAATCATTACTTAAATCGCCAGTTAAGAAAAGTAAGTTTTTTTTAAAACAAAATGTTGTTTGCAAAGACGGAATTTCTTTTTAATAATCAATCCTTGGGTGTACGTTTATGTATGTATGTCTGAAGATGTTTAATTTAATTTTTGAATTAAAAATGAGCCCATTTGTTGGCACTACAGCTGTTGCGCTGATACACTTGTTTCTTACATGCTTTGCAGTGAGCATGGTAAGTAGACAATGAATCATCTACAATAGAAAAGCAACAACAGTTTTCTTTAGTTTATATAATAGCGCCGTACCTTAACAAAGGATTTAGCGAAATAGTTTTGCACGTAGTTGTCAGCATTCGGGAGGAGCGCGCTGTAACTTTGGTTTTAGTGCTCAGAGCTTTATGAAATTTAAAACTTGAATTTTTCCGACAAAAACAAGTGAATATAACCCCTTAAACATTGGTCAACCATCTATAATAAGTTTGAAGGTAAGTTCAGCTAAGAAAATCTTAAATTCGACATCTCAATATTCGCAAAACAAGCTTTGAACCTTAATTTCTTAAAGCAGATATTCTCATAAAAATTTGGAATAGAGCGTACTTGTACACAAGGGTATTATGACTTTGTTTGCATAACGGTTGTTTGTAACAGCAAAAAATTATCGAGATAGATAAAGAAATATATTTATATACTAAAATCATCAGAATGAAAAGAGGAATCGATTTAGCCCTGACTGCCGGCCCGTCCGTCCGTCTATCCGTGGTTACAATAACTTGAGTAAAAATTGAGATATCTTAATGAAATTTGGTTCATAGATTGCTCTTTGGACAGACTAGGTTGGTATTGAAACTGTTCAATAACCACGCCCACCTCCCATATAACGGAAGTTTTGGAAAAACTCAAAAACACCGTTTTTTTGGTATCTATTGCAGCAAATCAAGTAAAACTTGGTATTTGGAGCGCTTTTGAACTAAGAAATTTGGTATTTATGAAATTTTGAAAAATGGGCCTGCCACGCCCACTTAGGAAAAAATTTCTGTATCTCAATAACGATGTAAGGTATCGTCACAAAATTTGGTGAACATATTGTCCTTGATATCACTAGCATCACCGTCAAAAATTTTTGAAATCGGACCATAACCACGTCCAACTTCCATATAATGGAAATTTTGTATAATGCAAAAAAATTCGTTTTTCAGTATTTATTGGAAAAAATTGAGTAAATTTTAATACTTCGGTTTAGTCGAATGTAGCTTTTCTTACTTGTTTGTTTATATAAAAGTCAAAAATAAGTATTTTTTGAATATAAATTAAAAAACATACTTCAAAATAATTGTTATGTAGAAAGTTTGTTTGGCAATACCAGTTTTAAATTATATTTCATTTTTATAAAAGTCATGAACAAATAGTAATTTTTGTATTAAAAATTAACTTAATTCAGAGAACAATTGATTAGAGTCCTAAACTAAGCTTAGACTAGGCTCAGCAGCACACAGATTTTAAAAACAAACTGCAATTCGTTAAGATTTATTTTTAAGAAACCTAGAACAAAAATGTATAAGCTATTCAAATCACTTAACTAACATTTAATAAAGTGATATCATTTATTAAATTATTATTTCATAAAAAAAATCAAAAAATTAACTCCTCAATTTGGCCCCAACGAACAAGAAGAGGAAATATAAAATACTTAAAAAATATACTCTAGGGTAAAATAAAAAGTGCAAGGAATATAATACAGAAATATGAAGAGGTGAAAATATGCTTAATGCAGAAATAATACGTTAGGCACTTAAAAAAGTGGAAAGTAAATTGCAAAAATGTTCGAAATTTTAAGTATCTGCCAGGATTTAACAAATTAATAAACTTCCATCACTTTCAAAACTTTACTTGGGACAATTATTGCGACTTTTCAAAAGTTTTTGCCCACAGTGAAGTGAATAAATATGTGAATAAATAGTTGGAATTTTGATTTAAATGATTTTACTTAATTTGACTAATCCTCATGCGTAAGCACACAAGCCAGCGTACAAACCAATCAATAAACGAAAAAAAGTCATAGATATTTCAACAAAACTATAAAATCTATTTAATATGCACATTTATAGTATTGACTTTTCTATCCCACACTTTCTTCGCGTTTTCTTCGTGTTGGCTCAACATTCAACCACACATTATGCTAACGCGCTAAGCTAATTTAGCGGCTAATTGCTGTGATGGCGTAATTAACGCAGCATTTAATAATGCACACATTTCTTTTATTTTCACATATTTTCTTTTATGAACAACCGCAATAGCTGAACTATAATTAACCCATTCGTTTGCAAGCACCTGGAAATTCTCAATGCATTCCATAGAGTTTAATTGAAATCGTATGTGTTTGTGTTTATGTTTCTAAGATGTATTTATTCTAAATACGTACTTGGAATGTTATAAATATGCCATAAATTCTCATATATATACAAATATATATATGATAATACCTAAATACTAGGTACTTGCTGGTGCATATCGCACACCTTCTTTAAAAATATACAAACTCATTATTTATTAGTTTTGACATAAGCGTTTGTTCTAGTCTGTTTCTTAAACCAAGTATTGTTTTTACAGTAGTGATGACGACTACACTCTGAAGTCGAATTATTGACTCAAAAAATATTCAAAGCATAATTGTTTGTTTTATTTAAATCCGACCTTGACTTAACAAAATTTAATACAATATCTACATAGCTGACATTCAACAACAAAGTAAACAATTATCTACATATGTATATACACTGCGAGTAGTGCGTTGCAAAGGCAAAAACCAAATTTACCCTAGTCACATAATTAAATTTAATTACACTTTGTTTATTTTGGTTTTTTTTTTTAACAACAATTTCATTTTTTTATTTAGTTCATTTTTGCAGAATATATGGGATATAAAAATACAAGTGCCGATAATGGTTGCGCAATTGTGACTCGATTTATGTAGTTTCGATAGATTGATGAATTTTTAAATAATAGCCTTTTCAGAATTGGGTAAGCCAATTAAGTATCTCTGCATGTAGCAGACAAATAGTATCTAGTATAGTATATAGTACCCCCCACTGGCGTAAACGTTCAATGAGGACTACTCGAAGGATGGGTTAATCCAGAAAATCTACAATAGAAAGATTTAAATAATACCTGTGTAATAAATTTTATTAAATTTAAATAAATTAGGCATATAGATTTAAAAGTCAAATTAGCCATGATCGACAAGATATTTCTTAAAGGAATAAATATAGACAATAATGCCACAGTGCGTATGAGCGCCGTGAGGTAAAATATTTTTATTTTACTTTTTAAGCCAAAACTCATGATTTTATAAATATTATATAAACAAAATTTCCAGCCAAAATCGTGCCTGTGTGTGTACTTTTTACGTCAACCAAAGTAATTTCAAGTTGAATAATTACATTGTATATTCATAGTCGATTAACACTAAAATTCTTACCTCAAATCGCGGGAGACTTCATATCAAAGTCAGAAATTAAAGATAAAATATATTTAGTATTCTGACTCCGTTCACTTATGCAAATATACGAATGTGTGGATAAATTAATTTTCCACAAATCAGCTAATTTAAAATTTTTGGTATATTTTTCCTTTGCACCCACCGTCTGCGAGGTCCCAATTCGAACTTATTCGCAAATATAAAGCAACCATTTATGTATGTTGAGCAGTCATGCGACAAATTCTTCTACATACAAACGTACATTGAGTTGAACCTTCAGTGGTAGTGAGTGAAACGCATGCTAGTCTCGGGCTTGTTGAGTTCAAGCGCGAAAGTAGCGCAGAATTCTACACAACTAACAGCTGAGATTAAAACCGCATCAAAACTCATTTGAACTGATTTAAATTTGAATTATACCGTCGAGATTGTCAAGGATATAATGACTACGCATAGTGTATTCGAATTTATGTTTCTATAATCTTAATTATTTGTTGTAAAATTGCTTGTAACATAATGTCACGTACGTAAGTACAAGAAAAATGTTTTTAAAGTCTCCACTGAATTTAATGTTAAGTATTAAGTTTAACAAAGGATTCGCGCGCCACTGAAAATTAATATACAAATATCTTAATTAATTACTGCTAGTGCAAAACGATGACAGTCCATCAGTTGGTGCAGCAGTTTATAACCGAATTTCTCTATTATGTAGAATTATGGAGCAAATAAACGTTTATGATAGTATTTGTTGTTACTGTTGATTTTAGTGCAACCAGTGTACATAAATGGATGAGTGTCAGGAGCGGATACAGGGGGGTTGTGGGAGTCCGGATCCCCCATCCAAAAATATCAGAACCTTACACGCAGATAAATGTAAATGTACATAACAGTTCATCTATCATGATTGTCAATCACAGCGGCCAGAATTAGGGAATAGGCAGCACTTAATTTAAAAAATAATAAAGGATTAATAAATGTTTTGTTAGTCTATTAAAATCCCGGGATTGTTTAAAACAATTAATTTAATAAAAATTTTAATTTATAAAACTTGATCATAAGTATCTTGCTTCAAGGGCGAATCAAAGCATTATTTGTAACACTAATTGATAAAACAGCTCCACCCAGTCAAAGTTACTGTTGAAGTTTAATGTGCTCTAATGTGGCTTATTTAAATAAGGCATCGCTTTAAATTTTATGCTGAGGAAATAAAAATTAAGAAATCTACTTTGAGTAATAAATTGGTTAATAAACTTGTTTCAAAAATCAACCAACAGAGGACAATCCTGCCAGATGTTTACACTTTTATTTAATTCAAATAATGTAAATAAATTTCTAAATCTTCTAGTTTTGCCATTTTTAAGACTATCTATGAAAGCACTTACGAGGATGTTGTTAAAATGGATAAGACAGTAAGAATCAAAGATAAAATTCATCAAGTTTTAAAGAGCGAGGGCCCACCAATGGAATGGCATGCAATTTTTTAGGAGGTTTGGTAAAAGTAATTAATATTATATAATGGGGGCGATACAAAATGTATATGCAACAAATTAAATTCCAGGTGGGAGGCCAACACACTTAATGCTTTTGATCAAAAGAAGTAATAGCTCTGCCTTGCTCAAATTGGAATGAGGGAGGCATTTAATATTTACTTAATTTTTATACCCGAGCGTACATGTACACAAGGGTATTATAACTTTGTTCGCATAACGGTTGTTTGTAACAGCAAAAAATAATCGAGATAGATATAGACGTATATATAGGTACTAAAATTATCAGAATGAAAAGAGGAATCGATTCAGCCCTGACTGTCTGTCCGTCCTTCCGTCTGTCCGTGGTTACAATAACTTGAGTAAAAATTGAGATACCTCATTAAAATTTGGTACATATGTAACCACGACCACCTCCCATATAACAGAAGTTTTTGCAGCAAATCGAGTGAAATTTGATATTTGAAGCGATTTTGAAATAAGAAATTAGGTACTCAATGTCACTGTTATCATCGTTAAAAATTTTTGAAATCGGACATTAACCTCGCCCACCTCCCATATAACGTGAATTTTGAAAAATCCAAACATTTAGTTTTTTCTTTATCTATTGGAACATATAAATCTAAATTTGATGTTTAGAGAGATATTTAATTGAGAAACTTGATTTTTATGAAATTTTGAAAAACGGGCGTTACTACGCCCACTTATAAAAAAACGTCTGTAGGTACCTCAATAACGAGGTAAGGTGTGGTCACAAATTTTGGTGAACATATTGTCCTTGATATCACTAGCATCAACGTAACAAATTTTTGAAATCGGACCATAACCATGCCCAACTGTCATATAACGGAAATTTTAAAAAATGCAAAACAGTTCGTTTTTCAGTATTTATTGGAAGAAATTGAGTAAAGTTTAATACTAGCAGCGATTTGAAGCAAAGTAACGGAGTTGTTATGAAATTATGGGCAACGCCCACGATTTAGAAAATACAGAGGTTGCGCCTTTCGCAAACCGCTATTCGCTCTCATCAAATTTGACAGAATCAGCTGTGTATGCAACGTCAAAGAACGCGGTTAGTTTTGTTTGTATGTTTGTAAGCATACAATTGTTTGTGCTTAAATTCAATGCTTAAAAGCAATTTTATTTAAAATTAAGTTATTAAACTTGAAGTGCGCAGTGTTAAGTGTTAAATCACTAAGTCTATTAATGATACGGGGCTATAAAACTTGCTAAAAATTATGTGAAGGTGTAGCTGCGCACTTGGTTGCAAGTTAAGCTTCTTGTGTTTCCTAATGTTACTCTGCCGTGTTTTTTTAAAGATCTCCAATTAAATACAGAGCATAAATGAAGTTATTTGAATATAAATATGTTGCATAGAGTGCCGAAATTGGTAAAAACTTTAAAATTTAGAAATCCTAGCAGAACCTAACCTCACATTTTTGTTTGCAATTTCTTCCGATTCTCAGTAAAACCATGTTCGTGACGTTGCACTCATTTTGCTTCACATCATTTTTCGTCGGGAAGGCGCAATCTTGTATTCTATCGTTCTTGGGCAACGCCCATACTAAAATATATCGCAAGGGTATATAAAAATCGTTTTCGCCCGAATTTAGCTTTTCTTACTTGTTTATATAAATAATTAAGCAAAGAAAAAGCCGGTGTATTTTCAATTTTAAATATATGTAAATAAATTATGATTTATCAAGAACCAGAATCGGGCTGTTAATATTGATTTTAAACAGTAATTCAAAATAATTTTACTTTATATGCGTTGGCTGTACCAAATATGTATGTACTCTTAGGTATATTTGTACTTGAAAAATAAATTACTTTGTGTGTTGGTCAAATGTTTATTTATTTGGGATTGAAAAGAACAATGAATATATACATGAATTACAACAGAGTGTTCTTTCTGGTTATATTAATGTTATTTTGAGTACTATTATAATAGGACGATTTTAGACGTGTTAAATTTTTTTAACAAATTAAAAATTACGAATCAAAATTTCCCGAATTTCCCTAGAATGTCCAGGGATTACGTTTTCACATTTCGAAAACTCGGGATCAATAAAATGCCAAAAATTTACATCCCTAGTATGTACGAGTATATGCTTATATTCACACAAAGAAAGTTTAATGACACATGGGGTATGGTAATTTAATTTGTTTCTGTTTTTTTTTTTTTTTTTGCATCGCTAAATGTCAACCGCTCTGTCTGTTGCTAACTTTCACGTTGTCCTTAGTTACACGTCATGTCAAGTACAATGCTTGTCCTTGACTGTATTCGTTGATTCAAAACGGACAAAAGGTCTGCATATCTAAACTCCGAGGTACAGTGAGGCTAGCCAACCAACGAGTATGATTATAATCAAAATATACAATAAGCGTGTTAAACATGACGAGGAGTTAATTTTGTTTTTCTTTGTAGCATTCCAAATACTTGAAAAGTGTCGGCAACAGTCCAAGCTAAGTAGCAACGTCTGGGCCATCTTGTTTATGTTACGGTTATATGCAACAAATATACTTATGCACATTTATATTTGCCAATAAGCTGCAAAATAAATTGGCAACAAATGTGCTACAAATTAGTGATTAAGCCAAGTGCACTAGCAAATTCTGTAAATAAATGTTGGAAAAAAAATTGACTACAAAGTGAAATCAAGCCAATTCCTTTCGGAAATTATTAACCAATTCATATTTGTATTGTTATTTAATTCTATTGATTTTTGTAATGTAAATGTGTAAATAGTTGGTTGCAAGGGATTGAAATTTCTTAAAGTAATTTTACGTTTTTATGGTGAGCAGTACAGTTATATTTACTCGGAAAAGCAAGTCCCATTTCAAACAAAGTTGCTTTAATCGAGCAATTCAAATCTCGCCAAAAACTCAGAAATAATTTACGTAACTCAAAAATGCTTTAACATTAGACAAATGCGCAAAACCTCGTATGGTACATTTACGGGTTCATACAATTACGAATAATTTAAGGTAGGATCCTTCGTGAGGTTTAGCTATTATTATCACAAACATTTTTCTAAGGGGAGCGAAATTAAAAAGATTGTTAAGTTTTAAACGATTAGTGAAATGGTTCTACGATTATTTTATTTTTTCGTAAAGAAGAAGAATTTGGAGTCCAAAATAACACAGCGCGCCATGATTTTGAGTAATGGCATGTCAAATATACAACGGTAGATGTATGGACTTCCGAGGGGTGACCGCTATTATAAAAAAAATCCTTTTCTATGATTAAAAACTCAAGGGCATATCAAATTATAGCACCCACCGCTAGGCACTCGACCACAGCGGCCACGAATACATTAAAAAAAAAGGTTTTAAAATTTTTTTTGTTGCTTCCAAATTTGCTTTTAATTGTTAAATACACACACTATAGGTCTGCAGGAATTAAACGTCTTACATTCCAGTTTACTTCGTTTCAAATTTTTATTAGTTATAAGTACGCTTGATACTCTGTAAAAGCTTTAGTATTTAAAATAAAAATAAAAATTTATAAAAATTATGCCGTTCGAATTCAACTTAAAACTGTTAACTGTAAGAAAGAAAAAAAAATTATATAATAATATTAAATTGATTACTATGATTATTATTATTTCCTCCGGGATGTGGGACCACTTCTGTCGGTATATCTGAACTGACACCCAAATTAACCGGTTCGTCAAGTCAATGCTTCACACGCTGGAGCCGTCTCCCTTTATCAATAAATTTGCTCTCCTCATTATAAATTTTCCCCCCCTCGGAACCCGACGAAATCTGTCTACCTCGGCATAGACTGCTTACCTATTCTATCAGCATCACTCTCATAAACACTTTAACCGCATCTTTCGACTTTGTAAGGTATATTGACGCACACGCATGCGTTATACGGAAAAGATTTGATTACAAAAACACTGATTGAACGTTGAAGTCAATAATTTTTCTGTGACCTATTACATTTGTCGCTGTAGTGCATAACTATTCGTTTTGAGCTGGGTTACATTTGTGGTAAGCGCAGTTATGAACGCGACATTTCCTAGTCTGAACACAGCTGTACAGCTGCTTCTAGACTAATGTTCGACGTGTCTGGGAAAGATGAAATTGTTTGTGAAGTTCTTGCACAAAAGTAACAAGAAATACCAATATTTTGAATAGCTAGGAGAGATTATTATTCCACAAATGTGTTATCCAGTAAATTTCAGACAAAACATTGTGTGTCTAAAATAAAGTGATTGTATGGCATGCCTAATGTTCTGTGTAACAATATCACACGTGACTCGACTTTGGAATTCTCTTCCCCAAAGTTTGATATATTTAAGTAACATGAGCACATTTAGACGCGACCTCAGAGATATATTAGTATTAGTTGAGATAATAATAATACATAAGCAACTTTTATTCTTATACTTGATTCTTTTCCTTCAGTCATATTCGTAGTTTTTAATTTATATGTAGATATTCTAATTTTATTTTCCGATATACATACATATATGTTGTGACTAGCACTAATAGTTACATATAAAGTTTAATTTGCTATGTTAGGATTGAATTTACAATAAATATGGTTTCTTTCCATCAAAAATATGCAAAGGGGAATTTTTTTAAATAAATCTCAAACGTTCAAACTGCCCATAAATATATATCTTTTGGCTTTCTTCACCAGACTCCTTGGATGGCACTTTGCTATTTTAGTTTTTAATGTTATCCAATATCAAACACGTACAACGTACATATCGCTCACTAAATGTAAAAGAATAAGAATTTAAAAGAAATTAGGACGTTACCTTGGTATAAGCTACTTCGTAAAAAACATGGCCAACAAATGCAACGATATTTTTCTTTATGATTTATCTTATTCAACTAAAAAAGTTTTATTAAAAATTAAGCTAATTTGGTATTTTACACAAGTATTTAAGTTTCAAAAAATATTTTAACAATTATCTGTTTGCATGTTGATATTGCTTGTTAATTGGTTTTAAAGACAAATTTATAAATTGTACGATGCGCTAGTAAGTACTTGTATTTCAAATGCTTTTGAATTATGAAGAGACATCTGTGTAATATTCTATTATGTAAACAATAAGGATGTGTACTATAATAATCCGCTTAATGGTTTTTCTTTTGATATTGAAACAGCTAATTAGAACAGTAATTGAATCGTGTACAATTAGCGAACTGGGAAAGGACTACGAAATTAATAACGAAATGCTTACGGGTTTTTAGAACGAGGATTATGATTTTAATGATGGAGAATAGGTAAAGATTTTATGTAAAATTCATTTGTAGCATTCAGTGCAGTATTTACACATTCAGTGACCGATGTGGTCGAATATGTAGCGGTACGTGATGTATCCCTTCATTTGTGGACGCACACCAAAAATTATAGTGTAATTAATTACCAACATTATATTATAATTATATACACTTTTACATATTATTACACACAACATTGGCGTTGACTACTCCCAGCTGTAAGCAGTTAAATATATGAACATCAAAAATGATTGCTAAATGACAGTTTATTACACAAATACAATGATGTGTGTAAGTGATTACTACCGAATACATACTCGCAGAAATATTTTATTAAATAAAAAAATATAAATGCGCTTACAAAAGCTTATTGCAGAATCGCTATTTAGTATAACATTTTTTGCATATCTTCACTGGAGTGTGGGATATGTACGTACTTACGAAAGGAGAATTTCTAAAAAAAAATAGCGAAAGGAGAAAAGAGCTACATGTTTGCGCTGAAAAGCCCATATGGGGGAAAAATATTAATATTATGTAAACACTCTGAGAATGCAATCGAATTAAATGTATTGTGAACTGTATTGTAAATTTTTTGAAAAAAAAAATTTAAAATATATTGTAAAAAACCTCTTTGCGAATATTTTTTTCGACACTATATGTATTTTACTTACATAGTTGTGTTTTTTTTGTCTGTCTCGTTTTCATATTAAAAACCATCTTACATCACAAGTAAAGGGTTATTACAATCTGTACCAGATAAAAGACCTGTTTTTCAGAGTTTCTTTCGTCGTAATTTTGAATCTTTAAAATGTGTAGTTAATTTTTTCTACCTTTCACTTTCTTCCCAGTCGCATAAGTTATGTACCATATTTTAAATTGCTCTTGGTTTTATACGTGACAAATATTCTTTTGTCCAAAATTAGTATAAAGTACAAAAAAATTTTACATTTTAAGACGAAAGTTTTTGTAATATTTTCAAAAACTATCGTCTTAAAATGAAAATTTTTTTTCTATGTATGTACATTCTTAAAAGCTGCTTCACTAATTTCCTCTTCTTTTTTTTTTAAAGATATTCTTTATTTCGTCAAATATTGGAGGGAAGCAAAATTTGTCCATTTGTATTGGGTTTTTTTTTGTATGATTTCTTAAGTACAATTCATTGAATTAAACATTAATATTTCATTTACTTCATATTTAAAATTAGTTATGCAGGCAAATACAATTATTATTTTTTTATTTTTTTGTTATTTACTTATTTTTTAAATAAATCGCTTATAAAACTTTTCGAAATTAATTAAATAAAATAATAAAATTGCGATAACAAATATTTGTAATTCTAAAGCAATAGTTGTTCAAAATTTTTTTAATGTTAGTATATTTTTGGAACAAAAAAAAAATATCAGAATTTAATAGTTTATAAAAGCAATCACCAACGACGTTCTGACGTGGATAAGTAGCCGCGAAAGCAATATACCACTCCACGGACTGTGGCCGAGTTGGTAGCGGTGCGTGCTATAACTCGATATGCTGGTGAGTTCGAGGTTCGAATCTCAGTCAGGGTAAGAAAATTATTAATTATAGAAAAGTGTTTTCTAATAGCGGTCACCCCTTGGCAGGCAATGGGAAACCTCCGAGGGTATTTCTGCCATGAAAAAGCTTCTCATTAAATACATCTGCCGTTCGGAGTCGGCACAAAACTGTAGGTTCCTCCATTTGTGGAATACTATAAAGACGCACACCACAAATGCTAGGAGAAGCTCGGCCAAACACTGAGCTATATAGTGTGAGCGGCAAAATTGTTATTATTACAGACTGAAACAATATACTTTTGTCTTTTTTTTAATTTTCATTTACGCAAAATTTGTAACAATTAATGTTTAATAAATCTTCTTACAAATTTAAAAAAAAATATATATATTTTTTGAGTATACATATAAGGAGGGCATCTTTGGTTCCACAGTTGCAAAATTCAGTCTCCACGACGAAACGTCCGATAACGGATTGAGACTGATCGACGTCGCCGGGGCCCGAAACATGGTAGTCTGTGGTACCAGGTTCCAGCATAAAAAGATTCACCAAGCTACATGGCTGTCTCCAGATGATAAGACACGAAACCAAATCGACCATGTTGTGATAGACGGAAGGCATGCTTCCAGTGTCCTAAATGTGCGCACAATCCGAGCAACCAACATCGACTCGGATCAATTTCTAAGATCCGCACGCGCCTCTGTGCAGCCAAAAGCGAGCGCAAATGGACACAAGGAAAGCACGACATCAGAAAGCTGCAATTGCAACAGACAGCCACCCATTTCGCCAGCAGACTTGCACTCCTGCCCTCTGAAAGCAATAATCAACAGAACGATATTTCCGAACAGTGAAACCATATTTCTCGCTGTATACATACTGCCGCTGAAGACTCCATCGGATTTCAGAGAGCCCAAAAGAACAACTGGTATAAGGAGGAATGCCGCGCCGCTACGAAACGTAAAGACGCTGTCTACAGGGCTACACCGCGATCGGGCGCAACGCGAGCTGTGCGGGAGCGTTACCGTAAATTGAAGAAGGAAGCAGACGCATTTTTCGTGAGAAAAATAAAGACTCCGAAATGCGTAAGTGCGAAGAGCTTGAGATGCTGGCCGACAGGAAAGGCGGCTGAAAACTTTTTCAGAATGTACGGCGGCTAACAGAGGGTTTCAAGACCGGGGAAAATTCAAGTAAGAATGGCAACTGGTGACTGAAGTCCACAGCATACTTAAATTATGGAGGGAGCACTTCTTCACACTGCTTAATGGAAGCAACTGCAACAACCTTGGATGCATGCCTGCTAATTGGAACTTAAGTGTGCTCTGCCGAATCAACAAAAAGGGTGATCCCTCAGTTTTCGCCAATTATCGCGGGATTAGCCTTCTTAACATCTCGTATAAGGTTATGTCAAGTGTATTGGGTGAAAGAGTTAAGCACACCGTCAATGAACTGATTGGACCTTATCAGTTTGGCTTTAGACCTGGTAAATCTACCACCGACCAGATAATCACAATTCGCCAGATCTTGGAAAATACCCGAGAAAGAAGAATTGACACACACCATCTTTTTGTGGACTATATGCCGCAATGTTTCCTATATGCCGCAATGTCTGAATTTGGTAAATGACTTTGAGCAACACCACGAGCTCCGTCAGGATTGGGAGGGACGCCGATGACATTGACATAATCGGCCTTAACAACCGCGCAGTTAGTTCTGCCTTCTCCAAACTGGATAGAGAAGCGAAGCGAATGGGTCTGGAGGTGAACGAGGGCAAGACGAAGTATCTCCTGTCATCAAATAGACAGTCGGCACATTCACGACAGGGATCACTATTGACAGTTATAACTTTGAAAAAGTAGAGGACTTCATTTACTTAGGAACCACCATTTACACAAATAACAGCGTCAGCCTTGAAATCCATCGCAGAATCTCTCTTGCCAACAAGTGCTACTTCGGACTGAGTAGGCAATTGTACAGTAAATTCCTCTTTCAACGGACATAAACCATACTCTATAAGTCTCTCATCATGCCCGTCCTATTGTATGGCGCAGAAGCATGGACGATGACCATATCAGATGAGAGGGCTCTTGGAGTTTTCGAGAGAAAGATTTTTCGAAATATTTATGGACCTTTGCGTCTTTGCAATGATAAATACCGCGTACGATAGAACGATGAGCTGTACGAGCTGTACAATGACGTAGATATAGTGCAGCGGATTAAGAATCAGCGGCTCCGCTGGCTAGGTCACGTTGTTCGAATGGATGAAATAGCTCCAGCCCTAAAGGTTTTTGACGCGGTATCCGCTGGTGTAAGCAGAGGAAAAGGAAGACCTCCTCTGCGTTGGAAAGAAAAAGTGGAAAAAGACTTGGCTATACTTAAGATTTCCAATTGGCGCCAGTTAGCAAGATATAGGGACAGCTGGCGTGCTTAGTTGACCTCGGCCAAAATCGCTTAATCGGTTGATGCGCCAATTAAGTAAGTAAGTATATAATCTTATAGCACATTCAGTTTTAGTGCAATGAAGTGCAAGTCTCAAACCGCTTAAAATTACTGTTTATTAAAAAAAATTAATTTGGTTCCAAAGTTATTATGAAGCAAATGCTGAAAAAATTTGCAATTTTCCGTCGCATTTTTCAGCAACTTAAAACTTGCACTTACTAATACTTAATTTACTTAAAACTGCATAATTAAAAATATTTTAAAAAATTATAAAAAATGTTAAAAGTTTTGTTTATATTTTGTTAAATTATTATAAGCTTAGTTAGTTTGAAACTTGAATTATATGGTTTTTCTATAAGAGTGAACTGTATTCTTATTTTAAAATACTGGAAATAATATTTAAATAAATATATTAAATTTGTGAATATGTGAACGTGCTAAATATATTTCCTTAGGGAACTTTATTACGAGTATAACAAAATAAGAAGTGATTAAAAAATGATGTGATATTATATATGTATAAGTAAAATCGACAGCTTTTAATAAAAAATATCAATTACTGACTGAATAAATTGATGGCCCTTATCAATTAAAAAAATATTGCTTATTTATAAAATTTCGAGTTTTCAAAAATGATTCCTTATTTTCAGATTTATGAAGGTACTAGTTTTTAAAAATTATTGCTGTTTATTTTCATTTTATATAAAAGTTGCAACAAAAATTTAATACAACATTTGTTTTTCGCTGACTAAAGCCATCGATTTGGTATATGATGAATTTCATTTCAAATGCTGAAAAAAACGTACATTTTGAACCCGACCCCCTCAGAATTTGATGAAATTTTGCATAGAGGTACATCTTACCTACCCAAACACAACCTTATTTTTAGAAAATGGATTTTCGAAAAATTGTGGGCGTGGCAAGGTATCGAAATATTCGAAAATATTCGAAAAATTACGATAATAGGTACTTTTAAAGTGTGATTACTACGGAATGGCTTTACCGATTTCAAAGATCTTCATACCATTAGAAAGGTATTGAAATAAGCTTTCAAAAAAATATGTTTCCAAAATAAAAATTTAAACTGAAAAAACACTTCAAAGATCAAGCGATTTTGAAAAATAAAATTTTATTTTAGAAAGGTTGATTTAATATATATAACATATCTGAAAACTAAAATGGGGTGTTTTTTCTTTTTTTTTTTTAAATTTATTTAAGTAAATGCATCTCTTGTTAACTTTTTTTATTTTGATATTATTGTGTGACAAAAAAAGGTACCTAGCTATACTTTGGAAGTTATACAGATTTTTTTTATTCTAATAGAGTCGAACAAGAATTTTTGTTGTCAAATTTTCAGGCATTCCCAAAATATAAAATTAATGACCTTGGTAACACAAAATTTTAACCGCTCATTAAAGGATACAGCGGATCAACCTTCCACCACATGAAATCAGTAGCGAAAATAATTTTTTGTACCTGTTTGTTGTGCTGTTTACCGCAACAACTGAAACAGATTCCTAGAATATCGCTATGAAGCTAACAGGCAGGTAGAAATAGTATCTAAACGAAGGGTGTATGTTTATGTTGTACAATAGATCCTATGCATAGTAGTGCTGAAACGTACCTAGGATCTATTGGACAACATAAACATACACCCTTTGGTTAGATAGTACAATAAACTTTTAATGACTAAGTATATAATATTTCTACCTGATTGTTAGCTTCATAGCGATATTCTGTGAATTCGTTTGAGTTGCCATTGCAAATTCAAAGCGAACGTACGTTAATTTCGTCGAGTAAAAATTTTAGTTGTGTTTAAACGGCTGTTATACTTCGTGCTTCGTCCTTAAATTACAAATAGATATGGAATCAACTAATAAATACAGATGTGTGCAGCTATCAACAAAATGTTCCTCTAAACTTCGAAAAATAAGCTTAAACGAAGCAGCGGTGATATCTGAGCATTTTCCAGCAGTCTCCAACACTCATTGTTGCCGTATTTGCGAAAATTGTCGCTTTAAACTGAAGGATGCTATCAAGATTGCTGATAATCAGCGTTCTGATGTTGGAATATTACGAAAAAAATTCGATTCAAGAAGTCATTTACAAAAAATGGAACACAACACTCAGATGTAATCTCGAAACCATGTCCTCTACTACAAACACATTTGTTGACGATTTTGTACAACACATCAATAAGCTGGTGTCACATCATTTCACAGCTAAGCGCCAGTCCCGCTTCGTAAGTGAAAGAAAAATGACACTGCTGCCAGGAGAACTGCTAATTCAAATGAATTTCGCTGAAAACTATGCGTTTGTTATACATACAAGATGCCATTCAAGGATATCATTGGAATAATAATCAAGCCACAATACATCCGTTCGTTATTTATTACAAAGATAACGATAATTTAATTCATAGAACCTTTGCCATAATATCCGATTGTAATATCCATGATAGCATAGCAGTTCATCTATATATTTCAAAAATGATTAATTTTGTTAAGACTAATATAAGCAATTCAATTACGAAAGTTATCTACGTGTCAGATGGTGCAGGAGCACAGTACAAAAACAAGTACAACTTAATTAATTTATCTCATCATAAAATTGATTTCGAAATATTCGCTGAGTGGCACTTTTACGCAACCAGCCATGGAAAATCTGCATGTGATGGTATAGGTGGGACATTAAAAAGAGGCGCTCGGAATTATAGCATGGCAAATAAAAACCAAATTCAAACGGCGAAAGACCTTTATCATTGGGCTTCACAAACGTATAACACCTCCATAGAAGTTGCTTACGCAGACGCTGATGAATACAACAAAACAAAAGAAGAGCTACTTTCAAGATACAAAAATGCCAAAACTATTACAGGAACTCAAAGCTTCCATTATTTTGTACCTTTAGATGAAACATCACTAAAAGTAAGCAAATATTCCGAAAGTCAGCAGTATGAGCTGCGCAAAGTTGTATATTAAATCTAAATAAATAAAAATAAAAAATTAACTTTATCAAGTGTACATACGTCAATTTATTGTGCGGGTCTGAAAAATTTGATAATACGATTCTTGTTCGAATCTATTAGAATACTTAGTCATAGTATCTGTATGTGTATAAAAAAAGAAAAAACACCCCATTTTAGTTTTCAGATATGTTATATATGTATATTAAATAGACCTTTCTAAAATAAAATTTTATTTTTCAAAATCGCTTGATCTTTGAAGTGTTTTTTCAGTTTTAAAATTTTACAGTGTATTTTTTTGAAAGCTTATTTCAATACCTTTCTAATGGTATGAAGATCTTTGAAATCGGTAAAGCCATTCCGTAGTAATCACACTTTAAAAGTACCTATTATCGTAATTTTTCGAATATTTTCGAATATTTCGATACCTTGCCACGCCCACAATTTTTCGAAAATCCATTTTCTAAAAATAAGGTTGTGTTTGGGTAGGTAAGATGCCCCTATATGCAAAATTTCATCAAATTCTGAGGGGGTCGGGTTCAACGCATATTGGATTTGATATGAAATTCATCATATATCAAATGTTTGTAGAAGTGCTGTTTTGCTGCTACAGTTCGGTATATTTAAGTTTCTAACATTCATTACAGTTAGGCTGAAAATATCTTCAAATATATTTGAAGTTGCAGCGCCCTACGTTTTGGCTTTACCCTTCTATTTAGGTACACAAGAATGTACTTAGGGTGATCGATTATTCGACTTTTTGTAAAACCGGTTCTCAAATTATTCGAAAAAAGGCAATTTGAAAAAAACCAGTTCTTAATTTTTATATCAAGAAAAAAACCGGGTAAACCGGTTCTTGTTCCCAGTAAAAAAGAACTACATAAATGTGCATACATGTTAAGAAATGCTATTATTTCTATGAATGAAATCTTAGGAAAATTAAATGTAGTCACAATTTTAGACCAGTTGGCATTAATTGGTCTCAAATAAAGCCTCTAGTCTGATAATAAAGTCTCTCAATTATGACCTATCAGCAGGTCACAAAAATTAAGACAAAACTTTAAAACTAAAAATGTAAAACGTTAAACGGAGGAGAGGCAATAATCGGCAACTCATACATACTCCCGAATTCAGTAAGCAGTCTCAGTCTCTAATAGAGGCAAAAGTCAAAATTGTATACCAGTTAGTGATGACCAGGTCGCTAAAATTTAAATAAAAACAAAATAAATACGTCAAAGCGAGGAAAAGCAATAATCTCTAGCTCATTTTGAGACTTGAGATGATACGAAGTTACTAAATTCTGGCAATAGTCTCCAATTTTAAAACTTGAGGCTATACCAAATTGCGAGCTAGAAGGACTTGTTGTCAAAAAAAAACGTTGTACAATTTTTCAAAGTTTTCCCGTCCTCTTATGACATTTGCCTAAATATATAAAATCTTCTAAAATATGTTTGCTGCATTTTTCTTCAAATTATTTGAATTTCGAATAAGTCTTATCTAATTGATAAGTACTTTGTGGTTGCTTTTTTAATAAAAATATAATGGATATAAAATTATAATATGTATGTATTTATATCTTTCTAATATAATTGATAGTTATAAAAAAGTTTAAATTCATTATAGAGTCGAACTATTGTTTTACAACTTGGTAATTATGTAAAAATGCATATTTGCATTAAATGCATGAACGTATTGAGGTTCACTTTTTATTTCCCTCTTTTTTATATACACACTCTTCCGTTGAAATTTTTTATTTTTTCCCAACGCCTTAATCTTTACACTTTCTGCAAAGCACTAAAGCGGTTGCCAACTTTTTAAAATCATTAAAAAAAAAGTTGGAAGCCAAAATGAAAACAACTAATGAATTTTGCTAAGTAATGTAAATGCAAATACGAAAGAAATATTCAACTTTAACGAAATAAGTTAGAACAAAAGCCATTGTTTTTCCATACTTCCGAACTTTGTCCGTACGTAGCGGAAGTTGCACGTCAAACTTGGTTAGCTTAATGTGGGCTAAAGCAATAAAATATTGCCACAACTATGCCAACATTGATGCGAAAACCCACAGAAAATTAAGTACGTTAGCACTCACCATTGAGGCTAAAGTGAATTCAGATTTTTGATCCCTTTGCGAAACCAAATCATTTTACACATTGTCAACACAGTCGAGTTAATGTGGCCGGCAAAGGGATTTTGGTTGTGGTGTACTTGTATATGTAAATACATATGTATTTACAACGTACGCATATACTTGCACATATGGATGTATGTATGTACATACATACATTAAATGTGCATGTGTTTGTATGATAAGTTTGTACGAGTATATTCTGTCGTCTAATCCGCACAATTGCTTTTTGCGGTCTTCATCAGATTGCTATTTTATGCACATTAATAGAAAATGTATTTAATGTAAAAGGTGCTTTTCTTTATTCGCTGTATTTTGGAACGAATTTCCGTCATCCCTTGTCAAGTTTGGTTTGGAGACAAACCGGTTTCGGCGTTGTGCCATCTTCAGTGTAATTTTTCGTTCTGATTATTTTCTGTACGTACGTTAGTCTTTATAGTATTGTCCTTGTCTGTTGCTTTTGGTTAGGTACTCCTTAGCGGACCCTTTTTTGTGTTTGTATTGTAGCCTTAAGTTGCTGTTATACCTGCAGGTATATATAACTTAGTTGTTTACATTTTATTGATTATTATTGTCTGGATTCGAAGGTAGGTAAAAATCCGTTATTTTCTTTCGCTTGGGTTCAGTGGTTTGCATTTGCGTACCCTTTTGTGTGTTAGTTACGGGACTTCTGACCTGTTTTGGGTATAGTAGCCTAAGAGGCTCGAATGATACATCCGAGGCTGTGTTTATCTGTTCGTTTATTATTTTTCCCACGAAGGTTTTTTGTTTGTATATTTCCATGTTTTCTAAAACGTTTAGACGATGTCCTTTATGTTGTACGTGGAGAACTTTGGCTGCTTTCCCTATTTTGCATGGTGTACATTTGTTTTCTGCCATATGGTTTGCGAAGTTTGACTCCGGCGTAGTGGATGGTTTTAGCCTTTTCTTGTTGTAGTCTCTAATATGTTCACGATATCTTGTTTTTATCTTGCGCCCTGTCTGTCCTATATAGCTATATTGACATTCGCAGGTCAACTTGTATACACCCTGCTTATCTAATGGGTCTTCTTCGTGGGTGCTATTTTGTAGTATTTTGCCCATATTATTCCTTGTTTTAAAGGCTGTTTTTATATTGTATTTTCGGAACACTTTAGCCAATTTGTAGGAAGTTGTTCCTGTATAGTTTAAGACTGCCCAATTTTTATCGTTATCTTCCTTCTTATTCGACTTCTTTGTTTTAGTGCCTTTCATGATTTTGTTTACCAGCTCTTTTTTGTATCCGTTGTTTCCGTTGTTGTACGCATCTTTTTCTAGTGGAGTTCGTTGAAGTCTCGTTATTAGATGCCTAAATGCGGCATTTTTGTGTTGCTGCGGGTGGTTCGAGGTGTTATGTATTATTGTGTCTGTGGCTGTGGGCTTCCTATATATTTCGAATTCAAACTTGTTTGTGTCTTTATTTATTTTAATTGTTGTGTCCAAATAGTTAATTTTTCCTTCCTGTTCTGTATCCATCGTGAACTTTATGTTTGTGTGTTGGTCGTTAAGATAATTAAGTATTTGTTCCTCCTTGTCTTCCGTTACAAGGCAAATGATATCATCGACATATCTCGCGTAGAACCTTACTCCTAGGTTGCTTGCCAATTTCTCCATGTATTTCTCCTCCAAATGTTGCATGAATACTTCCATTTTCTTTATTCATACATTTAGTTATTTTTATTATTTTTTAGTTGACATTATAATTCTATATTTTTATGATACAATTTCTGGTGATTTCTCCAGAATTAACCTTATCACTGCTCGCTTTTAAAAATATGTATATTCAAAATTTTGAAGCATTTCTAATCCCTAAAATATTCATATTTAGATTTAAGTTTTGTAATGAATATTTTATTATACATACATACATACGTATATATTTATTTATTTAATTTTCTTCGATCGTTTCATCTGAAATATTTTCACTAAAAATATCTAAAGCTTTCTTTTAATTACCTGCTATAAGTCGACACCCCAAGAAAGATTTCGTTGCTTTTATTTCAATCATTTTAATTGGATTAAAAGCTTTGTGAGCTTTACTAACCTTACCTTTTTTCTACTTTTCATTATAATTTCTGCGAATTCACTTTGTTTCCACTTTCCGCCCCAACCACATTCCTAACAGACAATTTACTAACACATAAGTACCAACAGTTTTTTTTCACAGAAAACTTATTTTCATTTTCCTTCATTCCTCTATTTTCCCTAACCAAATGAATTCACTGTAGAAATATACAAATACATGCTGCTAGAATTTAATTAAACTCCTTTATGAAAGAGTTTCGTTGAAAAAATGAGTCACTAAACTTTTTTCTTGTAATATTTTATCTTTGTTGGTATTAAGAGTGTGTTGAATATGTTTTCATTAAATCTAAGTTCAGGTGTATTCATGGTTTTTTTTTGAAATTTGCGTTTAGTACAGTCTTAGGGTTTTTTACTTTGGAAGTTTTCCGGAAGTTTTGAAAATTGGCAATTTTATAGATCTTGACGTGCTCTTACCGAATTTCAACTTTGCCATCTTTACAGAAAAAACAGAAAAGGCATAGTTTCGGCGTACGAGCGCCGTAAATTAAAGTTCACGTTTCCGCAGAAGTACTCATTTCCACACCACCATGAGGTAGAAAAAGCGGCGTTTTTTTATCGTGATATCCCCAATAGGCATAATCAACATCTGGCTCACTATTTCCAAATTTAGTTCTATCTCCGTCGCTTCATTGTTGTTGACGGATCAGGCGTTGTGCTCGTTTATTTGCTCGAGAATAGTGTCCGATTCTTCTTCTTCACTGCTATCTTGTGATTGAAATTGCGAATTATTACAAGCACCACCACAGTTCGTGCACACAACGGAGCACTTTAGCCCAGCCTTTCTGCATCCGCAAGCTTTTTGACAACCTTTCTTACATTTGCAAGGAATAAGTTTCAGCAAGCTTTTCGGAGCAGTGGGCTCGAATGTAGTAACAGGAATGAGCCCGATCTTGTATTTTTCCATCTCCATTGTTCTGCATTTTGTTCGTTCCCTTAGCGACGCAATATTAAATTTAATTTAAAAAAAGATTTCCCGCGTTTTGAAATATAAGGGCTGGTCAAAAGTGACAAAACAAGTATGCTGATATAATGACTCACATTTATCAGAAGCAAATACGAGAGCAGTCAAAATTGTGTCATAATAACTCGGTGGAGCATTAATGAAGGGCAAGACCCCAATAAAATATTTTTCGAAGGGCTTGTTCCATGAACCCATCCAGGTATGTTAGGCAGGCCAACCCATTTTCCATATAGCCACAATAGGTCAGAAACTGATGGTATAATCACCGCAAATACCGCAGGAATGCTACCAAGGTTTTGACTCTTTATTGTTTTTAAGCCTGTATCGTTTTTCTTCGTAAATGTTTTTAATTCAATGGCACCAAAACTACCGACGACTTTAGCAGACGGCACTTTCTTTAATCCTTTAATATTTTGGTCGGGATCAATAGCACTTTTAGGTGTTATACAATGGATACCACCCATAGCATGAAAAGTGTTGTGCCCATCTAATGTCTGCGTGTTGAAATCGGCGTTGTCGAAAACAAATTGTGAAAACGACTGATCATCGATATTCAATGGTGATCGCATTAAAGCTGAAACTTCGAGCAGCATTGCTTCGGTGTATCTATCAATCGTCGAGATCCATATTTTTGAAATAAAAATACTGCTACTCCGACCTAAACCGATGATATAAAAGATTTCGGCCTTGCTGCAGCAATAATAGAATGTGCAAGAGCAATGCTCTTTTTCTTCCATTTGTCAAGGCCAGGCGCGTTTAATTTTTAAAATTATACCATCCTGGAAAATTTCCAAAGTTTCTAGTATATCTGACTCGACATCTTAAAAAAAAAGTGTCTGATTGAAGATAATGTTTTGTCTCGTACAGCCTAGATCTTGTAGTTCGAAAGCAACCCGCAGGCGCCTTATTGACAGTAAAAGCAATTCAAATCATCACCATATTTTTAAGTAGTTGTGCTTTTACACGTTAATCACCTTCAATGTTGGTCATTAGTTCGTCCAGAGAAAACTGACATTCTTCGGAATTTTTTTCGAGATATGAATAAATGTACTACGTCGCAGAATCAATCTCGCTTACATATGGACCTCTTTTTTCTTTCGTTTGGTACAATTCCTTCACGCAAGAATTATGATTTTGTGCATCGGCTGCGACTAAACGTTCAACGATTTCTTGGCCCCAATTATCATTACGAGCTTGAGCAAGTTCTGAAATACGGTTTTTCATCGATAATTTACGCACACTATACACAATATTACGGTCACATAAACAAACTGCTTTTGCTTAGATATAAACTCTGGTGTTATCTCAGCAGCACATAAAAAACCATGATTCTTGAATGAGAACGTTGGACGCGTAGATCGCAGTTGTACCTGAGAAGTTGTACCATCGCTTTCGCTACGCAAAGCTGCAGCGATTAACTTCTCATTATTGTATCGTTTTCGGCACACATCTTGAACCACTTTCGATTTTAAGTTTTTTATTTTTTAAGTTCTCAATCCTTTTTCTTTCACTTCAATAACTTCACTTTCTTGCAATATATCACCTCAAATAAAACAATGTACTTCACTAGAAGCCATGGCTCTATAAATGCAAAAGACACTGTGAAATGATAAACATGTACTGATGACTCAGACTAAATATTTCTATTGAGCTCCGCTAGTAAAGGGCCAGATATTTCTTAGAAGAGAGAGAAGGGGCCTGACACAGAAGGGACGCATTCCCTTATACCTATGGAAAATCGGAAATGCACGTTAAAATCTATGTATAAGATTGCCCACTTTTAAAACACCCGGAAAACTTTCCAGGTGATCTCCATTCTTTCAACCAAATGACAGCACTATTTTATAACTTTGGCGTTTCAATATGTAGGAATGTAATTCGTTGGCTAGCAGTCACCATCGCGCTTGTAACTAACTACCTTGTAGTTTATCTATATCAGTCCAAGTATTTTTATTATTTAACTATTTAGTTCTTAAAACATAAATTTTATGCGAAAACAATAAATGTATACAAAAGGAAATTTTATTATGGAATAGCTTTACAGATTTCATTGAAATATTATCATATGAGGTGGGTTTTGTCGAGGGCTGAGGTGAGCTCAGCCTGTCCAGGGTCAGATGAAGGTCCCACTAACCCCCACCAAATAAAACACGATATTTATGTGCTTAAAGCGCTGATTATGCATACTTCGCACAACTTTCGCATAACTTTTAAAGTGTCAAATAAAATCTGTTCAATGCATTTTACCTGTATCCGATTACCCAGAAATTAGCACAACTTAATAAAAATTTGAAGTCTGTTGAATTTTGATTTGCTAGCGTTTTCCTTAAGTGACATTTCAATTGCAGTGGTACCAATACCAATGCTATAACAGAGTTGTATGTAAAGATTTTTAGGGATATTCACAACTTTCTTATTGTTAACATGTGAATTCTTATATTATTTGTTTTATTTTCTTCAAAAAACCAAATAAATATAGCTGAAATACAAATACTAAAAATATAAGGTGGACCATTTGTATTTTCGTCGAAAGTACGAAACATTTTTGAAAATGGAAAGGAGTGTAGAGAAAGAGTTCACCAAATGAGTATAAAATATTGTTTAAAGTTATTGTAAGAAGTTTCTGCTGTAGTTGAAATGAAGTTTTATTTATTAAGTTTCTTTTCTATGCCGCCGGTTGTCGTTGGTTTTCAATCACACAATTTATATGAACACGAAGCGGACATACGGAAGAAGAAAAACAACACGGCACTAGCACAACACATACTAACAAGCGGTCACAAAGCTGATCTTAGCAATGCTAAGATATTAGACATAGAGAAGAGAGAAAAAATACGATACACCATAGAAAGTCTCCGCATTATGCAAAATAGAGACAGGACAGTTAACAAAAAAGAAGACACTCACGACATCGCAGCTAGTTATTTACTTTGTTTACAAAACAAATTTAGTTCGACAAGAGTACCACCTACAGTTGGTACCGATGATGTTTAGTTATTAAGCATACTTTTATTTATATTTATTGTTTCATGTAAGTGTTTGTTGATTTATGTTTACTAATGTTTTACAACAGCTGTGATTGTTATTTTATGTCTTGATCATTGTTAATGTGTGTAAAAAATGCTTCTGTTTTTTGTTTTAATAAAGGTTGTCGCCCCTGAGGAAGCTAAGGAAATTAGCGAAACGTTGGGCAGAAAGTGAAAAGAACAAAAGTTTTTGTTTCTTTTGCACTCAATAACGTTAGATCAAAAAGCCTATTTGCAACTACACACAATTTTCTTTTATGTCCCATAACGTTAACGAATTCTAAATTCGGATTTGAAAATACATGTATATTTGGTTTTGAGCAAGGCGGATTTAACAGGTAACCTCGGTAAAGTTTATAATTTGATTTTAATTATTTATCTTAATTGTTATACTTTATTTTCATTTGATGAAAACAAAAATATTTGTTTACATTTGATTTGTGATATTTTTAGTGAAAAAAACAATTTGTGCAGTTTGCTCATGAAATGAATGAATATGTTGTACATATATGTAGTTGTATTATGTATTTTGTGCTCAATTAGAACGGTGCGTTATCGGCTCGTAAAAGGCGGTGTTTCGTTTTTAAAAGTGTCGCCAGAGCCACACCGAAGGATTGCTAACAAGAGAGCTTGTGGCATCACGTTTACGATAACAATGTGGTGTTCATGGACTATTTCGCCTTGGATTTGAGGGATTATTTTATTTGCAAAATTCTTGTAAAAAATAAGTAAGCCTGCTTTAAAATTTTATATCAAAATGCGTTTACATATACTTCACAAAGAACAGCTGTTTTTGTGCGCATAACGGGGTCATTCACTCACTACGTTAATAGCCATTTATTATTGTTTGACGGTTGGCAGGGCTGATAAGTTTGGGTGTGCGAAGCATAATCAACATTAAATACGTAAGGTTGTGCGAAACTCTCAAACGTTATGCGAAAGTTGTGCGAAGTATGCATAATCAGCGCTTAAGTTGGACACACACACACACACGCGCTCTGGCTTACTGATCTGCCGGCAGCTTTATGTCCCGAATGAGAGAAGAGAGGGGGAGAGCGAGCGCAGCTAACAGGAGGGAGTTTGGATGGCTCTCGGTCAGCACGTCAGCAAGCGTCAAGGGCTGTCGGCGACGGCGAGGCGGTTAGGGAGAGTGACGGTGACTCTCTGAGACGGTCAGAAGATCAGAGAGTAGCAGGCGGAGTGCCGTGCTTATCGTGCTAGCAGCACGTTGGCGAATCTCGGTAGCTGTCTCGGCAGCTGAATACGGTAGTACGGATCGTGCTAGCAGCACGCGGGTGAACCTCGGTAGTGGTCTCGGCAGCTGGATACGGTGGTAAGCGTTGTTCTAGCAGCACGCTGGTGAATCTCGGTGGTGGTCCTATCAGCTGGTGTCTCCTAGCAAGACTGCGGTCAATCTCGGCGGTGGTCCTAGCAAGACTCGGTCGGTTAGCAGCAGCGGGAGCGGCAGCGTAGGAAGGCTCCTGGTCGCGAACCGCCTCCCTGTGGTAAAATACCACCAAGGACGGTGGTACCAGGAGTGGGAGTGGAGGAGTGGGTTGGTCAGAGGGGAGCGCTGGACATGCCGAAAAGACATGTCGCCGCGTCTCTCATGAACTACCCAGGGGGGAGGAAATGCCATCCCATAGTTGCACGCTACGTATGTAGGGGCTGGAACGGTGCTGGCGAGGATTAGGAGTGGGACTGGAAATGTGGTCGACCATCAGTGAGCGCTAGACCTATCCGAAGATATATCGGCGCGTCTCCCAGCCAGTGTTCCCACTTTAGCACTATTGTGCTAAATCTAGCACTATTTTCGGAAAATTCCATTTCTATTACTCCTACCTCCTTAAGCTAAAAATCTACCTCTTTCTCTAAACTGCTTTCAATCTAGCTTATTTACCTATATTTTATTTTTTTAATTCACGTTACTTGGCAACTTTGTGAATGGAATGTAAGTGAATATGACAGCGGTCATTATTTTTCCTTGTTTAAAACATGTGTTTGGTAGAGGTGTCAAACTATCGATAGTCTCACCATCGACTGTTTTCAAAAAAAAATATCAATACTCACGGTAGTCAATAAAAAACAAAGCTATCGAAGGTGCTGTCGATAGTACTATCGAATTTATAGTTGCCGATGGGAGTGCTGTTGGTACAGTTTTAGTTGAAGGATTTAATTTTTCTTTGAAGGCCTTCATTCCATGTCCTATTTTGTATGGAATAAGCTTCAATGTTACATATAATGTTGATAACAAAACTAAACAAACCATGCAGCATTTTTAAATTAATTTTTTTTAAATGTTGGCGACCTTTCCATTGTTTATTTATATATTTTTGTCAGCTCGAGGTCAAATTTAAATTAAATAACAGGTGTTACATATGCATACATTTATTTTTCAAAACTACAAGCAGAATTAATAAAATTTGCTTAAAAATTAATTCTCGTATTCATATTTTAAATTAAGTCGAAACGAAATTAAGTTTTCAACTTAATCTCACAATAATTGGATATAGTGGATAGTCCTGCTAAACTATCGATATTTTTGATGGTATTAAAAACACTATCAATGAATACTGATAGTAAACAAAAATTTAAACTATCGATACTATCGATGGCATTATCGATGGCACACCTCTACTATTTCACTTCACCACCGTTTTGACAGCAATTCATTAAATTTTGTTGGAAACACTGTAAAATGGGTTCATAGTCATATTTATGACTAATATATATAAAGAAGTGTAATATAAACTATATTATTAAGTTTGAACACTATGGATAAGTTTGTAATAAGGTTGTTACATATAAATTAAGATATTATACATACTTATGTATATAAATTACTGAATTCTTAGAAAACGCACAGCTACCTCTGGTAGGTCTGAAGTGGAAGATATTTCTTCCGAGGAAGAAGAAAACGCAACTCCACGAAGAATGCACAAAAAGTACGACCAAAAGTACAAGAAGGATTGGGAGCTTACAAAAGTGTGGCTGACACAAGTAAATGGCAGAGCATACTGTAAGTTGTGCAACAAGTCTTTATATAACAACATTTTTAATTTGGACCGCCATGCGAATTCGAATAATCATACAAAGACTGAAACAAATTTGTCTGAAAATCCTTGCACACAGATAAGTTTGCTCGACTGTCTACAAAAGCTGCCTGCTGCTGAAGTAGATAAAATTCGCAAAGAGTTAAAACTGGTGACATATTGTGTCCAACACTCACTGCCATTTTCCATTATGGACTCAATGCCCCAGCTTTTGAATGAGTTTGCTCCTATTGATAAACGAGTTAAATGTGGCTCAACAAAAACAACGGAAATTGTCAACACCATTTTGGGACCGTATGCATTGAATCTTATCGTTGAAGAACTTCGTCTTAGTAATTTTTCGTTGATTATAGACGAAGGGACAGATTTGTCTATGACAAAATGTCTAACAATTATTGTTCGCTTTGTTCCAGAAGGAGAAACTAGTGTTGCCGATCGTTTTTTTGGCCTTATCGAACCTGAATATGGTACTGCTAATTCATTATATGAATCGTTGACTAACTACGTCAAGTCTTTTGATATACCATTACAAAACGCGATAGGGCTCTCAACAGATAATGCATCTGTAATGCAAGGCAAAAACCAAAGCGTTAGGCAAAAATTTAAAGAAAATAATAAGAATATGTTTTATTTAGGATGCACTTGCCATTCATTAAACTTGTGCTCTTCATATGCTTCCAGATGCTTACCACCGCAACTAGAAAAATTGGTTAAGGATATATATTGTTTTTTTTCTACTAGCGCCAAGCGGCAAAAAGGATTTAGAGAATTCCAAGAACATTTTGGTACTTTGCCTCATAAAATTCTTGGCCTTAGTGCTACACGCTGGCTTTCTTTGGAAGCCGTTGTCGATCGCGTATTGGAGCAATGGCAACCCCTACAACATTTCTTTTTACTCTTCTCTTTCGAAGAATTACGTGAATCTAGTGCAACATCTATTTTGGAACAATTGAACTCCACAAATAAAGCTTACCTTTTGTTTTTAAGATACATCTTAAAAAA
Source organism: Philophylla caesio (assembly GCA_963971545.1). Taxonomy (NCBI): domain Eukaryota; kingdom Metazoa; phylum Arthropoda; class Insecta; order Diptera; family Tephritidae; genus Philophylla; species Philophylla caesio. Next base: position 60,874,610 of record OZ020607.1, read on the forward strand.
GATTAACATTGTAAATAAAAAACACCAGGCTAAAGGTACATTGATTCATTTATTATATGCACAAATGGAAACTTTTTTCAAAGACATTTTACAGAATTTTGTAAAAACAGATCAAATATCTTTTACAACCGATTACAAAAATAAAGACCTCCATTTAGTTGAATCTGAAATGTTTTTTGGTTTAGATTGTACCGACGTTTTAGAAACTGGAGAAATTGATTCTGATTTAATTAGAAAAGATTTAATAAACTATTACATTACACTTTGCAATCAAATTAAAAAGAGATTTGATTTTTCAGACAACAAAATAAAACTTTTAGAATACTTTGATCCTAAAATAATACAAAAGGGCAAAATGCCGACTATAACACAACTTCTTGAAGCTTTTCCTTTTCATAAATCAACACCAGAAGTTATGAATAATGAATGGAGAAATTTAATAGTATATGATAATATTAAAATAAATCAAATTTTTGAACAACACATTTTAAAAGGGTGGATAAATTTATCAAAGGAAAAGAACATCCTAGATGAATTCCTTTTTAAAAATGTATGTGAATATATGTGCTCATTGGCTGTTTTGCCTCACAGCAGCGCATCTGCAGAGCGTTCATTTTCTGTAATGAATACCCTTAAAACAGCAAAACGTAACCGGCTAACAACTAAATCTGTAAGTAACCAAATGTTTGTAAAAGAGATGTGCGAAAATGTTGAAATATTTGAGCCATCAAATAATTTGATACGATTTTATAAAAAATTTAAATTTGTTGACGGAAAATTTATTGTTATTTAGTTTATAAATTATAAGATAATTATCTTAAGTCAAAACCAAATATCAACTGAAAGCAAGGCACATTAACCAGGTAACAGCAACAGAGCAGCTGGTTTAATTTTATTTGGCCCTCGAACTGTCAAACTGTGTTTACTTTTTCTGTTTACATTTTGTACGCGTGCTCTGCTAATGTAGATTTGTTGGCCAAAATTACAAATTAAATTTATCAATATGCATTTTACGCTGCTGCGTTGTATGGACACTTTATTATTTCACTACACTTCTATTTAATTGCACTTTTTCACGTATTTTCTCCACGACGTGATTTTTCTCAGCTGGAAAATAGTTTTCAATTCGTTTTGTGTATGACATACCGGAGGTTTTCGAGCAACAACAAAATACGTGGCATTGTGATTTTCTCTCTGCTGCTGCTACCTGGTTAAAGTGCCTTGACTGAAAATGATTTTTTTGTGAACTTTATTTTTTATACTTATATTACACTAACTGACCCCGCAGACTTCGTACTGCCTGAATCGATAAATAAAAGACCTACACTTTTGTATAAAATAAACTTAAAACAAACAAAAGGAATCCGTAGTTAATAAAAAAAATGCTCGGTATGAATGAAGTTTTATTATTATTTGCGATTAATTACACATGATGTTGCTTACTTACTGAGTTTTCCTGAAATACTGTTTATTTATAAGGTTTCCATTTGATATGGACAGACACACACAGTTATGATACAGTCTGTTTAAGCTTTCTGATAAACTAAATTTTTGACAGGGAAATAGCCGTTGGTCCAGCTATTCTCGAGTTTTAGCGAGACTTACGAACAGCAATTAATTTTTATATATAAAGATATAATTTTAAGAAACATGAACTTTTAAAAATTTTGTTAAATTGCTAAATTGTTTATTCGATAAACAAAAATAGTATTGCCATTGAATTTTTTTACTCATTAAATACATTTTTAATTTGATGAAGAAAAATGTGCGTTTTAGCTATTTTTAAATCTACCTCCTTTTTTTCAAATCTAGCACTTTTTTTTATAGCAATCTAGCACTAAAAAGAAATTTGAAGTGGGAACACTGCTCCCAGCGGGTCGACCGGGAGTAGGCTGAGCCAGGAGGAAGCGCTAGACGCCAAAGATAATATGATACGAAACTTCTCTCTTTCGCTTGCTGCGAGAGCCCATGATCTCACATTTTAGGCTGGCAACAAAGCCGAATCATGGGCTACTGAACAGCTGGCATGCAAAAAGGTGGGCTACCAGAGGCAAATGCGTGGAAATAGCTATAATTTTTATTTGGATAATAAAGCGAGTAAATGTTTTTTTTTTTATAGAATGTGTCTTGAAATCTTTAAATTAAGAGTTAAATTTAATATAGAAGTTTTAGCAAACTATGAAGGTTTTGATTTACATACAAATATTGTATTTTATTTTAAAAATATATACCAAAACTATTTTTTCAAAGCGAACTGGGTAAATATTGCATTTTAATATACATGAATAAACATGTATGTTTATAAGAAAACACGCTATATCTTAAATTTATGTTTAATGCATATATAAAAGCAGTTTTTGCGAAATATGAATTTCTGCGATATTTTAATTATTTTCATTGTTTTGATTTTATATGTATATATTATCTTCTGGCTTAAGGTAAATAACATCTCTTATTTACTCTTATTTTTATTGCATTTTCATTCATTCTGTTTGCAAACCTCAACTGTGGCGAAGCCAAAGATTATATGATACGAAACTCTCGTTCTCGTGAGAGCGCTCTCAATGTGTACATTTTTTATAGCATTTTCCAATGATGCCACTATGAAAGAAACCAAAATGTGGTAATTACCATTGCATTTTTTGGAGATTTTATGAATTTAATACGACCATTGCGTTATGCAGAAGTAAATAATACGAATACAATGAAGTAACAAGTAAAATACGGGTATTAATGAAAAAATTATAAATTTATGAGTTCTGCATGAAAACTTAAAAGTATACTAACAATTTGAACTGAAATAAAAAATATCAATTTTCACATAATCAAACATATCAATTCAATCGAAGTGTGTATATGTTTGTATGTACATATATACAGTATGTAGTTAAAAAGTATTTAAAAAAGTAATATATGTATAAGCAGTTTTCTTTGAAAAATATTATTATTAGCAATTTTAAAGACGCTTTTTCTAAATAAAACGCAACTTTTTTGTGAAAAGTTCTAAATTTTACACGTTGCTGTTTATTTTGAGATTGTAACACTTTGTTTTGAAAACAAGAAACACTCAATATCTTATTCTGCACAATTAGAAAGCGCACTGATTTTATTGATAATTTACACATTTTGACTCTGGCATCTCGCTATTTTACTTGTCAGCTGATAATAGGGGGACTCATTCGGTTTTGTTGCCAGCATGAAAAACGAGATCAGTCCCCCTATTTTAATAGCGGTTGAGAGAGTTTCGTATCATATAATCCTTGGAATTACTGCCTTAAGTGCTATGGACAGTAACGCGAGCGAAATAATGGGCCGACAGGTGGTCGTGTGCGTGTGCTGTTCGTATGTATGGGTGTCTGTTGGGGTGCGTTTATTGTATCGTACTCAGAATGCTACGTTACAATCATACAAACATATATGATAAATGTTCTTAAATTTTTAATGTGTTCTAAGTTTTTTATATACTCCTATGGAACCAACATTGCCCATAATATTTTTTGCAAGATATGTATGTATATTAACCCTTTGTACCATGCCCTTGATAAATTAAAAATCTTTCATATTTATCAAGTGTTTTGTATTCTGAAAAATAGAAAAGTATCAACATCTTAATAATAATGCAAAAATTCCTTCAATATTTCGTATATAATAAAAGAAACATTCGACTCTATTAATGCTCATAACTTTCGTAAGGCTTTTCAATCCTTTTGATATCTACGAGTTTTTTAGAATCATCTCTCACAAATAAGCCACTTGTTTAAATCATAGAGCATTTTCTTTTATAAATTCATTTTAAGGCCAATAAGCGTGGCACAGCATGTAGCGTGTTGGCTTTGCAAACTCGAGGCCCTTGGTTCAAAGCCAGGGAAAGTGGCGATGAAGAATAAAAATAAATATGTAAAAAGAAATCTGATGGGAAGATGTGGTGCCCTCCGAAATAACGGCTATAACTTCTACCATTAAAAAACCGTTGTTGTTTTTTTCAAATAAAATCGTCCACAAACTGGCCTTGAGCTCAATAAAATTGTGAATTATGAAATACTTATTTACGTATTCATATCTAATAATATAATCAAAAAAAAGTATTCATAATAATAATAAGCAAACTCACAATAACAATGCTGAGCGCATTGATCTGCTTATTGCCAAGCTAAATTCTCTTAAAAATGCCATTAGCTCATCAAACGTTGCAAGTAAAAGTAAAAATCTAACTCACTTTTCTAATCTGCTGGCTAATAAAGAAGTTCAAATAGCCGAAGTCAATTTTCATTGACATTGCTGCGGTTAATGTTGTTGCTGCCAGACCTACGAAGTCTAATGTTAGTTAGCGTTTGCTTGATGTCTCGAAAAAATTGCTAAATTGGTCATTAAGGACCATATGTTCCTACTTTATATCCGGACTGACCAAGTAGGGGCCAGTCTTAATCCTCTATAATGTATGGGCTGGAGATGGGCATAAGGGACCAATTTGATTATAAAAGGTCGCTTCACTCAGGGAACGGATTGCATAAAACTTATTGCTAATTTGAAAGATCCCACTTTTCGAATACTCCTTGTCTTGGTGGAAAGTGCGTTCCATAACGAACTGTGCTTACAAAGAACATTTTGGAAGATGCCGTGAATTTCAAATTTGGATCGGGAGATCCAAAGGCCGAGTAAACTGATAAAAATTCAGTTTTTCTAAATTAATAAGACGGTTTTTGAGAATATAACAACTACTATTAAATTTATTTCCAAGTGCGAGGAAATCAGAATACAAATCCCTTTTCTGTTAATAACGAGCCTATTCCTAAATAAATTATATCCTTAGATAAGCAGCATGGTCATCTCATGCATCTTCAGTTTTGGAAGCTTAAAATCTAAATTTTATTATTTTCACTTTTGTAAACGCTTTATATCTTATGAGTGCTGAGTAGATCTACCAATCTTGTGGCTTTTTAAAAAGATTTACAACACTCGGATAATAGATACGCTTCGAAATACATATATCAGTATAAAACTATAGAAAATAAAAAAATGTATAAAAGTCCGCTGCTATCCATTAATCAACAAAACTTTTTGCATACTCTTCGTAAGAAGACCAAGTTCCTGCAATTGTCGACTCTCGCTTGACTTTGCTATTTGGCTTGCTATTGTAAATATATGAATTAAGAGTAAGACAACCTTTCGCAATCCGCTGCGAATATTCATAACATTGATGTTTAAAAATTGTTACTTCAATAATATATTATTTTAAAATGTAAAATTTCTTTTGTATATTGTATTAGAATGTGTAGTTAAGAAGAAAATGTAATTAAAATAATATTCTACAGTGTTTAAAATTGCAAACAGCTTCGTAAGTGGGCTAAAAATCTCTAAGCAAGAAGATATTAAACCACAATATTTTTTGTGCGAACTACGAGGATGAAAGCTTAAATAATAAAAGCATCATCGGATTATGTTTACAGCTTTATGTGTAAGCTGTGTTAGTGCATCAAATATTTAGAATACTACTTAAACTTCCATACCGCTAGAACTGTAATACGAGTTATTGAGTGTACCAAAATTTCATAGTACAATTTAAACTTTTTTTAACTAATCGTACATGCATTGATACATATGTTTATACGCACATGTGTATGTCCTGTATGTACTATTTACATCCCTACAAAAAATTGTACGATTAATATTTTAAGCGAGTATTCCGCGATTAGTCTCTATCGGGTACAATTGGGCATTAACTAGTCGAAACAAATCTCAAACGGGTCTAATTTTAGATTAGTCCTGTATTTATCTGTTTCTGGTATAATAAACGATCGATTGGTATATGCACGCACTTAGGCATGCGCGTCGTTGGCATGAGGAGCGGCCGGTTCGATTCTAACTCGAAGCAATGATTTTTATTTTTGTTTTCATAAACAGACTTGTACTCATTTAATTACATTCGAGTATTAAAGGAGGCAAGCAGGAAATTCATTCATTCCCTATAAAGAGATCACAAGTTGTATTAGTTTTATGTTCCCTTGCGATTATTTCCGGACTCATCCTAGGCTAATCGCATTTTTCGCAGGGATATGTCCTTGAATTGATGGGATGGGTACTTGAATTGAAAGTCTGCCTGGAGAGTTAGAAATGGGAGTGAATCCAAATGTCATATAATGCGAGCGTAAAGCGTTCATTTGTTTATTTTGTAACTTCCTGTGTCGTTTACTTTTACACACATTATACTTACCTACTCGTACTCACTTACTTGCACTTTTATGAGGAAACTTGTTAATCATAGCCTGACGTTTCATTCATACGCTTGGGTGCTGAATGAGATTGACATTTTAATCCCGTAAATGTACATAGAGAAATTATACAATATGAATATAGTGGCGACTGGATTACTACAACTAATAGATTTGTGAAGGTAGTATTAAATACAATTTTTACATTTAACTCTGCAAAAGGAACATTCCGAAAACATAATAATTATGTATACGCGCCATCAAATTCCTCAGTGCAAAATATATGTTATGATATTTTCCATTGCACGAAAATTCCAAGCCACACGCAATTTAAATAAGAAAATAAATTTTACCAAACAAATTCTTAAAATTAAATTTTAATTAAATTTCCAATAGTGTTATAAAGTGCATATTTCAAACAACAACAAGTTCCTGCTAATTTCTTAAAATTTGTTTAATGGTGATCTTCAGCAATTTCCTTCATATTATACTGGAATTTTTTTTAAAAGGAAAATACTGCACATCATGGACAGTATAAAATATTTTAAAAATCAACGGTAATTAGTAGTCACTTAAAAACTGTACTTTATTACATTCTTTCTTAATTGCGTGCAAAGTTTAATTTTATGGTTTTTATAAGAGTATGTCCATTTTTAAATTGCAAGTTAAAAAAAACTGTATTAAATGAAAATTTTTTTATAAATTGATGCGGTCATAATATTTAGGTGGAGCGTGTTTATATTCGGAATCTGTTAGTTATTTTGGTTTTAGTAACAATCACTCATGTTTTATAAAGATACGTGCTCGTATCTATTTCTATTTCTATAGGTTTAAAAAGCAGAATATTTTTAGCTCTGATAACACTGTCCAACAGCATTTTTGGAACAGAATAGCGACCCCATAATTATGAAAGGGTATGTTGAGTAGATCATTTTTGTAGAACAAACTTATGGTTCAGCACGTCTGAGTTTTTTTTTACAGTGGGTCAAAGTTTTCATTTTTTGGTCGAAGGAAGCATTATACTATATGAAAAAAATGTTGTAAGTTAATGTCTGACAGAATTCTTATGGTCAGAGTTGTATTGTGGAATTGTATGAGGATTATTTTTGTGGAAGATCTTAACCCTCTAACTGGTCTCTTTATGGGACCCTTTTTTTCGAGAAAATCAAAAAATATCCTTTAAAAAAGGACATTTAAGGATTAAAATATTCTAAGAAAATGTTTGGCGGAAAATTTCAGTGGGGGTCACCAAAGACACCATTGTTGTAAATAAAGCTCTTTACGATTAATTGGCAAAATTACACGCCAACTTCTATAAAAAAAATTATAATTTTGTTTTAATAGTGGTTTATTATAGTATGTACATATTTATTGTTTTGCTTCAGCAGCAGTATGACAATAGATTAAAGATTAAACTTAATATGCTTTCCTGTATTTAGCTTGACGTGAATATTCCGATGTGTCAAGGTTTCTGTACAAGCCCCATACGTATTCAGCAAGCATTACACTTTGGGATTTCCCTTTGAATCTTCCTTCCAATACCTTTATATCCTGATGAAACCTTTCACCGTGTTCATCTGAAACCGCTCCAAGGTTTTCTTTAAAAAAATTGAAATGAGAATGCAGAAATTGCAGCTTTAGTGACATCTTAACGCCAATATTGTTAAAACCGATTAGCATGCTTTCAATATTTTCTGCATAGTTTTGTGCTTTTGAGTTTCCAAGGAATTCTGATATAACCAGCTGCATAAAGTCAAATGCTGTCTTTTGCATATCCGACAGATGACCATAAAATTCTTCATCTTGTAATAATTTTCTTATATCGGGTCCAACGAGCATTCCTAGAAAAGGTAATTTACATTAAATGAAATAAATTATTTCTTAAAACCGTATTTAACCTTCTTTTAATTTTGCTGCAGATAATCTGGGGAAAATTGTTTGAAGGCGTTTGAAAGCATTTCCTTGTGTATTTAAGCTTTTAATAAAATTTTTCACCACGCCCAACTTAATATGCAGCGGTGGAAGTATGACCTTATCTTTTGGGACAAGGGATTGATGGATTACATTTAAGTCACAAATAATATTTTCTTTACGTTCTTTGAAATATTTAATATGATAATGGCTGCTGGTAGCACGTTAATCCCATTTACAAAGAAAGCACATATATTTTGTGTATCCTGTTTGCATTCAAGTCAATATTGCAATCATTTTGAAGTCTGCGCATACTTCCCATTTATATTTATAGTAATCAATTTTATTTAAGAGATTTGAAATATTTGCGTATGTTTCCTCCTTTTTTGTGGAATACGCAACCGGTATTGATGGATGCTGATTTCCATTGTGCAGTAAAACTGCTTTTAAGCTGTGTTTTGAACTATCTATAAATAGTCGCCAAGCGGAAGAGTCCAGTGGAAGTTTTAGATATTTTAGAACCTCTTCAATACTGCAACAGTATACAAGTTCTTCTGATTTTTTAAAATAACTTTCCAGATCGGCGTGTCTTTTTCTTGGCGATGTAACTTTTACATCGGCTTTTATCAAATTCCTGTTTTTCAATCTGGAACATAATATTTCAGCTTTCTCTTTTGTTAGTCCTAAATCTCTTACAAGATCTTCAAAATAAGCTTGGTCTATCAAATTAGGACATATGTTTAAACCATCGGGAGGCAAGTAACTTATATCTGATATGTTTTCAACCGCCGCTGTTATTTCTGTATTGGCGTATGTCATATTGGCCAAAAATGTATGTGTAGGCACCTTCACAGCGCACTTCTGGTAAAATGACATTATTTGCTGCTTCGTATGTCATTATCGCGTAGTGCCTTTGGCTTCTACCAAATTTGTAATTTACGCAGAAATAGCATGTATCTGATTCGTGATCTTCAGGTTCAATCCATATAATAGGCGCAGAAAATGGCAGCGCCTTAGTACCGCCTTTGTACAAGGTCAAAAGACCACTTTCGCAAGTAGTACATACAGTTTTTTGTATCCAAGCTTCACATAAAAATCGTATTCCAAAGAAAAGAAAATATGGTTCTTCAATTGTAGGGAATATCTTTCTTCTGCTTTGATGGTGCGTAAAATGTCCACAAATAAAACAAAACCAATCTCTTAATTTGCAAACATTATCCGCCATGCTTATTAAAGCTTTAATTGTTCTTTTTTTATATTAATTTTAGTAAAAATCACACCCGATATGTACTGCTTAGTAGCTCAATTATGCTTAATTTTATCACACCCGATTTGTAAGTCACGTCTGATTTGTAAGTCACAGCTGACTAGACGCGAGAACTCAGTGTTTGGCCCGGCCAAACTCCACGAGGTATTCACCTGCTTTGTATATGTTGGCGTGTAATTTTGCCAATTAATCGTAAAGAGCTTTATTTACAACAATGGTGTCTTTAGTGACCCCCACTGAAATTTTCCCCCAAACATTTTCGTAGAATATTTTAATCGGTAAATATTTTTTGATTTTCTCGAAAAAAAGGGTCAAATTGACCCATAAAGAGACCAGTTAGAGGGATAAGATCTTCCACAAAAATAATCCTCATACAATTCCACAATACAACTCTGACCATAAGAATTCTCTCAGACATTAACTTACAAAATTTTTTTTATATAGTATAATGCTCCCTTCGACCAAAAAATGAAAACTTTGACCCACTGTAAAAAAAACTCAGACGTGCTGGACCATAAGTTTGTTCTACAAAAATGATCTACTCAACATACCCTTTCAGAATTATGGGGTCGCTATTCTGTTCCATTCAAAAAGTCTTCATTTGTTGGACAGTGTAATTAGAGTACTCAGCATATGGAGTTTTGGTTGCAGTTATCGAGTTGCCCCTGTACACGAAGCAATGTAGAAAAAGGAAGTGCCAGGAAAACACGCATCGACCAGAATTCAAGGGCAACTGAGCGTAACTGAGGGGCAAATTAAGCAGTCGGCAGCCTGGACTCTAGCAGAGTTCAACGAAAACAGCAGCTACAAAGCGTATGCAAACAATTAATCATATGCTATACGACAAGCAAATATTTTGATGAATAGCTCTCCGCAATAAAGTAACTAAGTATGCAAACATAAAATAAACGAAACCACTTGCTGAAAGTAAGCAAAGTGCAATTTCAACAGAGAAAAGTTACTGATACGTACAAACATAACTAAAAAAAATCTAAATAAACCAAATTGCTTTACTCGGTAAATGCAAATTTTTAAAATACATATGTATACACAAAATAACTGATTAAAAACCTATACACGTACATATTTGTAACTTGAATCTTAAAAATATATTTCCTGAAAAATTTTTTTTTAATCTAAATACTCCAAAAAAATGTCATGGCTTATTATAAATTTATTAACTAATATTTTCCATCCTCTCTATAATTTAGTGACATTGTTCAAAAAGCGTAAAAAATACATAGTTGTAGTAAATAGTAGCCAATAGGGTTGCCAGACGAACTGCTTTTACTTACTTAGCCATTCATATTGTGGCGACCACGAGTAAGCAAAGTTGAGTGTAATAATAAAAAGCTGTGAGTGCATAGCAATTGGAAACGTAAATCTAGAACGTATGACCACTACATTATATGTATAATATTGTAACTAAATTTCGAAAGCATCTTGCTGACATATAATTTCAAATTCTTGGTGATAAGTGAAAAATATGAAAAGATTTCACAACCAACAATCAGTGGCCTTTTGACCTCTGCGAAAAGTGTAAATTCTAGTGAGAAATGTTTGGCGTAGGCTGTATTTGAAAAACCAAAAGAAAAAAAATAAATGAAGAGGATTAAAAATAAATTCTGGTGGTATATTAAACATGCATCAAACAATGCAAATGAAAAGACTTACGAAGTATTAAAAGCAATTTTGGAACATTATCCCAGACTGTTTGGTACCAAAAAAAAACATCAAACTTGGTATTGTAAAATTTTTTATAAAAGCAATGCATCGGAATGGAGAAGCATTTTAACATTTGAAAGTACTATTCCCTTGGATTGTGGCCGCTATTGTCGAGTTGGTAGCGGTGCGTGCTATAACTCGATATGCCGGTGAGTTCGAGGTTCGAATCTCAATCAGGGCAAGCAAAATCTTAATGATAGAAAACGTTTTTTCTAATAGCGGTCACCCCTCGGCTGGGCAAACCTCTGGGGGTATTTCTGCCATGAAAAAGCTTTTCATTAAATACATCTGCCGTTCGGAGTCGGCACAAAACTGTAGGTCCCTCCATTTGTGGTATAAACACGCAAACCACAAATGGTAGGAGATGCTCGGCCAAACACTGCGCTATATAGCGTAAGCGCCAAAACTATTATTATATTATTCCCTTGGATTAGTTAGGCAAAAATTAAGGAAGGTGTGTCAGTAAATAGGCATATCTACCTACATATGTACACATCGTATAAAACAAAGTCAGTTTCCGCGTCTGCCTTTCTGTCTGCCCATAAACCATGTAAAGAATTTAGATACCGTCTTAACTGTAAGTGACATATAAAATAATCTCACTGTTTAAGTTGTCTAAATAAATGAGTTTTATACTAAAACCAGGTAGACAGATGATTAGTAATCTCTGACATTTGGTAAAAAATATATTAAATATCAATTTTTTCCCGCTGGTGTTTCATTTTGGCCGCATATTCGTGCATTGATAAAGGGCTTAGTACTCGAACAAAAAATGAGCGAAGGAGAACTTAGGCTTGGAAAGTTATAAAAATTTTGTTTAACAGATTCCCTAGGCAATACATTTACTGCATTTACATATGTATGTCATAAAAATCCACATACTACACAACTATATACATAGATTTTTTTCTGACAATTATGTTATGAAATGATGCAAAGGCAAGGTTTGGTTTCAATGCTCACAGAATATTGCTGGAGCGTGAAAGCAGATTATTTAGATAAAACCTAAAGTCGTTGTTCTTACAGCAGTTCATATCTTAACACATCATAAAAAGAAATTTAAAAAATTTACATGAAATTAGAGAGAATTCAAAAAAAATGAAGTATGTATCAATTTTTATTGTGAAAAAACTACAACCTGAGGTAGAAGTAATAGCTATTTTGGTGAATGTTATTTCACCATCATCCGCTGTGGTCGAGTTGGTAGCGGTGCGTGCTATAACTTGATATGCCGCTGAGTTCGAGGTTCGAATCTCAGTCAGGGCAAGCAAAATCTTAATAATAGAAAAAGTTTTTTCTAATAGCGGTCACCCCTCGGCAGGCAATGGCAAACCTCCGAGGGTAATCCTGCCATGAAAAAGCTTCTCATTAAATACATCTGCCGTTCGGAGTCGGCACTAAACCGTAGGTCCCTCCATTTGTGGTATAATATAAAGACGCACACCACAAGTGGTAGGAGAAGCTCGGCCAAACACTGAGCTATATAGTGAGTTGTGAGTAGTTGGTCATCAACCAAATCGGCAATCGATGATCTGTGCATAATGTTGCTGCTTTTTCAATTTTGCCTATGTATATTTAGGAACACACATACATACTACTTCTCCCTCAACTAATTATAGCCGATTGTGGCTGATTGTAGGTTGTTATCTATTGTTTTTTACCAACTTAAAAAAATTGTTCCCTATACATTTTCGCATTTCAATAAATTTAGATTGAATAAATGATTGTTTCAAAAGCTATAAGACTTAGAAATATTCTAAAACATAAAGTTTTTGTACTATTGTGACATCTACATATATGCGGTCAAATCTAGCAAAATCTATTAATTACTAGAAGGCCCTGCGAACTTCGACTTGCCCAAAATTTATGAGAAGTAAATCAAACACTTTTTGAACTCTGTTGTAATATAACTTAAAAAAGGCCTCCATTAGGGCCTTCTGCAGGAATAAACGAATAACTGTGCAAATTTTAACGTCTTTCCATGCTGTGGTTCGGACGCTCTGCGCGGACATAACAAAATAGCGCTTCATTTTTATGTATAAAGATGAAAAATTTACAGTTGCGGTCAATATAATAGGAGTGCATATACCAAGCTTATTAAATTTTAAAATTTGATCATATATTCTATATTATTTTTAACTTATTGTACGATGTTGCACCTTAGTAAGCGCGGAATATCTTGTGTTATCGAATTATGTAAATATTTTGTAAATAAACCGAAAACTCGGATTTTTGAATGCAACATTTCGAAAGTTTTAAAATTTTGATATTGGATCATTATTAACATAGGTTTTTTGTAAATATCTGCGGAACTACATACCCGATTTAAGAGTTTGATATCTCCTTTTGAAAACCATGACAACGGCTTTCAAAAAAAATAAAATAAAAAAAGCAAAAAAATAAAAATATGTATACATATGTGTGTATGTATGTCATTGGTGGTGCAATATGAAAATTGGATTATGCCATGCCCCCCACCGCCCGCAGACCGAAAATCAAAAATCAGACTTCACAGTGTCACCCGCCTGAACATTCTGAAGATTCCCTGAAAATTTCATCAAAAATTATATATGTACATAGAGAAGAAGAGATAGAAGATGATCACAAAAACTTTTAGTTACAATTGTCCATGATTAGAAAAAAGCAATTAGGTTGTTTTTTACAAATGCCGGTTTCTGGGCCAACCACATACACGAAAATTCTGACTTCATATTCAGATTCGGCAGACACAAAAGCTTTCAAAACCATTAAGAAACCTAGTGGGATTATTGTCCTGTTGTACAGTGTAATCAGAAAGAGATATTGATGCTAACAAACTTGAAAAACTAATGTTGATGCAACAATCATTTTATTTTATAAACACATTCGCACAGCTCCTCTTACCATTTGAGGTGTGCGTGTATATATTATACCACTAATAAAAGGACCTACTGTTTTGTGCCGGCTCCGAACGGCAGATGTATTTCAAGATAAGCTTTTTCATGGCAAAAATACAATCGGAGATTTGCCATGCCGTAGGGTGACTGCTATCAGTAAAACACTTTTTCTATGATTCAAATTTTACTTTCCCTGGCTAAGGATCGAACCTCGAACTCAGAGGCATATCGAGTAATAGCGCATACTCGACACCATCGGACACAATTCACAATCGTTTATAACAACATTTATGTATGTAAGTACAATAAAGTGAAATATAACGACTGACTAAAATTGAGAGTAATTCAAACACAAATCAAAGTTAGGGAAGACAGCGATTGAAATATGATCTTTAAGTGCCAGCGAATTCATTGGAAAAATAAAACACGATTTACTTTCAAACAAAGAATTGCACTGAAATGTGCAGCTTCAATGTGACGGACGACATTTATTGAAATGGTCTTTGTTTGGACCAAATAGCAATTGTTCAGTGAAGCGCGAATAAGGTGGATGAAAAATCAGTCAACTAAAAGTATTTCTAAACACATGCGTCCAAAAGAGAAATAAATTTTCCAAAAAAAAAGAAAAATAATGGTCTATAAGGAAATTGTTTAATATCTGAAGATAACATATAAATATAAATGCGAATAAATAACATTGAATTTATCAGAGAGCTTTGCTTATTAACTTAAGTTACTGGTTTTGTCAATCACACAAAAACTTTAAAAAATATTTAACAAAAATTGTTTAGAGTATTTTAGTTCGGTAGTACAGTTTTCAACGTGAGAATCTCTTAACAATCTCGGACAAAATTTTCAAAAATTAATCGAATATTTGATTCACTTGAAACTTACATTACTCTCGTATCTCTTAAAATTTCTCAGAAAAAAATTTAGTAATTTCGATTACTATTTACTGAAATTTGAAAATATTTTGTGATTATTTATTACTTAAATTTGTAGGGTGTCATTTGGTATTTTTCAAAATCCCTTAAAAGGCTTAATCCTCCTCTCGGCGTCTCTTTCCACCTGGTTTTAGCTACATTTTTCTTAAAAATGTTTAAATTGAGTAAACAAAAAACAAGGGGGTAAAAGCTTGAAAAAACTGTTTACTTAACTGGATGTTAAAGAAGTTTATTTATATAAGTGACCCATAGTTGGTTTGTTTAA
This sequence comes from Philophylla caesio, assembly GCA_963971545.1. Lineage (NCBI taxonomy): Eukaryota > Metazoa > Arthropoda > Insecta > Diptera > Tephritidae > Philophylla > Philophylla caesio. Next base: position 60,889,807 of record OZ020607.1, read on the forward strand.
GGAAGATGGAAAAGACAAAACAGTCCACTCGGCTAGCGTAGCACAGCATATAGCGTGTTGGCTCTGCAACTCCGAGCTCTTGGGTTCTAAGCCTGGGAGAAGTGGTTATGAATAATAAGTATAATTAATTTAATAAAAAAAAATGTCTGATGAGGAAATGTGAAGATTTCGAAATAATTTTATAACTTCGACCATTTAAAAACTGTTGTCGGTTTTTCCAAATAAAATCTTCAATAAACTTGACTCGAGCTCAAAAAAAGTATCACTTATTAAAAAAGTATCCAGACAATTTTTTTTACAATATATATATATCATAATAAATTATTTTCGTTAATTTTTAATAAAATTAAAGTTCATTCCATAACTAATTGGACATACTCATATCAACGTCTTAAATCTTGAAGTTCCTAATTTAAATATTTCAATCTTTAAAACTCGCCACTGCAAATTACCAACTTTGTAATCAGAATTAAAAGAAATCTAAATTTCAGATACACACAAAGTGTAAGCTTCTTATCGCTAAAAAGAGCCCTTGATTTTTAAACTCTTTTTTTTGGGCTAAAATGTTAAGCATTTTCCTACACGAATTGTATTAACAGATTTCATTTAAATAGGGCAGAATATGACAAAAATATTTATCACGAAAAATATGCGAATATTGTAAAAAAAACCGACTGAACCATGATCACTGCACGGTATGTACTATTTTTTTCAAATTGCTAATGCTATTAGCATTGCAGCTTACAAAAATTGAATATTTCATGCATAGAACTAGTTAAAAAAAAAATACCAGTTAGTCAAGACTTAACTTAACTTAACTTAAGCCAACCTGTTATATGGAAAGCCGTGCAAGCGATTAGTCAACACTTAACTTACCGTAAGAAACTTAAGAATCTGTTGGTTTTAGATTCTGAAGCCTTACGTAAATTGATAGCCGTGAGAGCGGTGAGAGAATCAGGCTTACCAGATCTGGACATTTACAATTTTTGAAAATAAATGTATGCAAAAATTACATTTAAAACGATTTTATTTGATGTGGTAACATAGGTGGTGAACCGTCAAATAGCTGAAAATAAAATTATGCACTAAAAGAAAATTTAAACCTTAAAATTAATGGCGAAAGGTTAATCGTACACTTCAATAAAGAACTGTACGATAAATTTTGCCCTGGATGTAAATTGGCACAACAGAAAGTCTCTATTTATCGGGTGGATTTGGCACCACCTTTTGCTCTCACCACGTGACTGCTTCTTGCACATTTTTTACATTTGTGCTAAACTTAAAAACATTCGATACAATTTAATTTTCCTTGACATTTTTTCAAGCAATATGCGATTCAAAAATAATCACACAAGTGCTTTTATTAACAACTTTGTGCCAACGGAGATATTCAAAGAACAATATGCAACAAAAATTAATCATTAAAAATTAAGTTGACATGTTGAGTAATCGTCTCTAATTCTTAAGTTAAGTTAAGTTAAGTCTTGACTAACTGACCCTTAAGTATATTCCGAATTCCTTCAAAACGCTGAAATATATTCTTCTCAAAAAATGTGTTTTGAAAATCTTCCTTGACAACGTCAAATATTTTAAAAGATTTATATTCGGGCACATTCAATTAAATCTAAGGCGTATTTTATTTGGCCAGCAATTTAAGCTAATAGCTTATTTTGTATGAAAGTCTTAACCAACATAATTACATTATGCGTGTTTTTTTTTTTGACCATCACAAGCTAATAGTTAAAGATTTGACAAATGAAACGTACTTAGCTTAATTCATATTTTCGCTTGAGTATAAATTTTGTTGGCAATGCTGCCGAGAACTGTCAGTTTAAATTCAATTTATTTCAATAAAATGTCAGATATTTTGAAAAAATTAAAGTATATTTTTGATTTCGTCATTTAAAGTCGTGAATGCAGTACCAAGAAACTGTTAACATAAAATTTTCCATTTTGTTTTAATTTTAATTTAAAATCTATAAATACCGCTTCTTTTATCATTTTTGCCATTTCACATACTAAGAAGCATTTGTTTGTATTTTTGGTTTGTTTACATTTTCATTTGTCATTTGGGTTTTATGTTTACAGTTTTTTGTTATTGCATACACAACCTTAAATAATGAAGAGGGTTTGATGAAATAAATTGAATTTGAACTGACAGTTCTTGCCAGCATTGTCAACAAAATTTAAACTAAAGCGAAAATATAATCACAAGATTGACTTTGACATCTCTTCTATATAGATAAATGTATTAAACTATTATTTACACAAACAAGTTGTACTTTCACATACAAGGAAGTACTCTTAACTAAATAACAAAAACGAACCATTCCTTACAAACACGCCTTATCCAAATTTTATAGTTCATTGTATCAAATTTTATTTGTAAATTGCTTTCTTAAAAGCAGAATAAAACGCTGGTGTTGAGTCGTAAATTTTTGGCGTTTATTTGTTTTTGCTGAGTGATTTTTTTTCATAAAAATAAATATATTAGGTTCAAATGATACTTCCACAGTATTATATACTTGAAAAGTTTTTGATTTTATATATATAGTTAAAGGATGAATTAAAAAGGAATTTCATTTTATATATACATAATATTTACGTTGCTTTTGATAAATCTTTAGTTGACTTTAAACACATAAGTACCCATTGAAGTAAGCAATATATAAATAGCAAATTAAAATTGTCAAAACGAAGAATGGAAAATATTAAAATGCTAACAAATAACCAATTAGCCACCCACGCATGGAAAGCGCGTAAACAACAAGCACAAAAAAACATAAAATCCAAACGATCAAAACATTCAAAAAGGCGGAACCACAGGAGTCAATACCTTCCACGCATACTATGGGCATTGAAAAAAAGTAATTGAATGTACAAATATTTGAGTACTTATGTATGTATAATTCCATATCAAGTGAAGTGTGTCTGGGTATGACACGTGCTGCTTAGCCGGAGCTGAATAAACGCTTAGGCGCACAAAACCAAAAGTGGAGGTGAAGTAGTGCATACCCAGAGCTCCGTTTTCTTGCCTATTTTCTCATCCCATAACTTTAAATAAACAGTTTATTTACCGGTAGCAGTGCCGTCGAAGCCGGGTGGGTTGAGTAGGATTAAGCCCACCCATGCATTTTGATGGGTGGGCGCAGCCTATTGAATCATATTGTATCTTAAAAGGTATGCATATTTTGTGTTTTTTTCTCTTTAAGTTTTCGTTATTTTCGTTCTTGTTAATTTTTGTAAAAATCAACTTTTGGTGTGATATTCTTGAAATGAAATAACAAAAATTAAGGTAATACATGGTGTTAAGGCTTGAAAAATTAGTAAATCCCCGGGAGTTCAATTCGAGAACTGAAGACAGAAAACATGTCTTTGGTAAAGTGTAACCTTGTACTTGACAACGTATAATACAAAATAAACGTCATTTCAATTTTATGTTGCTATGCCTAAACATTTTTTTAGTGAGCCCACCCACGCAAATAATCGTTCCGACGCTACTGAACAGTAACAGACTTCACATACTATTTCAATGACAAAACAATTCTAAAACAAAGTTGTAAACAAGAGTATGAAATGAAAACGTGATTGCAGCTAATAGGCCTATTAGGAAAAGGGTTAGTCAGTTAGCTGCAATTCAATGGCTTACTTGGGCTCGACCATCGCAGCAACCCAGCGTAACTCTTGACCATAAAGTCACTAATTTTACTGCCAATTGAGTATGATCAGCTTTGCAACTCTACGGTTGATGTCTTTAGCTGGTGTCTAATATTAAAATGCACATTTAATGATACTGCTCCTTTTCAAATATGCAAACAATTTTTTTCTGATATTTTTAAGATTTAATGCAATATATGCGAACGTGAAATCAACACTTCTTTTAGGAAATTGTCAATATTCTGTTGCAACGCAGGTACAAACGTCAGATCTTTGAGTTAATTTTCTTTAACTTTTTTAATTTTGGTCTAATGAATTCTAACATACTCAATTAAACGTGTTATATTTAATTTCTAGACGAAATTTTCAAAAATTATCTAAAATCACCTAGTACACTTTGTTATTCGTAAAATTAAAGGACTATAAAACTGCATCCCCGACATTTTCCATACATTCATGAGAACCATAATTTCAATAAACAATTTTAATCATTCTTACCCCATTAATTGGTAATACTACGGTTAAAGATATCACATATTAGGGATAGTTGAAAAGTCGAAGTTTAAGCCCGCTTCTAACATCTGCTTCAAGATATTTGAGATAAATCAGACAAACTATCTTTTCCGAGGGAGGAGTGGAAGGGAGATGACCTCTGGTGTAGAGGCGCAGTGAACCTTTTCTCGGATGGATTGAAATTGGAGGGTAGAGTTGGAGGGGGTGTTTTCTGCGAGGAACTATCGCTCAGTAGTAAGTTCAGGTTACCAAATTTTTGCAGTGTTTTTCAAGCAGAAGTAGCTGTAATCAAAGAAGCTGTGGACCGCCTGGGTGGTAGAACCATACCACAGAAGGCGGTGAACATCTACTCCGACAGCCAGGCCGCAATTAGAGCCCTGGGATCACTGACGATGAGGTCAAAATTGGCGCGTCAGAGGACTTCCACATCCGGCTAATCTGGGTCCCAGGACACAGTGACATAGCCAGAGCTGGCCCGACAGGGCAGAACAGAGGACATCGCTCCGTTGAGGAAGAGCATTGGGATTGCCCTTTCCACTTGTGGTCTGCTCCTGGAAAAATGGGCCTTTGGTCGGCTCAGCAAACGCTGGGCGGAAACACCGACTTGCAAAGTCCTTTTGGCCGGTGCTGGACCGCAGTCGGTCTGCGGAGTTACTAAGCACAACCAGGCCACTGCTCTCGGCTTTGATCGGCGTACTGACCGGGCACTGCGCAATGGGAATCCACGCTGTAAGGCTGGGCATTGTCTCGAACCCGAGGTGCGGCAGCTGCATGGAGGATGGATGAGGTGAAATCTTCTCAACACTACCTTCTCAGCTGCCGTGCCTTCGCAAGGCTCAGATTTAAGCACCTGGGATCGCACTTCTTCGAAGCTCCAGAGAGGCTCTGTGGGGTAAACATAGGTCGGCTGCGCACCTTCATTACGAGCTCCCGGCGCTTCTTTTAATATATATATGCATCTTACGGTGGGTATCGTCTCTGTTCAGGTTAAAATAAAATAGGGTATAAATATATCAGTGGTACCACAATGGACTTTAAAAAATAGTCTAAGTGAGCCCCATCCTTGGGGCTACCACCTTACCTAACCTAACTTAATCTTGTCCCACACTTTTTTGGAATTCTTTGGGGAATCTGTTCTTGTCGATGGTCATTTCTAATGGATTTTGTCCATCGAAATGTGCGTCTCTCAAAGAATCCCTACAAAAATGTACCATTAAGCAAATAGGATTAAATACGTTAGAAAGTATACTCTATATTTACACACTACTTATTTTTCATGGCTACGCTGGAAAGCGAGCATTTTTATCACAACACAAACATTTGTGAAAATACAGGTGAAAAGTGGCTAGGAAAACGAAAATAAAAACTTTTTTTCACTTCACGGTTACACAGAGCGGGAATTGAGCTCCTTTATACATTTTTAAAACTTATTGCAAATAGTTAAGGCGTTCCACACATGAGTTTAAAATTCAGATTATCCTATCAATACTGAAATATTTGTAATCATCTTAATACCAAATATGGGTTGAAGTCAAAGTTCAGATTATCCGTTAAATCTGATACATTTTTACATACATACAATACATTTTTTTATTTTATTACCAAAACCGATTTATTACAGTAAAAATCACAACAACAGAGGTCACAATAAACTTAAATTTATATTAAAACAACTAAGAAAATATAAATTCGCGATAAAGCAAATAATAACGTTACTCTATGGATAAATTTGTAGCTGTTTGCGTGCAGAGGTTACTAAAATACGCTGATTTCCTGATTTTTCAAAGGTATCGTTATATGGTGCGCTTGACCACTTTCCATATACAAAAATATTTAAAAATTAGCCTAGTGTTGTCAAGAACAATGTCTATACAAAATTTAGTGAAAACTTTTTTAAAAAGGTTTTAAATTTTAATCAACTTTTTTAAACGAATTTAAGTTTTATATTAACTTGTGTTTAAATGGTTTTAATATGATAATGACTTTCCGTGTATTTTAATTGAAAAATATCAAAACAAAAATAAATAAAAGTATTGTACATAGATACATATGTATACATAAAGTAAAATGTTATTAATATTTTAAGACTTTTTTGAATACGTAGTTTTATATACATATGTATGTAGCTTTTTTAATTTTACTGCAAGAAAAAGAAAGTTTAAAGTAATTTAACAATGTTGACTATTGACAATTCTGGCCGCTGTGGTCGATTTCGGGGTGAGTTCGAGGTTCGAATCTCAGTCAGGGCAAGCAAAACCTTAATAATAGAAAAAGTGTTTTCTAATAGCGGTCACCCCTCGGCAGGCAATGGCAAACCTCCGAGGGTATTTCTGCCATGAAAAAGCTTCTCATTAAAAACATCTGCCGTTCGGAGTCGGCACAAAACTGTAGGTCCCTCCATTTGTGGTATAATATAAAGACGCACACCACAAATCGTAGGAGAAGCTCGGCCAAACACTGAGCTATATAGTGTACGAGCCAAAATTATATATTATTATATTATTATATATTGACAATTCTTTTCTTATGGATGTTGAATTCTTGGCAGGGAGCGTGACAAAAATTCATAAGAAATTTAACTATACAAATAATTTTAATTTCCATTAATAGTCATTAAAATTCAAGTTCCACTGGCATTTAACATTTCCTTCAATTAATTCTTTTTATGGGTAAATTGCAAAATATTTTCCAAAACATTGATTCCACGTCAATTTTATTATACTCATCAACAAAATTATTTCAGGAAAATGAACTTTGGTGAGGGCAAAAAAAAAATCTTGCGTAAATATATAAAATGGTGATAATTCACGATTTCTAGGAAAATTAGAGAACGCAATTTAAATCTTATCAATTTTCATTGCAAAGACCAGAATTTCCGTGAAGTTGAACCAAAATTTGCGAGAGTAAAGTTGCTAACGAACGAAAGAAATAATGTGCCAAGAATGAGTGTTAGAGGGGAGATTTGAGGAGCGCTTGCTTGTATGAGAATATACATACCTAAGTACATATTTATGTATACAGATATATCGTTTGTGATGGTGACTATGCAAAATCACTAGCATTCTTACGACTGGCAATGAAACTTCAATCAATGAATGAATAACAAAACTACGTGGGTGTAAGGAGATGCATACAAACTTAAAAAGCTAAAACAAACTCTAACTAGGATCATAAATGAAAAAATAAGCATATTTGCTATGTGTGTACATACTTATGTATGTACATATTGAACTATACATACGTATTAGACATGTCAATCTCGGGGACCCGGCCATTTTTAATATGCCGGGATAAGTCTGTTCAAACCCCGGAATTGTAGAAAACAGAGAATTTAATAGCCATTTTTTTTTTAAATATTGTAACATTCTTAAAAATTCCCCTTTCAAGGGTAAAGCAAAGCCTTTAGAGAGTTCAAAATCGACAAATAACGCAGCTTGTTAACTCCCTTAAGACTTTGTGTTGGCGTTGCCATTATAAATGACCTTGGGGTATATCCCACTCGAATAGAAAATGTGCCTCAATATGAAAGCGATGTTAATAGAACTAACGACGAGGTGCCTGAAGTGGATAAGGCAGAAAGTCTCAAAGATAAATTGCATCAAGTTTTAATCAGCAGCTCGCAATTGTCAAATAATCAAAAGGCATAAAATTTATCAGAAGGCTTGGTAAAAGAAATTGAGCGTTTGACTTTTCGTCGACACTCCAACCAACAAGTGTTGAGGCGCAGCAATGCTTCTCCACTGCAGAATTTAAATGCAACAAATGTAAGTCTAGGTTGGAGGATAACACACTTAAGGCTTTAATTTCTTTAAGACAACATTTGGATCAAAATAATGCATAATTCTGACTCGTTAAAAGTGGAAAGCGTTATGTATTTAATTTTTGCTTGATGTATTTCTTTTTTTACTGAATGGTAATAATCGCATATTAATATTTAGTATTGGTCTCAAACAGTAATTAAAATTAATTTTACTTTGTGTAGTTGCATTTGGTCCTGTACCAAATATGTATATTTGTACTTGAAGTATAAATTATTTTGTATGTGTGTCAAATTTTACGTTTATTTCCTTTTTTTCTTGAAAAGACCAGTAAATATAATACAACGATTACAGACGTGTTACATTTTTGAAAAATTAAAAATTACGAATCAAGTCTTCGTGAAATTCGGGGATTTCATTTACAGATCTCGAAAATCCGGGGATCAACAAAATGCCTAAAATTGGCAACCCTAATACGTATATACTCGTAAAATGTGCAAATGCTTGAGTAACAATGTGTATACGGACGATGCACAGTGGTCTCAACCGCCCAAAAAGATGGCCAAAAATACAAAGCTCGAGCGATCGCTACAAAAATTGACATACTTATGTTTTTGGGGTCGCTGATGTTAAGATTTAAAATTTCAAAATGGCTGATACAAAATGGCTGACAGTGTTGAGAAAAAAATAAGCTATTGCGCTGCTACTTATGTTATACACTTTAACAACACAGCAGAAAAGTTTGAAGCGGCTGGGTGGTCCTTTAACTATACCGATGGATCCAAAAGACAGCAGGAGTTGGCTACGCTGTTATAAACGACAAATTACATATCGCACAACTATCCCAACTAGAAACGAACCGCTCCATCTTCACTGCTGAAGCGGAAGCGATTCTCGATGCACTTAAACAATGCAAATGCCAAAGAGGAAAGCATATTATCTGCTCCGATTACCAATCTTGCATAAAAGCTGTTATGAACATTTCGCACAAAAATGATATCATCTGTGAAATTAGAGATCTACTCATACGCCATGAAAACAATACCAAATTGATGTGTATCCCCGGCCATGTCGGTATCCAAGGAAATAGTGCAGCAGACGAAGCTGCTAAATTCAGCACACTTCCACCTATTGTAAAAAAATCAACACAACACAAAGCCGATATTTTAAGAGCCATAACCGAACTTATATATCCGTTTTCGAACAGGACATACACGTCTATTTCACGTACACTTATTCACCGACAGTCCTGCACCAACATGTCCTACATGCTACCAAGGTACTATTTCAATCCACCACCTAACGTTAGAATGTGAAAGAATCAATAGTATTTGTAATAATCACAAAAATACGATGATTCGGTTACTGGACAACATATCAGATGAACACATCAACATCCTTATAAAAATGCTTAGATTATACAATATTTAATTTGACATCTAATACCTTATAAATTTTATTTGGAACCAGTAACCCCATAATTCCAAAACCTTACTTTATACATAAGCTAAAGATCTCAGTTATTTGTGACTAAGTACCTTTATACTTTTTGTGCAATTAATTATACAAGAAAGCTCAATTAATATAATAATAATTCTTCGTCCATACGTAGAATTTTAGCATTGAACGAAACATTTACAAAGAGCGGACGAGCGGTATTACTATCGTTTGTACTTCGCGCTCAACCTTTTGGGATATCAAAGCGCAAAACAAGATCTTTCCAAAATTGATTGAATTTCTTTTTTTCTGACATCTCAGCAGCTAATTTTTGGCTGACAAATAAAAAAAAACACAACAATAAACGATTACACTATGTGTTCAAAGTGTTAGTAAGTGGTAGTTTTTATGTAGCTCTACGGATTTGATATCTTTAATTTGGATAAAATATGTACATATATTACTTTCCGGAAGATAACCTACATGACATGTGGGATTAGTTGATATCTACAATAGAAAGAAGGGAAAGAAAGGAAAAAAAGGTATGGGACAAAGTATGATTTTAAGTTCATGTATTAGGTAGGCAACTCGAATGCTTTCTGTTTCAAAAATGTATGCGTCAAAGTCCTCTCTATGAAAACTATACATAGTGAACATCGAAAATCGATTTTTCTATGTTTGGCCAGATTTTAGGCCGCTTGAGACCACTGTGCGATGGGGTAATAGAAATGTACAAACAAATAAACCAAATACAGCAAGCAAGGAGCAAAGTCAAAAGATTTGCTGTAAGACATGTGCTGATCTTTCGTTTCATATTTGGCACACATTTTATTCAAAATATCCATGTGACTACAGCAATTTTGTTGCCGTCGGAAAATTGAAATTTTTTTTCTTTTCGTTTTCTGAGGACAATTGTTGTCGGCAATGTACAAGGACGTGGCCGCTGTGGTCGAGTTGGTAGCGGTGCGTGCAATAACTTGATATGCCGGTGAGTTCGAGGTTCGATTCTCAGTCCGGGCAAGCAAAATCTTAATAATAGAAAAAGTTTTTTCTAATAGCGGTCACCCCTCGGCAGGCAATGGCAAACCTCCGAGGGTATTTCTGCCATGAAAAAGCTTCTCATTAAATACATCTGCCGTTCGGAGTCGGCACAAAACTGTAGGTCCCTCCATTTGTGATATAATATAAAGACGCACACCTCAAATGGTAGGAGAAGCTCGGCCAAACACTGAGCTATATAGTGTACGCGCCAAAAAAAAAAAAAAAAAAAAAAAAAAAAAAAAATTTACAAGGACATCTAAGCCATATTTTCGCTATGCGTAAGTAAATAATTAGTTGCATTAATATATATGCACTTAAAGTTATCTTAAATGGACCAACTATCAGACAATAATCTATTAAGTGATTTTATTGAGGTTTATGCTCTCACACCTACATATCTACAAGCTCGTTTCGCGCATACACACAATCACACCCAATTATTGCATTATTTATACATATGTTTGTACATATGTTTCAAGCTTATGTAAGCGCAATTTATTCATATACATACATACATACAATCGCGAAATTTTTGTATATCGTGCGGAAGTTTCCGGAAAATTTTGATCTTACATAGCAACGTCAAGGGCGTGATTTGTTTGCTGCATATACCTCACATTTCCAGCAGTTGACTATCAGCTTTTGAAACTTTAACAAGAGTATAAACCTCTCTTTTTTTCTTGTGATCGTATTTCGCGGCATATTATATGGCAGTGGTGATGATTTCATATGAGTGTATTTGCGGTCGTGGTTACACAGATGCACGCATACATATGCGGGCAGTCCTAGTTGGTCAAAGCAGTAAATTTATTACATATATGTATATACATATAGTACATATTTATTTTCATGTGTGCAAAATTTATAAAATGAGGGCGTATGTAAATCCGCTTAGCTTGGGGTTTTTGTGGCACGTTTTGCATTTTCATATATTCACCATTGTTGCGTGATTAAAAAAATGAATGGCAAATGCGTTGGTATTGAGTATATCATTTCAAGTGTGGCAATGTGCTTACGTGTGGTTTTTTTACATATATTCGATGTGCATTTTATTGTATTCTTAAGATGTTTTCATTCGGCAAAACTACCAGATAAAGGGTTTGCATACATTTTCAACTGGTTAATCCAGCTTTAGTAGTAGGTCACTTACTTACTTACTTAATTGGCGCATTAACCGATTAAGCGATTTTGGCCGAGGTCAGCAAAGCACGCCAGCTGTCCCTATCTCGTGCTAACTGGCGCCAATTGGAAATCCCAAGTATAGCCAAGTCTTTTTCCACTTGGTCTTTCCAAGGCAGAGGAGGTCTTCCTTTTGCTCTGCTACCACCCGCGGGTACCGCGTCAAAAACCTTCAGGGCTGGAGCTATTTCATCCATTCGAACGACGTGACCTAGCCAGCGGAGCCGCTGATTCTTAATCCGCTGCACTATATCTACGTCATTGTACAGCTCGTACAGCTAATCGTTCCATCGAACGCGGTATTCGCCGTCGCAAAGACGCAAAGGTCCATAAATCTTTCGAAGAATCTTTCTCTCGAAAACTCCAAGAGCTTTCTCATCTGATGTTGTCATCGTCCATGCTTCTGCGCTATACAATAGGACGGGCATTATGAAAGACTTATAGAGTGTGGTTTTTGTCCGTCGAAAGAGGACTATATTGTGCAATTGCGTACTCAGTCTGAAGTAGCACTTGTTGGCAAGAGAGATTCTGCGATGGATTTCAAGGCTGACGCTGTTGTTGGTGTTAATGCTGGTTCCTTAGTAAACGGAGTTCTCTACTTTTCCAAAGTTATAACTGTCAACAGTGATGTTTGATCCCAGTCGTGAATGTGGCGACTGTTTATTTGATGACAGGAGATACTTCTTCTTGCCCTCGTTCACCACCAGACCCATTCGCTTCGCTTCTCTATCCAGTTTGGAGAAGGCAGAACTAACTGCGCGGTGGTTTAGAACCATGATGTCAATGTCATCGGCGTACGTCAGCAATTGCATACTTTTATTGTCATTCTTACTGGAATTCGCCCCGGTCTTGAAACCTTCTTTTAGCCGTCGAACTTTCTGAAAACATTTTCGGGCGCTTTTCCTGTCGGCCAGCATCTCATGCTTTTCGCACTTACGCATTTCGGCCTCTCTCTGTTTCTCACGAAAAATGTCCACCGGAGTGAACGACCGTACTTTACGGCGTGGTCTCTCTCCCACCACAAATCCGACACCAAATTTGCGAATTTGCGCTCCTTTACATGGCAGCTGTGGTAGATGTCGCAAGGGCCTGTCGATTTTTCCCTTGCCCCGTCCATCGCATCTCTTGGATATTTTGCTTTGCTGAGGACATCAACCAGAGGACATCCTGGCCGACAGGAAAAGCGCCCGAAAATGTTTTCAGAAAGTTCGACGGCTAAAAGAAGGTTTCAAGACCGGGGCGAATTCCAGTAAGAATGACAATAATAGTATGCAATTGCTGACGTACGCCGATGACATTGACATCATGGTTCTAAACCACCGCGCAGTTAGTTCTGCCTTCTCCAAACTGGATAGAGAAGCGAAGCGAATGGGTCTGGTGGTGAACGAGGGCAAGAAGAAGTATCTCCTGTCATCAAATAAACAGTCGCCACATTCACGACTGGGATCAAACATCAGTGTTGACAGTTATAACTTTGAAAAAGTAGAGAACTCCGTTTACTAAGGAACCAGCATTAACACCAATAACAGCGTCAGCCTTGAAATCCATCGCAGAATCTCTCTTGCCAACAAGTGCTACTTCGGATTGAGTACGCAATTGCACAATATAGTCCTCTTTCGACGGACAAAAACCACACTCTATAAGTCTTTCATAATGCCCGTCCTATTGTATGGCGCAGAAGCATTTATGTTCCTTTGCGCTTTTGTGACGGCGAATACCGCCTACAATGGAATGATGAGCTGCACGAGCTGTACAAGGACATAGACATTTTCTTCTTCTTTCATTGGCTCGATAAAAGCCTATGCGATTTTGGCCGAGCTTAGCATAGCAATAGATAGGGACAGCTGGCGTGCTTTGTTGACCTTGCCAAGGCGGTTGATGAGCTAATTAAGAAAGTAAGTAAGCTTTCATTGAAAAATGTAAATATCTTTGACTGGAACTTTAAAAACATATTTATTTTTGCAAAGATTTTAGATAAAGTTTACATTTTTAACCTTTCATATCAAATATTTGTATAGCTTTTTGACAATAATAAGTCTTAACTGAAGGCTTAATATTCTTAAAGAAAATTCTATATTTCATAAGTATATGGAACTTTCGAATTTGTTTCCATGTTAAAAAAAAGCAGTTTCCCTGATTATCGCTGATTAAAATGTAATAAAAAAAGCCATTCAAGAAATTAGAAAATGCAATAAATAATACGCCAGCAAATGCAAAAAAGAACTAGAATATAAAAAATTAACAGTTGTTGAAAGTTTGAGTGCACATTAAATTCATTTTGATGGATCCAGGCACAAACGAAAATAAGTAAAAAGGCGTAGCGAGTTGTGATTAATGTGCAGGAAATATAATATAAAAATACTCGTAGTAAAGCGGTTATGAGCGACAATATTACCAGAGGAGTTAGACTAGAGGTTGAACATCGCTTTTGGAACGCAATTTTTATATGAAAAAAACATCAAATACAAGCTTATTTTAACCCTAGTAAGCGTGGGAATGATGTTCACTCAAATATTTTTCTCACTAAAAATTTTAATGCATTTCGTTATTTTCAACAAAGTTTGTAATTTGATTTTTTTTTGGAATACGAACTGTGGCTTAATTGTAAAATAAAAAAATGTATAAATGAAATGTAACCTTTCCAAAATGGTGTAGTTATAATTATGAAGTGGAGTTTATAAACAATTTTCTTAAAAGCTGCACAATACAAAATCCCTTACATACATTAATGAATGAACTAAACGTCAAAAATATATTATTACATCCCTTTTACTTATGGCGATACAATTTTATCGATAAATTAATTTTTAACAATAATGCTTGTGATTAAAGTCAACAGTATACGAAAATAACTGGCAGAAGAAAAACTTTAATTAAAATTGTGAAAACGCTTATGAATAATGCGATTCTTAAACTTATTAATGTGTAACCCTTTGAGAACCATATTAAGCGATTGTGCGATGTGACTTTAAAAATTTCTAGAAGCCATACTACTTAATTTTGGTTTAAACTTCCAAAAGCAGTGATTGTGTTATCTATTTTCATATGATCTCCAAATAAGAAAAATAGAATATATTATTGCACAAAAGAGAAACATTCAGTTGTGTATCATCTCTCGAAGTGATCGGTAGTATGGCCAGCAGTAAGTGCATATATTTTATTTGCTATCCTGGTAAATTTCTAACGTGAATGTCTGTACATGTAAAGTGTAGTCCCATTTATTCTGTAACGTGTTTATATGCACGTTTTTGAAATTTTTCCATTCATTTCTTTGCGCTAAAAATCAGGTAACACAATTGTGTTACTTGGGCATAAGTGAAGAATTTAATGCAAGCTCACAATTGTGATATCTAATGAATTTCAGGAAAAAACATAGATTTATCAAAGGATTCGGAACTTCAAATGGTCCTAGATATTCTTGAAAACTCCAATTCCAGCTTTTCAGCTGATGATGGTATAGAAAAGGACTGTTTCACGCCCGACCAAATGCAAGAAAGTGATAGTTCAGATAAAGATGACTCTGCAGAAGGTATTTTTCCAGTCTTTTGAAGTTTTTAATTTAAAGAACTGCTCTTTGGAAAAGAAAGGAATTTGCAGTTCACGATATTCCAATTTTACAGGGCTGTCAGAACTACGTCGAACTTGGCACACCTTTTGAATACTTTTCTAAGTATTTCACAGAAACTCATTACAAGATGTAGTCAAATATACAAAAATGTATACTCTTGCGACTTCTGGCACCGAGATGAACCTAACCGCGACTGATTTAAAAAAATTCTATGGCTGTGCTATTATAATGTCCTGTCTAGGTTATCCACAAATAAAAACGTATTGGTAAGAAAATTATAGGTGCGAAATAATTGCTGCATCCATGGCAAGAAATAAGTTCATGAAATTTGGAAACACCATTCATTTTGTTGATACCAGCAAACATAGTGAAACGAACAAGTTATGGAGAGTTGAGCCCGTGATAGACTTGGTAAGAAACCGATGCAATCAATTAGCGTCTGCAGTTACTTCATACTCTTTCGATGAGCAAATAGTCCCGTTTACTGGCAGATGCCCAGCCAGGCAAGTCATCCGATCAAAGCCGCGCCCTGTGGGTTTGAAAAATCTGGTTTGTGCTACCTCTGATGGGCTGATCGCTGATTTTGAGTTATTTCAAGGTGCTGGAAGTTTTCCCGACTGTGGACTGGGTCATGGTCCATTAATTGTTTTAAGACTTACAAAATACCTGCCAAAAGGAAGTCATCTTAATTTTGATAGATTTATTACCACCATACCGCTTTTGGAGAAATTGCAGGATAATGGATTCAAGGCGACAGGTACCATAATGGGAAATCGGCTGGGAAAGACAATTAATTTTCCAGCAGACAAAACTATGGCGCGTGGTGATATGCACCAATTTGTTAAAGATGACAATCTGGCTGTAGTAAACTGGTGTGCTACAAAGTGTGTTACAATTGCGTCAACAGCATGCGGAAAAGACCGGATCAGTGAAGTAAATCGTTGGATACGAAGCTTAAAACGACGATACCCAGTACCGACTCCCGCTTTTATCCAATTATATAATTCTAAAATGGGCGAAGTCGATAAAGCTGACCAAATGATGGAATACTATAGCATTAAAATTAAATGGCAGCCAAAGTTTTTTTCCATTTCCTTTATTTAGCAATATATAATAGTTGAATGGAATATAGAAAAGGCGCAAGGTTGCTCGGTTTTACAGGAAATAAGGTAAAAAAATTGCTTCATTTTAAAATGGAGATCGGGGAAGTCCTGGCAAAGTACGAAGGTGCTCCATCGGATGTATCACTATTCGAGTTGCCCGAGGGCTATCACGGTAATAAGTATCGCCCACACAACGCTTCCGAAGACATTAGGTTCGATAGATACGACCATTGGCCCGAATTTGTAGATGGAACTGCAAAGAGGTGTCGCAATCCTCAATGTGAAAGCCGGTCTAGAGGACGATGCCACAAATGCAAAGTAGGCTTGTGTCTGGCAAAAGATAAGCAGTGTTTCAAAGAATATCACACAAGGTTATACACACAAAACAAATTACTATTGATCTCAATATCTACTATACTGAATTTGTTATTTTTGTTTTAGTTTTTAGTATTTTCCTAAACTCACATGAATTTTAAATTAAATACGAATTAATAAAAAATGTTGTATTTAGTATATAGTAGTGACAAAAGGTACACAATTGTGATAGGTCCTTTTCAGGAAAAAATTTTTTACGAAAAAATTTTTAAAACCATTCCATGCCGACTAAAAGATAAATAATAGAAGGAACTTTATTTTCATTAAAGTTATGCCTTAAAATCTGCTTCGCTTAGGTACAGATACAAATTCTTTTAATATTGAGTAAATATTAACATCCAGTTTACGTTGAATATTGAGAGATGCTAGCCCATAAAAACGAGTATCTTTCATAGTTGATCTCAAATTAGTTATTAGGAAAATGTTGGCTGAGGAGGTAGAAGCGCGTCAGTTTTGAAATCGGCTATGCTCGATGACTATAATTTTTAATTTATTTATTGGTTTCCACCATTACGCTATCTCAATAAAAACAATTACAAACTTTAAAATTTCTTTTACAATTATTAACGTAAAATAAATGATTGCAAATTTGAATGCACATATCCTTCCAAGCCCCCTAAACGCCATTTGCGTCCGGCCTTGCTATGTGCGTATATTCATACATTTACCCAGATACATTTGTTGTGCTACTATAGTTTTCTGATATCTATGTATATTTGTAACACAATAATAATTAAGTTGCCCTTTTTTAATTTATAAACTTATTACAAAAAGTTATACAGAATTTTACACATGAGATAATTGCAAATAAAAAGAAGACTAAGGTTAAGGAAAAATGGAAAGCAGTAGAAGACACAAACAATTCGTACGTTTCCTTCGAAAAATTAACAAAACTTGAAAAAATAAACGGTCTAACTTCAAACAAGTGAAGTTATGCGTGTAAGCAATTAAAATTCCCAGAAACCTCACAATTACCAACCAAAGAAGGTAACAAATGACAGATGGTTTACTGACATAAAATTCAAGCTGCTTCCTCACAGCCATAACAAATATTTACTTCTCCCCGTCCATCGAACCGTAATAAAATACCTAACTTTGTGTTCTTTAATACTAGATGATGATACATACATAATTATGCTAAATTCTCCGCAAACAAAAGCAAATCAAAAACATTGTGTGTTAACAAAAAAACACTTGCTTCAAAAGGAAGAGAGCTTTTTGCTAAAGAAAGGAATAGTAAACGATTATTGATATTAGAAATTATATCCAATGCCAACTTAAATTTGAAAAATTCAACGTGTTTCGCACTAACGCGATTAGTGTTTTCCAAATGCAGCTTTACAGAATTAGCACTCAGGTGTATTATAGTTACAATGCAACATTCAACAGTGCGTTCAACCGACGTTAAGTGCACATACAGAAATATATACGTATGCGCGGCATATAGAGCAGGTATTGCGAACGATTTTGAACAATAAGTAAATGCAACTCACTAAAATGCAACTATGCGCCACTTTTACATCACAATAGACTAACACCACACTTGTAAGCGCATTTGCATATGAGAATACATGTATACATATACATATACATATTACTCGTATGTTTCGGTGATACATTAATGGTCACATGTCGCTGCAGTGACTCGGGGCGTATGCGCAATGTTTGAATAATCGTCGCAACAAAGCTTAGCTATAGGGATGCATTCGTTATTGTGTGATCATTTCATATGCACTCAGGTTTACACGTGTTCAATGCATATAATTTAAAAGAATTTTTTTTTTTGCAGAAACTCTGTAAGGTATTTTTTGTCACTGTAAGTTTGCCTGTGGAGCCCAATTGTTCCACTCATTTAAAGTTTCATTAAGATTGCGTGTGTATTTGTTGGTTTATATTTTAGTTTGAGCTGTGCCTTTACGCTTCGTATGCTTGCTGTACTGCTTTTTTCTACCCCGAGAATTGTGTTTACATTTTATTTGATTCTTGTGTATCGTTATTTTGTTGATCTAAATTATACAATTCGGTCCATTTTTCTTTTGCTACATTGTTAGTAAGTTTTTTTTTTGAGTTGTTTCTCTATGACACAATATCAGAATATTAAAAAAAAATGAGTACGGACAAATTAATATAAAAGATACAGATATGTTTGTATATAAAGGTTACACATACTAAAAATGTTGGTTTTCCAAGCTAATCATTAGCTGTTTTCAAAATTTGTTGCAACATTATTTTATTCGTGAGCAGAACAATGTGTTATGTTTTTTCAATCGAATTAATAAAGCTTAAATTTTACAAGTAAACTTGTTAACGTAAAAGATTTAACTTAAAGGGCATTTCAATAAAATAAAATATTTTTTAAAACAGTTTCCATTATGACTAATTATCTTATATAATATCCCATATAAAATACCTCTCAAAGTATTACACACACAGTTACACACTGTAACAAAAAATACATGCCATCTGAGTTAAAGTTATTATATTTTAAGAAATGTTTCTTGAAAACCTCTCCAAAGAAAGTTTTCTTAGAATTTAAGAATCTAAATTCATATCAAATTAGTTTTAAAGAAGATTTTATTAAGTAACTAGAAACTGTGTTTTTTAGAATTTATGAAAATATTTTAAGAAAGTAAGAACTTATTCTTAAATTTTAAGAAACTATTCTTGGAATTTATGAAGAATGTGTGAACCTATTCGTAGAATTTAGGAAACCTTCGATAACTTGTTAGAAACTATTCATAGAATATAAGAACTAATCTTTAAAATTTATAAACCCATACTCAAAATATATGAACCCTTTCTAAAAATGTGCATTGGGTCCGCACTTAGAATCTAAGCACTCATTCGTAGGATGTATAAAAAAACATTAGAACTTAGAATATATTAACCATTAAGTTCACTCAGAAGTACGCGTTTTGTGATCCCTATACCCTCAAAATGCTGTTCTCGTCCCTAGTTCGCTCCAGGTTAGAATACGCGGTATTCGTTTGGCGACCGTTCCATGCGGTATATATCAAAAGATTGGAGTCTGTCCAAAAAGCTTTTATGCGTTTTGCCTTGTGCACGATTAAGTTTGCAGATCCTATTCCGCCGTATCGCTCTCGGTGTTTACTTATAGACCTCATGTCTTTAGAGTCTAGGCGTGATCTTTTGTCGATGTGTTTTGTCTTTGACTTATGTACCGGCTCAATTGATTGTCCATACTTGCTCACGAAAATTCATTTTAGTGTTCCCTCACTCATACTTCGCTGTAATGATACATTTTTTGTCGGGTTTGCTAAAACTGTCTATGATATGAATGCATGAAGGACGCTACCTCAATTTAATGCTTATTCTTCTTCCTTAGATTTTGATTTTACCTACTCTAAGTCTACTTTTAAGAATTTACTCATACTACTCCTGTCGTTAAGCCTTTGAAATTAAAATGTATCATATAGTCTGTAAGCAACTTGTTTGTTGATTAATAAATAAATAAATTCAGTTCTTAAATGTAGTTAATTCTTTCTTAGAACGTATGAACTCAATCTCTAAATGTATAAATTATTAATAGAAAGTAGTGTAGATAATTATGTAAGTACATTAGGTTTTGAAAATAATATTGATCAGGGTCTTTCATTTACAAAGAAATGTGTATATCTGCTTCTTATATACCATCACAAAGGTCACTAAACCCTTAGAATATTTCTATAAATCATTAAGTTCACTCAGTAGTTCGCTGGCCTTGGACGTATTTATTTATTTATTTATTAAGCCTGAAGATCAAGCTTAAATTTTTAAAAACTATTATTAAGATGTATAGTTTTAAAGATTGATTCGTTCATTTCAAAATTTGTTTTATGAGTACATTCGATAAATAATCTATATATATGCCGAAGATCACGCGATATAGAAAAAATTAGACAGCTTAGGTCATTTTATATTACATTAGATTAGTTCTTCTCTCATACAAAGATATTTAGTAAATATTTTTGGAATTCTAAATTTTATATGAGTGCACTTAGTAGAATGGATTCCATATTAATGAGCCATACTCAAGACGACTTCTTACCAAAGAAATATACATATAGTGACGTCAAGTTAATACGATCTTTAAATTCTCCGGAGGTACGCTTAACAAAGCCAATCATCATTGCAAAAGATGTCGAAACAATAAAGTCAATATGCCCAAATCTTTAATATCATAAGAACGGGTTAGAGAGCAAGCATTTAACTGATAGTTGAAAAGAGTGGTAATTATATTTTTAGATGTATTAGAAAATATGTTAAAAAAACAAAACGTTTCAATAAACTTCCAGAAATGGGTTGAAGCTTTAAGGTACTTCAAATCAA
The DNA here is from genome assembly GCA_963971545.1 of Philophylla caesio. NCBI lineage: Eukaryota > Metazoa > Arthropoda > Insecta > Diptera > Tephritidae > Philophylla > Philophylla caesio. Next base: position 60,910,767 of record OZ020607.1, read on the forward strand.
AAATATGGCAACATTTGTACCATACTCGAATGTCGGAACTATGAAGTTATAAATAGTTAATTTTCGATCATCCATGGATAATTGTTCAAATGACTCATGCCAAAAGTCTCCAACAGCCAATATAAAAGATTGTTTATTTTGCTTTCAAGAACTTATGTATGTGCTGTTCTATTTGCTGATTAGTTTGCTCCACGAAATATACAGATTTCTGCATTTAACACATCGGTATTAATCGAATTTTTTTAGTTTATCTAATTTTTTTAAGTAGAATATCAAGGTTCCAATAATGGAAAAATGTTTTGCAAAAATAAAGCACTTATTCATTATGAAAATTACAAATAACGTCGTCAAAAGTGAATTAAACGTTTCGCAGGAATGCAGGTATTTCGAATGTACAAGCAAAAATAAAGTATACATATACTCGGTATGAAAATAGTCTTGTAATCTAAGAAGTTTTTATTGGAATATTTAAAAATGATTCCTAAATTGTATGTATACTTTCTTTAACGTTAACTTAAAATAAGAACAGTTATTATATTCTAAGAAATAGTTCTTAAAGTATAAGAACATTTTTTACTCGTACGTATACTAAGAAACAGTTTTATAAATAATTTCTAACATCTTAGGAATATTTTCTTACGTGAGGAAAAAATATGTTTAAACAAAAGTTCTTAAATACTAAGAAGCAATTCTTAAACTACAAAAAACTTTTATTTTGCTTAGACAACAAAATATTTTATGTGTGTAATTGTCAGTAATTTTAGTAATGTCAGTAATTTTAGCCCGTTTAGGTATTGCAGGTTTGGTTTGTATGTTAGTATCTGTCATTTTTAAACAAGCCGTAATGGTGCTTTTTGTTTATATATTTCCATATTTCCTTTTTGTTGTATGTGCAGTACCTTAACGGTTTTCTTTGTTTGCGGGTGAACATTTTGCGTTTACCAAATGGTTTGCAAAATTAGATTCTGGTATTGCCGTGGGTTTTCGTATCCTTTTGTTGTAGTCCCTTATGTGTTCACGGAATCTTTTTCTTACTTTACGTCCTGTTTGTCCTATATAGCTATATTGACATTCACAGGTCAGTTTATACACGCCTTGTTTGTTCAATTTGTCTACTTCATTCGTGCTGCTTTTAAGTATCCTTCCCAGGTTGTTTCCAGTTTTGAACGCCGTGTGGATACTTTCTGAAAAAATTTGCAAGTTTGTATGTCATTTTTCCTGTATAAGTCATTACTGTCCAAGTTTTTTCGTCTAGCTCTCTGTTGCTTCTTTTTTGAACTGCATACATTTTTCTGAATTTATCGACGAACTCAGATCCATCGTAAACATTATACATCCATGTTTCTGTAGGTGGGATCGATGGGCTTCTTTTTTGTACTGCTTAAATTTTTTCTGAATTTATTCACGAGCTCCTTTTTATATCGGTTGTTTATTGCTATGTTGTATATTGTGTTTAGTTCCTTTCCGTGTGCCTCTCGCGATAGAGGTATTCGTTCAAGTCTGTTTGTTAGTTGTCTTATAGCAGCGTATTTGTGTTCTTGAGGATGATTTGATGTGTTATGTATTATGGTGTCTGTAGCTGTCGGTTTTCTGTAAATTTCGTAATCAAGTTTTTGGGCAATTTTGTATACCTTAATCGTCAGATTCAGGTAATTTATTGATCTCTTCTTTTCCATTTCCATCGTAAACATTATACATCCATGTTGTTGTTCAGGTACTCCAGCATCCACTCTTCATTGTCCTTCTTGATCATGCTGATAATGTCATCCACGTACTTTGCATAGAATACTATGTATGTCTAACTCCAGTTCTTGCATAAATACCTCCATGAGGATGGCCGAGGTTGGATTTCCCATTCCGAGTCCGTTTGTTTGTCGGTATATTTTATTATTAAACTTAAAATAACTTTGTCGCAATGTAGTTCGTAATGTGTTTGTGATTTGGGTTGTTTTTATCTGGTCCTTCGTTTTTTCGAGTAATGGTTTCCGGACCATATCTATTGTTTCTGTTTGTGGGATCGATGGGCATAAGTCCTTAATATCAAATGATACTAGCCTGCTTTGCTTTGTAATTTTCACGTTTGGCAGTTTATGGATGAGTTCCGTCGTGTTTGCTACAATGTGCTTGTTGCGGAGTTCCATATTATCATTTAACAACATTTTTAGATGTTTGGACAGTCTATAAGCAGAAGCCCATTTATAGTTAATTATGAGTCTCATTGGAGTGTCCGATTTGTGGATTTTTGGAAGCGCTATCAGTGGTGGTGCTGCCGGATTCACTCGGCTTAATAAGTGTGCTGTGTGGGGATTATAATATTGCTCGCTTCTTGTATAGCCCTTTTTATCTCTATTTGGTACCTGTCCGTGGGGTCTTCTCTAATTTCTCTGCACTTCATTTCCCCTATTAGTGTTTTAGTTTTTGTATATAAGTATTCCTCTCTCTTCATGAGTACGGTTGTATTTCCTTAATCGCTTTTGTCGTTATTATGTTGTTCTTCCTAAATTTCTGTTCTAAATTCTTCATAATGTTACTTTCGTGGCTACATTCTCCGTTTTGATTTGTTTTAGTTTGGGTTTCTTGAATATCTCTGCAGGTGTGCCTTGCGTGATCTTGGTCCTCACTTGGCAGCAAATCCACTATCCTTATCCTGTTATTGTCTTTTATATTTTGTGTTTAAGTCCTTTCTCCAATAGTTTGGTTTCCTGCTCGCTGATGTATATATATATTTGCAAGATTCACTAGGCTGGTGTGAAAGTCATGACCTTGTGACTTGTCTTTTACTCAATATGGCCCCGTTAGTTTTTCCAGTTTTTTCTGTAATTTTTCGTATACAAAGTCCCTTTCAGCTTTCCGGATAGTTTTTCGGCTCGCTTCCGTGTTTGTTTTTATTATAATTCTTGAAAATTTTGGTGTAACGTTTGAGGCTAGACATTGTTTGTTAAACCAAATACTTGTTTTAGTTTTATAATTATTTTGTAACCGTCGTTGATATACTGTCAGTAGTCCAGTTGTCTCCAAACCAAACTTAACAAGGGATGATGGAAAATCGTTCCAACAAATATCAACATTCCACCCTGTCGGACAATAAAAAGAAGAAAACAATATAGTTAATGCCTGTCAGGCTTATAACTGTACGACATTCACCAAACTTGACAAGGGATGATGGAAAATCGTTCCAACTTCTAGGAAACTTTTTTAGTTCGGTACATGTATGTACATACAATATTGGATTTTGTGAAATTGCCACGAATTTAATAAACACCAATGGTGCACACAAATTTACACTTTATAATTAAACAAATTTTTTTTATAAATTTTTCTTGATAATGACCACCGTAATTAAAGATAAATTAAAACAACCTTTTTGAAATGAAATGTTTTTATGGAATTGTTATTTGAATTTACAAAACTTCTTTCTTCTTTGTGAATATGCCTGTTGAGCTATAGGATAATGTATCTAGCAAAGAAAACAAATCATATTGTTATATTTTATTATATTGTACATGAATTGTTATCAATTTTTGTTTATTTTCTTCATTTACCCTCAACTCTTAAACAACATTAACCAAACCACATTTATATATAAATAAGTATTGATTTTAAATTCAGACAAATTAAAATCGAAAAGGCTTTAAAAAAAATTTAATCTGAATGTCGTTCGGAAAAAATATATATTAATTACAGCTTTGGTGGATTGCGCAAAAAATAAAACAGTTTAAAATATCAAATTGGCTTCACATCGCAATGTGCAAATATTTCCGTTATTAGAAATAATTAATAATTGTCGGAACTATGCAAATCAATCCGTGTGAATTAGTAATATTCCCTTTCGTTGTAGCAATAGATCATGACATCAAGAATGAATGAACTTGAGTCAGAAAACTAAAGCTCAAAAAACAGAGAACACTACGCTTACCTCCTCAGATTTTTTTAAACATTTTTACGAAAAGTTGATTGCCTTGGATGTTAGTTCTATTTCGAGATCACGCTATGTGCATTTTAAGTGACTTCATTTCGAAAAAGTTTTATTGATAGTGTGGTAGTTGACTCACTACTTTCGTTGGACCGGGTCGCCTTATTCCAAACAAAACAACAACAAATATCCAGACTCAGGGTATTACATTTTGGTCCGAAATATTCCATTAAAGGAAACTAGGGTATATAAAATTCTTATTTTTAAACCCGAGCGTACTTGAGCACAAGAATATATAAATTTTGTTCGCATAATGGTTGCTTGGAACAGCGTCGAGAATAATCGATTTAGCCCTGACTGTGTGTCCGTCTGTTTGTCCGTGGACTCAATAACTTGAGTAAAAATTGAGATTTTTTAGTAAAACTTGGCACATAGATTGCTCTTCAGAGTGTAGGTTGGTATTTAAAATGGTCGAGATCGGTGAATAACCGCGCATACCTCCCATATAACGGAAATTGTTAAAAAAGAAAAAACTTTGTTTTTCGGAATCTATTGGAACAAAGTGAGTAGAAATTGATATTTCGAGCGATTTTAAACAAAGAAACTGGATTTTATGATATTTTTAAAAATAGCCCACTTATGATAAAATACGTCACGAGGGTATATAAAATTCATATTGGCCCGAATATAGCTGGTTTAATATTGCATTCGATTTTTAAAGACATTTAAAATCATGTTGAATAACAAAATCTTATAATTTAGAATTTTGTTATTATGAATTGACGTACAAAAGTACTAATCACTGGTAAAAGGTTAATATAACTAAAAAAAATTGTTATTAACAATTTAATTGTTTTGTTTATTTAACTAAAAATATTGTATTTATTTAAAACGTTATAACAAATTGAAGATATACGCATTTTAAATAGGTAGAGTCAAATATTCCTTACTGTTCTTATTACTTCGCCTTTATGTATTGCCCCATGTGTCAGCTGTGGTTGAGTGGTGGAGTCGGTATCGGTGCGTGCTATAACTCGATAAGCCGTTAGGAAAGTTTTCTTTTCAATAGCGGTCACCCCTCGGCAGGCAATGGCAAACCTTCGAGGGTATTTCAGCCATGAAAAAGCTTCTCTTAAAAAGATCTAACGTTCGGAGTCGGCACAAAACTGTATGTCCCTCCATTTGTGGTAGAATATAAGGACGCACACTACAAATGGTAGGAGAAGCTATTGTGAATGTTTATATACATTATATTTAACTTATGCGAAATAATTTTGCATATCAGAATCACCGTAAAGGGCCATATTGAACCATATTTCAAAATATCTTTAAATTAAATGGTAAAATTATGTACTCGTAAAAAACAATTGATTAAGACAACCAACCATCAAACAGCTGATGGGTAAGCACCACTTTTTATGAATAATCCTTGTCAGAGAACGTATGGTACATTCCATACTGCCAGGTAGAGTCACCCCTGAAGCGAATTCAATTTTTTCATTCTAAGAATTCGCATCATCATTTAAGCGTAGACCCAATATGCAGCTGGCGCAAAGATATATTGCCACAAATTTCCGCCTATGATTCAACCTTACTTACTTAATTGGCGCATCAGCCGCCTAAGCGATCTTAGCCGAGGTCAACAAAGCTGTCCCTATCTTTTAACTGGCGGCAATTGGAAATACCAAGTATAGCCAAGTCTTTTTCCACTTGGCCTTTCCAACGCAAAGTAGGTCTTCCTTTTAATCTGCTACCATTAGCGGGTACCTCGTCAAAAACCTTCAGGGCTGGAGTTATTTTATCCATTCTAACGACATGGCCTAGCCAGCGGAGCCGCTAGTTCTTAACCTGCTGCACTATGTCCACGTCCTAGTACAGCTCGTTCAGCTCATCGTTCCATCGTACGCGGTATCTGCCATCGCAAAGACGGAACGGTCCATAAATATTTCGTAGAGTCTTTCTCTTGAACACTCCAAGAGACCTCTCATCTGATGTAGTCATCGTCCATTCTTGTACGCCATACAATAGGACGGGCATTACGAGAGATTTATAGAGTGTGGTTTTTGTCCGTCGAAAGAGGACTTTACTGTGCAATTGCCTACTCAGTCCCAAGTATCACTTGTTGGCAAGAGAGATTCTGCGATGGATTTCAAGGCCGACGCTGTTATTGGTGTTAATGCTGGTTCCTTAGTAAACGAATTCCTCTACTTTTTCAAAGTTATAACTATGATTTATATTCATTAGGGAGCCAGTTAATTTCGAAAGTGATATTTTCTTTGGTCTCAGTATTTTTTTGTGTGTAGTTTTATTTAAAAAAAATTCTAGTAAAATTTCAAGGTCGTAGGAAGAGGATTAGGGGGCGCGTCGGCCCCCCAAAGTTACACAAAATACGTTTTTTCACGCAAATTCTTACTTTGACTGCTTGTAACTTTCTCTGTGTTTTTTTTTTTTAAACATTACTGGCGAAAGATGTTCATTAATATGTCTACAATAACATCTGTCAATAACATTTTTGTCTAATGTTAATATTTAATGAAAAAAACTTAAATATAGGAGAAAAAGTACGCCTCAATGTCGATTTATTATACTTAAATAAAATTACTTATATGATTCAAATTTTGGATTTTGTTCAGATTTATTTAATTAAAGATTCATATAGAAAATTCCTTATGATTTACGTAAGAGTAGCTTCAACAATTATATACAGTAAGACCTCGCTAGTCCGAACTTCAGACTTTTTTTGTTTACTTTTGTTTTCAAGTGTAAGAATTGTCTTTAAAAGTTTGCTTCAAATTTTTTTTGCCTGTATGCTGAAGCGATCTATAATATTGACAATTGTGACCGAGAATATTCCCGTTACAACCTCAACAATATTATTCTCAATGCTTGCGTAAGCTACCGACAAAAAATCAGCACCAATGTTTCTCGGAAAATAGATTCTTATTTTACAGTTATATGCAGCAGCCGCAAACATTTTTTAATAGCATTAAATTTGCAAAAAAATCATTCGAAGTGAATATTTGAATGTGAAAAGTCGAAAATGTCTGCTAGAAATTTACGTGAACGCATATATTTAATTGGTTATTGTACCAACTCATTAACGGGAAGTAAACTACCCTCCAATATAGAAGTGTTGAAAGTTTTGTTTTTCAATTTACGTGTAGTAAAAAAAAATTTACGGGAAAGTTCAGATTTAGTTGTAAAAGAACTATTCGTGATCTGGGAAAAAGCCCGCATTCCGGTCAAGGATAAACAACACTGCATTACAAATGTAGAGAAATTGTATATAGAATGGCAAAGCTTTCAAAAAGATTCAAAGAAGACTTCTAATTTCCATAAGAGCAAAGTAAACACGTGGAAAGAAAAATTGGATATGCTTTTTGACGTGGCGCATGCAAGTGCATTAAAAATAATGTCGAATCAAGAAGATATTGATTTCTTGATAAGTCAACGAAAAACGGGGCGCCCAGGCTTTATGTATGGTATCGATTACGAAGAAGTACGCCGAGAGTGCCGACTTGAAGAGCGCAACAACAATTTATTACAACAAGTGGAGCGGAATAATCGTGAAATTGCATTAATTGGTTCGTTGTATGTTATTGTTTATTTTTTATTTTCTTTAAATTAAGTCGTTTTTATTAGATGAAACTGCAGAGTTGCTGTCATCTGAATCTTCAGAGAATGATAGAAGTTTTCCAGATATGGAATGTGACCCACGATGTAGTCAACCTCCAGCCAAAAAATGTAGGGGAACAAATAAAATACTAACACCAAAACTGGCGGCCGCACTCGATGTCTGTAAAATCAGTGACAGACATGCGGTTCATCTAATAAGCGCAGTCGTTGAAGCTCTGGGTAATAATGTTGAAGATTATATTTTAAACTGAACGTCTGTACACCAGGAAAGGGAACAAATCCGCGAAGAAAGAATTTCAGCATTAAAAAATAAATTAAAATTAAATGAGCTCGACGCTATCTACCTTCATTGGGATGGTAAACTTTTGCCGGCGCTGACGGGAAATGATAAAGTTGATAGGTTGCCTATAGTAATATCGAGCGGTAAAGTTGAACAGCTTCTTGAAATACCTGCACTTGATTCCGGTACTGGAAAAGAACAGGCATCGGCTGTATGCGATGCTATTTATGAATATGGTCTGCAAAATCACATCAAAGCTTTAGTGTTTGATACAACAGCGGTCAATACTGGGCGTTTCAATGGTACCTGTACGTTAATTGAAAATAATTTAGAAAGACAACTTTTATGGTTACCATGCCGTCATCATATATACGAGATTGTTTTAAGATGCGTTTTCGAAGAAAAAATAAGCTGTTATGGAAGTCCAAACGTTAAAATGTTTGAGAAATTTAAAAATGCTTGGGCTAAGATTGATGCTAAAAACTATGAGTATGGCATCAACGATCCAACTGTCAAGACGTACATGAAAGAGTCTGCTGTTCGCATTATCGGTGCAGTAAATAATATCTTGGAAGAAAAACAACCCAGGGAAGACTATAAAGAATTCTTGGAACTCACTTTGCTCTTCCTGGGTCAAAAACCAGAAAAGACACATCCAAACAGCCTAATGTTTCGATCGCCAGGAGCTGTTCACCATGCAAGGTGGATGGTAAAAGCGATTTACTGTCTAAAAATATTTTTATTCCGTAACGAGTTCCAGCTTTCAGCAACTGAATTAAATGGGCTTCGTCAAATTTGTGTTTTTATTGCTGAAGTCTATGACGAAGCGTGGTTTTCTGCTCCTTTGGCCATTAAAGCGCCATATCAAGATTTTTTATTTTTACAAAAACTTGAAAACTTCAAAAAAATTGATGCTGCTATATCTTATGTTGCTCTTAAAAAGTTCAGGAACCACTTGTGGTATTTAAGCCCTGAGGCGGTTGGTCTTGCATTTTTTGACAGCAACGTATCCCTTTTTTCAAAACAAAAAATGGTGGCGGCTTTGGAAAATGATTTTGAACAAGAGCAAAACACAAAGCGAGCTACAATAAATGATACAGAAATCGTTGAAATATTCCATGACGGAATTGAACAGTTCGTCTCTGCCGAAACAAAAGCATTATTTGAAAGATTTCAAATAAATACTGATTTTTTTAAATTAAACCCAGACAAATGGGAGCAGGACCAATCTTATTGTAAAGCGGCTGAACTGATGAAAAAATTAAATGTTACAAATGACACTGCCGAAAGGGGGGTTAAATTGATGGAAGAGTATAAAAAACTATTTACCAAAAATGAACGCCAAAAACAATTTGTTTTAAAAATTGTTAGCGATTACCGCCATCGGTTTCCGGACTGTAATAAAAAGACATTGTCTCAAGTGCTTTAAACAATATTAATAAAAAGAGAAAGCATATACATAAGTAGTTTTATTTAAGTATAATAAATCGACATTGAGGCGTACTTTTTCTCCTATATTTAAGTTTTTTTCATTAAATATTAACATTAGACAAAAATGTTATTGACAGATGTTATTGTAGACATATTAATGAACATCTTTCGCCAGTAATGTTTAAAAAAAAAAAAACACAGAGAAAGTTACAAGCAGTCAAAGTAAGAATTTGCGTGAAAAAACGTATTTTGTGTAACTTTGGGGGGCCGACGCGCCCCCTAATCCTCTTCCTACGACCTTGAAATTTTACTAGAATTTTTTTAAAATAAAACTACACACAAAAAAACACTGAGACCAAAACAATAAAGAAAAAAAAAATACTCCATACATTTAATTGTCACCCTAATATACATACATACATATGTTATATTCAAAAGTCATTTAAGGTGGTAGTGATCGAGCAATTGATTGGTGGGCTATTGTCAAATGAATTGTTTTGTTTATATTTCTTTTTTCTTCTCACCTTTACTGGCTGAACAGAATGGTGTGGCTGTGGTAAGTAGTAAGAGATGTCAAAAGTTAAAATACTCTAAATGATTAAAACTGCACACAATGTGTGTCTGTAGCTGTGGCATACTATTGTGGCTGTGTTAAAGATTGAGATTTCGTTAACTTTTGTGGCGCTACGCAGTTGACAGCTTAAAACTTGAAATTTAAAAAAGAAAACGAAAATCGAAAAAAAATTAAAAATTAATTGAATTGGTAAATAGTTAGATAACATTCATGACAGCCGATGTAAACGCGGCTTCTTTGTCCTCAGTAATTTTAATTTTTTTTAGATAAAATTGTTTTGTCATGAGCTACATACACCATTGTGTTCATATATTTTAGCATTGCCACAAAATCCTGATGTAGCCAAAGAAATAGCATGTGGCTGTAGTACTGCATACTGTTTAGCCAGTTAATGTTTATATTATGACATGAATGAAAATTTGTGTGCTGCAGCATTTGAAATTCAAAATAAATTTAATGCAAATAATATACACTTGAAAATGGAAAATGTGTGGTTAGCGGGTAAAAACCGACAAGGACCATTTTTTTCAATTTCCGCGCGAGGAACTAGCAAGAATGGTGTGGAGCAAAAATTGCCGAAACAGAAGCAAAGGATGTTATATTCGGGGATAATTTTCTCATATATATAATAATTCAAACTGTAAATTTTCAAGCCTCTACTAATAAATATTTGGCAAGTTTAATGTAATCATCGTAAGTGCAAATTTTTTATATCCTATAGAAATACGTGTGTCCTGAATGTTGCTCTTCTCGCCAAATTCAATAGTACAATTCATTATTCCATCTTAAATACCTTTCTTAACATTGTTTAAAATTTAAACAGCTTGCCTAATTTTAAGTCTCCAAGAGCTACAGTGTCTGTTAGACATTGATGCACTCAAATATAATAACTGAGCATAAGCGTGAAATTGTTATTACCGCACGTAAATATGTTCCTGTTTTTTTTGAATCTTATATGGATTTGGAAATTGCTATCAATAGGTGCTATTACAAGAACGAAACCCCAGCATACTCGTAGCGTATGCAAAGTTTGGTGGCACAAAGTCTTCATGAACACCATTGCATAAAGTGCACATTCATAAGTTAATTAAATTAATATATTTATTTAAATAAACATCTCGTACATAGGATTTTTAAGCATTAGATACGTTAAGTTGTAAAAAATATTGAAAATACGAGTAGTTTAAAACTTTGAAGCTACGTCCATATCCATTGAGCATTTTTCAAAATTTGCTTTATATTATTTATATGTAGATAAAGTTCAAAGGATAATATCCAAAAAAAAGTATGCATTCATATTTATTCTTTGATTTTGTACTATTTTCCCATAACTTTCGTTATCAAAATGTATGTGATAGGACGAATTCTACACAATTTGTTTCAACATGCTCAAATTAACTCTCGTTTCAAAATACAAAATTGATGATACCGCCAATGACGAACAAGAACTCCAATCAAATTAGCTACTAAAGCTTTTGTTTCCAATTAACGTTTTCCAAATAGCACGCACCACAAAAGTTATTTGAACAAAGGTGCAGATGGAACAAGGCACATTAAACAGGTGGCAACATTAAAGAAAATGCAACCCTGGGGTATATTTTGTGGTGTGTTGTGGTCCATCACCCTTCAAAATATTAATATCACATTTGACGAGTTTGATAATTCTAAATGTAAACAAAATGTACGCGGTTATACATTTTGCTTGTCGCAGCATACTACAACGGATCCCCAGGAAACATTGCTCCTGGTCACAAAATTCGGAAGGACATACGAGCTAATGTTAAAACTAGATACGACCATTCCCGTTAACGCAAAATTTGTATAAATTAGAAGAAAAAACTCCAATCAGCTGCTAAGATTATACTACCTGTTAATTGTACAATGAGATGGAAATATTTTAAATTAGCTTTTGTATCAGCTCTTTCCTATTTTCAACTATATTATGCACCGGTTTAGACGATTTTGGTTGCACAAAGTCCTGCACCAGGGAGGACATTTACACATTCTAACCATAATATTAAAAATCGAAACCGGTAACTTTAGAAAACTTTTTATATTTTTGTTTCTTATTTAATGAATTCGCCGTGATATTATAATAATAATAATTTTGGCGCGTACACTTTTAGCTCAGTGTTTGGCTGAGCTTCTCCTACCATTTGTGGTGTGCGTCTTTATATTATACCACAAATGGAGGGACCTACAGTTTTGTGCCGACTCCGAACGGCAGATGTATTTAATGAGAAGCTTTTTCATGGCAGAAATACCCTCGGAGGTTTGCCATTGCCTGCCGAGGGGTGACCGCTATTAGAAAAAACTTTTTCTTTTATTAAGATTTTGCTTGCCCTGATTCGAACCTCGAACTCACCGGCATATCAAGTTATAGCACGCACCGCTGCCAACTCGACCACAGCGGCGCGATGTTACGAGTATCAATTAATTACTTTGAGAAATTCCCACCAAAAGCAAAAACAAATTGGTTGTGGTTGTTAGTGTTGCTCTATCAACACCACCTTTAGTTAATTCGCCTTGAATAAGCCTGCAATGCATTACAATAAATGGCTTTGTAAGTTATTGCACGTAATTCTCATGAACATTTACTTAAATTTCCTTTTTCATTTGCCGATGATGAAAGATTTCACCGCATTCCATAAAATCCACAACATCAAACGCTTATTTTCAGCGACCGCTCGTCTACATCCACAGAACCTTCCAAAACCAACTACAGTACCAAGTGTACGAGTACCTCGTCCAGCGTATACCCTATTGGCAAGGGATCAAACGATACGAGCGAGTACAAGTAGATACCTGATTTTTTTGTTGCGACACCAAGTATTTTTTTTGCTCGATGCTTTTCTTTTCAATACGGCGTAAGTATGGATATTTACTTCCGATACTTTGAGAACACATCAAAAAAAACAAAAATTAAATAGTAACGCTCTGTTGTAGGTATGTTCGTTTACAATCTCCAACAGAAAATATCCAACAGCAAAAGTCCGGAGAAATTTCTTCTGTTCTCTCACAAGAGACAAATATCCAAAGTAGTACGCGAACGTAAAATTTGCAGGAACTTGCAAGTTTAACGAACAGCTGATTGAATTCTTGTCCCCTCAAAATGAAATGTGACTTTGCTCTCTCAATTTCCCCTACTTTGTAAGTTTTTTGCGTACGCGAACGCTAAAAGCTGATAGTTTTCGAAAACTTTCAATAATTATCCGTACCCGAACTGACCTAATATCAGAAGAATTAAGGGCTGAAAATAAAGTTGTGTATTACAATTTTTCTTAATTTATTTAATTTAAGGCGATTCGTTGTTAATTAGTTCTAAAATAAACGATTTTCAAAGTTTTTAAACATTCATGTGATTAATTATTATTTTTTTTTACGACATACTTTCTGGCGATACTATGGGCGAGTAAAAGTATCGATAATTAAGAGGTATTGTTGGAACCCTACGTATGTCAGCATAAAAGATCATGGGCTCAATGGAGGTCATTTTATCTGGAAATCATTCGTTAATTATTTATTTATTAAGAATATGTATTAGCCTACGTGCTTCGTTATGTTCCAAAATTACAATATTTCGCAGTTTTGTGCTACTATAAAATTGCAATGAAAAAGAAAATGCTTACCAAATCAAATTTATTTTTACTTTCCCTCTTGTCTAAATTAGCCTTGAGAAGAATTAAACTGATTTATTTTGATACCTATTTATAATTTAAATTCATTTTTACGTTTGAATGAAATCTTCGAACTTTCGCTCCACTTCACTGGCCGTTTTCTAGGGCGTCTATGCAAAACGCTTCAATCGTTTTTAATGCTGCGTCCTTTTTATAACTTTGTGTACCTAAACGAAAAACTCTGACGTTCTGCTGAATAACTAAAAAGGCAGATTTACTTCTTTTGAATTCTTATATCGCGTGCATATAGATTTTCTCATGTGTAAAAGTACTCGTAGCTACTATACAACACACAATTAACTTTAATAAGCTTCTAAAATAATAAATAAACTGAGTTCAGTTTCAGTTTCATTTGCATTGCACAGTACATACTAGTACACGTGAACAAATTTACATAAAACTCCAGGCAAACAGCGGAATATCTGGCATCAGGACGCCTAACTATAATCTGATTATGCAGAAGCAAGTATGTTAACCTAGATCTTGCGTGCTCGTAAGAAAGGAACTAAAAGCATTTATTTTGCCCAATTTCAGCAATAATGATATTGTCACAGTAAGCCTGGAGGGCGGCGCTGGTAAACTCTGGCTTATATCGGCATACATGGCGCATGATGACGTGGTGGAACCACCACCAACCCTGCTCCTGGAAGTCACTGCCGAGGCGAAACGGCGAGATGTCGCTATCATCATTGGATCTGATGCGAACTCATGGCACACGTGCTGGGGAAGCTTGGACATAAATAAAAAAGGTGAGTCACTTTTTGATTTAATTGTTAGCGAGAATTTAGCAATCTGCAACAGAGACTTTGAGCCTACTTTTATAACTGCGGTCAGGCGTGAGGTGCTAGACATCACCCTGGACTCTCCTTCCTTAATACCACTTATATCTGACTGGAGAGTTCTAGAGACTCATTCCTATTCAGACCATAGGTATATTGAATTCACCTTGAACGAGGATTGTCCCAAAGAGAAACCCTTTAGGAATCTAAAGAGAACTAGGTGGGATATCTACTGCAAGAAACTGCAGGAAAAGCTGACTGAACCCCCGGTTGGGAGCTCAGATCTTTCGGTACGTTCCATCGACGGTATGGTAGAGAAATTTACCTCAGCAAGCAATGATGCAATTAAAAGCTCGTGCCCCTTGAGCAGAGGTTCACGAAGGGTAAAACCGAGCTGGTGGACAGCGGAGCGAGTAGACGTCTCTTCAATAAGGCTAAAAAGAGTAATCTCCAGCAGCACTGGGAACTCTACAAAGCTAGCCTCTCAATTTATAAATACGAAATTAGGAAGTCTAAACGCACATCATGAAGAAACTTCTGCGTGACCGTGGAAGGTTGCCATGAGGCTTCGTGTTTTAGACGCATTATATCTAGCAATCCTGTCCCAATGGGATAACTGAGAGCTGAATCGGGAGAATGGGCGTAAGGAATCTCTCAGGCTGCTTCTAGGAGTCCACTTTCCTGAGAACCCCGCTCCGAATATAGCAACCGACATGGATATCGGTGGCATCTCGGTCCCCTCTAGTGAACTACTGGGGGGACGCCGCCTGCTCTGGGCCCTGGACTCTTTTAAGCCCTTCAAGCCGCCGGGGTCGGATGGTATTATACCCGCGCAACTACAGAGAGCGAGAGATGTCTCGCGAACTGCGTGGATAGGGGTATGTCCCGAGGGCTTGGAGCCGGGTGAGGGTGACTTTTATTCCCAAGGTGGTGAAGAGCTCTCACGTGTCCCCCAAGGACTTCAGGCCAATCAGCCTCTCGTCTTTCCTCCTGAAGACCCTTGAGAGACTGATAGACCTATACATCAGAATACACAGTTAAAATAATCGAAGAGTCCTTCGAGCATAAAGATTATGCAGTGGGAGCGTTTATCGACATTGAAGGAGCTTTTAACAATGTTCTCCCGGACGCGGATATGCAGGCCCTAGGTCGGCTCGGGGTCGAGACCAATTTAATTAGGTTTATCTCCAACATGCTTTGCGACAGAATTGTCATGATGGAATGGGGGAGTGCGTCGGCTCATCAAAAGGTGAGCAGGGGCACTCCACAAAGAGGGGTTCTCTCTCCCTTTCTCTGGATAGTCGTTATTAACGAGGTCCTGGAAAAGTTGGAGGGGAGAGGATGTCAGGTTGTTGCCTACGCTGATTACGTGGCGCTTAAAGTGAGAGGAAAGTTCCTAACTACCCTGTATGACCTCATGCAAGGGTACCTTAATTTGGTGACAAGGTGGTCCACAAGCTGTGGGTTAACTATAAATTCCATCAAGACGGAGCTGGTCTTGTTCACAAGGAAGCATAGGGTCCCGGTTGCACAGTTACCCTCAATCGATGGCACTCCTCTTGTGCTTTCTGACAGAGTCAGGTATTTGGGGGTTATTCTGGACAGAAAGCTAAACTGGAGACCGAACATCGGGGATAGGGTCAAGAAGGCATCGGTCGCTTTATACTGCTGTAGGGGAGCCATCGGAAAGAGATGAGTTCTTCCTCCATAAGTGGTACTCTGGCTGTATGAAGCAGTCATAAAACCAATTATGTTATATGGAGTCTTCATCTGGTGGAACGCGCTAGATAGATCTACTCTAGCTAAGAACTTAGAACGGGTGCAGAGAAGCGCCTTGATTGGCATTAGTGGGGCACTACGCACCACCCCAACACTGGCTCTAAACGTGATGCTTGGCATCATCCCCGTGGACTTGGCGGGAAAAGTTGCCGCCGCTTGCTCTGCCATCAGGTTGCGGAGTGCCGGGTTTTCTCTAACCCCGGTGCATGGGCACTCAGCGATCCTAAGACAATTCGAGTTCATCCCGGAGGAGGTAGATCTGTGCGCGCCGAAGATTGCCCCTAGAGGGTCCTTCACCACACACATCCCATCGAGGGAGGAGTGGAAGGGAGATGACCTCTGGTGTAGAGGCGCAGTGAAATTGTTCTCGGATGGATCGAAATTGGAGGGTAGAGTTGGAGGGGTTGTTTTCTGCGAGGAACTATCGCTCAGTAGTAAGTTCAGGTTACCAAATTTTTGCAGTGTTTTTCAAGCAGAAGTAGCTGCAATACAAGAAGCTGTGGACCGCCTGGGTGGTAGAACCACACCTCAGAAGGCGGTGAACATCTACTCCGACAGCCAGGCCGAAATTAGAGCCCTGGGATCGCTGACGGTGAGGTCAAAATTGGTCGGCGAATTCTTGACCTCCCTATCGGTCGCGTCAGAGGACCTCCACATCCGGCTAATCTGGGTCCCAGGACACAGTGACATAGCCGGAAACTGCCGCGCTGATGAGCTGGCCCGGCAGGGCACAACAGAGGATATCGCTTGAGAAAGGGCATTGGGATTCCCCTTTTCACATGTGGTCTGCTCCTGGAAAAATGGGCCTTCGGTCGGCTCAGCAAACGCTGGGCGGAAATACCTACTTGCAAATTTGCAAGGTCCTTTGGCCGGTGCTGGACCGCAGGCAGTCTGCGGAGTTACTAAGCACAACCAGGTCACTGCTCTCGGCTTTGATCGGCGTACTGACCGGGCACTGCGCAATGGGAATCCACGCTGCAAGGCTGGGCATTGTCTCGAACCCGATGTGCGGTAGCTGCATGGAGGATGATGAGGTGGAATCTTCTTAACACTACCTTCTCAGCTACCCTGCCTTCGCAAGGCTCAGATTTAAGCACCTGGGATCGCACTTCTTCGAATCTCCAGAGAGGCTCTGTGGGGTAAACATAGGTCGGCTGCGCACCTTCATTACGAGCTCCCGGCGCTTCTTTTAATATATATATGCATCTTACGGTGGGTAACGTCTCTGTTCAGGTTAAAATAAAATAGGGTATAAATATATCACAATGGACTTAAAATCTAGTCTAAGTGAGCCCCATCCTTGGGGCTACCACCTTACCTAACCTAACCTAACATGAATAGAGCAAAGCAAAACGGAATATTACTGTATTTGGACCACAAGCGGTTTATTGCTAAATATACAAAATTTGTTGGTTTACAGACTCTTGAAAGGGGTTCTGCGCGAAAATACTGTTTGCATTTTTGTGCACTCTTACCTACATTTATGTGCAGTTTATGTGCACTTATGTGCAAAAACGGTGCCTTTAGCCAGTGCCTTATAATTATTACTGAACAATGAAAATCATAATAAAATGTGTCGTCTTCTTATAACGTTTACTTTAATTATTTTTGTCTCATTGGATAATAAATCTTTTGCCAACACACACAATTTAAATTCGCGTTCATTTATGACACTTCCTAATTAAAGACCTCAATACAAAAATGTTGTCTTTTTTTTAAATTTAAACACCAAAACAGTGTTAAGCTAAATATTAACAAAAGATTTATAATGTCGTCTAAAAATGTTTTTCTTATACAAAATTAGTCGGGTGTACAAATACAAAAACTTATGTAGAACTCTATAAATGGAATTAATTATATGGATATTCGCGTCCAGCCAATAAAGATTTAGTTACGTATACTTCATGGCCTCCATAAAATGCACTTTCATCTTCATTTTTAGTTCAATATACTAAATAAATTTTTATATTTACACCCACCCACTAATTTTTTATAAGAAATATATTTTTAGACGGCATCATAAAGCTCTTCTAATACTTTTCATAATGCTGTATGTTTTGGAAAAATAAAAAAAATGACAAAATAATCCTGGAATAGGAATGTTGACGGGTCAAAATGTAGGTATGAAATGTTTTGTTATTTTCACAATCCCACTGATTTTTTTATGCTACATATACTTCCCGAAGGCATCATAGGGTTTTTGTTTCTAAATATTTTAATATTAAATATTAAATTTAAATATTTTAACACGGCAAAATTTGAAAATTTTTACTAAAATGTCAAAAAAGATGGTGGCAGAAAAATGATGCCGGCCCAAAAAATAGGGATGAAAGTTGTAACGTTGTTGTGCCTCATTTTATATTTACCATGATCAGTTGTTTTGTCTTTTTGCAACAAAGGGGTTTTTGATTAAACTCCACCATCTTTATTGATCGTACAAGGAAGTTGACAGTGCACGCTATAGGTCAGGCTGGCAAGTAGACACCAGGAATCGTAGCCATAAACAGAAATATCATTGTCAGAAATACCCTCGGAGGATTGCTGCTATTAGAAAAAACAACTATTTCTGTGATATCTATGATTTTAGATTTACATTGCCCTGCCTAAGATTCGATACGCGAACACAGTTTCATTTAATTTGCAATCAATTATTCAAAATCTACTTAATTCTCAATAAATAGCAAGAAATTTTACATTTTGAAGATAAATATTATGTAAATGTGTATCATTAACGGCGAGACATAATCATTGAGAGATACATATGTATGTATGTATGTAAATATCTCAAATTAGCATACAAATGAACAACTGTGCAATTTTAAATAAAGACATAAGCATTGAGAGATACATATGTATAGATATTCTTAAATATCTCAAATCAATATACCTACTGCTAATGCACAACTGTGCGATTTTCAATAATCAATGCCAATCAAGTGGTGGCGTTAAAAGCTATTAAGCAAATAACCGCAGCTGTGAACCAGAAGCAATTGAAATGAAATTCATAGAACATAAAGGAATTGAATGAAAACACATAAATGAACTCTATATATGTACATATGTACGTTTTAAATATTTTGTAACTATTATTTCAGTGTATTGAACTAACAAACTGGCATAACCAAGGCAAATATTTGAATTGAAACGAAATATTATGTACAAATATGGGTATTGCGAAAACTCGAACACACGATAACTCGAACGTTCGGAAACTTGAACATTTTTTATTCTCCATTGACTACTTTAAAACTCGAACAAAATCTAATGGCTCTAAAACTCGAACACAATTTTTATGATATTTTCTCTCCGAAAACATTTGAAGCTATTACTGGAGAGATTTTTTTTAAGTTACAGTACTTTTATTTTGAATGTGCAAGACTGGCGGCAGTTTTCCTACGTTGCCATTGCTTTTAATTGTCGTTCTTCTTTAGCAAAAATAGGTTTGTCGCGATTAAGATACAAATTATTTTTTTATAATGTGACGAACGTTAAATGTTTCGAGTTCAGCAAAAAAGGCTGAAATAATTAACCCAGTCAAAAATTAAAAGTGTCATAGCTCTCTCCAAAAATACAATATTGCTAAAAATAAAAACTAATTTTACAATGCGTTAATTATACCTAAAACGCTACGTGCCTCAGAACTTTGAAAACCCTATAAAAAATTGTATGCATAAAAGCTGATAAAACGAAGTACATACATGACATTCGAAAACTAGAACAGCTCGTAATTTCGAACAAGTCTGATTTTCATTAGTTCGAGTTTTCGCGAGTGCACTGTATGTACATACATTCTAGCTGAAAAAGGGGCGGGTGTTAGAAAAAGTAACAACTATTTATAAGTACATTTGTTATATGTCAGTTGGTTTTCAAATAAATACAAACGTACAAGTGAATGATATTTTTTAAAGAACTTGACGATTTCAGCAAATAAAACTGGAAAGAAAAAATTTCTTAGAAACAAAGTAACCACAAATAACAAATATACTCGTACTTAATATTTTTATTTTTCTTCTGCGCTATAGGCATTCCGAGTTGTTCTCAACTTATTGTCGTGCTTATAGGAAGAATAAGTGAGTAGTTAACTACAATGCTTCACTATGTCTTAGAATTGAGATTACCGATTTTTAATCTAAACACCTTCATTCGAATTTAAATTCATTATTTTTAGTTATTGTTTTATAATTGACAATTTTATTGAGCTCAAGGCCAGTTTATGAAAGATTTTTGTGTGGAAAAACAAATGGTAGAAGTTATAGTACTATTTCGGAAATCACCACATTTCCTTATCAGACTTCTTTTTATTCAATAAATTAAATTTTATTCTTCATAACCACTTCTGCCAGGATTTGAACCCTGGAGCTCGCAGTTGCAGAGCCAACACGCTACATGTTGTGCCACGCTAGCCGAGTTGACTGTTGTTTTTATTCCATCTTCCTTAAACAAACCAACTATTTTTATGTCAACGAAGTAAAGTATTATTAGACTTTAAGCCGATAACTAATTAAATGTTACAAATTAGTCATACTCGTAACATTAAGTTGTCTACTTAAAAATTATTTTAAAAGATTACGTACGCATGAATGCCAGAAATTCCAGAAAATCAAACAAATTAAGAATAAAGATAATGTCTTGATGTTATTGACTGGACATAATGTATTTTTGCAATTCTAGTGTAATGCTCTAGGATTGGTTAAAAAAAACTATGTACTTATGTTTTGCCATAAAGATTTGACATGCTCCTCAGTTTTTAAAGTGAAATCGTCGTTTGAAACATGTACAATATGTTGTCTAGCAATATAGAAATATTTCTAAACTCTTCAAAAATTATAACCGCAGCCCTTAAGACAACATATTTTTGTTTTATTAAAATTGTATTAATATTTATATAAATACAGTAGTGCGTAAAAATCGAAGTTTCTATTTATGTACACAATTTTAAAAACTTGATGACATTTTTTTTTTTGATTTTCAGTTGAATCCGAAAATAACTTTAACTTGTCATAGAACGTCACGTTTTCTGACAATGTAGCCATCTATGTTAAACAAGTTATATTCTTAAAATAAAATATAAAAGATTAAAAAATTTTTTTTTTTTAGTTTTAATTGCGTAACAAAACTAATTCATTGATGTAAAATACATTAATAAGTAAGCACTAAACACATTTCTTTTTCTCAGTGAGACTCCTTTTGGTACATTTTCGCTTGTGGGAAGTATCGGCAAGGTCTCTTTAAAGCGTCTAACAGTAGTCTACCATCATTGAAACGCTCCATCTTCCCTGGTATCTTTTTTCCATCTCCTTAATATATTGGTGAACTCGTTCACCTTGCTCTTCACTCACGTCTCCTAAATTTTCTGGGAAGTAGTCGAGGTGGGAATGAAGAAAATGTACTTTTAAACTCATCAGGCAATTTAAAGCTTGAAATGCTTTTAACATTCTTTTGACGATTTATTTGTAGTTAAGATCTTTGTTATTGCCTAAAAATTTCTTTATGACCTATTTAAAGGCAATCCACACTTCTCTTTGAGGATTCATCATGGTTGTTATGAATACTGGATCAGCCATAAGCCCTCTAATATCTGGTCCAACGAAAACACCTTCCTTCAACTTTGCCTCCGAGTGGCCTAAAAACTTTGATATTAGTATTTGAAGCAATTTCCATCTCTTGGAAGTGACTTTACAAATTGCTTCATCAATCCCAGCTTTATGTTAAGCGGTGGTAGAAGAATTTTATGAGGAGGCACCAAAGTTTCATGCAGGACATTCTCTTCGCCAACTTTAAGCTCCCTCGGAGTCCAACACTTTTTGGTCCAGTGATTTGTTCGGTCGCTACTATCCCATAGATACAAAAAGCAAGGGAATTTGGAATCACCACACACTTGCCAACCGTGGTCTTTATATTTTAATTTGCCAAGAAACAATTCCTTGTAGGTTTCCGTGGTGTACGGAATGGCCGACAGGAATAGAAGTCTAGAAACCGCCGTTGTGATGCAGAACTGCTTTAAGGCTTTTTTTTTTTAAGAATCTATGAAAATACGCCACAGACGACATTGCACTATACTGAACCAAGATTTACAAGACAATGACGAGTTACAGGTTACAACATGTTTATTTTTTTTAATGCAGCTCACATAGGGTGTTCTTTATTTTGAAATTAATGATAGTTCTGGTAAACATTTAAAAACAGTAATCAAATTAAAATAATACCTATTATTAATGCCTACAAGTTAGCCCAAAAAACCTTTTTATAATAAAATTTTGCGTTTTGTAAAATAACCTTACGTTTTAGAATTTTTTGAGTATTTTTTTAGTTTTCAGAACACCTAAATACATTGAAATCAGTTGGAAATATCCAGACCTGTGTTATCATACATTTTGTGTAATGTTTCCGGCTTTGGTTTACATATTTGTTTGCTAAAGAATGATCTAAATACATTTTTATATGTCCATAAACTGAAAAAATTAAAATTGAATAAAAAAAAATTTCAAAATTTGTCTGTATATGGAGCGGTTATTTTACAAAAATGAAAAGCAACACATTTTTTTACAAAATTTCCAAGTTTATAATAAGAAATTTAATCAGGGTATAAATTTGCTAAACCCAAATAATCTTAACATTCGCGTGATAACTACAAGCACAAAAAAGCTGGCCAAAAATAAAGGTTTCATAGAGAAGACTTTGGCGCATCCTTTTTTGAAACAGATAGTATTCAATGTCGAGTTGCCTATCTTATACGTAAACTCGAATCCTACATATTTCCATACCTTTTTTCCTTTCTTTCTATTGTTGATCTAAACTAATCCCACATGTCATGAAAAAGTCACTTCAAATAAAATTTCACATCGTATATTATAAGTGTGTAGGTTCCAAGGCGCCTTTGGGTAATCTTCAAGAAAGTAATGTATTTTCTCAATCACCTTTTAATTTTTTCCAAATTAAAAAATATCAAATCCGTAGAGCAACAAAAAGACTACCACTTACTACCCTTTTGTTTATACCGTTACGTTTATGTCGCGCTGTAAAATACGTAAAAATGTATCAATGGTATCCCATGCCTACATCAGTTCATATCGTTCTCATTCATGGGTATGCGATAGTTGATGCTACTGCTTTACACATTGGACAATCCGAAACAAAGATATGAAAAAATCTCGCGAAAACTTTTCCAGAATATCTTCCCGAGCGAAAACGATGGAAGATGTTTCAAATGGCTCTTGGCATCGTCGACAAGTGAATACAACCATGTTTTGAAATAATTTACATCTTTCTTCTTGATTAATAGGAATATATATTTATGGGCCGCTGTGGTCGAGTTGATAGCGGTGCGTCCTATAACTCCATACGCCGGTGAGTTCGAGGTTCGAATCTCTGTCATGGCAAACAAAATCTTAATCATAGAAAAAGTTTTTTCTAATAGCGGTCACCCCTCGGGAGGCAATGGCAAACCTCCGAGGGTATTTCTGCCATGAAAAAGCTTCTCATTAAATACATCTGCCGTTCGGAGTCGGCACAAAACTGTAGGTCCCTCCATTTGTGGTATAATATCAAGACGCACACCACAAATGGTATGAGAAGCCCGGCCAAACACTCAGCAATATACATAGTGTAAGCGCCAAAATAATATATATATATATATATATTTATAGGAATGTATACTTTTTACATTTTGAAATGAAAGAAATTCTTATTCTTTAATTTAAATGTGACCTCTTATTCTTTATGTGCTACCTCGGAAACCTACACGAGTTTTCGTTGCAATAGCTTATTTTTTCTCAACACTGTCAACCATTTTGAAATTTCAAATTTTAATCTCAAATAATCCATAATAAGCGACCCCAAAAACAAAAGTATGTCATTTTTTGTAGCGATCGCTCGAGCTTTGTATTTTTGGCCAACTTTTTTGGCGCTGGAACCATTTGTAAAATTTAAAAGTAGAGTGAAGAAACTTCTTTTAAGCTATAACTTTGAAATACCTTCAAAATTTTATTCACTTAAATCTAAAAGAAATGTATGTATATAGTACATAGTAGAAATTAAAAACAGTTAAAGAAATAGAATAGAAATAGCAAAAAAGCTAAATATTGCGGTAGTAATGTGCGGCGAAATAAAGGATAAAAAAACTATAAGTTTCATATGGCAAGATTTGAACTTGTATGAATGCCAAATGGTGAACGCGATTTCATAGTATTTACATTTTCATAAAAGCTATGTAGCTATTTATACATAATTTCGAGCACAAACAAAATAAAAAAAACCAACACACTATCTTAAAATAAAATATATCGAGGAAAGATAAAAAAAAATCAAATATACATACTTACATATGTATATATGAGCCTTTTTAACTGTTTTTTTCCTTTCCTATTACAATTGTTGTTTTTTGTTGATGTCGTAAGCACCATTAATGCCTTTTAATGGAAAAATAAAAGCATGCTTCCGCAAAAGAATAATTAAAACAAAGGCGAACCAACAACCCCTTTACCTTTCGTTGCTTGTAAAAACATACATACATACATACACATTTATGTACATCTATGCATGCAATACCTATGGAAACAACGGCAAGCGGTTCTAAGCAAACTTATTTTTAATGATATTTACGTAGAGATTTTTGGCGGGTAACAACCGTTGGCGCAGCCTCTTATCAACCACAATTGTATTAAACTTATTCAACAACAAATAAATCACGCACGCACAAACTTTTGTCGGTCGTTATCGCTGTCAATCAGAATTGATTGAATTTTTTTGTGGTTTTCCTCTTTACCCCAAAAGGTATATATTCAAATGAATGTATGTGTATAAGCTACTAAATTGCGATTTTTTATCATGATATATGTAGATAACGCTTAAAGTGGCGTCACATTGTGTAGACCAGAGGAAAATAAAAATCGAGTAATAAATATTTTCCGTATTTATCTATTTAAAAGCAAGTGGATTCTTTAGGAAATAATATTAGCGTAACGTAATTCATAACTTCAGCATAGCTTTAAAAAACTAACTGTTGCTATGTTGTTACCAAGGCTGTCACTTTTTGTATTTCCTTTCAAAGATTACGGTATGGGATAATCTGTTCTGGAAAATTTAGTACTTAAATGCTCAAACGGAAAGCGCGAATTTAAGAACTCAGAACATTTAACGTGAAACTAATATTGAAAGTGTTTGTATAGCAAATATAAGCGAAATGCCCAATAGTACGTCAGTGTAATTACAAATTTCTTTTATATGCAAACTTAAATTGATCATAAAATTCGGATAAATATGTTAACTAATTATAATTTCTAATAGCGGTCACCCCTCGGGAGGCAATGGCAAACCTCCGAGGGTATTTCTGCCATGACGTTCAGAGTCGGCACAAAACTGTAGGTCCCTCCATTTGTGGTATAATATAAAGACGCACACCACAAATGGTAGGAGAAGCTCGGCCAAACACTAAGCTATATACTCGTAGTGTACGCGCCAAAACTATATTATATACATATATAATTATTTAATAAGAGTATTTCGATTAAAACTTTTTTCAAAATACTAAAGATGTTCCAGTATAAAAACCGAAATGCGATTTTTTATATTCAAAGGGTGATCTGGATTCTACGAATCCATAGGTATAGTGTCTTCGATCCTTAGAAAAATGTTGTAAAAAACGCGTTTTTGACAATGTTTAAAAAGTCTTAAACCAACTAATATGTAGTGCGGGGTAGGTGTGGGGGTTTTTATTGAGCAGCATAATCTAAAGCTATTCTACCGTCTACCAGATGTTTGCAATGAAGGAGGCGATTAGGTACGTTGAGAGGAATGCAACAGCAGGAACGCGAGTGAACAATTTCACAGTTAGCCAGTCTGCCATTGAAGCACTCTCTTCTACCTCGGTCGGCTCTCAACTAGTAGATGAATGTAGGAGAGAGATGGCTTCAATCTCTATCGAATACGAAATTACCCTGATATGGGTCCCATATAGGCATACCCTTCAACCGGATTTGTGAAGACTCTGGCTCAAAGAAGACAGTTGAGCATTTTATGTTGCGAGTGCCCTGCCCTTGCTAGAATAAGGTTAAAGGCCCTCAGCAAACCATTCTTGCAGAGTATTTTAGAGTGCAGCCGCCTCTCTTTGTATGATATACTGCGATTCATAAAACCGCCAAATGGCTGTAGGTTGCACGAAATGTGGAATCAAAATGGCAAACTTGCTAATTGCTTGCCACAAGGGTGGCAATCCACTTAAACCAACCAACATCCACATATTGGTAAGTTTTAAAAATTTATTTGTCTTTTATTAAATATCAGTTATTTTTAAATTAAATACTAGTTTATTATTTAACAAAAATTACATTAACTAAAATTGTATACTTAAAACTAAACATATTTTCAAATTCAAGAAAAAAATGTAGATAAAAAAAGGCAAAATATTTTTATATGGAAGAAACAAAAGATTTCGAAAACAATTCGAACGAATCGGCGGTAATTAACTACTGCAAATTTGCACTTTACTTAACAAAAATTTATAGAGCTTTAAACTATATACTCGAAAAATATCTATCACATAACATAAATTGTAAACAGAGTCAATTTGAATTGGTTGCAATGCTATTACAACCTCAATATGTTTCAAACATTTTGATGAATTCAAGCAAAGGCAGTTAAAATGATATTTCAGTAAATCGTTTTTTACATAAGAAGCTATTTTTTATGTACACATTTATTTAAAAAAAAATAGTGCGTGCCACTTAAATGGAACTTTTGTCGAAGACGATTCTGTTGATTTTCAATTGAAATTTACATTGAAAAATGTGTTGGTTTTTGAGAACGCGCTTAAATAGCATATAAGTAGAGTCAAATAATCATCTCTTAAAAAATGAAAAAATACTCCATAAGCAAAATGCTTGAGTTGGAATTATACACAATAGCTATCTTATATACGCAATTCAATACATGCAATTTAATGTGGCCCATAAACTATACACTTAAATATCATGTATACAAGTACATACTTACATACATGTATATGTATTTTAACTAAGTATGTAAATTTAGATGACTAAAGAAAAAAACTTTACAGCTACAAAACAGGGGCGGACTCTCTAAGTATAAACCAATAATACAGCTGGTCTTTCTGTTGATTTATTTATTTATTTATTTATTTAAGCCAAGTAGTACAATTAAGTTCTTATAGGCTAAGTAGACATAAGTTATGTAAGTTTAATATGCAGTTATGAAAAAAAAAGTATAAATATGCTATTTATAAAATAAATTTAGTGAATTCAAAAAGCCATATTTTGAATATGAAAAATCTATTTCGATAAGTTTAGAGACTCTATTGAACTCAATCAGAGCTCTAGAAATAGGAGCCTTTTGAGCATAAAGAGATTTAAAAACCCCAACATTAAAAATTTCCGAGCTTCTAAGTGCCCTGGCCGGAATATGAAAGAAAAATTCTCTCAAGGAGCGGTGTACAGTCCACAGCCCCACGGAGCAAATCGAAAATGATGACAAAGATAGTATTGTTCTCCTGTTCTGCAATGATATCAAGTTTATCAATAAACACCGCGATTCATAGGTTGGGATAGGATCAGAAAATCGAAATTTACGCAATGCAAAATGTAAAAATATTTTTTGGATGCGTTCAATTCTGGCAATGTGGCACATATAATAGGGTGACCAAATGAATGATGCGTACTCAAGTTTGGACCGCACAAAAGACGTATACAAAAGTTTCAGCGTATACGGGTCGGTAAAATCCATACTATGACGCCTAACAAAAGCAAGCATAGCATAAGACTTAGTAATTATGAAATTTATATGACTAACAAAAGTGAACTTCGAGTCAAATATTATTCCCAAGTCTTTAATTTCACTAACTCGAGTCAGAGGCGAGTTTGAGATATGATAAGAGGTATCAATGACATCGATTCGTTTAGAAAAGGTAATTTGGAAACACTTTTTTATGTTCAGGAATAGCTGATTGTTGACGCACCAGTTTCCAACCTTATCTAAGTCCAATTGCATCAATTCAGAGTCATGACGACTTTTGATCAAGGAATAGATTTTAAGATCATCCGCATAAAGCAGAAATTTTGCTGAAGAGAAACAGAAACAAATGTCATTGATAAACAAAACAAAAAATATAGGTCCCAGAATACTACCTTGCGGAACCCCGGAGCAAGCAACGAAAGGAGTAGACTTTACATTATTCACTACAACCACACAACGACGCTTATGCAAGTAAGATGCAATCCATTTTAAAAAAACTGAGTGGAAACCAATGCTGGCCAATTTCTTTATTAGAATTACGTGGGAGACCCGATCAAAAGCTTTGGAGAAATCTGTATAAACGGTGTCAACTTGATTACCCGATTTAAAAGCCGCTATACAATTATCTGAGAATACAGTTAAATTTGACACAGTTGATCGGCCCCTAAAAAATCCATGTTGTTCCGGGCACAGCATATTCTTAACAGAAAAAAACAGTTTGTCTTGGATAACGCATTCAAAGAGCTTTGCAGTTGCAGAAAGCTTTGAAATAGGCCTATAATTGCTTATATCGTTTTTATTACCACTCTTAAAAATCGGAGTGATGAAAGCTAATTTCCAAGCATCAACAAAGGTACCCGAAGAAAGAGATTTGTTAAAAATTGTCAACAGTGGGTACACTAAAGAACCACACTGCTTGAACAGTATTGCAGACAGACCATCAGCATCAGTGTTTGAAGAGGGTTTAAGTCGAGTAATGCCACTGAGGATATCCTCACGGGACAATACTAACTTTCCAAAGTCGAGAGATGGTTGGATCTTAAAGGAAACGTTGTCATTTGAACCAACATTGTTCTAAAGTTGAAAGCGAACTTTGCTCATTTATAACACAAGTCTGCAAAAAAAAAGAATTGCAGCTGTTTTGGTGTTTTTGTGTAACTCTTATGTTTTTGGCTGTGTTGAATACGAAAATATTTTTAATTTTGTCATAGAACGTCACGTTTTCTGACAATGTAGCCATCTATGATAAACAAGTTATATTCTTAAAATAAAATATAAAAGATAAAAAAAATTTTTTTTTAGTTTTAATTGCGTAACAAAACTAATTCATTGATGTAAAATACATTAATTAGTAAGCACTAAACACATTTCTTTTTCTCAGTGAGACTCCTTTTGGTACATTTTCGCTTGTGGGAAGCAACGGGAAGGTCTCTTTGAAGCGTCCAACAGTAGTCTGCCATCATTGAAACGCTCCATCTTCCCTGGTATCTTTTTTCCAAATCTTTCACCTTGCTCTTCACTCACGTCTTCTAAATTTTCTGGAAAGTAGTCGAGGTGGGAATGAAGAAAATGTATTTTTAAACTCATCAAGCAACTTAAAGCTTGAAATGCTTTTAACATTCTTTTGACGATTTGTTTGTAGTTAGGATCTTTGCTAGTGCCTAAAAATTTCTTTACGACCTATTTAAAGGCAATCCACACTTCTCTTTGAGGATCCGCCATGATTGTGATTAATAGTGGATGAGCCATAAGCCGTCTAATATCTGGTCCAACGAAAACACCTTCCTTCAACTTTGCCTCCGAGAGGCCTAAAAACTTTGATATTAGTATTTGAAGCAATTTCCATCTCTTGGAAGTGACTTTACAAATTGCTTCATCAATCCGAGCTTTATGTGAAGCGGTGGTAGAAGAACTTTATGAGGAGGCACCAAAGTTTCATGCAGGACATAATTTTCGCCAACTTTAAGCTCGCTCGAAGGCCAACACTTTTTGGTCCAGTGATTTGTTCGGTCTCTACTATCCCATAGACACAAAAAGCAAGGGAATTTGGTAAGCCCAGATTGTTGTCCGAGCGCCTTGCCCAAGATTTTGAAATCATCGCACACTTGCCAACCGTGGTCTTTATATTTTAATTTGCAAAGAATCAATTCCAAGTTCTGGTAGGTTTCCTTGAGGTGTACGGAATGACCGACAGGAATGGAAGTATAGAAACCGCCATTGTGAAGCAGAACTTCTTTAAGGCTTTTTTTTATGAAGAATCTATAAAAATACGCCGATCTGCTGGGTCGAATGAGATCATAAATGTATGACGAGTTAACACGGAGCGCGCACGTTCAGGTTACAACATGTTTATGTTTGTTAATGCAGCTCACTTTTATAATTGAATATTGCGTTTTGTAAAATAACCATACGTTTTAAAATTTTTCGAGTATTTTTTTAGTTTTCAGAAAACCTAAATACATATGTACATAGAAATCAGTTGGAAATATCCAGACAGCATTTTTGTTGCAGACCTGTGTAATCGTTTACTATGACAACATTTTGTAGATACTTCGCCCGAAATGTCTAACTAAGCTGTTTTTCGGAAATTAAATCAACAAAACAAGCATAAGCAACTTTCGTATGGACTTTAATGGGATGAATTTTAAGAATTTTGTAGAGAAAGTTGATAGACAATCACCAAATTGGCAGAACAGATTTTTAATGCATACATTAGCAAATATTTAACTCAATTACAATGCAAACGAGGGTAGTGATTTTTTCATTTCATCTACATATGTATATATCAATGTATCTTGTAATGGATGCATATATGTACATACTTATATACTATGTAAATATTTGTTAAAACCTTTGTCAGCGTTACGTGCCATATTAGTTTTATTGCTAGTTGCATATTAACCACAAATTTTCAACTAAGCAAGCGAATCCACCAGTATAATTTTATATGTATGTTCAAAGAAAAAGTTTTTTTCTAACAGCGGTCTCCTCTTAACAGAAAATGAAAACGACACTGAAGATGGCACAACGCTGAAACCGGTATGTTACAAAACCAAATTTGACAAGGTATGACGGAAAATCGTTTCAATACACATTAAACATCTGAGGGTATTCCTGCCATTAAAAATTTTCTCATAAAATACATCTGGCGTTCGGAGTCGGCACAAAACTGTAGGTCCCTCCATTTGTGGTGGAATATAAAGACGCACACCACAAATGGCAGGAGAAGCCCGGTCAAACACTGAGCTATATAGTGTAAGCGCCAAATTATTATAACAATTATGTATGTATTGTGAATTTAGATTTTTTTGTTTTATTTGATAAAAATCATTTGAATTTATTTTTTATACATACCTTCTCTACCTTTTTTGCCTCCAAAATATGTTTATTTTCTTACTTGATGGCTTCTTTTCTTTGTCCTGTTATATGAAAACATATAACTTTTAAATAATTTATAAATTATAACATAAAACTTTAGGCAAAAATAAATTTTGTAAAGTTAGAGGTTGCAAAAACGTGGAACCAAATTTTTAAGATATTTGTAAGTTATGATTTGAAAAATGTTTTTGCTCTATCGCAAAACTTTACTAAAATGCATATATCTAATGAAAGTTCGTTAAAATTTTGTATACTGTGCACAGAGTTTTAACCTGAAGCTATAATGATTTTTTAGATATTTAGTTCAAAAATAAAATAAATTTAATAATTTATTGTTAATCGTCATATTTTGTGTTGCCATAATTTTGGTGTTCTAGTGCGTAAGGGATTTATTAGTACTTAATGTTAACTCATTAGTACATACTTACTACTTCTTCTGAAATTCACTTCCTTTAGTAGTAAATTGTTAATAACATAACTTTTACACGAGGTTATCTATGTTAGAGTCACGTTTCCTTTTATCGTACGCAGTGACACCAATATATGTACATATGTATGTATATATATATTTTTTTGTTTATATATTTCCATGTTTTCAAGAGCATTTAGTCGCCATCCTTTTTGTTGTACGTGCAGTACCTTAACGGTTTTCTTTATGTTTGCGGGTGAACATTTTGCATTTACCAAATGGTTTGCAAAATTAGATTCTGGTATTGCCGTGGGTTTTCGTATCCTTTTGTAGTAGTCCCTTATGTGTTCACGGAATCTTGTTCTTTCTTTACGTCCTTTTTGTTCTATATAGCTATATTGATACTCACAGGTCAGTTTATACACGCCTTGTTTGTTCAATGGGTCTACTTCATTCGTGCTGCTTTTAAGTATCCTTCCCAGGTTGTTTCCAGTTTTGAACGCCGTGTGGATACTTTCTGAAAAAATTTGCAAGTTTGTATGTAATTTTTCTTGTATAAGTCATTACTGTCCAAGTTTTTTCGTCTAGCTCTCTGTCGCTTCTTTTTTGAATTTATCCACGAGCTCCTGAGGTAAGGCTTAACTTTTTTGCAAAAGGTCAAGCATTAGAAACTAAACTACACGACAAAATTATATTGTACAAAAAACAAATTTTAAAGCAAAGATTATTGAAATTCATTGTTTGTGAGACACTGCAATATTTTTTGTAAAGAAAAATAATAAAAAGTTAAAATAAAACTAAAATATTACACGGCATTACAATATACAACATCTATCAGCGCTTCATGCTGACAAGCATAAAAACACAATTAAAGACGTCGCACCTGCAGTGTAGTTCACACGCGCATCTATCATAAATGGACCAGCTACAAAAGTTTAACACAACACTAATAATAGCTCAACATGACAGGCCACAAATATGAGATGAAAACTACCGCCACTACCTCCACCACCACGACCGCAGAATGAAAACCCAAGAATAACGTGAGCGTGTTGGATTTTAAACGTGTGAGACTTTCTATTGTCGTACAGGCGACACAACACATCATCATCAACATGGCTGTAAAATGTTTTGCCACAACAATGACAAAAGCAGCCAGGCAGGCAGCTATTCAACTGAGTGTGCAACTTGTCATTAAAAGCATTTAACATTAGTGTGTGCGTGTGTATGTTTCTATTTTTTTAGTTCAGTTTCGAATAAAAATGTTTGGCCATGGCTTTGGTCTGGCATATGACAGGTTCTAGACATGAACTGGAAAAAAGAACGACTAGTCATTTAAGAAGAATCAAATTTTCTTTCGTTTATCTCTCACTGCGATGGTGTGCGTTTGGTGAAAGAGACGGTAGTAATGTAATAAACTTGGCCTTTTAGCTGAAGACATGCAATGAGCAAGTTTCCAAATAAGTCCATTTAGAATTTTTAGTGTGTGTTAAACCCATCAATTTAAGTAAAGCAGCAAACTTTTGCAAAATGAAGGAAGAGTTTTAAGTGTTTCAGATTTAAATAAATGAAGTAAATTTTTTTTAAAATTTGTTTGCAATAATTATATGGTACGATGGATTAAAACAAAGCTCGAAAACTAAATTACAATTTGTTTGACTGACACTATAGGCATTGAGCAAAAAAGCGATCAAATAATTTTAATTGCAGCTTTTGTCCTCCACAGTATGGTTTTCCTTCATTTTTATTTAAAAACCTTCGGCAAAAGCCAACGCTGCAGTTGGTATTCAAACTTTTGTTAATGCCTCTTTGATTTCTAGAGATGGACGAGAAGAACTCTCCCAAAGTGCGCTTATTTAATGGTTCATAATTCCTTTTACTTCATGTAGCACAGTTAGTGGTTCAAACAAGTAATACGGAACTTGGAAAGCGACAACAAAAAAGGAATCAGTAGGAATCATATTTCAGTTCAAAACTTTTGTTTTTACTGTTTTTTTAACCGCGCACTTGTGCACAAGGGTATTACAACTTTGTTCGCATAACGGTTGCTTGTAACAGCATAACGGAATCAAGATAGATATAGACAAATATATACCAAAATGCTCAGAATGAAAAGAGAAGTCGATTTAGCGATGTCTGTCTGTCCGTCCGTGCGTCCGTCTTGAGATATCTCAATGAAACTCGGTAGGTAAACTGTCCTTGAGCCAGAGCAGGTTGCTATTGAAAATGGTCAAAATCGGACAATAACGACGCCCACCTCCAAAATAACTGCAATTATCGAAAATGTAAAAATTGTTATATTTCAGTAGCTATGAAAGCTAATTTGCTAAAATTAATGTAGTGTTGTATTCGAGCAGGAAATCCGACTGCATACAAATTTTGTACAGGGGCGTGGCACCGCCCACTTATGAGTTCATATGTATATTGTACCTTGTTAGGTGATATTATGAAAATGCTTCAAATCGGACGAAAACTTCGCCCGTCTCCCATATAACGGTAAATTCGCAAATCTAACCGAAACTTCAATTAACTGGTGCATCGTTCGGTAAGCTTCTTTTTAAGCAAGCCCAAATATTTCTTCAGTAGAATATACTGTGACGCTTAGTTTAAAGATAATATGATACAGATACAAAATTAAGCAAAGACAGTTTTATTCGATGCAGTCCTTACAACAAACGATGTGCCTCAAACTCGTCTCATAAAATTCATCTACTAGCCCAATTTATGAAATTCATATGCGAAAATAAAAGCAGTTCGCAATCACAATACGATCAAAAATTTATTTAAATACTTTATTGATATACATATATAATTAGGTTGTCTTAAAGGAATACTGTGGACGAGTGGGTAGCAATGCCTGCTATAGCTCGATATGCCGCTGAGTTCGAGGTTCGAATCTCACTCAGGGCTAGCAAAATCTTAATCATAGAAACAATTTTACTAGAGGTCACCCCTCGGCAGGCAATGGCAAACCTCCGAAGGTATTTTTGCCATAAACAAACTTCTCATAATATTTTCGAATCTTTGGTTCAATAAAACAGGTAGTGAAGTTATTTGTATGCTTTGCTTAAATTTCTCTGCAAACTGTTCATATAATATAATTATTATTAAAAAGCTAATTCACATCAAGCACCATTTATCACTGATGCCGTGCTACTTTTGATGTGTATAGCACTTGTATGTATATGTGTACATACTCGTACTAAGCATATATGTATGTACATTAGGGTGACAATTAAATGTATGGAGTATTTTTTTTTTTCTTTATTGTTTTGGTCTCAGTGTTTTTTTGTGTGTAGTTTTATTTAAAAAAAATTCTAGTAAAATTTCAAGGTCGTAGGAAGAGGATTAGGGGGCGCGTCGGCCCCCCAAAGTTACACAAAATACGTTTTTTCACGCAAATTCTTACTTTGACTGCTTGTAACTTTCTCTGTGTTTTTTTTTTTTAAACATTACTGGCGAAAGATGTTCATTAATATGTCTACAATAACATCTGTCAATAACATTTTTGTCTAATGTTAATATTTAATGAAAAAAACTTAAATATAGGAGAAAAAGTACGCCTCAATGTCGATTTATTATACTTAAATAAAACTACTTATGTATATGATTTCTCTTTTTATTAATATTGTTTAAAGCACTTGAGACAATGTCTTTTTATTACAGTCCGGAAACCGATGGCGGTAATCGCTAACAATTTTTAAAACAAATTGTTTTTGGCGTTCATTTTTGGTAAATAGTTTATTATACTCTTCCATCAATTTAACCCCCCTTTCGGCAGTGTCATTTGTAACATTTAATTTTTTCATCAGTTCAGCCGCTTTACAATAAGATTGGTCCTGCTCCCATTTGTCTGGGTTTAATTTAAAAAAATCAGTATTTATTTGAAATCTTTCAAATAATGCTTTTGTTTCGGCAGAGACGAACTGTTCAATTCCGTCATGGAATATTTCAACGATTTCTCTATCATTTATTGTAGCTCGCTTTGTGTTTTGCTCTTGTTCAACATCATTTTCCAAAGCCGCCACCATTTTTTGTTTTGAAAAAAGGGATACGTTGCTGTCAAAAAATGCAAGACCAACCGCCTCAGGGCTTAAATACCACAAGTGGTTCCTGAACTTTTTAAGAGCAACATAAGATATAGCAGCATCAATTTTTTTGAAGTTTTCAAGTTTTTGTAAAAATAAAAAATCTTGATATGGCGCTTTAATGGCCAAAGGAGCAGACAACCACGCTTCGTCATAGACTTCAGCAATAAAAACACAAATTTGACGAAGCCCATTTAATTCAGTTGCTGAAAGCTGGAACTCGTTACGGAATAAAAATATTTTTAGACAGTAAATCGCTTTTGCCATCCACCTTGCATGGTGAACAGCTCCTGGCGATCGAAACATTAGGCTGTTTGGATGTGTCTTTTCTGGTTTTTGACCCAGGAAGAGCAAAGTGAGTTCCAAGAATTCTTTATAGTCTTCCCTGGGTTGTTTTTCTTCCAAGATATTATTTACTGCACCGATAATGCGAACAGCAGACTCTTTCATGTACGTCTTGACAGTTGGATCGTTGATGCCATACTCATAGTTTTTAGCATCAATCTTAGCCCAAGCATTTTTAAATTTCTCAAACATTTTAACGTTTGGACTTCCATAACAGCTTATTTTTTCTTCGAAAACGCATCTTAAAACAATCTCGTATATATGATGACGGCATGGTAACCATAAAAGTTGTCTTTGTAAATTATTTTCAATTAACGTACAGGTACCATTGAAACGCCCAGTATTGACCGCTGTTGTATCAAACACTAAAGCTTTGATGTGATTTTGCAGACCATATTCATAAATAGCATCGCATACAGCGGATGCCTGTTCTTTTCCAGTACCGGAATCAAGTGCAGGTATTTCAAGAAGCTGTTCAACTTTACCGCTCGATATTATTATAGGCAACCTATCAACTTTATCATTTCCCGTCAGCGCCGGCAAAAGTTTACCATCCCAATGAAGGCAGATAGCGTCGAGCTCATTTAATTTTAATTTATTTTTTAATGCTGAAATTCTTTCTTCACGGATTTGTTCCCTTTCCTGGTGTACAGACGTTCGGTTTAAAATATAATCTTCAACATTATTACCCAGAGCTTCAACGACTGCGCTTATTAGATGAACCGCATGTCTGTCACTGATTTTTGGTGTTAGTATTTTATTTGTTCCCCTACATTTTTTGGCTGGAGGTTGACTACAACGTGGGTCACATTCCATATCTGGAAAACTGTTATCATTCTCTGAAGATTCAGATGACAGCAACTCTGCAGTTTCATCTAATAAAAACGACTTAATTTAAAGAAAATAAAAAATAAACAATAACATACAACGAACCAATTAATGCAATTTCACGATTATTCCGCTCCACTTGTTGTAATAAATTGTTGTTGCGTTCTTCAAGTCGGCACTCTCGGCGTACTTCTTCGTAATCGATACCATACATAAAGCCTGGGCGCCCCGTTTTTCGTTGACTTATCAAGAAATCAATATCTTCTTGATTCGACATTATTTTTAATGCACTTGCATGCGCCACGTCAAAAAGCATATCCAATTTTTCTTTCCACGTGTTTACTTTGCTCTTATGGAAATTAGAAGTCTTCTTTGAATCTTTTTGAAAGCTTTGCCATTCTTTATACAATTTCTCTACATTTGTAATGCAGTGTTGTTTATCCTTGACCGGAATGCGGGCTTTTTCCCAGAACACGAATAGTTCTTCTACAACTAAATCTGAACTTTCCCGTAAATTTTTTTTTACTACACGTAAATTGAAAAACAAAACTTTCAACACTTCTATATTGGAGGGTAGTTTACTTCCCGTTAATGAGTTGGTACAATAACCAATTAAATATATGCGTTCACGTAAATTTCTAGCAGACATTTTCGACTTTTCACATTCAAATATTCACTTCGAATGATTTTTTTGCAAATTTAATGCTATTAAAAAATGTTTGCGGCTGCTGCATATAACTGTAAAATAAGAATCTATTTTCCGAGAAACATTGGTGCTGATTTTTTGTCGGTAGCTTACGCAAGCATTGAGAATAATATTGTTGAGGTTGTAACGGGAATATTCTCGGTCACAATTGTCAATATTATAGATCGCTTCAGCATACAGGCAAAAAAAATTTGAAGCAAACTTTTAAAGACAATTCTTACACTTGAAAACAAAAGTAAACAAAAAAAGTCTGAAGTTCGGACTAGCGAGGTCTTACTGTATATAATTGTTGAAGCTACTCTTACGTAAATCATAAGGAATTTTCTATATGAATCTTTAATTAAATAAATCTGAACAAAATCCAAAATTTGAATCATATAAGTAATTTTATTTAAGTATAATAAATCGACATTGAGGCGTACTTTTTCTCCTATATTTAAGTTTTTTTCATTAAATATTAACATTAGACAAAAATGTTATTGACAGATGTTATTGTAGACATATTAATGAACATCTTTCGCCAGTAATGTTAAAAAAAAAAACACAGAGAAAGTTACAAGCAGTCAAAGTAAGAATTTGCGTGAAAAAACGTATTTTGTGTAACTTTGGGGGGCCGACGCGCCCCCTAATCCTCTTCCTACGACCTTGAAATTTTACTAGAATTTTTTTTAAATAAAACTACACACAAAAAAATACTGAGACCAAAGAAAATATCACTTTCGAAATTAACTGTCACCCTAATGTACATATACTCGTATGTAGTATATGAATGATTTGTGAAGTTGTTCTTTCAATACCTATAGTTAAACCCTGCCACAAACTTGAGACTGATCAAAGCAAAATAATACGTAAAAAAAATGTTCTACAATAACTTGCTTTCAAAACGATGCACCAAGAAAAACAAAACTTGCACACGATACTTAGTCGCAACGTATCAGCAAGCAGCATACAGTGGCTAATGTTGAGAGGAGATATAAGATATATCCTTTTACTACAATTCCTGCCACAAGAGCTAAAAAGTATATCTACTTAAGCTTGCAACTTGAGGATTATGCGCCTGAAAGTTATAGTGAGTGTGCAGCTCCTGAGGTCAGCAGATTTATTACAAATTTTTATGGCACGGAAATTGTTGTACATTTTGGTTTTACCATTCTATCCTTCGTTCTGATGCTATAATATCTATGCGTTGCAGCAAAAGCGCACAACAATCATCGCCCAGCCAGTTCATGTATCGTAATGTGTGCTGGTTCCAACATTTATCCTTGTGAGTATTTTTCATACTGTTAAATTAATGGTATATGTATACCCAAGTTTTAAGTTAGAACTAAAATCACTGCTGTCACTTTCTTTGTCAAATTTTTATTATTCCTTTCTTCTCTGGATTCATTGCTGCCGGTTTGGCCACAGTTAATAATTAATTATCAAACACGCAACCATTGCGCATACGCAACTATTGCCGCATTTTGGGCATCCTGTAGTGGCTGATGAATGTCAACACTTCTGCATCGGTTGGCCTTGGCATTGTGGTTTTGTTGGCATGGAGACCTTCATACATGTTTTAAACCTAAGAGCTTGATACTTTATATACAGGGTGGCGCAGGAAAAATATGCATATGAGAATTTAGAATAAATGTATACATTTTAAGCAGAATTTTGCCACCTTAAATATTAAAAAAAGTAAATTTTTGGAAAGGGAAACCAAAAATGTATCCAATAAATATTATTTATGCCCAAATTCAGTAAGCAGTCTCAGTCTCCATTAGAGACAGAAATCACAATTTTAGATCAGCTGGCAATAAAATCTCTAAATTGTGAACTGGTGATGAGCAGGTCACAAAAAAATAATATAAAAGCAAAGGCCATAATCTCTAGCTCTTAGTCTCAAATTTTGAGACTTGAGATTATACCAAGTTACAGAATTGGGGCATTACTTTGTTTACATAAATAACATTTATGCCGAAATTCAGTAAGCAGTCGCAGGCACGAATTAGAAGCAAAAGTCACATTGTTAGACTAGTAAGTAGTCGCAGTCACGTATTAGAAAGAAAAGTCACATCTTGTCTCCAACAAAATTCTCTAAATTGTGCTAAGTACGTAAAAAAAAATTAAAATAAAAACAAAAAATTTAATAGACTGAATGTCTGAAATGTCTAAAAATTTAATTTGAAATTACACAAAATTACAGAATACCAGCATTAGTCTCAAACTAAAGTTTCTAGACTCATAAAATATAGGTTCTATATTGGGAGGAGGTGAGCAAGCCATAAAAAAAAATCGAAACAAAAAAGAAAAACGTCAAAGCAAAGAAAGGTTAAACAAATTCTTGCTTACAGTCTCAAATTTAGAGACTTGTGATTTTTGCTCTTAACTAGTCGTGTATATGTATATACTGTACATATTTTCAATATGACTTTTTTACAAATATACAAGATACGTTTATAATTTCATTAAAATTTGACTTTTTCACAGCGCCACGTATTAGATTCATTTTACATGAATGTGCTTCTATTTTTAAGTTCTGAATATAATGATTATTTTAAATACGCTTTCGATTTGCGACGGCGAATTCAGCAGGCAATGGAAGGATAAGCTATACGAACTTTACAAGGACATAAACATGTTGCAGTGAATTAAGATCCAGCGGCTCCGCTATTAGGCGATATCGTTCGAGTTGAGAGAAGTGCTTCAACTCTGAAGATTTTTGACTGCGCTGGAAAGACAAATCGGAAAAAGACTTGTCTACATTTGGTGCTTCCAATTAGCGCCACTTTGCCGGAGATAGAAAAATTTGAGCTCGGCCAAAATTGTTTACACAATCACAGTTCCAATTACATAAGTAAATAAATAAAACGTTATTGATTTTATCTTAATCGGACTGTAAGTACTGATTTGCAAAAAAAGAAGATAGAATAGATAATCTTAATACTCTCAACCAAAATGTCTCCGATAAAAGTTGGGTGGTTTATGTTGTCGGCAGTTGGAGACAATTTTACAGCTGACTTCCCAGTCTCCCAATCAGTAATCAGAAATGCATAATGTAATCTATATCTATATCTATACATATTATAAAACAAAGTCTAAAATTTTGGAAAGAGCTAAATTCGGGCACTACTGAACGGATTGGGATGCAACTTTTTTTAAATTAATGCTTGCAGTTAGCACTACAATTAAATTAAAAATTAGCCTATTTATTTCTGAAATATTTAAGTGTAAAGTTTTAAAAAATTTTACACTAAGAACAGCATTGCTAAAACCGAATGTAAAATCAGTGTCGTAGCGGGAAGATGTGTAGTTGTGTGAGTAGTAAATCAACTGCTCTTCGTTACTACTTCGTTCGGCTATGCGCAGAGAGCTGTGCTGTTGACTTCGTTGATAAACCGATGCAAGGCGAAATGATAACTTTGATCCACACCTGTTAGAATGTTTGTTTTTTAGATGCTTTGTCATCATACAAGAAACTAGAAACTACAGCTGAATTTTTAAAAGTTTTTTAGTTTTTTGCTTACGGTGTTGCGCATTTTCTTCCATACAAAAATTAGTTCTGTTTATGAATATACATACATACATACATATATAACCATATGTTATATACATACATAAACAGAAAGCTCGTGGCGAAGCCTCGCGCAACCGTTGCCAGCTACAAAGTAGTTAATAAACTAATTGACAGAAGATACAAAATGGATTATTTATGCAGTACTAAACTTAAAATAAAACGAGAAATTGGTTGAACTTTTTATATATACATACATATGTATGTAAGTACCTGTGTTCAATTTAATAGTATGTTTCTTTTAAACAGGGTGTTTAGGTTTTCCACAAAAAAAATTTTAATTTGGTTCATGCGCTATATGGAAACAAATGAGACAAAACAATCTCGAAAATCAGCGGTAATTTTTTCCACTTAAAACTTCTCAATAGTTTAGTATACAAAAATGTCATGGGCTGCATGCTCAAAATTTTCAAAAATTTTCCAATAAAATGATATTTGATATTTTAATGAAAATGTGTTAAATTTGAAACTACAAAACATGGATTTATATGGGTTTTGTAAGGGAATACACTGCAATATAATTGAAAAAATTGCAGGTACTTCAAAGAAAAGAATATCGCTAAAACTTGTCAAAGTGATTGATGATTTTCGAAACTAACGTGAATGGTGGCTATTCACGTTAATTTTTAAAATCTTCTTTCCATACTCAAATGCCATACTTTAGTAACATTTTGAGTATTTTATCTTAGAAATGATCTCATAGTTTGGAATCAATAAATGCATTTGAATAAATAAATGTATTTTCAGTTCAACAGTTCAAATGCTTTTACAAAAAAAAAGATAAAAACTTGCATGGCATCGGGAAAAGCTACATATGATCAATTTTTCACGTTTTTTTAAATGTTTTCTTAAGCTGGTCTTGTAGTGTAGTGTACACAAGTTATATTTCAAGACTGCTTTATTACTCAAATTCATGTTTGTACATACATAGGTACATAAGTTACATAGTAAATCAGTATTATGTTATATGTCTGTTTTTAAAACAGTTGCTCTGCGTATTTCCTTATAATAAGAATAGCAAAACTATTTTATTTTTGCAAGAGTTCTACTTAAGTTCCTTATTTGAAGGGAGTGAAAATTGTTTATAAGAATGAAAGCGAAATCGTGCAAAGAAAGTACATAACCAAAAATAAATCTAAGAAGTTCTAACCAAATTCTATTATTATAATTATATTTTTAATAATAAATTTTGATCTTTCTTTAAATAAAGTATTTATTTATATATTTATTTTAAAACTACTAGTACTAAGCAAGCATTTTTTATCGGCACTGCTAGTCACCCTTTACTTAGAAAGATGAATTACGTCTTTCTTGCAAAAATTGGTAAATTTGTTTGTAAAAACATATGCATACCTTCGGAAATTTAAGCTATAAAAATCAGAAAATGTGCACATGAAAATATTTGCCATTCAACAAATGGAAAATGACCACAGCTATCTAATTTGGTAAACTTGGAATACTCAAAAGAAAGCAATATAAAAAAAGCTTTACATGTATTATTTATGTATGTACAAATGTAATAAGTATGTGAAATAAATTGCTGATTATAAGGATGTATCCTAAGAAAAAAATTATAAGGCCGTTATCATACGAGCACCTCCCATAAAAATACGAAGGAATCCATTATCAGTTCGTTAAGCTATTTACTTTATAACACCTATAATGTAAATGTTCTTCTATTAAGTATAGTATGTGTAGCAGAGCACAAAAAGGTTCATTATTTTTATACCCGAGCGTACTTGTACACAAAGGTATTATAACTTTGTTCGCATAACGATTGCTTGTAACAGCATAACTTAATCAAGATAGATATAGACATTGTATATGTATGTACCAAAATGCTCAGAATGAAAAGAGAAGTCGATTTAGCGATATCTGTCTGTCTGTCCGTCCGTGAAATTTGGTATTTGGAGCGGTTTTGAACTAAGAAATTAGGTATTTATGAAATTCTTAAAAATGGGCGTTGCCACGCTCACATACGAAAAAAATTTTGTGTCTCTATAATTGTATTAGTTATCGTCACAAAACTTAGTGGACATATTTTTCTTGCTATCGCTATTATTATCGTAGAAAATTTTTGAAATCTGATCATAACCACGCCCTCCTCCCATGTAACGGAAGTTTTGGAAAAAGCAAAAGCTTAATTTTTTCGGTATCTATTTGAACTGAGAAATTAGGTAATTATGAAATTTTGAAAAACGGAAGTTGCCACGACCTCTTAGGAAAAAAATATGTATCTCAATAACGGTGCAAGGTATCGTTACAAAACTTGGAAAACAAATTTTCCTCAAAATCGCTGTTATCATCGTTAAAAATTTTTGAAATCGGACCATAACCCGCCCATCACCAATATACCGGAAATTGTGAAAAATCCCAAAATTTAGTTTCTTCTTTATGTATTGGAACATATTAATTAAAATTGATATTTAGAGAGATTATTTAGAGTTAGAGAGTTAATTAAAAAACTTGATTTTTATGAAATTTTGAAAAATGGTGAACATATCTAGTTATCTGAACTGATATGGGAAGGATCCATGCTTTTGAAGGGGGTTGGGATCAAATTAATCGGGAGCCACAATATGTGACATTATTATGCTATTTAAGAAGTTATTGTTGTGCAACAAAATGAAAACGGTATAGAAGAGTTTATAGAAATTTCTCGACTGCTGAACGAGAGTAAAACAAGAAATATATCCCCCGCCTTATACTAAATGTTATAAACAAATTCATAGATCGCATCGCATAATGTGCGTTCGTTAAGTATACCTTCACGTTAATAACGGGTGTTTTTTTTAGGGGTATAGAACTTCGAATTGAAATAACACACATGAAAATCGTTTTAAGGTCTATCAGTTTGGCTTTATTGGAAGGATAATTTTATGCCATTAATGTTTAAATATGATTTCGGGCATGTGGCTGCCGCGGCTGGCTCGAATAAAGCCAATTCTACAGGTCCAATTTTCAACCACTTTTTCGAGCATATGGGGCCGTATGTCGGCAATAACGCCACGAATGTTGGCTTCCAATTCCCCTTACGTTTCTGGTTTGTTGGTGTAGACGAGCGACTTCACATATCCCCAAAGAAAATAATCCAATGGTGTCAAATCACACGATCTTGGTGGCCAATTGACAGGTCCATTCCGCGATTTTATGCGCTCAGCGAATGTTTCCTTCAATAAATCGATTGTGACGTGCGCTGTGTGGCATGTAGCGCCGTCTTGTTGGAACCAGAACTCATCCACATTCATGCCATCCAATTCGGGAACAAAATAGTCGGTTATCATGGCTCTATACCGGTCTCCATTAACGGTAACTGCCTCTCCAGCATTATTGCGGAAGAAGTATGGCCCAATGACTCCACCAGCCCATAGAGCACACCAAACAGTCAGTTTTTGTGGATGTAATGGCGTTTCAAGGGTCTCATGTGGATTCTCTTCACTCCAAATGCGGCAATTTTGCTTCTTGACGTAGCCATTCAACCAAAAATGAGCCTCATCACTGAACAAAATTTTGCGATGAAAATCAGCATCGAGATCAATCTCATTTTCGGCCCATACACCAAAATCACGACGCATTGCATGGTCTCG
The DNA here is from genome assembly GCA_963971545.1 of Philophylla caesio. Taxonomy (NCBI): domain Eukaryota; kingdom Metazoa; phylum Arthropoda; class Insecta; order Diptera; family Tephritidae; genus Philophylla; species Philophylla caesio. The sequence goes on from OZ020607.1 coordinate 60,955,475, forward strand.
CGGCTATAATTCTTGCACAAGCTGGATCTTGTAAGGTCGCAAGCCAAGATCTTTGCGCAAAATCTTCCATAAAGTTGATGGACAAAGCTCCAATTGCTGTGCACGGTGGCGAATCGATTCATTCGGGTCCTCTTCAACACTTTGCTCTACAGCGGCAATTGTTTCTTCGGTGCGCACTGTTCGACGTCTCTGCGGATGCGTATTATCACATAGAGTAAACGTAGTGCGAAAACGATCCATGGTTAACCGAATTAATTGCTCTGATGGACGATTATGTCGACCATAAAATGGACGGAGCTCACGGTAAACTTCGCGAACTGAACCATTATTTTCGAAATAAATTTGCACGATTTGCAAGCGTTGTTCTTTTGTCAACCTGTTCATGATGAAATGGCAAACCAAACTGAACATAAATGACATTAGAGTTGCCAGATTTGACCACAAAATGCCAGTTTTATCTCTATTCGAAAAACAAACCTGTAAAAAAAACACCCTTTACTTACAATTATATTCAAGTTTGTATACAATAGTCACAAAATTGTAGCTATCAATTTTTAATATTCAACGGGTTTTTCTTTACTACTTGTACATTATAATAAAGTAATATAAATTAAAGATTCAAATTGTATATAAAGATAAGTAGTGGCAAAATTAAAAAAAAATAATTTTTAAAATTAATTCGGCTATACAAAAAAATTGCGCAACATTGTTGTGAAAAGTAAATTGCTAAAAATCAGCAGCAATCTGAAAAAACGACTTGCACAAAAATTATTTTAAAAATTGTGCACTTTGATATTTTCCTACTGCTCATAAGAAGTTAGTGAATTGAATTTCTTAGACTTCCTGATCACTGACATACTTATGTATGTATGTTTATATATTTTATTGGTAATACAATTTTTCTCCACTTATATCAATTAAATATATTATTCTTTACACTTTTTCCTTGTTCTACATGATTATCCAAATACATTTAAAAATTATTCACTGCACTCTCTTCGAATGTAACTAGGATGTAAAATTAATGCGATAAGTATCAAAACAATTTTGATTTTCTACTTAAGCAATGCTGTGTCACATTTTACGGCGAAAAATTATATAATTCTAAAGCTCTGTCCCTTCCCATTTATGGCACAGTGTGTGTATATTCGTACATAGTGTTAAGTTAGATTTGGTAATTTATTGTGACTCTCACAAAAGCATATCTCGACTCTCTTGATTTCATATTATTTTCACTGTTTTGACTGTTTTCTTAGATCATTAAATAACATTTTTGCTAAACATAATATGTGGTCGAGAGGGTAGCGGTGCGTGCTATAACTCGTTATGCTGCTGAATTCGAGTTTAAAATCTTAGCCAGTGCAAGTAAAATCTTAATCATAGAAAAGTTTTTTGGGTATTTCTCCCATGAAAAAGCTTCTCAAAAATACATTTGCCGTTCGGAGTCGGCATAATATTGCAGGTCCCTCCATTTGTGTTAGAATATAAAAAAAACGCTGACCACAAATGGTAGGAAAAGCTCGTCCAAACACTGAGCTATATAGTGTAGGCGCCAAATTATTATTATTATTATTAATATGTGAATTATCTTTTTTTTTTGGACATATGGTCATAGGTACGCTATTGATTTCTGAGAGGCAACTGTTACTAGAAGAGAAACACATTTTCTAACATTACAAGGACTCATGCCACCTAGTTAAAATTTATAGTATGATGCTGCTATACACGAAAAATGAATGGCTATCATTTTTCTATTTACTTTTGTCATGTTTATGTTGGTGCAATTGTATCATCAACATGAACAAAAATCTTAAATGTTTTAGCTATTTCAAATCGCCCAAATTGGTTGAATTATTAACTATATGGCGACCGCTGTGGTTTGCTGTGTCGTTATCATTATTAATATTATGAATTCAAAATATTTATTTATTTTTATTTACAAAGTAATAACTGTTTACAGAAAAAATACAAAACACATCTAACTTAAATCTATACAAACTAGTGTTAAAATAATGAATATTACAATATTGATTAGCTAACCGCATAGATCTTGCTATCGGTTCATTAAAGGCATAGCTTGTTGAATGCCTATCCTCGATAAATATATAGCTTACAACGTCGAAGATCGCGTGGAGGAATATATCGGTTGAATAAATTGGTTAACTATGGGCAAATAATATTGCCGTTGATTATGTTGAAAACAAAAATTAACGAAAAGCTAATTCTTCTATCGTGCAGGGCTTGAAGACCAATCAAGTTACGCCTACTTACATATGGTGGGAGGCCAAGGGGCCATATAAGTTTATTTACAGCACATTTTGTAAACACTCTTTGAACTCTCTAAATTTTTTTAGAGTAAATATCGTAGTACGGATTCCAAATTATTGAACAGTATTCAAGGCGGCTTCTAAGTAATGAAGTGAAAATCGTCTTCAAGGTCATAGGATCTTTAAAATCTTCAGTATTACGCCTTATAAAACCAATCAAGGCAAAAGATTGGGCACAAATGTAATCAATATGATTAGAGAAAGAAAGTCGAGAATCAAAAATGACTCCCAAATCTTTCATTTCCATACAGCGATGTAGTGAATAACAGTTTAATATAAAATCGAAGAAGGTAATATTATGTTTCCTTGAGTAATTAACCACGCAACATTTATTTGTATTCAATAATAGGTGATTGTCTTTGCAAAACCTATTGAGGGCGTTTAAATCATGTTGAAGGTTGATGCAATCATTTATGGTGTCGATTTTTTAAAACAGTTTTACATCATCAGCAAACATAAGACATTTAGCAAATTTGAATTAATTGGGTAAGTCGTTTATGAAGATGAGAAAAAGCAAGGGTCCACAATGTGTTCCTTGAGGAATTCCTGACAAGGCATCAACCATTTAAAAGCTTAAAAGCTTGAGAAGAAAAATTGAGTGATCAACTTTATCAAACGCTTTTGAGAAGTCTGTGTAATTGACATCACGCTGTGGTGGTTGATCTTTCTGGAAACAATCCGTGTTGACAATCAACTATAGCATTATTAATATGATCAAATAATTTTATGTGAAGTATATGATCTAAAAGCTTAGCGACAGTACTCTGTTTGACTATTGGTCTATAGTTGGAGATATCTTTGCGATTACCACATTTATATATTGGGACTACAGAGCAAAGCTTCTATGCGTTTAAACATTTTCCGTTCTTCAAGCATTCTTGAAAGACTTTTGAATAGGTTTTGCAATGCTAAGCGAACAAATTTTCAAAAATATCGGAGCAAATCCTTCAGTATCCGGTTTTGCACTAGATTTTAACGTAGAAATTTACATGAGAACATCATCTTCCGAGATATCGAAAAATGATATAGCTGGTAAGGAAGCTGAACGAAAGTTAGTTATAATGTATATAATTTATGTAGGTGCTCTCGAATTAATTGAAAATCGTTCTTAGGAAAAGGCTTTTAATATCCTTTTCAAAGTCAACTATTCCAAATTTCTCTAAAGAAGTAATTTTATAAAAACAAATTTATGTATAGTAGTAAAAAATTAACAACGTTTCTCTAGTCTCTTATGATAGTTAATAAATAAAGTAGATACAAATCGCCATGGAAAGTGAAGCAACATAACTCTTTCAGAAAGCATATAGAATATATGCACACTACGGCGTATAACTAACAGTATTAAAATAATTAGAAGCAGATAAAAATTTAACCACGGCAAACGTTTAAAGGAACACGATTTAAGGGTATGCACCTGGAATGTCCGAACCTTAATTAATGTGCTTCTGTCCGGCTAGTTGATGTCCTCAGCAGAGCAAAGGCTGACATCACCTCCATACAAGAGATGCGATGGACGGGGCAAATCAAAAATCGATAGGGCCTTGCGACATCTACTACAGCTGCCATGTAAAGAAGCGCAAATTCGATGTCGGATTTTTGGTGGGAGAGAGACCTTGTCGTAAAACACTGTCGTTCTCTCCCAGATTTAGGCACACGTTCCGACCGAAGAAAAGGACGATGGGACCAAAGATAGCTTCTACCATCTCCTTGCTCGAACGTGAGAGCGGTGCCCCAACCACGATATAAAGCTCGACATTGGAAAGCTGCAATCGCAACAGACAACCACCCACTTCGCCACCTGACTTGGACTCCTGCTCTCTGAGAGCAATAATCAACAGAACAATATTTCCGAACAGTGGGACCATATTTCTAGCTGTTTACGTACCGCCGCTGAAGAATCCGTCGGATTTCAGCGAGCCCAAAAGAACAACTGATTTGACAAGAAATGTATCGCCGCTACGGAACGTAAAGACGCTGCTTACAAAGCTACACTGAGTTATTCAAGTACGGTGGAGAGGAGGTGGTTAAGTGCATGCACGAGCTCATTTCTAAAATATGACCGAAAGAACGCATGCCTGCTGATTGGAACTATAGTGTGCTCTGTCCAATTCACAATAAGGATGATCCTGAAGTTTGCGTCTTCTTATCAGTGTGGCTTTAGAGCTGGTAAATCTACCACCGACCAGATATTCACAATACAAGGAAGGTTTTTGACGCGGTTCCCGGTGTGTTGGAAAGACCAAGTGGAAAAAGACTTGGCTATACTTGGAATTCCCATTGGCGCCAGTTGGCAAGAGATAGGGGCAGCTGACGTGCTTTGTTGACCTCGGCCAAAATTTCTTAGGCGGTTGATGCGCCAATTAAGTAAGTAAGTAAGTAAGTATACATACATACATATATGTATATATACATGTGTGCGCATGTAGTACATGTGAACATTTATAAAGTCATCTCAGCTGTTTTTTTGTTTGTAAAAGTAAGCTTGAGTTTTTATTTAATGGTAACTTAAATTTTTTACTTTCAGACTGTTTTTATACACCTCAATTTTTATTCTTTATTAAAAAATGTTCTGAATGATTGCAACTCTTTCATCCTGATTGGACACATTTTACGGGTAAAGCACATTTAATATGCGTGCAAGAGTACATATTTCATGTAAAGACGATAATTATCAACCGCCTTATGGATTTAATAGCTGCTCAGAAAAATGCATGTTGAAAAAATAACGAGTTGTGTGTTTATGTTTATTTTTGCACTAAGTTGTCTTACCTATGTACATACATATGTATGTATAGAAGTTAAAGCGGAAATTTATAAATACATAAAATCGTCAGTAGTACTGCTCTTCTAGCTGTTATTCTTTAAGGGAAGTGGTAAATCAATTTATTTTAAATATATTTAAATATTTTCCATCCACAACACTAATACTCCTAAGTATACTCACTAACATAATTTTTTAGTTTTAACATTTAAATTTGCTATCATACAGCAACACAGCATGTATATTAGTTATATTTTACTTTATTTTGAGATTAAATATTGTCGAAGTATTTTGCAATTAACTCTAATCGCCACTGTTTCTTTTCACACACAAACACATAATCCATTAATTTTCTTGTGCAGACGTCCTTGCAGTTACATACTACGTTTGCAAAGTTTAGTTACTCTATGCCATTATTTTTGACACGGTTTCAAATTCACTAGACGGAATATGTTTGAAATTTTGTTCGTTCGTGAATTACCTTGTCTAATCGTTGCTGTAGACAACCATACGACGCTAAAATCCCGCTTCAACTGAATCAAAACAATCGCATTCCGTTGATTTTATCGTTCGAAACAGAAGTGTGGCAAAAGCCAAATATTGTTCACTGCTGCTGTGCGATGGGACAAGATGCAAAATGTTGTATGCCGAGCGCTGCACGAGTGTCTAATACATTTAAACTGGTAGCAATATTCTTATCATACACACACGACACACTCATGGGTACAGACTTCAGCCTAAAAGGGAAGCGAACCCAATATTTTTCGCACCCCAACATGGTGCGCGTGGGGAAAATCAAGAACAGTTTTTATTTTCATCACAGTAATTGGGTTGCGTTTCTCCTGCGCTCTCAGTGGTTCGTCTTTTCTCTCATCGATGATTTTCCGGAGCGCATGTATTCCCACTTTTTATGCTTTATTTTGCAACAACAATTAGGCCTGTACGGATAAAATTTTCTTCAACAAATGTACATACCTACGTACGTATGCTTATGTGTAGGTAAGTTTGAATGCACACATATTTGCATTAAAGTTGCACACACATAAAAACAACCGCCCGCTGTTTTGTAAACAAAAGCTGCATTCGTTTGTTTGTACAGACGCTGGAGTGCTTAGTAGTATTAGGTGGTTTACCTAAATACACTCATCAGCAAAAAATCTGTATCCACCAATTAACATATGTAAATGGAAACATAATTTTCATTCGCTATTTATCACATGCGGGAATTGGTCGTTGACGTTTGCTTTACAAAGCGTTGTTTACACATTTATCCCCCTATCCGAGCGGCGTACCAGCTAACCGCAAGCCTACGTTCTTTAACACACGCTCTTGAGATTCCAACGTCACAAATGAGTAATGTTTATGACTTTTCATTTCCTTTGTTGCGAGTAGTATGTCAATCACTTTTCCGCTAATATGGTACATACTTATTTACTTTCTGCAGTTCATTCACTTAGCTCTTGTTTGTTTAACTTTTAAGTTATCCCTATACTTTTTGCCTTTTTTTTTGTGTTTTGTGTCATATTTTGCAAAAGCTTCCAGCAATATCGTGGACATTGACATCTCTTCGTGATTACAGGTTTGTCTAGTGTGGCGACTAAATGCCTGATTGCCAGAACGGCTGACAGTGCAGCTGATGTGAAGTGTAGTTAACCCGCATGTCAAATCCTGGCGTCTGATTATTAGCGACAAGGCATTGACATACACTCATAGGTTCATGTATGTACATACCTATACCCCAGAAAATAGCAGACTATGAAATAAGTGCTCATATTATCATTTTTAATCATTTCAAAAGTGCTTATTAAAGTACCAATTTTTGTTCAGGGCGTGGGAAAAACTGAGTAATTTCCCCTTGGCAGTGTAATTTTATAACCCTTTCATACCTAAAACAATTTCATATATGTATGTTAGTGGACAATATATCTTATTTGCTCTAACAGACAACGCAACTAATAATTTTAATGCTTACAATGTAATTAACGCTGGCAACCAAACTGTTCATTGTTGACATCACCAACATATCAGCACTAATAATCAAAATACTAATTTTCATCATCATGAAATCCTTATTGCTAATAAAAATGTGCGATTGGGACACGCGATTTTCCGAGAGAGCACAGCAGGTTACAAACGGCCAATATTATTCGTGAGCCTCTAGTGCCGAAGGAGAAGATATTGCTGCCTCCACTGCATATTAAACTTGGAATTGTTAAGAATTTTATCAAAACTGTCGCCAAAAGAGATGAAGTTTTCTTGTTTTTGAAACTAATTTACCCGAGACTCAGCGAAAGTAAAATTAAAGAAGGAAAGTTATAATATCACATTCATTTCCCATGGTTTTCCATCTTAACAAATTAATTTTTTCCAAACAGGCGTACTAAATGGTCCAGATATACGAAAGCTGATTAAAATTGACGCATTCAACAATATTTTGATTGACGCTGAATTGAATGCATGGCAGGCAATCAAAGAAGTAATAGAAGGCTTGTTGGGAAAGCATCGTTCTAACAACTACGATGTTTCTGTCGCAAGGATGTTAAGAGCATTCTTGGAAATTGGTGTCCACATGTCCTTGAAAATCCATTATTTACATCATCATCTGGACTACTTCAGCAAACAATTGGCTACCGAATCTGATGAACAAGGTGAACGCTATCATCAAGTTGCTATGCCATTTGAAATGAGGTAATACTGATTTTTTATTTTTTCAAACTCATTTTAATAAAACAAAAACTTACAGATATAGAGGCAAAAAGTCGCCGAGTGCAATAATTGCGAAAATTTTGGTGGAGTAAGCTGAGAAACTGATGATAGCGATGAATGCGATGCCACTAGTCCCGAACAACCACCATCGAAAAAGTCTAGGCAATATTTATTAAAATAAATAAAAATAAATAAATAAAATAAAAATAAAAAATTATAAAAATGTTTACTTTATTTTTTTAGTAGTTTATGGCCAGAAGTCTGGAGTTATTGGGGAAAATTTATAAAAAAAGGCGATAAATGACACTTTTTTGAATAAAAACAAATAGAAATTGTATTTCTTAATTTTTCTAAATTTGTTTCATCAAAATCGGACAAGTGGTTCTCGAGTTATGTTAAACTACGTTTTTGCCAAAATGTTACAACTAAGCGAAAAAACATCAAGATAAGGAAAAAATTTAAAAGGTCATAAAAAAAACTGACACATACGAACCCTTTGAGGGTTTTACTATACTGATCTAGTACCATCACCCTGACTTGGAATTTCTCACCCCCCAGACAATAATCCCAAAAATGTTCCACAGTGTAATCAAACTACTCATTTTTGTTACCATAAAGTCCTCAGGACTAATGACCAAACTCCTCATTTTTGTAATCAATAAATAATCTTATAATTTTTTATTGGAATAAACTATTAAATAAATACAATAATATCTGTTGAATAAAAGCAATAACATGAACTATTAAATAAAAAAATAATAATCAAATAGTTAAAAGAATGGGGATGTTCGAGCATCAAACACTGCAGCAGTACTGCAAATAAGGATGGAAAGGTCTCGTTTTCATAACTAAGACTGAAATCATACTTACGTAAACAAGGTAATTCATTTCGTTATTGGTTGCAGTATTGAACATCCCCATTCTTTAACCAAAAATACTTTTTCCATGCATAAGCGTAATAAAAAATTTTAAATAAAATTTTTGATGAAATGCCGATTTATTCATAGCCTCTTCTACTTCTAACACACACGATTCTTATTGGAGTACGGCATAACTGCCGTTGAAAAACAAATTTGTAAATGTGTGGGTGAAATGAGTAAAAGTTGTGAATGTGTAATTGTTTTGAATTTCAAAGGAAACTGCTTAGACGTAGCTTGAAGAGTATAGATACATAAATATATTACACTAAACTTAGCTCAATGGTAGCGTTATATTAAATCTCAATGAAACACACATCGGTTTTTAAATTCTTAATTATAAAGCAAAAAAAAAATTACATGTCATACTAGTTTCACTTGCGTTCCTTTCATAACCAATCTCAAAAATTTCCGCTTCTAAGTTATAAAATAAAAAGTTACTATATTAATATTTCAGCTTATTTTTACATCTTCTTAACTGAAAACAACGCGCTTATAATTGTTTGAGTTTTTTGCAATAGCTTACCGAGGAAGTCATTGATATTAAAAAGTATTTTGGTATCAATTCTCGGTTAGAACTAAATACATACAAAGAAATAGCTGCTGTAGCCAATTTCTACGCGAACAACAATAAGCGATTACATGAGAAGGATAAAGAGCTTGATATACGAGAACTAGCAGGCAGAATATTGTCCTGAAAATTTTACTGGAAAATACGGCAGCAAGCAAATGGTTTTAGAACAGGGGTTGGTTCCTGCAAAGTCGACAATGGAAATCTCGTATACTAGTTTAAATAATATACAATAAAAGCAAGTGCCCTGTTTGTTTTGTTGCAGGTAACTAGTTACATATGTATGTATATATTTCAAAGTAATTATTTCTAAGATTTTGAATATTTTTATTCAATCAATTTGATCTTTACAGTTTTTGATCGCAATAAAACAAAATAACCGAGTTTCGGCTGTTATTAATTTCTTTTTAGTTAATTAACTTAATCAAGATTGTCGGTAACTGGTTAAATAAATCTGACAGCCGTACAAAAGCACATGTTGAAAAAAGATAAAAATATGAAATGCTGAAATGACTGACAAACTTGAAAATGTATGCATTGCCTTACATAGCAACTATGGAAGCAAACTCTATCGGTTTGACGGTCATCTCTATATTAACTTCTTCTTCTTCTTCTTTCATTGGCTCGATAACCGCCTATGCGATTTTGGCCGAGCTTAGCACAGCACGCCTGTTATTTCTCTCTTTCGATAACTGGCGCTAGTTGGAAATACCAAGCGTACCCAAGTCCTTTACCGCCTGGTCTTCCCAACGCAGAGGAGGCCTCCCTTTTTATCTGCTACCCCCGGCGGGTACCGCGTCAAATACTTTCAGAGCTGTAGCGATTTCATCCATTCGTACGATATGACCAAGCCAACGGAGCCGCTGGATCTTAATTCGCTGCACTATATCTATGTTGTTATAAAGCTCGTACAGCTCATCGTTCCATCTTCTACGGTATTCGCCATCGCAAAGGCGTAAAGGCCCATAAATCTTTCGGAGAATGTTATCTCGAACACTCCTAGAGCCTTCTCATCAGATATCTTAATCGTCCATGCTGCACTATATCTATGTTGTTATAAAGCTCGTACAGCTCATCGTTCCATCTTCTACGGTATTCGCCATCGCAAAGGCGTAAAGGCCCATAAATCTTTCGGAGAATGTTATCTCGAACACTCCTAGAGCCTTCTCATCAGAAATCTTCATCGTCCATGATTCAGCGCCATACATTAGGACGGGCATAATGAGAGACTTATAGAGCGTGATTTTTGTCCGTCGAGAGAGGACTTTACTGCTCAGTAGCCTACCTAGTCCGAAATAGCACTTGTTGGCTAGAGTGATCCTCCTTTGGATTTCAAAGCTGACATTATTATTGATGTTAATGCTGGTTCCTAAGTAAACGAAGTCTTCTACTTTTTCAAAGTTATAACTGTCAACAGTGATGTTTGATCCCAGTCGTGCATGTGCCGACTGTTTATTTGATGACAGGAGATACTTCGTCTTGCCCTTGTTCACCTCCAGCTGCACACTCTTATAAAAGATAGTGCCTGACCGATTTAGTTCTGCGGCTCGAATTATCTTCTCCAGCATAAGGTTAAAAAATTCACACGAAGAGTCACCCTATCTGAAAACTCGTTTGGTATCAAACGGGTCGGAGAGGTCCTTCCCAATCTGACGGAGCTGGCGGTGTTGCTCAACGTCATTTTACATAGCCGTATAAGTTTTGCAAGGATACCAAATTCAGACATTGCGGCATAAAGGCAACTTCTTTTTGTGCTGTCGAAAGCGGCTTTGAAGTCGACAAAAAGGTGGTGCGTGTCGATTCTTCTTTCTTGGGTCTTTTCCAATATATGGCGCACTGTGAATATCTGGTCGATAGTAGATTTACCAGGTCTAAAGCCACCCTGATAAGGTACAATCAGTTCATTGGCGGTGGGCTTTAGTCTCTCACAGAATACGCTCGACTGTGCCTTTTATGCGATGTTAAGAAGGCTGACTGGCGCGAATTGCAGTTTCACCCTTCTTGTGGATTGGGCAAAGTACACTTAGATTCCAATCAGTAGACATGCATTCGTCTGACCATACTCTGCAGATAAGCTGGTGCATGCGCTTTACCAACTCTTCTCCACCGTATTTGAATAACTCAGCTGGCAGCCCGTCAACTCCGGGCGCTTTGTTGTTCTTTAGCCGTGCTATTGCTATACGGATTTCATCGCAGTCGGGTTACGGAACATGAATTCCGTCGTCATTGATTGGGGTTTCGGGATCATCATCTTCCCCAAGGTGGTCTCTGCCACTACCACTAAGTAGTGTGGAGAAGTGCTCTCTCCGTAAACTAAGTATATTCTGAACGTCAGTCACCAGGTCGCCGTTGTCGTTCTTACAGGAATTCGCCCCGGTCTTTAAACCTTCTGTTAGCCGTCGTTCTTTCTGAAAGAATTTTCGGGCGCTTTTCCTGTCGGCCAACATTTCAAGCTCTTCGCACTCACGTATTTCGGCCTTTCTCTTCTTCTCTGGAGAAATGCGTCTCGCTTCCTTCTTCAACTCACAATATCTCTCCCGCAAAGCTGGCGACAATGTTGGCTCCTCGGATCGTGCGCACATATAGGACACTGGAAGCGTGCCTTCCGTCTATCACAACATGGTCGATTTGGGTTCGTGTCTTATCATCTGGAGACAGCCACGTAGCTTGGTGATTCTTTTTATGCTGGAACCTGGTACTACATATAGACTACCATGTTTCGGGAATTACTTTTGTAATTCTTTTCGGCATTTTGGAAATAAGTTTACAGCAGGTGTTAACGGGAATTTCTTTTCAGGTTGCACAAAATTCCATAATTAGTCTTTGTTTTGACTTTGCTTCCCAATTCTTTGTTTTAACGCTCAGCCAAACCACTTTGTTATCCTGAAAGCAATCCTTTACCAACTTTGAGGTATGTTAAGGATCGTTATCCTGTTGAAGTTACCATAATAGTGGCATGTTTTACTCAGTATATTGGAATCTCCATATTGGAATCGATTCATATTGTCCGAAATTTTATAGATTGGTCCAACGCCAAACCACGAAAAGCAGCCCCAGACCATAATGTCACCGCCACCGAGCTTAACATCCTTTTTGAAAAGTGTCCGCAGCAGCAGTAACTTTTCATTTCGAGATGAGCAACATTAAATCGCGTGATCATTTATGTAGCTGTAACTCTCTTTTTCATTGTATTACAATTTTTTATCTCCTTTTCCTTTACATTCTTTTATATGTATGTATGTACATATGTACATATGAGCATAAGATTAGCTTAAGTTTATAGTGGAAAATTTCTTTGGCTTCACTTCAGCTGCGATCACGGACAAAAAAAGTTATGAAACATTTTAACGCTCTATATTTTTTGGATTTGGAAATAGGTGGAGAAAATCAACTAATCCTTGAAAAAAAAGTGTTCGTGAAATTTTTACCCAATAGGATGTCGAACATTCCGGCGAGCATCCTTGCAAAACAAATTAATTTTGTAAAATGACTCCTAGCAACACTACCAGCTCTTTCAGAATTGGGAAGGAACTTTCTGAGGCATTTTATACCAAACGAGATTTCAGACAGGGTGACTCTTTGGCGTGCGACTTCTTTAACCTGAATCTGGAGAAGATAATTTCAGTCACAGAACTTAATCGATCAAGCACCATTTTTTATAAGAGTGAGCATCATCGGTCTTAATAATCGCACAGTAAGTTCTGACTTCTCCAAACTGGATAAAAAAGCGAAGCCATGGGTTTTAAGGTGAACGAGAGTAATGCAGTTATAACCTCGAAAAAGTATAAGACCTCGTTAACTTAGGAACCAGCATTAACATTAATAATAATGTCAGCCTCGAAAGATCTCTCTTGCCAACAAGTGCTAATATGGACTGGGTAGGCAATTGAACAGTTAAGTATTTTCTAGATGGACAAAACCCACACTCTATAAATATTTCATTATGCCAGTCCTATTGTAAGCCGCAGAAGCATGGACGACGAAGACATCACATGAGAGGGAGTGTTCGAGATAAAGGTTATTCGACAGATTAAAAAGACTTGGTTATACTTAACATATCCTACTGGCGCCAATCAGCAAGAGAAGCGTTAAGCGAAAAGTGCTATGTTGACTTCGGCCAAAATCGCTTAAGCGGTTAATGCGCCAATTAAGTAAGTAATTAATATTAGCAATCTTCTCATTCTCTCTGCGCATTTAAACTATGTACCCAATTGAGCTTTTTAGAATTCAATTCTTCAGCATTTTCTATAAATAAAGTATGAATATTACAGTTTCGTACGGGTTGAATTTTTATAGCATAACAGACACGCACCAAAAAACTATGAACGGAGGGAGGTGTTTGGTTATTTCTACCTTTCTTTTGATTTTTTTAGAGCTTGCAGATATGGATGTGAATACACATGCATGTCAATATTGTGCCAACAACTTGTAGATGGCTGCATTTGTAGTACTTGCAAAGCAGACTAGCTGCCAAACTATTTTATAAAGTACAACATGAAAAGGTTTTCAAAATATTGTAGGCTAAGCTGTGAGCTTAGTTGCCTTAAAGCACAGAAGTGCTTGAAGATATTGAATAAAGGCTTATATGTGTCCAAAAGTGCACGAGCAAGGTTAAACGGGGCACGTTCAACGAAATAAACTTTGAATAAGTACATAGTTGCCGTGTTGTACGTAAGTGTGTGTACTAGGTATGTCAATTTTGGGCATTTTGTTGATCCCGGGATTTTAGAGATTTGAGAACGAAATCAAGGGACAATCCCAAAATCCCGCATTCAGGAAGTTTTGATTCATAATTTTTAATTTGCCAAAAAATGTGTCTGTAATGGTTGTATTATAAAAGTATTTATACGAAATAAAATTAATATAACAAAGAAAAACTATTTGATGTAAATCATGTATGTATTTATTGGTATTTTCAAGAAAAAAAGAAAAATTAACGTAAAATTTGACAAACTTACAATAAAATTTATACTTCAAATACAAGTGTACATATTTGGTACAGAAGCAGCACTGCTGCGTCTCAACACTTGTTGGTTGGTTTGTCGGCAATAAGTTAAATGCTCTCTGCCTTTATCGCCTCATTACAAAAACTATCAATTTCTTTTACCAAGCCTTCTGATAAATTATATTCATTTCGATTATTGGACAATTGCGAGCTGCTCGTTAAATGTTGATGCAATTTATCTTTGAGACTTTCTACCTTATCAACTTCAGGCACCTCGTTGTTAGTTCTATTAACACCGCTTTCATAATTAGGCTCATTTTCTACTCGAGTCGGGTATTCTCCAACTGATTTATAATGGCAAGGCTTTGCTTTGTAGCCTTAAGGGAGTTAACAAGCTGCGTTATTTGTCGATTACGAACTCTCTAAAGGCTTTGTTTTGCCCTTGAAAGGGGAATTTTAAAGAGAATGATACACAATTTGAAAAATAACAAGTAAGAAAAGCTAAATTCGGCGAAACCGATTTTTATATACCTTCACGATATATTTTAGTATGGTCGGTGCCCATGATTTCATAAAATTTTCGTTTCTTTGTTTCAAATCGCAGCTGGTATTAAACTTTACTCAATTTCTTCAAATAAATACTTAAAAACGAACGGTTTTACATTTTTCAAAATTTCCGTTATTTGGAAGTTGGGCTTAGTTATGGTCCGATTTCAAAACTTATTGACGGTAATGCTAATGGTATCAAAGACAATATGTTCACCATTTTGTGACGATACCTTACATCGTTGTTGAGATACTTACAGACGTTTTTTATGAAATTTATAATTTTCTTAATTAACTATCTCTCTAAATATAAAATTTTAATTAATATGTTTCAATAGATAAAGAAAAAACGAAATTTTTCATTTTTCAAAATATCCGTTATATGGGAGGTGGCCGAGGTTATGATCCGATTTCAAAAATTTTCTACGATAATAATAGCGATATCAAGGAAAATATGTCCACCAAATTTTGTGACGATATTTAATACTGTTACTGAGATACAGAAATTTGTTCCTAAGTGGGCGTGACAACGCCAATTTTTAAAAAATTTATAAATACCTAATTTCTTAGTTCAAAATCGCTCCAAATACCAAATTTCACTCAATTTGCTGCAAAAGATACCGAAAAAACGGAGTTTTTGCATTTTCCAAAACTTCCGTTATAAAAAGCTATTCAATTCCCGGGATCCCGAGATTGACATGCCTAGTGTGTATATACAACATATACGTTTGGGCTTACATATGCATGTATGGATATTGATATGCGGGTATATTGATGAATGTAGGGAAGTGAATTTCAGCTGCAAGCAAGTAGCTGATAAATTTTACCAATGGTCGGGCTGCAGGTAAATAAATGAGCCAAAGTGGCAGCAGTTGAGTTAGTTGCAACGAACACAAAGTTCAATGAGGAGAAATAACGGCAAGTATATGTGATATGTGTATATATGAACGTATTCGTCTTCGTTTATTTCGTTTCTTATGGCGGTAATAAATCCAAGAAGCATATGCAGTAAAGTTTCCTGATGAGAGCGTACTTACTAGGCATGTTAATCCCGGCACCAATCCTGGAATTGTAGAAAACATCGACTGTATTTTCTAAAATTCTGTATCATTCTTTGAAATTCCCCTTTCAAAGGCAAAACAAAGCCTATTGAGAGTTAACCATCGACAAATAACACATCTTTTTAACTCCCTTAAGGATTTGGTTTGTCCTTGCCATTATAAATTACCTGGAGAATATCCCATTCGAGTAGAAAATGAGCCTGACTATGAAAGCCATGTTAAAAGAACTAGCGGCGCCTGAAGTGGATAAGGCAAAAAGCCTCAAAGGTAAATTGCATTAAGTTTTAATAAGCAGCTCGCGATTGTCCAATAATCGAAAGACATACAATTTTTTAGAAGGCTTGGTAAAAGATAAATAGTTTTTGTAATGAGGCGTTAAAGACTATGCTCTACATTTAACAGTGCTTCTTCACTGCAGATGTGCAACAAATCGATGTCCAGGTTGAAGGATAACATACTTAAGGCTTTTATTACTTCGAGATTGCATTTTGGGTGATGTACATATTTAACATTTACTTGATTTTTTTCTTTTTTACTGATTATATCAATATATAATGGTGGGTAAGGGATTCATTTACTTAGCTCTTTGCTACATCCCTCCAAATTCTGACTTAACGTTATATTCGAAACATATTTTATTACTTAACTCCTTAAGTGCAATGGTAACACCCCATGACTCGTTCATTGTTATCGGCGACTTCAATTTGCCGAGCATATCATGGAACTTAATAGACAATCAATTTAATACAAAATCCTAAATCATTTTATGATTTCGTTAACTCGAAGCGCAGAGTAAATGGTTTTCCGTCCGCCATGAAACATCAAAACGTCGAGTCAAGTGACAGTCAATCCATCTAGAACATGTTTGCACAGTTCTTCAGGTCCAATTATTCTATCAACTCGCCTACAAAGAAAGATTATCCATATAAACTCTGTCCGATGACCACCGCTGTCATTCATGCTATATCTCCCGAAGAAGTGTATCATTACTTAAGTACCCTAAAGGAATCTTATAAGTCCGGCTCCGGACAGCAACATGGGTTCTTTAAAGGAAAATATACTATTGCAAACTTACTTGAGTTTACCACTCATGTATCAAACGGATTTAGAGAAATTATGCATGCCAATGTTATATACACAGATTTTAGTAAAGCATTCGATAAAGTAAATCACTCCTTACTTGTCCATAAACTCGAGTCCTTTTTAAAATTACTTCTTCGAACGTTATTCAGGTATCATCAGGGGTTCCACAAGGAAGTCACCTTGGTCCGATTCTGTTCTTACTTTTTATAAATGATATTTCTTCTATTGTAAAATATTCAAAAAATGTGTTGTATGCGGATGATTTAAAGCTTTTTAGATCATTTAACACTGTTGATGAAAGGTATTTACTACAAGCGGACTTAAATAGCATGTCTAATTGATGTGAAGTAAATGGTATCCCGCTAAATCTTAAAAAATGTAAAGTAATGTGCTTTTCTCGCAGGGCGGTTTAACTAGCTTCTTATGACATAAGTAACTACAACCTTGGACAAGTATATAACTTTGTTGACCTAGGTATCACAATGGACCCAAAACTTAACTTCAATCTTCATATCAATGCTACAATCAACAAAGCTAAGGGTGTTTTTGCGTTTGTAAAACGATGGTCAAAATAATACAGTGATCGTATATTACGAAAGCTCTTTTCATAAGGTTATTGAGGTCAATACTAGAATATGGTTCCATCGTTTGGAACCCGCACTATCAAGTTCATTCTGCGGATAGAGTCAATTCAAAAACAATTTCTGTTTTTTGCTTTAAGAAATTTTCGCTGGGACTCCCAATATAATCTGCCACCCTATATTAATCGTTGAAAACTTATTAATCTTCATACGCTTGCTAGTCGCAGAGAAATGCTAGGCAAAGTATCTTTAGTCAAGTTACTGACAGCCTTGACGTCTACCCCTCCTCTTCTGGCCGAAGTGAAGTGGAACGTTCCCTCCCGAATTTCCAAACTAATTTTGAATTAAACGAGCCACTTAATTGTTTATGCCAGGACTTTAACTTTCATTCCCGGTTCCTTTGATATTTCCGTCTCACTTTTTTCATAAAGAATACTATACTAATACTGTACTCTTAATAGATAATGGATTATATACACAATTTCGCTTTAAAACCACTTTTACTATCAAAATTAATTTAAATTTAAAATCAGCTGATGAACTTTTATTCTGTAGCTAAACAATTTTAGAGACTCGACACCCACCAAACTCCTACCTTTCATGACTCGGCATGCACACAAACAAAAAAACTTTACATCCGTGCGTCATGCGGATGCGCCCCTCGCGTCGGTTGGGCGGGAATGGATTTATTTTCAACGCAAACAGTGCAAGACGCATCATACTACAACGGATCCTTAGGAATCATTGCTCCTAGTCACAAAACTCTGGAAAGACTCACGAGGTATGCCTTCAAGAATGCAAAAAATGGTCGGAACGCACTTAAATGTTTGCAGAAAGTGGCATGCCCAAGTTCTGTTCCAATTGGATACTAAAACAAGATCCGACCATTCCTCGTCTTTTATAAAACAATGTCCCTTTTCTGGGTATGTGTATCCATATGAACATACGGTAGATTTTCCAAATCACATTAACGCAAAATTTGTTAAATTTAGAAATTAGAAATATACAAAATGTAAACAAAGATTGTTTTGTAAACAAAGTTTTTTTGGTTGTTTTGAAAAAAAAAGTTTGTTTTGTAAACAAAGTTTGACTTGCTATGGACCAAGTATATGAAAAAACTCCAATCAGCTGAGGCCGGAAATGCCTGGAAGTTCGGGTGAGAACGTTCCACTTCACTTAACTAGCAAGAGGTCCACAAAACGAGCTGTTTCAACAGGGTCGGACCACAGGGAGAGGGTTGTTAGTTGAGTGGGTTTGGCCGGGCATGTGAATAGGTGGTTGGTTTCGTGCGGAGACTCTCCACATGCCGGGCAAGTGTTGGGGGTGTCGGGGTTGATCCTCGATAGGTGAGAGTTTAACCTACTACAATACCCAGATAGGAGTTGAGCCAGAGTGATGTGCGTCTCCCGAGGCAGCTGGAGCTCCTCAGCTGCTATAGGTGGTGGTTGGACTCCTAGGACTGCATTCACAGGGCGGGCGTCGATATATTTGGATACCGACTCCCTGTGAATGCTGCTCAGAGATTGTCGGTACGGCCTTGGGTCCAGTGGTAAGCGTACGTAAGTCCGGACCTCGTCCGTCAGTTGTGAGAGATGTCCCCTGATGTGCCTGGGTGCCGGCTCCAGCGCGAGCAAGTCTCTATTAGGGTGCCCCAGACGGTGCCCCAAGTGCTGCCGGCGAGCGATTTGAGGACTCTGTTGCGCCTCTGTACCTTGTTGACAGTTGCGGTTGTATGCGCCGAGAAGGAGACCAGGCTTTCGAGGGTGACCCCCAGGATCTTCGGGTGGTTAACCGTCGGGATGGGGGTTCCCTCGATGCGTATGTCGAGGGTGAGCCTGACCTCCTTCGCCCAAGATGTAAATAGGGTCGCCGTGGACTTCGCAGGAGACAGCGCCAGATTCCGTCCTGTGGAGTAGTGAGCAAGTTCTGGGAGGTAGCTGTTCACCTAAGAACAGAGACCATCAATTCCATTGCCAGTATCCATTATCGTAGGGTCGTTGCCATACGAGACCAGTGTGACTCGCGGGTGGCTGACTGTGTCGAAGGCCTTCGACAAGTCCAGAGCCGCGATGTCGGTTCTCTCACAGGGGCAGTTGCCATTGAGACCACGATTAATCTGTGTGTTTATGGCGTCAAGTGCCGTTGTGGTGCTATGCACTTTCCGGAAGCCATGTTGATGCTTCGCCGAATGAGGTAGTGGTTGAAGTACGGGAGCAGCAGGGCCTCAAGAGTCTTGACCACTGGGGAAAGCAGGGAGATCGGCCGGTAGGACTCGCCTTGGCCGGCAGGTTTCCCTGGTTTCAGCAGTGGTATCACCCTGCTCATTTTCCAGATGTCTGGGATGATCAGGGTGGTGAGGGACAAATTGAGGACCTTGGTAAGGTATGATACTCCCGCAGTGCCCAATTTTTTCAGCATCAACATGCTTAACCCATCTGGGCCAATGGATTTGGAGGCTTTCGCCTTCCCGATGGCTTACTTTAGCTCAGTGCTAGAGAGGACAATTGGTGCGCTAGATTTTTGCTTGTGCAGCCTTCTGGTTACTGACCGTTTGGATTTGTCGGCCGAAGGATGCATTATGAATTTTCGGCTTAAATAGCTCGCGCATCGCTTCGGGTGCGACGAGGCGTGGTATCCAAAGGAGATTTCTGTTCGGTCGTCACGCCCCGTCGGGACAGGGATCTCACAGTCGACCATAGTTTGCCCACCCCGGCACCGAGATTACAGGATCCCAAGGGCTCCCTCCACTTGTTTCGGTTGTGTTGGATCTCCCCGTTTAGTTGCCTAATACGGGGATTACCGGGGTCCGCCTGCCGAAGGTGGTCGCGTTCATCCGCGAAAGTGACCGCCTCACCCAGGATGTCAGCACGGATCTCGGGGATCCTACCTGCTGGAATGAAACGGGCTGCAGCGGACTTCACCACCCTGCGGAACTCGCGCTCGCCAACGCGAATGTCGGTAGGAGCTGGAAGAGCACTGACGGCGTCTTCAGTGAAATCCTCGAACCGCTCCCGGTCAGCTTTTTTTGAAGTTGATGTAGGTGTGGCGGTGTAGGCTTGAGAACCAAAGATCGTGATGCGCGTTGAAGTCTCCGACTACCAATCGGTTTTCACCACTGAGGAGTGCACCTATGACAGGGTGATATCCAGCGGGGCAGCAGGAGACAGGGGGTATATAAATATTAAATATTTCGAGCTCGACATGGCCTGACCGGACAGCAATCCCTTGACATTCTAGGGTGCTGTCCCTTGGGTCGATGACTGCATCGATGATTTAGCCTCTTCTCTGGCAGAAACAGCAGAAATAGGTTTCTGAACCAGGGTTAGGCTCGACGCCCGCCCTGGCCAGAAGTATGAGTAGCAAACCTGCTGCAAGGTATTGCAATCAAGAGGAGATAAGATTGGGGTGTCCGGCAGCCTAAGTGGGGTTAGGTCGCCGAAACAACAGTTCTTGGGCGGTCCGAGTCACTTCGGTGGCGTAGAACCGACTGTCGCAGAAGTGTGGGCTAGACGTCAAACCTGTCAGTAACTTGACCAAAAATATTATGCCTAGCATTTCTCTGCGACTAGCAAGCGCAGTTTTCAACGATTAATATAGGGTGGCAGGTTATACTGGGAATCCCAGCGAAAATTTCATAAAGCAAAAAAGAAATTGTTTTTGAATTGACTCTATCCGGTCAGAATGAACTTGATAGTGCGGGTTTCAAACGATGGGACCATATTCTAGTATTGGCCTCACTTACCTTATGAAAAGAGCTTTCGTAATATAGCGATCACTGTATTATTTTGACCATCGTTTTACAAACGCAAAAACACCCTTAGCTTTGTTGATTGTAGCATTGATATGAAGATTAAAGCTAAGTTTTGGGTCCATTGTGATACCTAGGTCAACAAAGTTAAATACTTGTTCAAGGTTATAGTTACTTATGTCATAAGAACCTGGTTGAACCGCCCTGCGAGAAAAGCACGTTACTTTACATTTTTTAAGGTTTAGTGGCATACCATTTACTTCACACCAATTAGACATGCTATTTAAGTCCGCTTGTAGTAAATACCTTTTATGAACATTGTTAAATGATCTAAAAAACTTTACGTCATCCACATACAACAAAATTTTTGAATATTTCACAACAGAAGAGATATCGTTTATAAAATGTAAGAACAGAATCGGACCAAGGTGACTTCCTTATGGAACCTCTGATGATACACGAATAACGTTCGAAGAAGTATTTTTAAAAAGGACTCGTTGTGTTCCGTCGTGAAGATAAGAAGATATCCAACGTAGAGGATTAGGTTGAAAACTAAGGAAATCGAGTATATGGACAAGTAAGGAGTGATTTACTTTATCGAATGCTTTACTAAAATCTGTGTATATAACATTGGCATGCACAATTTCTCTAAAACCGTTTGATACATGAGTGGTCAACTCAAGTAAGTCTGTAATAGTATATTTTCCTTTAAAGAACCCATGTTGCATGCTAGAAATAGCAGAAGATATGGAATATGTTAAACGGTCAACAACAATAGCTTCAAATAATTTTGGAATAGCAGAAAGCTTTGCTATGCCCCGATAATTTTCTATAGAGGACCTAATTCCAATTTTGTGTAGGGGTATAATGAACCATTCCTTCCAAGCCAATGGGAAGACTCCAAATTTAAGACAAAAGTTAAATAAATTCGTTAATGGTTCAAATAGATATTCCGCACATTTTTTAAGGAAGCAAGTTGGGATCAAATCGGGGCCGGACTTATAAGATTCCTTTAGGGTAATTAAGTATTGAAACACTTCTTCGGGAGATATAGCATGAATGAAAGCGGTGGTCATCGGACAGAGTTTATATGGATAATCTTTCTTTGTAGGCGAGTTGATAGAATAATGGGACCTGAAGAACTGTGCAAACATGTTCTAGATGGATTGACTGTCACTTGACTCGACGTTTTGATGTTTCATGGCGGACGGAAAACCATTTACTCTGCGCTTCGAGTTAACGAAATCATAAAATGATTTAGGGTTTTGTATTAAATTATTTTTAGTCTTGCATAAATAAGATTTGTAAAAATGTTTATTCAAATCAAAGTAACTGTGTCGGAGAATTGAATACTTAATATAATCAGTGTGTAAACCAGTTCGTTTATATAATTTAAAAGATCGCTACTTTTTGTTTTTTAAGTTTCTAAGTTCTTTTGTAAACCAAGGTTGCGATAGTATTATTAAAATGCTGGACACTGAGCTCAACGTCCTCTGAATACGTCGGCCAGGCTAATTTTGACAATTCACGATTTAACTTCTTGAAATTAGCCTTCGCGAAAAAAAACGCGGGCTTGAGCTACATGATTTATCATCGTAATGTCCAAAAACATTTATAATTTTGTAATTTAATTCAATTGTAGGGTAGTGAGAATCCCAAGGGAGAACCAATGGGTCACACCGATTTATGGATGATTTAGATATATCATCAACATAAACAAGATCTAAGATCGCTCCAAATTTGTTTGGAATTAAATTAATTTGATTAAGGCAGAGTTCAGTCATATCTTCCAAGAACACATTATATGTACATATCCCTTGATGAAATCGGAATGATATGATTGTCTATTAATTTCCATGATATGCTCGGCAAATTGAAGTCGACGATAACAATCATCGAGTCATGGGGTGTAACCATTGCACTTAAGGAATTAAGTAATAAAATATGTTTCGTATATAACGTTAAGTCTGAATTTGGAGGGATGTAGCAAAGTGCTAAGTAAATGAATCCCTAACCTACCATTATACGTATTGCTATCTCTGAATTGAAAATGTGCGGTTTAAGCCAAGTTTCTGTGAAGCATATTACTTTGTAGTTACAATCAAGACCTTTTAAATATAAGTCATTCAACTTAGTATTTAAACCTCTTACGTTTTGGTACAAGATATTTAAAGCAGAATTAGAAATTAGTTTTTTGGCACAGAATCACGGTGAGATATTGCAGCTAAGTTACTAATTTTATTTTTATGTGGCTTATATTCAATCTCACGAACAAATGCTCCAGTCCCACCCATAGGCCAAAAATAAAAAAACCAAAGTCAAAATTTCGACTTTAAATGTACCAATTCTTATTTATAATTGGTCTAGCTATTTGAATTTATTCATCTTTTTGTTTTGCTCTATCTGTCCTCTTCAAGAATAGCATCGAAAGAGAGAGCATGATATTCATTGGGTATTGCAGCGTAAGCAATGTGCAAGTGAAGCTCTGCGTAAAAAAATTGTTAAACTTATTTAAAACAAGGGTTTGTGCAATGGAAGTGATTAGTATTTTAAATAAAGGTATTTACTTTCTTTTTACAACAAAAAGTATATGTAATATGTGCTGTGTTTTGTGTAAATCATTATTGTATTTAGTACATAATTGTGAACGTTCTTAGTTTGTCTTTTCTGTGTTTGGTTAGAGTTTTAGTTGTGAAGGGATTCTTAGGGTTGAACAAATCTTTTTGCAAAATATTCTTAAGCATTTTAAGAATATAATAAAGTTTAATTCAAGTGCCGTAAGGTGCCGTGCGGCTTGCAATATAAGAAAAGGTAACCTAACCTCAATTTAAAAAAAAAAGCACGTGCTTCTGCTGTGTGTTGTTGTTTGTTGCCGTTTGTTGGTTTGTGTTGTCGTTTGTTGTTATTTTTGTGTTAGGTTTTGTGTTTATATTCTTTTCTTTAAAATAATAGCTTATTATTTCCTTAGGAGCCACTTATGAATGCCAATTTTCACGTGTGCACGCTTTTGAGATTTGGTGTGGAGAAGCAGGTTCAAATAAAGAAAAGTCGGCTAATCTAAAGGATTCCGTTATTAAACATGCTTGTCATTTGGGATATCAGCTTGATCAGGAAGAGTTAGAGAAATGTCTAAACTACGTTTGCAAGGAGCTTGCAAAGTTTTGGCAAAAGTGCAAGCGTACCCGATTAGCCGTTTTAAGAAATTATTCTTATTGGTTGGCAATAAACGACACCATAGCTGCGAAACAATGCGGTGCGCAACAAGAACCTTTAACATTGGCTCGTGGTCGTCCAAAAAAAACATTTGCGGAGTGCTCCAAAAGGACGAAACGTCGAAGAATAGCCGAGGTTGAAAAACACGATGAGTCTGCTGCTTCTGATATGCGCTCATCGAATGTACAACCGCAAAATTTATGCTCCTAAGCTAATATTGAAGAAGTCTTATCGCTTTTTGTAGAAGCAAATTTAACAAAACATCAGTATTTATTAATACGCTCATTTGTAAATTTAAAAATCGGGTATCATTTACTACCTAGTTACAATAACATACTGATGGCCAAAACCAAATGCTACCCCGATAACAGCACAGTTAACGAATCCCACGCTGAAGTTGAACTTCAAAATTTACTAGATCATACAGCAACTCGTATAATGCAGCTTCAGAAAGAAGTTATTTATAATATGGAAGCTGATTCTGTAAAAAATCTGATTTTAATAGGGAAATGGGGCTTCCATGGTAGCACTGGCCATGCGGAATATAAGCAAAAAGTATCAGCTAAAGACCTATCAGATAACAGCTTGTTTGTAACATCATATGTACCCCTTAGACTTGTTACGAAGACAAATAATTCAATTTGTATTTGGAAAAATCCACGACCATCGTCGACGCGGTAATGTCGACCTGTCAGATTTCAATTTAAGAAAGAAGCTACTGAATTGTCCATTGCCGAAGAAGAATACTTTGAAACAAAGATTGACCAGCTTAAGCCCACTATATTTCAAGAAGATCAAATAATTCAAATTGAACATTCTTTGCAACTCACGATGATTGATGGTAAAATATGTAATGCATTAAGCGAAACATCATCAGCAAAATGTTACATATGCGAAGCAACTCCAACTCAAATGAATAACTTAGATGTATGCCTGCAAAAAGATGTTCTAAGGACCGATATGAATTTGGGCTATCGCCATTACATGCGTACATACGATTCTTTGAGTATTTGCTTTATATATCATATAGACTGGACCAAGAAATTTGGCAAATACGCTCTGAAGAAGCTAAAAGGAAATTCTTAATCCGAAAAAAATTGATTCAATAAGAGTTCCGAGCAAAAATGGGCTTAATTGTCGACAAGCCTAAGGCAGGCGGAAGCGGAACGTCTAACGATGGTAATACTGCCAGGGCATTTTTTAATAATCCTTATATGTCTGCTATTATAACAGGTGTTGAAGAGAGCTTAATAATAAGATGCTCAACAATTTTGCAAGCCATGTCATCAGGCTACAATATAAATTCTGCGAAATTCTGAGAGTATGCATTAGAAACAGCAAAACTTCTTATCATTAAATATCCGTGGTACTACCTTCCTGCATCGGTCCATAAAGTGTTATTACATGGTCCTGCCATTATAAAAAATTGTTTAGTCTCAATTGGAGAGCTTTCTGAGGAAGCTGCAGAGGCAAAAAATAAAGACATTCAATTATTTAGGCTAAACCATACGCGGAAAATTTCAAGGGTCCTGACGAATACTGATTTATTGAACAGATTGCTTTTAAGTTCTGATCCTTTTATTGCGGGTCAAAGAAAACTTCAATGCAAACCAAAGTCCAAGCTACTAAAATCAGCTATTGATTTACTGGACGAAACTATATGAAATATGATTTTTTTTTTTTTCACATTCATGTGTATGTTTGTCGAATTGTTACTACACATATATGTACATATAAAAGGGGAAACATACATATGTATAAATTAAAAAAATTTATTTATTTAGTGGTCGTTTTTGTTAAATACATGTATCATTTCTGTCATTATTATTTTAAGGCGAAATAGTTTTTCCGGCAAAAACTCGTTTTACACTGATTGTTCCTATGGCAGCTATAACCTATAGTATCCAGATTTTTACTGAAGTCTCCCAGGTTATACAAGAAAATTTCCAAATTTCTCGCTGATGTTTTATTTCAGGATAAATATAAAAAAATTGTGTGCCAAGTTTCAAGGCCCTACTTCAACTAGAAGTATTTTTGGCCGCTCTCCCCATACAAGCCAGACCACTGTGAGTCGGCCAGAATGAATTTTTAAGCAGAGAATCAAAATCTCCAGAATCTACATCAATTTTGAAAGACGAAACGTTACGTTCATACTTAAAATTAAATTTTCGTATCGTTAAATTACTTGTTTTAATCTTAGATGAAATATAAAACTCTATATCATTAGATGAAGAATCTTTAGCAAATCTTGAAATAAAAATCGATTTTCTCTGGAGGACAACAACCAGCTTCTTTGTGGGTGATTCACGAGCAAATGAAGACATTTGAGGGTTTGAAGCAATAGAAGCAGGTGGAAGGGATTGAAGTGGCGATGGCACCATTTCATGGTAACCGACCCGTAGCTCGACTTGGCCGGTAATGTTTTGTAAGGCAGAAGCCCGAGTGCAGATAGCTTTTGACGATAAAGAAGGTCCCTCAGCCTGGGGGGAAGGAGATAAAAAATTTATAAGCTCTGTTGATTGGGGTTGTGGCACTAAATTTTGTTCAGCTTTTTCAATGGGAACGATTTCTATAGACGGACTTTTGGTTCGCTTGCGTTTGTTTTCCCTGCCACGTTCAGATGCTTGACTATCCAAGCACTTAAATGATTTCAAAAAAGCCATTTCTAGTTTGCCTAAAAAATGTATAAAGTTCAATCTCAGTTGATCTGCATTTTAAACAAGACCAACGAATGCCCTTAATTCATTAATTAAGTCTATGACTCTGCCAATCAATCCGGAACACTTAACATGGGCAACTCCATCGCACAACCAGCATGCAACATAACGTTGCTTATTATCAGTTTTTTTGATTTTACAATTATCGAAAATACACGACATAATTAAATTAAATTAAATTTTAGAAAATGAAGTAAAGAATTAATTTAATTAAATAAAAAAAATAAAATGATGTAAATAATTAGATAAAATGTGTTGTTAAACCAAAGATAACTGGTTTGAAAGCAATGTAGGTTAATTATAGAATGTCTTGAAGTTTGAGCGCTATCTATGTAACGAACAGTTTTAGAGTCACAGTATTAGACACCCAAAAAACAAGACGCAAACAGCTGTTTCAAGTATGTATGTAATAAAAATGAATAAATGTAATGTAAAAGAGTAAAAAAATATGCGCACAAGCAAAAACAAATACACACAGTTAAAAGCAAATTAGCAATAACAACAATGTTACAATAACAATGCTAAGCAACTAATAACTCGGCAAAACATGTATAGAGATGTTAAATTAAAACTAAAGAAAATATATACAAAATCACTCAACCAATATTTTACTTAGCTTTAAATGCGCACAATGAAGTCACAAAACTTTTAATCACAAATTTTATGAACAATATTTCAAATAAACACCAAAATATTTAATGAAAATAGGAGCACAGTAAACACACGACTTGACAGCTTGACGTTTGCACATAAGTACCTCTTTATTGGTGCCTACAAATAATATTGCATATTAATAAGACTTTACACAGAGTAGACAAAATTATCTTTGAATTTTATAACACCAACATTTTAGATGAGCTAAGTATGTATTTAAATACAGAGTATTGATTAACTTCTTCAAGATAATCTGAAAATCAACAAAAGTTAAAAGGACTTTTAAATAAAAATCCACAATTAAAACTATGCTAATACTTAGTAATACTCAATTTCAATACAAAGGCATATCTAACAAAAACCAGAAAACCAGCCTGTGTCATAAAAAATTAAATAGTAGTTAAATTATTTATACTCTACACATAAAATATGAATATGTAGGAGAATTTCGTCAAGGCCAGACCCTTCTTTGACTATTGCCTGTAACTTTCGTTCGAGAATGAGTTTAGGCGATTGACAGGCCTAACGATTACAAAACTTGTTTGATGCATAGTGGATTTATGTGACAAAAATGTAGTTATGCGCATCTGTTAAAAAAAAAATATTTTGTAGTCAAAGTTGGCTCTTGTAGGCAAGGTTGGACCCTCTATGAAAATTTGCGAAATAAATTCTGAAATAACTTCCAATTACTAAATATCCAGCTAATTTATATTTTTATTCTTACATAAATTCTGGTCAAAATATTGTAAAAGACCTCAGATGGAATCACAATTCGGACAGATAAAATAGCTTTTTGTGAGTTTATCGCATTTTAAATGCACTTCTCTCTTGCATTCGATGCATGCAACAGAGTTGTTTCAGTTTAAATGTTGAGACATCGCTTTTAAACATATAAGGCAAAAGTCCTCATCCACATTATCATCTGAAGAAGGCTCTCTCTAGACTTTTTTGGTTGGGCAATGGTTCTAAGCTTTCTGGCGAAGTCATTCGTTGTTAATGTAGTAGTGTGCGCACATCCAATTGAAAGTTTTAGGCATCGCTGGTCTGCAGCGTTTTTTGATGAAAATAATAAACGTATTACAGATCTTAACCTTTTAACGCCACGAAATAAAACACTAAATACCTTATTAAAATGCTAGTCCAGTTCCTTATAACGTAATTTACCGTTGTCAATGTTTCGTGGTATGTAAAATTTTTAAAGCGACGATATTTCTCTGCAGAAATGAAATGTGCTGGTCCAACCTTGACTACAAAAAAGGTCCAAACTTGACTACACAAAAGGTCCAACCTTGACAACATGCGCCATTCTCGAATCGCGTCTTATTACAACTTCACTGCTTAAATTATTAGATATATTCCTAGGTAATTCGTAAGACGTTTACCACATAATATACATATACTTATATATATACGTTTATTGGGTTATATTTTATACAGAGTTGCCTTTATAAGAACATAGATTTTACAAAACTATAAATCTACGATTTCTAAAGCCTTCATTACAAATTGTTCAGCGGTTTAAAATAAATTAGTATATTATTAAAAAAGAAACTTAGTTAAATCAGTAGCGTCCTTCCTTCGTGATTCTATTCGTTGACGAGAGAATCAACCTTTACGTCGAGAACAGCAATCTTTGACGCAGGCCTTCGAAGATTTCCCGAAGAGGTTTTGACCAACACTGACCTCACTTGACCATCTGCAGCCGCTGCTGCTTCCAACACGATACCCTTCTTCCACTGACCCGGTTTTTATTGTCATCGCATACGATTACCACGACGCCAACGAATATCGGCTTAACTTGCTTGAACCATTTTGCGCGTCTTGTTAAAGTTGGAAGATATTCCAGGACCCATCTCTTGCAGAAGTTTGTTTTAGCTGATGCGATATATGCCATTGCTTTCTTAAACATCCCACTTCCGGTACGTTAGCTGTTTGAACAAAGTTAGGATACGCCAAGAGGAAGTGGTTTGGAATAAGCGGGTCGCCGTCTATGCTCTCGACTTAATGGACGAGAATTCACAAGATTATCTGGTGCCTTTTCCCTTAATGTAAATGGCAGGACTCGCTTCCCTCATTCGTTCCCACACGCCCCCTGTCGATGGATTTGCTGGAACTTTGAACAACCACTCGATACCTCTACGACAGCATTCATCTTCAATGACCTTCTCAAATTTTTGCTTATACGATGTTCTAATTCCGCAGTAAACTCGAGTTTGTTGTTTTGAGTTTATGAACAATTGTCAAGTTTTCTTATTGGGGAGTATAAGAAATATGAGTTTAATTGACATTTGTTTATTTACTTTCAAATAAAAATATTGCTTTGTTTATAGTCAAAAATGTTTGAGAAAATACATTTGTACATACATACATATATTTAGAATGGATAAAATTAAATAGTGCTTGCACAAGTAGTATTGCTAATTATGGTGGAAAAGCCTTTTTGGCCGAAGCCGCAAGAAATTAGCCCATTGCAAAATCATTGTTTTCTGCAGCCCGCGCAATGGAATTTCTGCTGACAACGGCAAAGGCTTTGACTACTGAGCAGTGGTGAAGGTGGTAGTGATTCTAAAAATGCAACGCTTTGGTGGGTTATTGTCAAACTTTATCTCGTTTGTATTTAACTTTCCTGAAATAATTTTTACACTATTAGAGTCACCGCAAAAAGTTATAATTAACCATATCTTTAAATTTCGGGTAGTTAAACGGAACAATTGGTTATTTTGCAACTAAACTATTGATTTTGACAAGCAACCACCAATCAGCTGATGGATTAACACCACCTTTAATGAATTCGCCTTGGCTCCGAGATTATGAGTAGTGTTTCACGTTAAACTCCAAAATAGCTCATAAACTTGAGTTAACGGCGCAGTCAGAATATAGTATAAGCTGACATTGTACTTTTATCAATCTTAACAGAAGGCAAATATTTAGAATGCATTGTTTGTAACGTATGCCGGCAATGATGAAATATTTGCATGGTGATGTCTGACCACCAATCATGAAAACAGATGCCCTTTTGGCAATATAACTTAGTTGATGTAGAAACGCAGTCGGGTAATCTATTCGACCACCCAAACGCATAACACCTGCATCATCTAACGTGGGACATAACTTGTAAAGTAAACTGCTTTACCAACGGATTCACTATGACGTAACGTTTGCATTTCTTGCAAAAAATTGCCTTCTTAAACCGAGCTACAGATAAAAATTTCGGTTTGTCTTGTATTATTCTAAAAAATGTATAAAGGTTTGTATATTTGTTAAAAGGAATTATAGTATAGTGTCATCGTTTTGCACAGCATATATTTTGTTGGTTCGTAACTCGTTTTTATCTTATTTCCCGCAAAAGTCACTCGGGACTGTAGACCAACGATCATCATTATATTTAAAAATTGTGAACCATTTACACATTTGCCGTCATATGCAAATTTCTTTACACGCTTTGCATCATCAGCCGGGTTGTCATTACCCGGAATCCATCTCCATTGAATAAGCTCTGACGACTGTAGTACTTCTGATATGCGGTGATCAACGAACTGCTTATGAGACCTTGGGTCAGATCTTATCCATTGTATAACCGTTTCGGAGTCCGTCAAAAATGTTATCACACTAGGTTTAATGTTGTGTCTTGTGGTAATAGCTTCTTTAAGCCGAACTGCCAAAACAGCAGACTGTAATTCTAGGCGAGGTATCGACAGCGATTTGAGCGCATCTTGACCGTCCAGCAATAAACGAGGCATTTTATCGTCATGGCAGACGCGCAAATAAGCGACGTCTAAGAACGAAAGTTTCATTTGCATCAACAAAAATGTGCAGCTAAATATCGGCTTTATCATCCAAAAACTGTGGATGATAACATCGAGGCACTTTTAAACCCTATATGATCCTTAAGCCGTTGTACCAGTAAATCACTTTTCGTAAATATCGTCAGGAATAGGTTCATGCCAATCCACGTTGCGTTGCCATAATCATTGTAACAACACCTTTGCGCAATCAGTATCACTGTCCAACAAACCAAACAGGTCAAAAACTGACAACAGTATGCTTATCACTCCCCCTTTCGTTGGTTAACGACTGCTATCTAATACAGACCTTGGCACCCTCGAGAATGACAGTTTGAAACAAAAATAATCCTCTCTTGAGCACCCATGCCGAGCACTTTCTCAGTTCCACCTTCAACCTTACAAGTGCTAATTTTGTTTTGCGCAAACGGTGCTAAACTACCGCCTACACTTTGCATAAGTTGGGCAGAATTCGAAATTATATTTCTAAGTTCAAATCCCCCAAACGGGTGAATTTTAATAACTTGTCTTTGCGACTTCAATAGCGTCATCAAAGCTATCCATGTAGTCATCAACGTAATGGCGATCGACTATAGCTTTGACTGCTCTCGGAAATTTGTTGTGATAATCCTCAATATTCAAATTTTTAACATATTGCGCCAAACAAGACGAGCTAATTGACTCTCATTACATATATATATGTATGTACATCTGGTAGCTGGATAAAGTTCCCTTCTCTCCATAAAAAATGCTGTGAATTCTGATCTTTGTTGCGAATAAGAACCTCGTTAAACATTTTACGATATCTCCACAGACGGCTACTTTTCCTTGTCGAAATTTAAATAAAATTGTCAACAGTGACTTCGGTTGATATTCCGCAGGACCTTTCATAAACGTACTTTTCAACGACACTTTGTTAATTTTTATGGCGGCAGCAAAAACCAGACGGCGCTTATTCCCTTCAAATACCATGTACAGTCATCAACTTTGCTTGCTTCAGCCTCTGACAACTTTTTTGCATACCCTTTGTTAACATATTCATTGATCGTAACTCTGAAGAAAGTTAACTTTATCTGTGCGCCGTCTCATATCGACCATTTACAAAGAAATTTTTTTCTCTAAGCAAATTTTTTGTCCGAATATCTTCTTCGATCGTATCAAGGACACTGATTTCACTTCTAAATTATCAGCAACAAAATATTCAGTTAAGTGTTAAGTTCTTGTTACTCGCTATCGTCAATATTTACGTGGCCAACAGCGACATCAGCAACGCTTTCTTCATTGGATCCAAATATTACCCATCCCAATTTAGTTTGATGCGCTGCAAACCCATAGTCAATATTAATAACTCTCGAATTAAATATGTGTGTAGCATATTGGGTATTGTATTCCTATAATCTAAAATATGTTCTGCTTTCAGCTGTTCTTGTTGACAAATGAATTGGACTGTTGCGGCAAATACAATTTTAATTTCGTTTGATTTCCAATCTACTTTATCCGAAGCATATCAGCTTTACCCTTTACTCCAATGGCGTTTCCTCTATTAGCGATATTTTCGCACCTTCATCGATGAACGACAGTCACTTCGCTTTTCGGCTCTTTTAATTTGACAGGCAGATAGTAGGTTAAGTCAGGTAGAAGTGTCTGCCAGCAATCTCACCAACACACTTAGGCCTTATTAGGCCCATTGTGGTACCACCCGGATTAAAAAAAGGCAGATAATTCAATAGTGTTTGCAACTGGCATATTAAGTATTTCCATCGATGCGATTATCCGAATTCTTATTAAAAAAAATTGTTGTGCAGTAAATGATTATGGAATTATTCACAAGCTTGCACTCCACGTTGACGTCGATTTGAATAACTGTACAGATTAAGACCTGGCTGGAAACAAGAAAAACACAAATTATGTTTTTTTCACAACATTCTATCGATATGAATAATTTGCCGCTTTGAACTTTTGTTGAAAGGCAACTTGCACAGCAACTCATCTTGCAAAATTGGATTATTCAAATGAGAGGAGGATCCGGAACTTTCAAGGAAATCTGTAAAATTTACAACCATTGTGCTAAATTTGACAATATCGAAAATGTTTCAGTTTGGGTTCACTGAATATGCACGGGCCTTTGTTATCTGGCTGCGCACGACATTTACGTTCGATGGATGTATTAGAAGCGATTCTATTCTCGGTGCTGTATGTGAGACATTTCTAGAAACATAAGGAGCAGTGGTCGCGTATTCTTACAAAGCGACGTTTGGTGGTGAATTCCAGTTATTGGCGACGTAATGAGAAATAGAATTTACAAAGCTGAGGTTAGGTTGCATTGGTTGAACTCCACTGGCAGAAGAGGCAACAAATAGGTTGAGGTGTGTGGCGTCGTTGGTCGTGTGGTATTGTTGTTATAGACAAGAATATGGGCGGCGTGGGAATATGTTAAGTTTTAATTTGTATACGTATCTTTGGCAAAGGAAGCGCTATTGGCGTAAGCGCGAATGTTCGTCGTGAAAAACAACCAAAGCGCACGACGAAATTCGTCCGACGTCGATTCGCGGCAATAAATTTATTTCTATTAACGTCGCTGGCAGCAGCGGCAAAATGTGAACAATTGTGACCATATGTTAAATATTATAGGGTCTTAAAATCGAAATAAAACAAACAATAATAAATAAAATGTATTAAAAAGGAAGAGCCAGCCTTATACGAACAAATTCTAACAAAATAGAAATTGTACAAACAACAACTACACAGTCAAGTAGAAATAGCGGCAGTACAGCCGCATTTGATTGAAGTAAGTTGTGAAGGGAAAGCAGGAAAAATAACAACAGCTCACACTGCGTAAGCTTAGCTGAATGCGTTTAGCTGCCGGCTTAAGTATTGCGCATGTTGTTGCGGGTTCGACTCCCGCAGAAGCCAAGAAGAAAGAAGTCTGATGAGGAAATGTGGTGATTTCCGAAATAGTACTATAACTTCTGCCGCTTTGAGTATTGTTGTTTTTTCCTAATAATTTTCCAATAAACCAATCGGCCTTAAAGCTTAAAAATATTTAAAATAAATAGTGAAATGGCCAAACAATAACAAATAAAAAATGGTTTAGTTTTTTGTTAAAAAGTATTAATTATGTTACTTGTAAAAATTTTATTTTATTAAAACTGTTGTCAACATTTTCTGTTTTTGTTAAATAGCCTTTTCTCGCTGTATTCATTCTATTTTCTAAAAGTTTTCTCTGCTCAATATGGTCACTCTATCAGCTGACATACAACTTGGCATAATCAGCTGACTTCGTTGTAGCTGTAATTATGTTTTAGTAAGCGAAATTTCCGGGCGAACCTCGCTAAGGATGTCGCTTTGCTGGGCGAAATTTCGGCCGTACTTCGGCATTGTGTTTCACATATTATTCGCATCTGATTTGTATATATGTAAGGCAGCATTTGAGGTTATGGCAGTGACTGTGCTGACGGCGTTGACGGATACAGCTTTCTCATTTTGTGCGTCATCTATTTCAAATGAAACGCACGAAATATTTTTAACAATACAGTTTTGTAGATCTTTATTATCTGATTGGAACGGAGAAAATAAATCAGTTACAAAAAATGTGTTATTACAATGGAGAAACTTACTTATTCGTGCTATTCGTGTGCTTCGTTCCAAAAGAAAGAACCGGTAGCGTACAAACTAAGGCGAAAGGTGGTGTTAATCAATCAGCTGATTGGTGGTTGGTTGTCAAGATCAATTGTTTAGTTGCAAATAATAAATTGTTCCCTTTAACTACAGGAAATTTCAGGATATGGTTCACTATAACTTTTTGCGGTGACACTAATAGTTTAAAAATTATTTCGAGAAAGTTAAATACAAAGGAGATAGATTTTGACAATAACCCAAAAAAGGTTCGCTCCCACCTTACATCAATTCGCCTTGGTACAAACTATTGGGTTATATTTTATACAGAGTTGCTTATAGAGGAATATACATATATTTTACGAAACTATAAATAAACGGTTTCTAAAGTACAAGTACAAATTATTCAGCAAATGAACAAGGCTCCAACTTTTACAAGGGTCCGACCTAGACGACATTCTCCTAATACAAACATTTACTTGTGAAATTTTACCCACACTCTTTCGTAATAAAATAAGCGCATGAAGAAATTTTTTTTTTTTTTTTCTTTTTAAATTTATAAAAATACAAAACGGAAATAAGTTTCAAGTCTAGTTACTTTTTCCTTGCAGAAGTTGACGCTTGTGGTTCTGATGATCTTGTTTTCTTCGTAGGTTGTTCATGTTCATGGTCTGAGTCTGTATCGTCATCCGAGATACACATACTATTCAAGGGCGTGTTTCTTTCACTGTGTCCACCAATTTCAATGTCTTCATCTTCGGTGCTTTCTTCAAACTGCATAATTGTGGAACTCCACCAACAAACCTCCGCAAGCAATGCATCCAATTTTTTGCTTTTGAACCGCTTTTCAATTAGCATGGTCACCTGGGGGAACCTCTCTCCTTGTTCGTCTGATTCCTGAGGGGATTGTGCCAAAAAGGTATCGAGGTGATGGTGCAAGAAATGCAATTTCAGCGTCATGGATGCACCGATTTTTTCGAAATAATAATACAGCAACCTGTCCACTCGTTGCTGTATCTCTTCTTGCTGGACACGGTTCTTTCCTAGAACGCCTTCTATTACTTCTTTCAATGCGTTTTATGCATGTTGGTGGTCGTGATGCTCTGAAAGCAAATTTGTGAAAAAATCACTTTTGATCAATTTCCGAATGTCAGATCCATTGAGAATACCTGTTTTAAATACATAAGAAAAACGAAAAAATTATTGGTAATGCGAATGTATAGAAAATTTAGATATGACAATATTTAAATACAGAGTACGATACGTACCGTTTTTAATTTTCTGATCACTGAGTTTCGGAAAGATGGATTTCAAACAGTCAAAGGCGCCGTTAACTTTTTTGACCACCACTTCAACGAATTTACCAGTTATTCCCAGTTTTATGTGGAGCGGTGGCAACAAAATCTGGATGATATTTTGTTGCCACCGCTCCTTTATCATAGGATCATTGCGTAATTGTAATTGTTTGTTGAGCTCAGGAGTTCTTCCTTTCCAATCTTTACATTGATATTTATTTCCTTTGTATCGTGAATCCCAATTACAAAGGAAGCAGAAGTATTTTGGATATCCGCCCTTTTCTATAATCCCTTGTAGTATGTTCACCACCTTCAGATCGCAACAAATGTTCCGTGTTCATCGTATTTGATTTTCTTCAAAATTTCGCCCAATGTTTCATACGTTTCCTTCATAGTTGTGCTGAATCCCAATGGAATGGATGTTTTTTTATTTTTTTTGTGCAGCAGCACAGCCTTCAAACTGGTAACTGAACCATCGATGAATAAACGCCAGTCGCCAGCGATATAAACCATTTCCAATTTTTCCACTAAGCCTGGTATATCATGGCAGTACGTGAATGTATTTGCTTCGTCAACGGAATAAAATTTCTGAAAATCAGCTTGGCGTTGTCGGTATGATGTTGCGCTACCATTTTTCCTTGTGAGTTCTCTGCTCTTCAGAAATGATGTCAACCATTGTGATAGTCCCAGCTTGGCCACAATGTAATCCATTTCTATTTCTGCTAGCGGTCGTGGTCCTTTTTTTTTCAATATCGGGTATCCAATCAGCATCATCCAAATTGGTCGGATTGGTGAAAACGGTTTCGGCTAGCAGGGACACAGTATCCGCACTCGGAGGTTTAGGTGCATCGGTATCAGTAGGGCGTTGCACTGGAAGTGTGGCAGTAAATGCAGCAGTGTATACTTTTGCTTTCAATTGTTTTCTGTTTAATCCAGGACGAAAATGTATGCCATTTCAGAAGGGTAGTATAACAACTGTTGCACACTGAGTCATCGAAATAACTACAATACGTGGTTTTGAATTGCTCAGTAAAAAAAATTTTTCGATCTTTTTTCTGTATTTTTCAATATGACCAAAAACGTAACAAAATGCATCCAAATTTGGGCACTTGTTGTTTTCCATATTGATATATTTTATGTTTTGTTGTTATTCACTATTAAAAACTGCACTTCTAAAATATTGACTTGTAATTTTCGCGTTCGTCGACACTTGTTGAATGAGTAAAATCGATCAATGCACACCTATTTACAATGTGTATTGTTCACTAGTTTACTGACAGGTACTTATAAATGGGTGCATATTTTTTTACGGTGGCTATATACCTGTTTCACCATGTGTGAGTTTTAAATTTTACTAATAATGACCACCCTTAAATGTGGGTTAAAGTTCTGTAAACAAATCATGCAGGTAGCCAACTCAAAAACCCAAATAATTAAAAATTACTTTGCTTACGCAATCATAAAAATTAAATAACCCTTCGTTTATTCCGTTTTGTTATTTCTGAGGATCATAAAAAAATCGAGCAAATTTTTGAAATTCATACCCTTACTCAATTGCGAATAAAAGCGAAACGCGTGCATCGATTTTCATGATCTTTGTCTCATTTTGCTCATAGGTTTGCGAAAAAGTAACTAGACTTGAAACTTATTTCCGTTTTGTATTTTTATAAATTAAAAAAAAAAAAAAAAATAATAATTTTCTTCATGCGCTTATTTTTAACTTGGAAACTGTTGCTTGTATAGGAAAACAATATATAAACAGATTAAGGGAATTGTAATTCTAAATTTTTTAAAATTTATTTCAACTAAATCGGGCTAGTGGCTGTCGAGCTACATATGTCAAACACAACAGGGCCTAAAACGTGATAAATTCCCCTATACGATAGTACTAACTTCAAATCGATATTAAAAATATTTTGGCAGGTAAGAAGACAAAACGAATGATGCAGAAATTATTCTTTTTGGGTCTAATTTCACATACAGTTCTCAGAATTGAGTTGGCAAATCATGTGTTGTACTGTGTAATTAAACAAAGAAAAACCCGTTTTATTTTTGATTAAAATATGTACATACAAAAACCTTGGTAAATTTTTAATTTAGAACATTTGTAAACAAATGATGATTTATTAAGAATCAGAATTTTTAACAGTGGTTTAATAACACAAGTCTGAAAAAAAAATAATTGAGAGCTGTTTTGGTTTTTTGCTGAATCCGAAAATAACTTTAATTTTGTCATAAAACGTCACGTTTTCTGACAATGTAGGTGTCTACGATAAACAAGTTATCATCTTAAAATAAAATATAAAATTAAAAAAAAAAATTTAAAATTTTTAATTGCGTAAAAAAACTAATTTATTTATGTTCAATACATTAATAAGTAAGCACTAAACACATTTATTTTTCTCAGTGAGACTCCTTTTGGTACATTTTCGCTTATGGGAAGCATCGGCAAGGTCTCTTTGAAGCGTCCAACAGTAGTCTGCCATCATCGAAACGCTCCATCTTCTATGGTATATTTTTTTCATCGCCTTAATATCTTCGTGAAATCGTTCACCTTGCTCTTCCCTCGCGTCTCCTAAATTTTCTGGAAAGTAGTCGAGGTGGGAAGAAAATGTACTTTTAAACTCATCAAGCTACCTAAAACTTAAAATGCTTTTAACATTCTTCTGACGATTTTTTGTAGTTAGGATTTTTGTTATTGCCTAAAAATTTCTTTATGACCTATTTAAAGGCAATCCACCCTTCTCTTTGAGGATTCGTCATGGTTGTGAAGAATAGAGCATCAGCCATAAGCCGTCTAATATCTGGTCCAACGAAAACACCTTCCTTCAACTTTGCCTCCGAGAGGCCTGGAAACTTTGATATTAAGTATTTGAAGCAATTTCCATCTCTTGGAAGTGACTTTACAAATTGTTTCATCAATCCGAGCTTTATGTGAAGCGGTGGTAGAAGAACTTTATGAGGAGGCACCAAAGTTTCATGCAGGACATTCTTTTCGCCAACTTTAAGCTCCCTCGGATCTCTACTATCAAAAAGCAAGGGAATTTGCTAAACCCAGATGGTTGTCCGAGCGCTATGCCCAAGATTTTGAAATCACCGCACACTTGCCAACCGTGGTCTTTATATTTTAATTTGCAAATAATCAATTACAAGTTCTTGTAGGTTTCCTTGAGGTGTACATAATAACCGACAGGAATGGAAGTATAGAAACCGCCGTTGTGAATCAGAACTGCTTTAAGGCTTCTTTTTGAAGAATCTATGAAAATACGCCACTCTTCTGGGTCGTATGAGATCTTAAATGTATTCATCACACCTTCAATATTGGTACAATAAACCAACTCGTCCTCTTGGGCAAAGTAAGAAGTAAACTGCTTCTCACGATATCTAAACCAGGAGGGAGACACTCCCGGCAAAAGTAGATCCTGCTTTTGAGCCTTGATCCAAGCAACTCCGAAGCGTTTTTGGGAAGATTAAGTATCTTACATAATCATTTAGCTCGCCCTGGGAAAACAATTTCGGACTGCTGTCATCTTCAAATTTAAAACTTGACATGTCATCGCGTTCAAGTACAGCACCATCTTTGTTTGAATCTGGAATCTCTTCCAAGGTAGCTGGGACCTTTGGCACTGATATTTCGGACCTATTAGGGGTGGGACGAGTAGCTGATTGCAGATTGGGGTATTGACTGCTTCCGTTTTGTATTATACCCTTTCACATTACACGAACAAAAGAACAATCATCAGTATGGTTCTTTTTCTCGCGCCATACCATAGGAATCGCATATCGGAAAGCTTTTTCTTGCCCTTAAACCAATTTCGAAAAACTCCTACAACACATCGTTTGCAGACTTGTACAGGCGCA
This sequence comes from Philophylla caesio, assembly GCA_963971545.1. Lineage (NCBI taxonomy): Eukaryota > Metazoa > Arthropoda > Insecta > Diptera > Tephritidae > Philophylla > Philophylla caesio. Next base: position 60,995,858 of record OZ020607.1, read on the forward strand.
GCCGACAGTGTAAGTTGTGTTAATTATTGTTTTAGTGTGTACATAGCGAACGCCTTCTTTTGTTTTTTGCAGTCCTGATGATGACTTCAGACTGAAGTTGAAATATTGACGAATAAAAAAAATAATTTACATATTATTCAATAGTTTTATTTTTCCGGCCTTGAGCTCGTTAAAAATCTATATATAATTTATATAATTATGGCCAATATAACTGAATCAACTAAATTAATGATAGTTATGGTAAACATTTAAAAACAGTAATCAAAATAAAGGTATACCAATTAAAAATGCCTAAAAAACCTATTTAATAAAAAAATTTTGCGTTTTGTAAAATAACCTTACGTTCTGAATTTTTTTGAGTATTTTTTCAGTTTTCAGAACACTTGCTCGGAATCTTAGACAATATGTAAGGACAGGACCAATTATAGTATTAATGAACCGCTTACATCATGTGTAAGGCAGGCTCACTAATTTTGTAAAAATGTAGACATATAGTCACATGCTGACTTATCCCACCATCCTTTCTCTTTATTATATTATTATTAATCTTGTTATTTATCTTAATAGTTAAGTTAACTTTTCTTCTTTCCGCCACACAGTAAGTACTTTCAGAGTTTGCAACGAATGAAACTAGTGATGGGAAAAGTATCGGTACTTGTCGAAAAGTATCGACAAGGTCCGTATTCGATATGTAACGACAACAATAAGGTATCGATAATCGTTTAGTATCGTTAAGTCAGAAGAGTATCGATATTTATAGTTTCATGAGGAATTCGATTCCCATAAATTTTAGACTCTTTGACATTTTCATTTGCGAGCAAAATGGAGTAAGAACCAGGAGGATTTATTCATGAATGATATATGTGTGTATGTATACAGCTTTATTTTATTTTAAATATGTTAAAAATAGTTACTCTTTTCATTTCACATTACATAAAATTTCATTTGCAAATGCATTTATTATTTAATAGTTTTCCCAATTTCCGTCGGATTTGAATGAATGTACTGGGCAAATTGAATTCTTGCACAAGTTTTAAATCGCTGCTTGATAATAAGCGAATAAATGTTTTATTTTAAATTCCCTATAATAAAATCATACAAATGAGTAAAATATCATACAAATGAGGAAAATATCCTTACATACGGTACCATTTAAAATATAAAGCCTTAGAAATTTTATAACAATACATACATAAATATGATTAATATTGAAGTAAAGTTTTTGTTTACAAGTGCAGATATTACTTAAATACAGAAATATTTGCCCACTTTGTTGTTGTTTTATTGTGCTACGACGATCGTCAACCGTCTCGTTTTTATTCATAGCTTCTGTTTTTTACCTACACATTACTCTGTAATTATCCCCAATTTTTTGGATTTTAAAGTGAAATTTCTCGAAAACTAGTTGAGTTTTTTTTAATTGTTTATGAGTTTTTTTACCAAATGTTTAGATCTAAGCCTAAGCTATAGATTAAGTCCAAATACTAGGAACTATATACCCATTGGTTGTTAAAATGTGTCGAATCTCATTTTCGATAATCTTTCGACTTTCGTGGCCTGTATCTCAAATATTTAGTTAAAACCTTTATAATTGAATATACAGTTTTAAGCGCTGGAGTCTCTTCTACGAATCGAGTGCTTAATATATGCCAAAACCTTGAAAATAATATCTTTTATGATGCATTGACCAAAAAAGGTCACAGGAACGGCTGTTTTTTTTATTTTTCGTGCCACGCCCTTAAAGTTAAAACCACAGCTTTTTAATGTTGATATTCGTAATCAGCGGCCCCAAATTAACTAGAAAATGTATGTCGTACCCCAGTGTAATTTTACGTGTTGTGTAGTGTTATTATTAGAGTGATTGGCCGTCCAAAGCCGATGCTTTTTAGTTATTTTACGCAAGGAAATTTTCTTTATTCGCACTGTATACATTGTAATTATAATAATATTAAACAGAAAATTATTAAAAAATATGTATGTACTTTTGTATTTAAATTTGAAATAATTGTTTTCTCTCAAATTGTAAAGGGGGGCAGTGGCCCTAGTTTTCCCCCCCTGTGGTCGCCCATGTAGTTAACTAATACTTACTCTTAATTGTGTCTCTTTTACATAAGTCTCTCCGTTGCCTCTTTAACATTTCTGTTATTATTTAATGTAAACCTAGATTTTAAGCTTGGATCCATGTAATGTTAGAAATAAGTTTGAGTTTGTAACATAGAGCGAACGAATAAAATTGATCTTAATGACTTTATGATTGGCGCAGTCGATTTCGAACCAAACAAAATAAAAACGAAATTCCTTTAATTCCAAATAAAAACGGCGTAAATCTTATTTTTGTGCAAAAACTTTTACGGCAAAGAAACTGCATACATACTAATAAAAAGGAGAAGGATCAAGAACTTGTAAAATGTTTAATAGCACTGGTGTGAAAAATGTTAGTGCCTAAATTTTAAGTTAGAAAATCAACTTAATGTGATTAAAAATAATTTAAAAAGAAAAAAAAAGTTCAAACAAACACAATTTTCCATAGAAAGGTGCAGAGACGAAACGAAAAAAAAACAATCAGACACAGCCAAACTGCTTGTGAGCGTAAAACAAAAACAATAAAGTCAAGTGAAGGTGACTGAGAGACAACAAATATTAATCACAGAGATCAATTGAAGACAAGGGTAAATAAAGGTTATTCAAAATCAGTGACCTTTACAACAAAAGCTTGAAGCTACTGATTTGCAACAACAAATCCTTTTTCAAATTTCGCGTATTGCGACAACGAGGTTAAATGAAGGTGAATGATATAAAACTAACAACAACTGTTAAGAATATAACAAATAACATATTTGTACAACAACACGCAAGTCAAGTTCAAATGGAAGTCAACTAAACAGCAACTAAGTGAAGCTAACTACAACAAAGTGAAACTTACAACAACAAGCACTTTGACTTGAATATCAGTGTACGCGTATATGTATAAAGCTTAAGCAGAGGAAGGAGTGTAACAACAAAATGCAGTGAAAAACGTAAGAGCAGATAGGTTAGACTTTATTATTACTTTCTTGTAGTATTGTATTACAAAAAAAAAACAAAAATGGATAGCTTAGACGTTAACTCTAAATTTAAACTTATTACTACTAATAATAATAGCATACCCAACTACGATGGGGACAGAGATGCATTACTTAATTTTTTGGAAAGGATTGATTCAATGGTTCCTATTTTGTTAATGGGCAATATTAAAGATAAAATTATAGGCAATGCAAGGAAATCACTCCTAATAATGGCAATGCTGTTTTCTGGCCTCTCATTAAACCAATCTTAATTAATAATCATGGTGAGAGATTTTCGGTAGATGAATTAATTGATGAGATTAGGGCATGTCGATGTGATTCGACTATTGAAAACTTTTATAACCAACTAAATACATACGTTGTTGTGTCGTTTGAACAATGCATTGTATTTTAGTGCGAATAGTTTCCCACAGGCAACTAGCGAAAGCAATGCAAGAATTGCTCTGAATTTATTTAAACATGGTTTGCCAGAACCAGTAAAGAGCATAATTGTAAGCAGAAACCCCAAAAATTTTAAAGAAGCATATGACATAATTAAAACAAATGGTCATTCACAAAATCAGAGATATAATAGAGGAAATACACAGCAAAACGAAAATAACAATATCATTCGAGGTCAAATACAACAACAGCAACATTATTATAACAATAACAGAACTAGATACGAACAAAAAAATAGTATGGGTATTCATCTAAACGCGCAAATGCCTCGCAACTGCGTAAACCTCGTAAACAAACCGGTTTTTCATACAATAATAAAAACGTTTACGAGGTTTATGCGGTTGCGAGGCATTTACGCGTTTAGATGAATACCCCTAGCCAACAAAACAATGACATTCGTCAATCAAATTTTCCAGCACAGTATACACAAACTTCCAACAACAGTAGCTAAAGGATGGGATCGCAAGGTTATTATCCTCGATCGAATAATAACCCATCTAGCCATGGAGTACTAATATTAACCCAAATTGGAATGTTAACCCGAATAATAATATTTCTCAAAACCAATCACAAGTAGAAACAATGGATATAGGAGTAAACGAAAATTATGAAAATTTTCAATTTGGCGGACAGGAAAACTACCCTATATAGTAATACACACGGATGTTAAAAAGCTACGGTTTATCATAGATACTGGTGCAATATAACATAATAAATCCCAAACTTTGCAGCCCGAAATGGGGAGTGACTCCATCTGTTTATATATTTAGAACAGTTAACCAAAATGTACCAGTAAGAATCGAATACAGTATACCGATTTTTAAAGAATTTAAGCAAGAAGGTTTATTTGTTAATTTCCTCGAGTTTTCTTTTTCATAAATATTTCGATGGCATTATAGTTAACAACATATTGTTTAAGATAGGGGCTATAATTAATTATAAAAACAGGAAGTTGAGAATATATAATACTACAACACCATTTTTTTTTTAGTGAAGAAGAAGAATTAACGGTGGATGATTATTAAAAAAATGCGAATCTGCAAATATTTTTTTTTAAAGAAGAAAGAAAGGATGACCCTTTACATAGCCTATTTGCCAAACATTTAAATGCTACGGACGAGAATGTCTTAAGAAATTTGTTAAATAATTACCAGGACATATTTTACAAAGATGGCGAAAACCTACCTTTCACAACAGATAAACAACATAGAATCATTACTAAAACCGATACTCCTATTTATAGTAAATTATACAGATATCCTGTGATACATCGGGAGGAAGTAGAACGTCAAATTCAAGAGATGTTGGCTAATAATATTATAGTACGGAGTAATAGTCCTTACAATTCGCCATTATGGGTAGTACCTAAAAAAGCTAACGATAGTGGAATACCAAAATGGCGAATTGTAATCAACTACCGTAAATTAAATGAGCAGACGGTTGATGAGAGGTTTCCAATTCCGAATATGGAAAACATATTCGATAAATTGGGAAAATATTCATATTTTAGTACCATCGACTTAACAAAAGGCTTCCATGAAATAGAAGTACACTCAGATGATAGAGCCAAAACCGCCTTTTCTACTGCTGATGGGCGTTACGAATTTACTCGTATGCCCTTTGGGCTCAAAACGTCTCCTGCAACTTTTCAGCGACTAATAAACCATGTCCTTAGGGAATACATTAATAAAATATGCGTCGTATATTTAGACGATATCCGGATATTTTCTACTAGCTTCGAAGAGCATATTGAGTCCATTAAAAAGATATTAAGTACGCTTCGTGGATCTAATCTCAAAATTCAGTTCCATAAATGTCAGTTTGCTGCATTAACAACAAAATTCCTAGGTCGTGTCAGGTAATGGTATCAAACCTGATCCTTCGAGAGTAGAATCTATTAACGCAATGCAACCGCCAACGAACGTAAAAGAGATTAAGCAATTTTTAGGTATTACTGGGTATTATCGAAAATTTATCCGCGATTATGCCAAGGTATCTTACCCCATGGTTCGCCTTTTAAAACAAGAAGCAGTCTTAGGTTTTAAAAATACAGATTTCCTAAATTCTTTTGAAACCCTTAAAAAATTAATAACGAATGAACCTGTTTTGATTTCGCCAGATTTTAATAAAAACATTACACTTACGACAAACGCATCACAGTTCGCTATTGGTGCAGTTTTAAGCCAGAATGGCCACCCGATATATTTTGCATCGCGCACATTGTCTGACCATGAGATTCGGTACTCTACAATCGAAAAAGAGGCACTTGCCTTAGTTTGGTCTGTGAAGCATTTTTTGTATGGTCGAAGATTTTTTTTTTTTACCTTAAGTAGGTATCCGGAAATAGGTAAAAATTATAGAAACGGTGATATATTTCATAATCAGCTAGAAAGTAAAAGCACTGAGAAAATTTTGACTATATACCAAATAATAAAGAATATAAATCCAATGAGGAAAATGATGATATAGAAATACGGTCCACCGATGCAACTATTCACAGTGCACTAGAAGATAATCTAGATTATATATTTATTACTAAGAAATCCATTAACTATTATAAAAATCAAATATACTTAAGTTACGGTCAAAATGAACAATTTTTTACGAAAATAATTAACAAAAAATGAGAAAACCATATTATAGTAACAGAGATATCCAACTTGAAGAAAATCATGGAAAAAGTCTTATTGAGCAAGGGACTAATGTGTATTTATTGGGAAGATGACAATATATTTTTAAAATTTCAAAATATTTACGTAAATTTTCACAATAGTTACCTAACTTTATAAAGGTCGACTCTAAAGCTAATAGAAATAACCGACAAAAATGAAATTTTAACAATTGTTCAAAACGAACATCTTCGTAATAACCACAGAGGAATACAAGAAGTTTTCTTAGAACTAAAAAATAAATATTTCTACCCAAAATTGTATAGAACAATTACTTGTGTAATAAGTAATTGCACCGTGTGTAAAGTAGCCAAACATGATAGAAATCCCATTAAAATTCCATTTAGAATTACAGAAACTCCAAAATATTTTAATGATATTGTTCATATAGATATTTGGAATCCTTGTAGAAATAAAATGTATATAACGACTATAGATAAATTTTCGAAATATGCTACTTTCCACAAATTAAATGATAGAAGTTGGGTTGCCATTTTAGAAGCGTTAAAACAACGCATACAATATTTAGGAAAAATTAATAAACTCATATTTGACAATAAAAGCTGTATATTGGACAGTGCTGTTAGTTTGTTTTTAAAGGAAGAAAATATTGAAACACATTCAACCACACCCTATATGAAGACTGGCAATTCTGATATTGAACGTTTACATGGTACGTTAAACGAGCACTTTAGAATAATGGAGGCAGACACAACTTATAAGAACTTACACTTCGAAGATAATTTTTAAAAAATTCAACTTTTATAACAATACAATTCATTCCACAACAAGGAAAAGGCCAATTGACTTTTTACAAAAAAATTTGGTAGAGACTATATAGAACATTTGAGTAAAGAATATGAAACGGAAAAAATTCAAAAAATTTATAAATCAAACGAAAATAGAGACCATGAATCAAATTATTTAGAAGATATTGTTAGAAATAGCCAAATTCCCAAAAATAAACCTAAATATAAGAAATTAGATAAGTTTAATAGGCAAGGTGACTATGTTATCGATATGTCAAATAACCGAAAAACAAAGTACTAGATATAAGGCACAACTTAAGAGAAAATATAAATTTCAATAATATGTTTAATTTTTTTGTGAATTTACTTTAAACATTATATCTAATGTAATATACATAATAAATTAACTTTGAATTCAAGAAAACTTAAGTAAATAAACATTTTCGAGGTCGAAAATATCTTAAGTGGGGAGGAGTCACATGCTGACTTATCCCACCATCCTTTCTCTTTATTATATTCTTATTAATCTTCTTATTTATCTTAATAGTTAACTAATACTAACTCTTAATTTTGTCTCTTTAACATACGTCTCTCCGTTGCCTCTTTAACATTTCTGTTATTATTTAATGTAAACCTAGATTCTAAGCTAAGATCCATGTAATGTTAGAAATAAGTTTGAGTTTGTAACATAGAGCGAACGAATAAAATTGATCTTAATGACTTTATGATTATATTCTCTAATACACGAGCAACATTTATGTAAGTCAAAACTTAATCTAGTGATGCACTTTTTGAATTGTGAATAATGTATTTTATAACATTTAGTTTATGTAAGCATTAGTATTTAGTAAACTATTTAAGTTGTACTTTAATTGATGAATAAATAAATAAATCAGTTGGAAATATCCAGACAGCATTTTTGTTGCAGACCTGTGACATTAAACTGTATGTATGTACATATATGCATTTGCTGTTGTAACAAATACGTCCTCGTATATTTGTACTGGAAAATAAAAATTACTTTGTACGTTGGTCAAATTTTATTTTTATTATTTTTTTTAATTGAAAGGACCAATAAATACTGGTATATACACGAATTACAACAAACTCAAGTCATATTGAATACTACTATAACAGCACGATTACAGACGTGCTACATTGTTTTGACAAATTAAAAAATACGAATCAAAACTTTCGAAAATTCGGGATTCCGGGATTGTCCCGAGATTATGTTTTCAGAATTTGAAACTCACGGAACCTATAAAATGCCAAAATTTGACTTTCCTATTATGTACATATATTTTCGTTATCAGTGTAAATAGGGATAGCTATTTTTAAATGGTGGAGCCTTTTTCGGGCTACCGAGATTGCCGGTTGAACAACTGATTTTGTGTTTCTTATTTCATACGCAGTCTTTGAAGCTTAAAAATTAGTTAATTATTTTATATGTATATGCAAGTCAAGTGAGTAAAAAAATTAATTCATGGTACCTTTATATCAACAAAATCACCCTTCGCAATATCTGTAGATTAGCTACAGCATACACTGTTATTTGGACAAGCGGTAGCAGTCACTCTAAGATAGCTAAATATCGCTCATCACTAATGCATATCAAAAATGTGTCTTGCAATGCAGACATTGAGGATATCAATCCTTGGTTCCTGGTATTTTCAGTGCCGCAAATCCCGCGATTATTTCCTTACAACCAGGCATTTTCGGGACTCATAATTATATCTTTCATGGAAATGGTATATTAACTTTGGTCCGATTTTTGTAAGTACCAGAATGATAAGAGTAAAACCCATCAAAAAGTATACCGATATGACCAGGGTGATGAACTGAGTCGATTTAGCCATGCCCGCCTGTCCGTCCGTCTGTTTGAACGCAAACAAGTCCCTAAATGTTTGAGCTATTTGAATGAAACTTAGCAGTCAGGTGCCTTTTTATAATTTATTATTGTCGGAACCGGCCAGATCGGACGACTATAACGTGTATAGAAACCGACTGTTCACATAATATATTTTTCTTTATAACTCTTTTATTTAAGCAGCAAGAAGCTTGAAATTTAGCAAGAGGATCCGTTATTTAAGCTCTATAAAAGCAGTGAAAATCATATAGATCAACCTGATCTTCTTCGTTGGATATCTTCTTATCTGCACGACAGAACACAACGAGTTCTTTTTAAAAATACTTCTTCGAACGTTATTCATGTATCATCAGGGGTTCCACAAGGAAGTCACCTTGGTCCGATTCTGTTCTTACCTTTTATAAACGATATTTCTTCTGTTGTGAAATATTGAAAAAATTTGTTGTATGCGGATGACGTAAAGCTTTTTAGATCATTTAACACTGTTGATGAAAGGTATTTACTACAAGCGGACTTAAATAGCATGTATAATTGCTGTGAAGTAAATGGTATGCCACTTAACTTTAAAAAATGTAAAGTAATGTGCTTTTCTCGCAGGGCGGTTCAACCAGCTTCTTATGACATAAGTAACTATAACCTTGAACAAGTATTTAATTTTGTTGACCTAGGTATCACAATGGACCCAAAACTTAACTTCAATCTTCATATCAATGCTACAATCAACAAAGCTAAGGGTGTTTTTGCTTTTGTAAAACGATGGTCAAAAGAATTCAGTGATCCCTATATTACGGAAAACGTTAGCCACTTGCATTGTAACCTTTATTACACTAAAATTTAAATTGCTAGAGAGATGTATATTAGAGTGGGTCAAAACTTTTTTTTCTGTTTTTTTTTCGTAATAGCACTAAAAGGGTGCCTTAAGTGGTAAAAAAAGACTGTGCAAAATATAATTAAATTCTATTTAGGTTATCTGCCTCCGGATTGCCTTTGAAATTTAAAAATATTTAATTTTAAGACTCATTTTCACGAGCCAATCTGAACACTACCTATTAGAATTACTGTAATGTTTAAATAATTTTTATATAACAAAAGGTGTCCGATTTCATTAATTTTACAACAAATGCTCATTTTATTTTATTTTAGGGCTTGTACGCATCACTGACATTGCGGTTAATGAGGCGGGAAGACGTGTTTTGCCCTGTGTTACTATGGAACGTACTCGAAGTTTGTTTAAGTGCCCTTTGCTTGGTGAATTAAGTGATATTAAGAACAATGTGTTACCGATTTACGGGGATGTGATTATATTTTACGAGTGGTCGAGACGGCAATACAAATTAGCAAATGACACGCAAAAAGAGCCTTCATTTTTGCATATCGCAGACTTAGTGACAGCAAAAATTGAAGAGATTTGGAAAAGAGCATCCTTACCAACTGTATCCCATGCAAGAGTAGGACAAATGTTAAGATCTTACCACTTCAAATACAAAAACCTGCTAAAGTCTTATCCAAAAATTCCGGAGAAAAACGTGGTTGAGTTTCGGCGCTGCAACAATGCTCTATTCGACATTAGCTCATGCAAATGCGCTAGTTTGGGCTCTTGTACTTGTCCCAAAGAACGAAAAGTGCCTATAAAGGAGTAGCAATTTCTTGTGGACCAACGCACGACAAGAAAAATGATAATTGGCAACGTTGACGTCGCTGCTACGAAGAAATTACGAAAAAAAATGAAAAGAAAGCTTTCGAAGCAACAGGTTCAACAGAAGAGCCATCGAACAGAATGCGAAAATGAGCCAGCTGATCAGCAGCTGAATTCTTCTTCGTCTTCTATCAATAATGAGTCCGACTGTGATAACTTCATAGTCGAGGCACCAACTACATCTAGTCAAAAAAAGTCGGAACTCGAAATGGATTATTTCGAAGACATGCGACAGATTTGGAGTATCGAACAGAGCAGGAGCAGCCATTGCGTCAGCAGTTTTGCAAGCCACAAAGTCTATTGACCACAGTAAGCTTCGGAGAGAGAGAACAAAAACACGAGAAATTATAATGGCTATAGACAGCGCTATACAAATACCGGCATTGTATTTTGATGGGCGCAAAGACAAGACACTTAAGATGACAAAAAAAGGAGAAAAATACCATAAACAGATTGTACTGGAGGAACATATATCGCTAATAAGAGAACCAGGCTCTATTTACTTGGGTCACATAACACCAACATCGGGAACTTCGAAAGCTATAGTGGAGGAAATTATGAACTACTTCACAAATGAGAACAAGTCTTTGAATGTTTTGCTGGCTATTGGATGCGACGGGACAAATGTGAACGTTGGAAAGTATGGAGGTATTATACGTCTACTAGAAAAACAATTACATAAGCCTTTGCAATGGAGTGTTTGCTTGCTACATATGAATGAACTGCCATTACGACATTTGTTCGCGCATATTGACGGTGATACAACGGGCCCAAATACATTTTCAGGGAAAATAAACAAACAATTAGAGAAATGCGAAAACAAGCCGGTTGTTCAGTTTCAGCCTATTCCATCGGAGTTGCCTGAATTAACTGTCCAAGACCTTAGTTCTGATCAATCGTATTTATACAGCATTGCATCTGCTATCTCGACCGGCGGCGTTTTTCCTCAAGGTTTAGCAAACAAGTCGCCTGGAAAGATGTCCCATGCTAGAAGGCTCACTAGGGCTAATCGTATTCTCCGCCTTTACGTGTCGACGAAATCCCCGTCTCAAGAGTTGGTGGTATTAGCAACGTATGTTGTTAAGGTCTACGCTCCGACTTGGTTTGCTATCAAGACTCACCCCAGCTGTAAGGACGGAGCGCGACATCTATGGAAGCTAATTGCAGCCTCAAGATACCTTACTGCGGATCTAAAAGCTGTAAAAGACCCAGTAATCATTAGAAATGGCTACTTTGCTCAACCGGAGAATTTATTACTGGCAATGCTGACAGATACACAAAAACACATTCGGGAGCTAGGAGCGCGACATATCCTGAAAGCTCGTACCGTTCCTGAATCAAAATTAAGACTTTTCCAAGTTCCTGACCTTAATTTAGATGCAGCTTCGTACGTCGACCTAATTGATTGGCAATTAAATATTACCCAGCCTCCCATTCTCAAGAATGTGAGTGACGCAAACTTGCGGTCAATGATCGCCCAGAGAGAGGTAGAGGAAGACTTTCTACGTCTGCCATGTCACACGCAAGCTGTTGAGAGAGCTGTCAAGAGTGTGACCGAAGCTGCCAGCACCTTATGTAGCAAATCTGCGAGGGAAGGCTTTATTAAAGCACAGATCGAATCTCGTAAAGATAAGCAAAAGTTCGACAGTAAGAAGGATTTTAGAGTTAATTAACAGCTAAATGTTTTTGTTAATTCTTGCTTAAACAGTTTCTTCTAAGATGATAATAAAATATGTTCTTTATACATGTGCTTTAATTTAAAAATAATAAATTTTAAACAAACCCCACTTCTTAAATAGTAAATGGAAACAATGACTTTTTTTCTTATTTTATTAAATTTCAAATTCGATCCGGAGGCAGAAGATGACTTCCAATATTTTTTATATTTTACATGTGTAATAGGTACATTATGAAGCACCTTTTTATCACTATTACATAAAAAAATAAGAATTTTTTTTTCCTCCCATACATTGGTGACCCACCCTAATGTATATCCGAAAGCATCAACAATTTTTTTTTTGGTTGAAGTTTTTATAATCACGTGTGCTTGACTCAACGATTTTACGTTTTTCTTAAGCACAATAATAAACTTTCTTTTAATGTATAAAAAACCAATATGAAAATGTGTATATCTTTCCACGTAAATATCTAAGGCATAGACCGATTTTCGATTTGATAATTTTGTGCAAATGTACACATCAAGACCTTTCAATTGATATACATACATATATTCATCTCTGTGGCTATTGCAGTGTAGTCAAGCTAAGCGCTTTTCAAAATTTATATATATATATATATATATATATATATGTATATTAATTTGAAAATTAAATAAAATAAATAAATAAATTAGTTTATATCCAATTTTCAAGGCGCCTCTCTCATGCGTTTTGGCGCAACAGAAAGTGGCCTGTGAGCAACGTCGGGCAATGGTGGTATTCAATGAATAATTTTTTATATTCGGATTTTATTTAATTTAGTAGGAGTAATTACATATGTATGAAAAGACGTTAAACAGTTTTTATTGTTATTAAAGAAAAGATGGACCTTACATTTTAGACATTCGGACTTTGGAGTTCCGGGCTTTCACAATCTGCAGCCTCCTTTTTCACCGTATATATCGTTTTATTTTTGAAGAATTCGCCTGGAATCTGTCCTTATATGTATTTTGCGAAGACAGACTGCTTGACAGACAGGAAAATCCTTTACTTCGTTGGATAGAAACTTAAGAAGACGTAGATTGCAAAAGGCCATCAGGAATTTATAAGTTCAAATTATAGAAAAGGAATGTGTTTTTGTTTCGGATGCAATGAATAAAAAAGCGGCCATGCATTTGTAACGGCATTTTCAGACACCAATAGAAATTTCGAGTATAGCACTTCCATCAGCATGTTTGCTAGTTAGTTCTAAAACTCTAAATTGTTTTTATCGTTTCAAAATTTTTCGTTTATTTATTTTTAATTTTTAATTATAGTTCATTTGACAAAAACCATATGCTTTTAAATTATTTACTATGTGCAAAAATTGGAAATCTTCATCAAAAAAAATGAACAAACAAATTCCAAATGAACGACATTGCGAATATTGTAAAAATATCACTTCCGTTTTGAGTTGAGCCAACATAATGTTTTTTCTCTTTAGTTGAATAGTCAATGATTAAATTTTACTCACTAAAAATGGAAATTTATGAATATGCATATGAATTAAACATTCACATATAAAAAATTGCTTATCAATGCAAATCAAATCGTTTTTGTTGATTTCCAAGGAGCTACAAAATAAAATTTTAATTCTTCATCAGCACACTTTATTTTGTATGAGTAAACTTCGGCAAAAAAGGGTATAAGCACCTCACAGTGAAGCAATCCTCTTCAAATTTATTTTTGGGCGCAACTGCAGATATGTCAAACATGTAAAACCACAACGTATGTATGTACTTATGTACATTTGAACTAAATCTATATCCCTTTGATTGCTGAATTTTTACACATTGCGCAGATAGGTTACTGAAAATATATGAGTATTATATATACATACTATGTATGTATGGTCAGACTTTGTAAGATAAAAAGATATAAAAAAGTTTTGTGGCAACTTAAAAATAATTTAATAATTTAATGCAGCGTTCATTATCGTTAAAAATAAATAAATGGCAAACGAAAAGTTTCTCTTTTGAAGAAAATGTTTTTATTGACACATTTTTTTAATCTTAATTTATCTTTCATAGTACTATGTACTGCTCCTACCTTAGCTTTCCAAATAAAAAATTGGTTAATTGTAATCTCTTAGAAAGTTTGCAGCGGATTTAGGAAATCGTTGCAAATATAAATCCTATTAAGTTTTCTCTTTTCCCATCGTGGCAAATCAGTTACATGACCACAAAAAGCAGATACTGAATTTTGAGTTTTGCGCTGGAATATTCTAGATAGTAGACGAACGGCTTAGCGTTAAATGTAGTACGAGTATATGGTATAATTGCCAATGAGTATTGTTGGAGTGATGAGGAAAGTGACACTTTTAATTCATATGCACGTTCGCAACGTCATATACATTTGTACTTTCATACGAAGGCTTCATTATATAATACATACAAAGTGTATACTAGGTTGATTGACTCGGCTTTTTCAAACCAGTTTTCTTCGGTTTTTCCATGAATTATGGTACGGTTTTTTTGAAATCTTGATTTTTCGAATATCGAATAAATCGGTTTTTTTAATATCCAAAACCGGGTTTTTACCAGAAATACGACAGCAAATCGACTAATTTTACATCCATTTCATGAGACGGAAACTACAAAGTGCTTTTCTATTATGTAGATGTGCCCATTATAAATTTTCGAAATCCAAATAATTTGCAAGAACAAACGCAGGAAATGTATTTTAGAAGATTTTATATATTTAGACAAATGACATAAAAGGTCGGCAAAGGCAAAATCTTGAAAAATTGTATAACGCCTTACTGACAGTAAGTCCTTCATGCTCGCTTAATGTGGAATTCAGTAGTTTGGTATAGTCTGAAGTTTTAAAATTTAAGACTATGCATATGTTTGTCTTAATTTTGGTGACCTGCTTATCACCTAATCACAATTAAAAGACTTTGTTTTGAGATTCAAGGACTTGAAAGGAATTAATGTCAACTTGTCTACATTTACGACTAGTCTATTAGAGACTGACACTCTTTAATGAATTTAAATATTAAACTACATTTTATTTTTAAAAAATATCTTTTATAAAAATAATTGCATTTTGTTACATGTTTTTTCTTAATTTAAAAATTATGAAACGGATATTTTTAAGTAGCCTTTTTTCGAACAATTCGAAAACCGGTTTGCGAAAAAGTCAAATAATCGAACAACCTAGTATATACATACGCACGCTTCTATTCAAATCTAAGCTTAGTCAGTGCATGTGAGTATGTACGTGTGTATGTATACAAGTGTTAATGGAAAACGCCAATAAAAATGGGAAGCGGATGTATGGAGCAACAACGAAAACACACGAAATATTGACGGAACTTAATTAGGCTGGCCAATGAAGGAGTGATGTGGCAAGCCTGAAGTGTATTAAAGGCAAACTACATATGTACATATGTGCATACGTGTGTACATATGTATGTATATGCATATACATACTTACATACATATATTCATTGGTGCACTTTCATGCGCGTGCGGACGTGAGTGTCACAAATCCTTCGTGCTAAAACGTATTTTCTGCATGTGTATGGTCTTCAAGTGAAAACGTACATTGTTTTTTTTCACGTAAATCATACCTAAATACATATTCACATGAATACATACATAAGTATGTATGTATGTATGTTCATTTATATAAATTTACATGAACTGATTGAATATATACATAGTACATGTATAGAAATAAAGCATGAAAACCATGATTGATGCGTTCGACGTGTAAGCATACACGTGTGCGAAGTATTTTAAGAATAGTGCAAGCAATGTTATAATGGAAGTGTAGGTTTTATACATATACATGCATATGTGTGTATGTGGGTGAATAAACAACTATTATTGTTTGCTAGGTTAATATGAAACAAACAAAAGTATGTATACACTTATGTGCATACAGGAAATTGGTTGGTGCGTAGTCTTTGGTTGATTAGTCATCATTGCAGTAGCGGTCAAAATAATAGCAGTAACTTAGTTAATTCAAGTTCAAACAAAAAAAAATATACAATTTTCAAATTTTCTACTTTCTTCACAAAGCATTATTAACTTATTTTTAATTTCTTACATTTTTATGAGAATTAAAAAAAATTAGTTTATTGTCCATTAAATTTTTATTTAAAAAGTTTAAGTAATACCGTTTGAAATTTGAGGGTGCTGCGCATTTTCTTCTACATAAAAAAACGATTTATTTCGCTTTAAGAATGTAAGAATTTTAAAATTTGGGTTTATATGGTTTTTGTTGTATTTATTAAAACAAAGATACATATAGTTGAACAAATAAGATAGGCATATTTTTAAAACTTCATTATATATCCAATTACAATCAATCAAATTCACTTAAGCTAAGCATTAAGATCACAAGTAAGTAAAGATTAAATTTATTTAAAACACACTTAAAAAAAAATTTGAAAGAAAGAGTCGGATGGTAATGGCACTCATCACAGTGACTCAAAAAAATATATACTAGACATATTCTGGTTTACTTTGCCAGAGTCTCAGAGCGAAAACAGTCCCGCTGAGTTCAAAAAATTTAAATCTAATAAAGGGATTGAAGTCAATTTTACTATATGCAAGTTCAATACTCATTACAATACTTGAGAATAAGGGAAGTAATATGTAAAAACCAAAAAAAAAAAACGTTACTACCTTTTGGCGTAGAATACGTCTTACCTTACGGTATGGGCACCCATGTCAGATTGTTATTGTTGTAATCCCTACTTCTTTAATTATAAGGAAACGGCGAGATAAATTTTTTTTTTAATTTTTTTGTAGTCAAATGAAGATGTTAGCTTTCGTTTGACAAACATTTCATATTGGTTGATATCTTCCTAATATTTAAATTTCTCAAATGAAAATTTTATAAACACATCCAAACAAATATGTGTGTGGTGTTTGGTTGAGTGTGTAGTAGTGGTGGGTTTGTAGCGTGAATAGACGTTCATTTTATTGCATAATTTTAGGCGGGAAAATTTAAGTAGAGTAAAGGCAGAGAAAGCGCTGCCAACTACTGCTTATTGGTGGTGATTTTAACACAGAAATCACTACAAATACTAGATTGGCGAAATTTATGAGCGATACGTTTAATCAAAGAACATAAATGTATAAGAATGGACAACACGTTATTATTAGCAACGAGTGAATCTCCAGGGGCATGCTTTCTTACTCTAGCCAATCAAAAAATTCATTTGAGCAAAAGAGAAAGCATGCCCCTGGAGATTCACTCGTTGCTAATAATAACGTGTTGTCCATTCTTATACATTTATGTTCTTTGATGATGCTCCCACAACTATTTAAAACACATCCATTGACTTAGTTTTTGCGAGAAATTTAAATGTTAATTTAAAAACATATTTATCCTATTTTTCCTATCATAAGCCTATATTCTCAAAAGTAACTTTCAAATAATCAAATAGATTTGGGTCTGTTATTTATCATTTATCTTTACTATTGATAACTACCATTGACTTCGTTTTTGCGAGAAATTTAATTGATAATTTAAAAACATTTTTATCATTATACATATGTTTTCTGTCTTATCGGATGGCGTATTCTACGTTAAACTTAATGGCCGTATCTCTGACACAGCCTCCTTCTTTTTTTATCCATTTACTGCGTGATTCTATATTTATGATAAATTACCAAACGTTTTACGAGTAAATACTCAAAAGTTAATATATTTTTAATTACGCAAAGAAAAATGATTTTGATTTTTTAATAATAATACAAAAAATGGATCCTCACCTTGGAGGCTGCCGAAGCTGAACGGCGCGGAACTTAAACCTAAAGACCACGCAAAGTATTTTGGAGTGATTTTGGACAGTAAATTGCCGTGGATTCTGACAGGACATTGTCTTTTAGCGGCACACGCGGTCAAATTGGGGATTATGATTGTTGACGTATGCAGGAAGTGCAGGGATGTAGATTCAAAGGAGACCATGTAACACGTCCAACTGGTGTAAGAATGCGCCTAAACAATTTAGGAGCTCCGCAGTTTAATCAGCTTCAAGTTGCCGCTGCAATGGGCCTTTAATCTCTACTCAAGTTCACCAAAAGCGTTGGCATCCTGAATGAAGTCTACTGCCAATCCACTTAAGGACAGCTTAATCTGGTATCGCTAGGGACCAATGGGTTTATGTGTGGCGCTTTGCCGCTAGATTAACCCAAGCTAACCCTCAGGCTTAAAAAGGATTTATCCGCTGTGCATGTAGTGATCGCCATTTTCACATTACTTTTACCAAAGAAAAAATTGCTGGGAAAAATGCCGTATTGCATTAATCTAAACCTTAAATTGCAGATGTTGGTTGCTTATAAGTTTCTTCCCGGCTTCACTTTATTTCAGACGCAAGTGTTGCCTTGTCAATAATACCTTTGTAAGTTTAAAATTTTTTTGCATCTGATACAGTAAATAAATTTCGAATACAGCAAAATGAAGGAATAAAGGTTCAGTTAGAGGTGCCATAACCATAACCATAGAAAACAGCTGATCCAACCAACCTTATGGGTTACACTGTAATCGGTTAGTGGTGCCATACCATAACGCCATAACCATAACCCCAACCATAGCGACCAACTGAAATTTGTCTCGCAATTGTAAAGAAATATCATCGACATAAGGTGTCACCCTAAAATAAGTTTGAGGATATCTCGTATTAATGCATGTTCTTCCTTTATGAATATACATATGTAGGCCAATCGTGGTAATTATACTTTTCATAGAAATGACATATTAAGTTTGGTCCGATGCCTGTTAGTAACAGATGGATCGAAATGATAAGGATGAATAGCAGAGTCGATTTAGCCATGTCCGTCTGTCTGTCCGTCTGTTTGAACTCAAAGTTGTTCTTCAATTTTTGAGCTATTTGAATGAAATTTGGCTGTCAGGTGCCTTTTTATAATTTATTATACATTTGTCAAAATTTTTTTTTTTACTATTTGAGCTTCCATAAAAATTCTTTAATGTGCATTCAATTGCAAACACTAAATAAATTTAAATATGTACTAGTATTGAAGCGCTTGAACACCGCCAACGCGGCAGAATTATTGTAGTGAGTATTAACGCCAATGAGATTTTACAGCTTAATGGCTGCAATGTCATCTAAAGCGATTCTTATTTGGTCAAATTTAACATCGGATAAACAGTTAAATGCCTGTATTTGGTATATTAACTTACTAGAACCACAACATGTCAATAATAACTTTTAGCGTAGCCGCAGCCTAAGAAAGATAAAAAATAAGTTAGCAAAGAATGCAAGAAAGAGCACCCACCATAAATCGCTACGTAAATAGCTACGCCACCGTCTATACAATTGCTTGGTTGATTGCAGTGCTTCTTAGTAATGTCCTGGGATCCGTTTAAAGCATTTGTAGGAAATTTTGTCCCTATTTAAACTTTTCGCTACATTCTTCGGTACCTTGACGGCAGCAGCACATTCTATTGTATGGGATCCCTATTCTTTCAGCATGTTTTCCTATGGGCCAGTGACCTGTAATGGTTGCCGCAATTGTAAATACCTATACTTTTGATAGGTGTGCAAGGGCCTTTACCAACTCATCACTCTTATGTTCCTATTACCGGGAGCCCCGTTAAGAGAGACGTATACTAATTAAAAAAGTAAGCACAATTCAGTTAAGGTTTGCTAACGCTTGGTGCTTATACTAGCAGCACTGCTCGACTGAAAGAGTATTTCATTGCTTTATTTACTATGCCTTTGTTTTGTTCTAGAACCATGAGTGTTTGAAAGTTTCCTAAAACAGACGAGACGCCGGAGTAAATTTTTGCCCCTACACTGCTTTCCATATTTCAACCGTCAGTGTAGAGCGTCAGCTACTCACAAATTAAAATACCTTTACAATGTCATTAGCAAAAAATATAAGTTTCGCTAGTAAGAAGCTTTCATATTATCAAACAAAAAATTCTCAATGTACATCATTAAAAAAAACATATTTTTTCTTTTATTTTAATAGGACATGGAACATAAAAAATAAATTGCATTAATTTTGACGATTTTTTTCTAGATCGCTTTGTTCAGATTTTTAAATAAATGATACGTTCTTGTTTAAAAAAAAGCTTCTGGGTCAGGCTGGCAGTTACGTGCTCTGAACACTCAGGTTTCCCAAGTACCTGTCACAGTCCAAAAAAGTTGTAGTGACAAAAAGCTGCTACTTCGCTTTGTTAAACCTTCTCTGGAAATTTCATCCAACTATGTCCATGTAGGCTTTTTGAAAACATGTTCCGTTTATCCCAGCTTTATCATAATGAAGCCTGCAAATAATCGCATTTGCCAGAGACTGCTAACGCAGTTTCATTGTATACTTTTCCCTGCTGCATTCGACGTCAACTTTAACCATTGGAATCCTAAGACCTCTATATATCTTTTCATGGCGGACCCGCAACGGATCAGACCTTTTATAACTGAATCATGCTAACAATCTTTAAATAAAACAAGCTTGCCTTCGGATATGCCTTTCAAACGCTCGAACCTTGGCAGCATGTCACTAATGCACTTTCCCACGAGATCAATCTTAACAAGAACCATGTAGAACAGTATGATGAATATCCACTCTTTACCAATAATTGCAATTTATTTAATGATGATTAAAAATGGAAATTGAACTATGAGAATTTAACAATTTAAAGAAATTAAGTATAAGATGAAAAACTAGTTTTCTCTTTTACAATTCATTTCGAAGTGCCTACACGCAATCCTCATTTTTTTTTCTATTCTATCCTTTTGTTAAGACATTTCATTTCGCCGTAACCGTAAGTAGTCCAACGCGACTAACAATTGTGGTTCAAACAACACAGCATTCAAACAATGCTTTTTTTGGCAACTAACTTGTTGAATCTACATTTGTGCTCAGTGTTTGGCCAAGCTTCTCCTACCACTTGTGTGCGTGTTTATATTCTAGAAAAAATGGATTCGAATGGTATTCGAATTTCGAACTCATATCGAGTTATATCACGTACGGCTACCCACTCGACAACAGCAGACACGCCCGTCTTATAATCGAAAAAAAATATTGCAACAGTCTTTTAATAAATGTTGTTTCCGTGATATTGATTGCGATTAGTAGTACCAAAAACTGCAACAATAGGAATTTATTAATACTTTCTGGGTTAAAGAAACTTTTCACTCAGTATGTGAGAACAATAATTAAGTAACTTGGAAAAGTTAAGCTAGCTTGGAGCAATTGTGTCAATGACTGTTTGCGAAGTAAATGTGCACTTACTTTTGCTATAACTAAATCAATATTGAACTTTGATGATTCATACTAAATTTTGTTTGGGCTAATTTCAAGCAATCAGAACAAATTAAGCATTACATTTTCGACAATTCTTTGATTTAATATATGTACAAATATATTAAAGATATTTCAACAAAGCATTTACCTAAATATGTAATACGAGAATATATGTACATACACCGAGTAGTTAGGTTTCGCGCTCACTCAGTTATTAACTATTTACATAATTAGTTTTTGTATTATGATTTAATTTAACTGACGTTATTATTAAGTTAATCGAGAACTTCTAATCAGTAACAGAGCAGAAGAAATTGCATCAACAACACTAACGCTTATTTGTAACTTATTTTGCTTGCCTGAAATTGGCATTCCAAACAAAAAATTTTAATTGCAGAACTTTCCTTTTCCGTTAAGTGTGAAAAGAATTACTTCTGCAAAGTTTCAAGGATAAGCTGTTCGTTATAGAGTTAAAGAGTTAAAGCCGTTATCTACCTTTTAAACACAAGTTTAGTTCTCAAAAAATGCATTTAGAGGAAACATAAAAGCAACTTACTAGCATCAAAGCTAATTTCTTCACAATTTTTACTTCTATTTGCACTAAAATTAGGTGCACACCCTGAAACAATAATTCAGAGTTTGTTAATATTCGCCATGCACACCTCACTTACATATACGGCAATTTTCGAAAATACAAAAAATTCAAGATACTTAATAAAGTGTTTAAAAGTAAATCTCTATTGTACTATAAAAATATCGGTTTAGCCCGTATTTTGCATTTCTTACCTGTTTAACATTAGCTGTTATAATTCAATTGGTTCGCAAAATATACTTATCTGCTTATGAAAAATAATATGAAACACTCGAGCTACATATTCAAATAATAAATCCTGCATAATACTCGTTGTTATACACAAACATTCCTTCCTTTTTACGAAATGCTCTTGCGCTTTTCTTACTAGTAAGTTATAAATCAAGTTTCATACACTAAATTGTAATTTCTAACATACATTTTCCACAAGAACTGAATATATTGAATATGTTTTAAAAATTTACTGTCATATAATTTAATATTTATGCAAATAACAACTAATAGATAAATTGAATAAAAGTGATATATTAGCTGCATGACAAATTTGAATTTCTAGAGAAAAAAGAAAGGACAAATATAAAATATTCAAGAAACGAAGGAGGAAAAATCATCAAAAATCGTAACAAAGCTATACTCGTATGAGTAATTCATATGAAAATGTGTACATACATATGTACATAAATTTGTACACGCGTGTATGCGAGTGTGTATTTACCCTGTCGGAAAAAAGCAGACAGTCTGAAAAATTAACCAATTTTAAAGTAGTTGGAAATTAACTGCTTTGAAACAAATGCAGCGTGAGAGTCTTTAATTGTTCGTACTCGTATATTTATTTGAGCGTAATACAAAATAATTTAAAAACTTTTGTAGTGAAGAGAAAAATATGTGTATAGTATATACATATGTACATACACTGTACTCATAAAAACTCTCATCCGACAGCAGAAGGATGTGGTGTCATTCACTTACAATTTCCAATAAAAACAGATGACGAAATGACAGCCCTTGTCGAAAATATTTACGAAGAAAACAAAACAATTTACGAAGTATGTATGCAGAAGAAACTAAATTCAATTTTATTTAAAACGTGTAAACTTACGTTAAAAATTAACTGAATTCCTTGCTTAGTTTAAACAAAAATACATACATATGTTTATATATTTAATTAAAACTTAACAAAAATGCGTTTTTAAAAAGATTGAAAAGAGTAGGTATAAAATAAAGAAGTTAAAAAACAAATCGAGTTAAAAATAGTTGTAAAACAAGCAGTTTTAAAGTAGCTGGAAATAAATACATTTTATTGCAGGTGCAAAAAAAGTAATTTTAATGTTCTTTCTTTCAAATATATTTGAAACTGGTTGAAATTAAATGCAGAGTCGGATAATTGACTTGCTCCTAGGACATCGCCATGTTAAAAAAGTTAGTTGATGACAAGAAAATAGAATGAATTTAAACCACTTGTGGTTAGAAAAAAAGTACTTTTTAAATTGGTTTTAAAGTACTTTGATTTCCGACAGGGTATTTATGTGAACGGACTATCTTCAATATGTATTTAAGGCGCTTACGAAAATTTGGCTTTGAAATCTTTTTCAATGAACTACAAATGGGGTATTTAAATGTTAAAATAATCTGCTGTTTACATAGAAAATGGTGCATATTAAACAGAAAAACAATTGGATATGCTAAAAATGTTTTGAAGCCTTCTTAATACGAGAGCGATTTGTTTGGTCAGTGGATTTAAAGAAGTAGTTTACTGAGTTCCGTATTACCACAAGTGACGCCTAACGTTCAGATCGCCCAAGAAAGGTCGTTACACCAGAAATCGTCGATGAAATCCATGGAATGATATTGGTTGACCAGAGATTGAAAGTGTTGAGGCTGTAGGCATTCCAAGTGAGAGGGTACATATTACACGAATATTTGGATATTAAAAAGCTATCCGCGCGATGAGTGCCGCGATTGCTCACACTCGACCATAAAGATTATGGCATAAACGCGGGTGCACACGTGTATTGCATCTAGTGTATTCTCCAAATTTAGCTTTATGCGACTCTTTACTTTTTCCAAACCTGAAAAAATTGCTGGGTGGTAAGAGGTTTGGGTGAAATGAGCAGGTCATTACAGAAGCTATTTTTTATGGAGTATATTTTCGTGTGGACTTTAGTGTGTATATCGAAGTTGTATGGCACAGTAATAATTTTAAAACTTTTATTGATTGATGATTTTATTTAAAACTTAATTAAGAATGGCATTTGAATATAAAATTAATATTTTACTTTTTGTTGTTTATTTGTACTTCATATATGAACATAGTCGTATGTTTAAAAGAATGTACATTTAATTAATTTACTTAAATTATTGCTGATAATATTGTCGTTAACTTTTTTTTAAATACTAACGGAATCCCCGATTCGCCTGGCTTAGGAACAAATAAAGTGGGTTTTACAAGACGGAGGCAAAATAACTTAGAAATGTTCGAATTGTCGACTCAATTCCAAGAAAGGGACAATTACAATTTCTGGATTTGTAGATTCCTTTTATTTATTTTTTTTTTATCATTCCCTTTATTAAAGTTGCGGAAAATAAAAAAAAGCCTATCGCAGTATCACAAGAATTCACCATTTCTGAGTGCGACCAAATAAAAACTGATATTTTAAAATAAGGTCCACCCTTAAGGTCTTACATGGGCACACACATATTCTTTATCTAGTTTTTTTTTCTTGTGCCATTTTCCAGCAATTTTAATCGTTTCAAATACATGCGCACTTTTCATAGGCAGAAAAGAAAGCAAATGCCACAGGACATTGATAACAAAATTATTTGCATACTGCTGTAGGCAGTTTCACAGAAAATTGCTGTGTAGGCATAAAATTACAAATCATATTGTATTGTTGGTTATAATTTATACATGGACATTTTTTTAAATAAGTATTTAAAACATATGAAATAAAATGTTTTGAAAAAAATAACTTACCCACAAAGTGGTGGCCTGTATATTTTTAAAAAGAAATTAATACATTTTTTCACACATGCCCTCTATTTTCATTTTATCTTGATGTTTCTCAATTAAAGTACAGTGCATATTATGTAGCTTCAATCTGGGGACAAATTATAGAATTCAACAATCTTTAATGAAAAGTGCTTTTTTTTTTAATTAGGAGCATAATACATATATGTATTACTATCTTCTTTTTCTTGTCCGACAGGGTGTAATCCTGATTTTTGTTCAAACGATTTTCCGTCATACCTTGTCAAGTTTGGTTTGAAGAAAAACCGGTTTCGACGATGTGTGCCTCTTTATGTTGTACCACAATTGGAGGGCAAAGCTTTTTTTTAATTTTAGACCGCTTCGTTTCTGCAATAATAGCGATCATAAAAAATGTACCGGATTTCGAAAAATTTAAATATACTCCGAATTAGGCACTAATGTTGCTTATAATACATATCTGATGCTGTTTTCTTAGTTGGCATACCTATTCAGATTCAGTAGAAAAATTTGCATGAAATTATGGTAAGTTGGCCAAGGGCAGAATTACTGTAAACCAGACAGGTAGTATGATTATAAAAATCTTAATAAATCAGATAAAAAGTTTTAATTAAAGTGCTATTAACATTAATTAACGACGTTGTTGCTAACTATTAAGATGAGGGTTAAATATTTTTATGCATACTTGACGCTTATAAACGTTTTCGTATACGACCTGAACCAATTTTTTCTCAGTAATCGTTGTACTTATTCACATCAAGCTCATTTGAAGTTGTGATATTTATACGAAGATTCCGTGTATAAAGTTATACGATATATACCAATAGTTGACAATTAAGGAAATGCACGTTTGAAAATGGTTTGATTATAATTGGTACGGTTAAGTTATTTGGGGATACTGGGGAAATAGAAACCGTTAAATTCGGCATTTTGGCTATTAACGCAGTAAGGACCAATCATAAAAATTGATATGACGATTCGTGAACATTTTATTTGCTTGTTCATCTTTTCAGCCTTGTAATCGAAACTGGATAGAAATCAAACCATTTTGGCTACTTTCACGTTAATATGGATACCAATCAATATTCTCGACAACAAAACTGTCAATCAGAAATATTTTCCAACCGAAAATCATGCAATCACCATATTCAATCGTTAAAACATGTACTATATACTCGTACATATGTATATACTTACATATTTATATTAAGAAATACATATAAAGGTATTAAACAACAGCTGAATTAAGAGATGTCCTCATCAATCCAAAAAAAAATGCCTTAACTTCACTTGCGTAAATTTAGTATTAGTAAAATCAACACGATATCTAACAATAATAAACTCACTAACTTAAAATAATAAATCTCGTTGACGTGTGTCTAAAAACAATTTTTTGCTTCACCAAATTAAAATGCTTTCAAAAGCAAATACTCACAGCTACATCAAACATCTGGCCGAGTGTTTTTGTTTTTATTTTTTGTTTTTGTATTTACCAATTAGCCAATTTTCCAACACTTTACTATGTAAATAAATAGCCGCGTAAACAACCGTGTTGCAAATATATATGTATGTATGTACATGTAAGTATGTATGTATGCATGTTTGTTCACACGCACCAATTGGCAATTTTCGAATGTTAGAATATATAAAAATTAGCGTGGTGTGTGCACTATTATTTACACAAAGATGTTTAGATGATTTGAACTTCAATTTATATAATTTTTTCGTGAACCTATTCAAGGCATTCAGCATTTTTTCACCTCACTTTTTTGGCGTTAATAACTAGGTAGGTATGTTATTCTAATGGTTTTAGTACGTTTTCCTAATGAGAGTGTTAATAGCCTTTAAATTACTTGTTGACACGGCAAATAATCGTGATATGAAAACTCATTTAAGTGTGTAGCAGCAAATTTAATATTTACTTAAGTACTTTTTCCCAACGCCATCTTTTTTCGTGTATTTACATATATATGAATGTATGTACTTTTATTAGTAGACGAACGTCATAATTTCAATATGCTTATTACACAATTTTTTAGGATATGGATTTACTTGGAACGATTTTCCGTCATCCCTTGTCAAATTTGGTTTTGTGACATACCGGTTTCGGCGTTGTGTCAGTGTCGTTTTCGTTCTTAAGATGGCACTACGCCGAGACCGGTATGTCACACAATCAGATTTGACAAGGTATGATGGAAAATCGTTCCAATATACATACATCAAATTTCCACCCTGTCGGAAAATCAGAAGAAAATCAAAATATCAAATCGTAGGCATCAGTACAGTATATACAACGGATTTTTACTTATATTAAACAATGCATTTTTCATGTATTTAAATGCTGAACATACATATGTATATTTTTATTACATTTTGGAGTTTTAACCTATCTTTAGTTACTACCCAGCAAACCACATGAGCTCTGAATGAGCGCATAAAGGACTCTTTCCTCTGAGCGTTCACATCCATAATGAGTTCATAAAACAATCATAAACAGTCTTAAAGCGCTCGTATTTGAGTGGCTTTTTCTATGAAACTAGTCATTCATAAAAGAGCTCTCAGCTTTATGCATAAAGCAGTCTTTTATGAATGATTTTCTGCACGCATTTTGAGCTCTTAAACCACTGCATAAAACAGTCTTTTTTGACCTTTTTCCCTCGCATTAAGAGCTCTAAAACCAGTGCAGAAAATAGTATTTTTTGATGTTAAATATTTCTAAGTATTTAAGTATAAAATTAAATCACTTATAACCTCAGCACAAACTCACTTCTAAATGCGTCTTTACCATTCTAAAATAACAAGCAAACTAACTTATTTTTCGTTATTTTGCATTTCACATGTTTATATTTACCGTTACCGAAAACGATCATTCAGTGCGAACGTTCAGAAAAACTTATAAAATGATCATACATAAGAGCACGTGCAGAAAAACTCATAAAAACGCTCATAATAGAGCTCCGAATTAAGAGCGCTCCGAAACTGGTTTGCTGGGTATGCTGATATACTGATATACGGATGTTTTTTCAAAGAACCATAGATAATTGTGAGTAATTTTTTCTGTGCAATCCCTTTGTTCTACTTCAAAGGTTTTTATCCAACATTAAGAACCTTAATATATGAGTATTTTTCATAATAAACAATGCCCACTATGGGCATTAAATCAGCTTAATTTTACCTGTAATGTACTCGTATGTATTTATATTTGTAATTTAAACCTATAAAGTATAAAAAGTTCTGTTGTTTCCTAAATGGATATCATATTGAAGATAAAATAATTTATTTATTTATTTTTAATTTCTACATAAATATTTGCAAAAATAATGAATAAACTTACCAATTGCGGTTAATTCTAATTTTTAAAATACATTTTAGAATCGGTTGCAGAATTTTTAGAATAAGAAAAATACTCACATTGGGGAAAAATTAAATAAATTTTTAATTCTAAAAATATCATACTGATCTTATCTTTTTTAATTAGTAATAAGGCACATATTCACAGAACAAATTACCACATTTTCTGAAAAAATATAAAATTACAATTGCTTTTAACCATAACTTTTTTAATTATCTAATGTTCTTTCAAATGATATTTTCAATACAATTTCAGCACAATAAACCGCTCAATAAGATTACATTTAAAAAAAACTTTTCCTATAATAATATGTATTTTGGAAGTTACATACACCATTAGAATACAAAAATTGTACAGAATATTCGCCGATGGATGGGATAGCTAAACAGCGCAGACTTCACCTCGTTTTGGCTCCTGGTCACAGGGAAACTGCATGGCAGACGAATTTGTATGGCAAGTCACGACCAAGCAATCTATTCATGGTAAAGAACGTATTGGTATGCCTTACTCTACTTACAATATGCTTATAAAGGCAAATTTTGTATTTCCCCGTAATATTACTTTTATAATTTATAATAATCCCAACGGTTTTATCCCTCCATACCCGCCCGACCGAGACGAGGGGCGCATCCGTATGATATTAAAAAAAAAAAAATTCATATATGTATGCTGCGCCGAGTCATGGAAGGCAGATGTTTGTTAAGTGTCGAGATCTAAAACTGTTCAGCTACAGAACAAATGCTTATCAGCTGATCGAACAGTAATGTACATATATGTATGTATGTATCAATTATTGAGATCATTGAGTATAAATAAAATCTTTTCGAACAGCCTATATAATATAATATAATTTTGGCGCGTACACTATATAGCTCAGTGTTTGGCCGAGCTTCTCCTACCATTTGTGGTGTGCGTCTTTATATTATATCACAAATGGAGGGACCTACAGTTTTGTGCCGACTCCGAACGGCAGATGTATTTAATGAGAAGCTTTTTCATGGCAGAAATACCCTCGGAGGTTTGCCATTGCCTGCCGAGGGGTGACTGCTATTAGAAAAAACTTTTTCTATTATTAAGATTTTGCTTGCCCGGACTGAGATTCGAACCTCGAACTCACCGGCATATCAAGTTATAGGTCGCACCGCTACCAACTCGACCACAGCGGCCACTTCGAACAGCCTAATGTGCAGAAAAATCAAAAGTGGAAAAAAGCAAAACGTCTGGATGCGGCACAGACTCTGTGCATACCCCGACCTTGTTTGGTATAACGAGATGGGCTTTCTCAATTCTAATTCGCCGGAAAAATGTTGACAATTCTATTTTTTAACATATGTATGTATATATGTAAATTGGTTTATTTGATATTAATCTTTTGCCACTATAAAACAAAATCAACATTGCCATATGTGGTCAAGTATCGTGACAGCTCATCCCTGGCTTTGCTCGCGTACTTATAAGTCTTGTGACTTTGAGCGCCAATTGCTGAAAACGCTTCAACAATTGCATTTTCTTCCGAATGTGTTACTTTTGCTACTACGCTCGGTTTTGTAAGATAGTTGTGAAGGACACAACAAGCCTTCACTATTGTTCATACTTCACCAAGAATTTCTGTACATTTGTGCATACATATGAACACATGCACGCACATACTCGTAAGTTTGTATGAAATTCAAATAAGCAAAAGATATCACTCAATTACCTTCCACTACCTTTAATGTAATTTTAAGTTCATCGCACCTATGTATGTATGTATGTATATTTAATATGAAAGCAAAATTGGTTTGGTTTGTAAGCACTGAACGTAAAGTGCAAATCAGCACTTTTATTTTGTTATTATGTAAGTCATAGTGATGAATTGCATTTATGTTATTAAACATTGCTAAAACAATTGTCAGCATTTCTATATGTGTTTCTGCAACTTGTTGAATTGCATTAATAATATTCAATAATGCTAAAATCTATAATCAGCAATAATTTTGTATTTAAGTCAAAGATTATTTAATAAAGTTGTGAGGAATTGTTAAACTAAACAAGTGTGAAGTTTACTTCTTATCGCTCTCCGGTGTAACCAAGTTCCAAGTGATTGCGTTACAATCTATAAACTTGTCCTGGTAAACTGCCTTGACAAGATAATAAACAGCTAATTTACTAATTGCAACCAAGTCCAAGTGCTTGAGTTGCATATCATCAAATTGTCCTGGTGCTACTGCATGGACAATCCATCATTAGCAAGTGATTGGCAAATAGCCTTCACACAAATCAACCACAGGTTTTCTTGGTGAATGACCTTGATAATCTGAACGACAGAATCGGTTCAGCAAACTAGCTGATACCAAACAACTATAGCGTCCACAGTCTTCGGTTGTACTTCAATGGGTATGTGAAATATTCGGAACCTATTGGACAACCGTCCGCAAGCACACTCTACCAACATTCTTGCGCGACATAGCCTGTAATTAAAAATTTCCTGTGGCACACTCAGTTTCAAGCTTCGGTTATATGGCTCCAATAAATGCCTGTCCAGCGCAAAAGCATCGTCACCAACAAAAAAAGAAAGTAATTTTGTTTCCCTCGCCGGGAACCAACTCAGTGGGTTGTGGAATATTTAAAGTTTCACTCTGCAGAGCACGGTACAAGTAGCTACCACTATAAATGGTATTGTCCGATGACTTGCCATTACAACCTATATTAGCATAAGTAAAGCGGCTATGTGTGCTGGAGCTTTAATTCGTATATGCTTCCCATCCAGTGCGCCCAATGTATGTATGTGGGAATTGCCATAACTTTTTAAAATCATCTGCAATTTGCTGCCATTCACATTCTGTGCTGGGAACCTATTAATAAAATAAAATGTGCAATATAATTATATACATACATATGTATATAAGAACTTTACTATTGTATTATTTTAGGAAAATGAAGATATTGGCAATTAATCGTTAAAAATTCTAATATAAATTCAGATTTCAGATTTAAACTTGTTCAACAAAATCTCGGTTTTCGTATACATTTTCGAATTACATACGTAATAAAAAAATGTTTGCTTGTATGATTATACATATCGCACCCTAAACCAAAAACCGTCGCAACTCAAAATTTTTTAAAATCGCTTTTATCTCATAAACCTATTCCCAGAATACTTCCCAACATGCTCCGAAAATTTCCTTATCGCAACTATCTTATTTATTGGAAAAGTACGTTTAAAATATTACAACCCTTTTTACATAAAATTTTTTACTTCTCTTGGATATTAAAAAAAAAAAAATTTTAAATCCTTTTTCCACATAAACTAATTCACGGAATACTTCCCCAACTGCTCCAGAAATTTTTTCGTAGTTACTATCTTCTTTTACTGGAAAAGTATGGTTATAAAATTATCATCATTATTGTAGAGACTGTTTGGTTTGCCTCTCCTGAACATTTGAGATTTTTTGAGTTGTGACTGTTTTTGGTTTAGGGTGCGATATGTATGTATACCTTTAAATATGCTGGTTGAAGGTTTGCGTATATAGCTTCTAAGACTTCAGGTACGAAGAAACCTATTGTGTTCCTAGACACTCTCGACAAATACTCCAAGGGCTTGTAGGAATCCCCAGTAGCTGTGTGACCGACAATTTGAGTCGGGGTGTAAGAGCTGCTCGCATTACCGTGTCAGTTTTTTTCAAGCGATCGTGCGCTTAGTTGTAAATATGAACGTGTATAAAATTTAGTTACAGGGTAGTTTAATACTTTTAACTCTTTACCAATTGCAATAAGTTTTCAAACTTTTCTACATCAATGCGAGTAAAATTTCTGAAATCTCTGGCATCGTCCTCCCACACCAAATCCTTTAGTAAATTCGACTCCAAATCGTGTTCCATCCTGAAGTAAAAATCATTAAATTATTTTATGTAAATAATTTTAAAAAGAAAAAATATTAGGGAAACGTAAGATAAGGCGCCACATGATGGGGGTTGTTGGAAGGAGGTCCACTATCCAATAGGAGATATATCCAACTTTTCAATAATCCATCTTTTGTTTCTCTAAACTTTTCACAAACCCCTAGGATTTTAAACTTAATATGGTGACATCTTTGTAAACTAAAAATATTTTATTTTAAATATTTTTGAGCTTTAAGGCCGATTGGTTTATTGGAAATTATTAGGGAAAAAACAACAACAACGACACAGTCAAGTAGAAATAGCGGCAGTACAGCCGCACTTGATTGAAGTAAGTTGTGAAGGGAAAGCAGGAAAAATATCAACAGCTCACACTGCGTAAGCTTAGCTGAATGCGTTTAGCTGCCGGCTTAAGTATTGCGCATGTTGTTGCGGGTTCGACTCCCGCAGATGCCAAGAAGCAAAAAGTCTGATGAGGAAATGTGGTGATTTCCGAAATAGTACTATAACTTCTACCGCTTTGAGTATTGTTGTTTTTTTCCCTAATAATTTCCAATAAACCAATCGGCCTTAAAGCTCAAAAATATTTAAAATAAATAGTGAAATGGCCAAACAATAACAAATAAAATGTAAAAATATTTTAATTTAGTATACGCGCTTACAAACAATCACATAATTTTTGTAAAATAAATTACAAATATGTACTTACATTGAGAAGTATTATTATAATTATAAATGTTTTGGTTTTTATTTATGTATATACAGTCGTGGTATCAAAACTAGAAATAAATTTCGAAATGATACTTTTTAAAATTTATATTTATTTATTTATTTTTTATAATTGTCATTAAAAATAGTAGAGTGATCTATAACCGATTAAGAGTTATCTTAACGGTTATGTAGAGGGGGTCGAAAAATGAGTGTTTTTTGTTGCCAGTCGCTTATCAGGTCAGAAAAACTGGCTGATGCGAAGGTAACATCCAGCGCTTCTCTTCTGACAGAGGTCATAAAGTTGGGATCATTTCCAGGGTTGCAGATAGAGAGATTATATAATGGAGTAAAATCAAGAATTGTTATCGCTTGAGCCACATATTTCATAATGCGAGTTAACTTCAGCCCCATTTATGACCGGGAGTCTTTTCTTGTAAGCCTCCTTGACAACTTCATGTAGTCTGATTATTGACCTTCTCGCCGTAGCGGTTAACAATTTTCGCCGCTTAGCATCGGTCAGAGTTTACCCTCCCCCTGAGAACCTCTGCCTGTCAAAAAGCTTTAGCGCTGCATTCAGCACACTCGTGGTATTTTTGAGTGCTACTTTTCTAGTACTAGCATTGCCATCTTGTGCCCCACTGAGTTGACTCATATACGGTTTCGCCCTCGACTACGCAGCCATATTTTAAACCTTCCTCCTAGAGTCCGTGGTGATGGTAAGGGGTCCATGGTTATCGCCGTGGGGGCCATGGCGAGGGTTGAGCCATGCCCTTATAGATTCTTGCGTTCAGAGCCGACCAGCGCAAAGGGAACCCAGCTCAACCGTCTCCTACATCTCCAAATTAACGGTTACGGGAAAAGAGCGTACTCTGAGGCTTGCCAGTGCTTTAACGAGACACTGACAGTCATTGCATTAGCCCACCAGCCTCGTTATTGTTCAGTTGTGATTGAGGCCGTGAACGCGCAGGTCATTTAGCGTTCCCTAGGAAGAACCGCCTGAAGGCGAATTGTAGATTAGCGTTGATTTCTGAATTTTATTTTACTGACATTCTTCCGCAATTTCTTTTATATTGCGCATACTCGAGATAGTTTTTAAATAAAATGACAGTGACTTTCGTATTCAAAATAAAAATCTAAAAATAATTTTTTTTATTCAGTTATGTAGATTTTGTAACAAAATAAACTGCATTTTATGACTTCCAACTCAATAATAGCTTTTGGAACGCACATAAGTAAATACAAATTCGATTACTGAAGGAAATAAGTTTGAATCGTTTTACAAGAAACTTTTTTTATTACTAGCAACCATAAAAAAATTGCAGCATATTTTCACATTATTGGAAGATTCTAAGAAAAAGAAAAATATTTCACTCCCGTGGGCTTAAGCTTATCGAAGAATTGTGAAATAAGTGTTGCAATTACATAAAATAGCAATAATGCAAGCGCTTTCAATGATGCATGCGACATAAACTTGCATTTTGCTTTCTAGCTGATACGTATGTATGTATATGTTCGCAACTATTGATGCGCAAAATATTATACATACACCCAACTCTCTTTTTACACGGTAGATACGTTCCTCAGAAATCCGTGTAAAAAGAAACCGTGTAAAAAAAGAGGTGTTTCCTATAGTAAAATGGGGGATACGTTCCATGTGATTTGAAAACCGTGTAAGATGAAATAAAGAACTATATTTACTTCGAAGAACCGTGTAAAAAATATTGAAAACTATAGAATTTCAGATATGTATACAAATTGTATGTTCATATGGCATTTTATTGAGCATTAAAACTTAAAATACATAATTCATACTGGTGAAAAATTGGTAGAGCAAGCAAAAAACAAAAGAAATCTGTTAATCCAGAATTAAGAACAGAAAAATTAGAATAGAAATAAAGAAAAAATATTTGCATAGCTACATAATTATTCGTCGCTACTTGATAACAAGAGCAAGTGTTTGCGACGATCTGGACTAAAGTCGGTATCATCACTGGAGATATCCATCAACTTCAAATCCGTGTAAAAAGAAACCGTGTTAAAAGAGAGTTGGGTGTACATAAATACGTTTATAATATCCCAGTGAAAGAACCTTATATATCACTCACAAATTTAAAATTAGTTCATGTCCGACGAAGGTAATCTGTCGCGTGTCGCTTAACTTCTCATTTTGAAGGATCGCCTTTCATTTGAGATCTAGCCATTCTCCAGCAAAAAGTAAATTGCTTTATCTTATATATTTTTCACTCATTATTCACTGTATTTCGTTATGTATTTCCAATTTCAAATGGAAATTTTATTAAGAGTGGATGATGGTTCATTTTTATAACAATTTCTTATATGTATGTATGTATGTATACTATGCACGTTGGAAAACTTTGGTCGTTATGACTTCATTGTCAGTTCGATATTTTTACTGGATATATTAAAGACCTCGTACACGATATGTAATGTAATATTTCATGATTGTGCTGGTAAACGAGAAGAAAAAGTAGGTTTATAAGTATTTGTGCGTTGATTCTCCAATACAGCTTACCGATATTAAAACTTACTTTACATATCGTGTGATAGGCCCTTAAGGCAATTTTCGACCGTTTATTGGGTGGTTTCTTTAATCTTTTAGTATTGGAAAAAAGGAATGCATTACCACTATTTCCAATTGGTAGCTTTACAAGTGTAGACATTTACATATGTGTTCCACGGTTTTTCAGCTTCAATTGATATGCATATACATATGTAGCTATGCACTCAATAACATTAATACTTTGCTCTTTGCTGCACGAATTGAATTGGAAATAAAATATCTTATTATGGATAAGTTTAAAGACAAATGAACAATCCTCGCATGCAATCAGTGGCACATTCAACAAAGCAAACAAGCCAACGGAATTGGAAGTGGTGGTGGTTCCGCAACCGTTACAATGCTTAACAATTCTTCGCAAGCTCATCAGTCGCTGTTGATCCCGCAGCAATTTAAGAAAGTGGTTAAGGTTAAAAAGATAGCAAAGAACCTCGTAAAATATCAAAACGTACATTTGTCCATATGAATTTCTGTAATTGTCTTTCAGACTGCACCAGGGTATTGGCTTTTTGTCTACTTAGAATTTGCTTTTTAATGCATCTATGCAGAAACAACGTATCATCGCAAAATCACAGTCAAGCTGGATTGCAATACACAAAGTTTCTTTTGCACTTGAATCTCATTCAAACACTATGTATTTACATTATGCCAGATCCAGTTTATCTAATAAATTTTTTGTTATATTTTTTTTACCGCAATATTGTCATTTTAGCAATTCAACATGAAACCGAAAACAAAATTGTTTAAATTTTTTGCTTGTTCATAAACATCAAATAATAATGGTCATCAAACCGAGTTAAACGAAAAATATCTCTATGGTCAGCTCCCAGTATATAAGTTTTGTCTGGCGTTAAGTACCAAAATGACTCTAAAAATCGAATTTATGTACATATGTATTTTGTTTGTTGTGTCTTATACAAATAGTTGTTCTTATCATTTATTTACTAATACCCCAAGTACATTGTGTGTTGAACTTATATTATTTTCGGCCGTGCATAAATGCATTGCTGCCCTTCTATTTTATTAGTGTGTGTGTGTTTTTTTTTTGAGTTGACGCCCGTGAAGAGGTAACTCTCATGAGTACTGCTATGCCGCCAAAGCAGCTTGCACGACTTGCAGAATCTAGGATACACCTACGATACTAAACCCTCTCCACCACGACCAATCTCCCCGCGGAACTGCCAAAAAAGATATTACCTCGCGGGTCTGGTAAGCATGTTTGCTCCTTACGTGCTACGTTGGCTACGTCTTGCCATCTCTGCGCGCCTAAGGTATGTGTGAATACGCGTTACGTGAGCGCATATTTCTTTCCATCTTTCATTTGACTGTAGCATGTAGTCAATGAAGTTTCCTCCATTTAAAACTGTACGAGTTTGGGGAGCATAGCGAGGACACTGAAACATAATATGTTTTGCGTCTTCGTCGCTGTCTATACATGTTGGGCAGCGAGGAGAACTATCATGACCAAGTTTGTGCAAGTATTTACGGTACATCCCATGTCCCGAGAGAAACTGTGTTAGGTGAAAATTTTTATCACCATGGTTTCTTTCCAGCCATTTGCCGATGTTTGGTATCAGCTCATATGTACATCTCCCTTTTGGGGAATTATTCCAGTGAGCTTGCCAGGTCTCTATTGAAAGACGTCTTTCTTCTGCTTTTACCTCTTTTCGGTTTACTCTTCCGTTACTCTCGGAAAGCCTTTCGTAGATGCGTTTCATTTTCTGAGCGATAATGTCTACTGGAATTAGGCCAGCTATAACGTAAGATGCTTCGTTTGAGATTGTGCAGAATCCGCAGACCACTTGTAGGCGCTGAGCCGATAGACAGCTGTTATCTTTTTCGCGTAACTTTCACAAGCATCGCGTCGGCCCAGATTGGTGCCGCATACAGCAATATTGAGCTTATAACCCTGCTGTAGAGGATTCGTTTACTTTGCGTTGGTCC
Organism: Philophylla caesio; assembly: GCA_963971545.1. Taxonomy (NCBI): domain Eukaryota; kingdom Metazoa; phylum Arthropoda; class Insecta; order Diptera; family Tephritidae; genus Philophylla; species Philophylla caesio. The sequence goes on from OZ020607.1 coordinate 61,033,316, forward strand.
ACCTTTATTTGGCATAATGCGCGATAAGCTCGTCTGCACTCTCGATGCTTTCACGGAAACAAACTCCAATTGGGACTTGAAGTTTATATTCAGAAACTCCACTGCCTTTCTACTGCTTATTAAGAGTGCCTCGGTCTTGTGGTCGGCCAGCGTTAGGTGCATTGATTGAAGCCAAGTTTTGATCCTTAGTACAGCTTCTTCAGCTGCTGTTTCAATTTGATGCAACTGTTTTGCCACAGTCACTACTGCAATGTCGTCTGCAAACCCCACCACTTTTGTACGTGGAGGCATTTCTAGCCTTAAGACACCGTCGTACATGAGATTCCACAGAAGTGGTCCAAGAACTGATCCTTGTGGAACCCCATACGTTTCTGGCCCGTTATCGCTTCTGTACAGTAGTTTGCGATTCGAAAAATAGCTCCTTTTAATTTTGATTATATAGCTTGGAGCACCGATTCTTATTAAAGTCTCTATGATGCATCTCCAGCTTGAGGTATTAAATGCGTTTTTGATGTCTAGTGTCACTCTGGCGCAGTATTATTTTTTCCCGCCGCGCCATCTTGTGCCTTCAATCGCTTTTTTCGCGACATCAACCACAGTTTTGATTGCATCTATCGTGGAAAGGGATTTTCTAAAACCAAACTGGTTCACTGAGAGAGACCCGTTTTCTTCGGCAAACGTCGTTAGCCTGTTACATATAATCCTTTCAAGGATTTTTCCAAGTGTATCTAGTAAACAAATAGGAAGGTAAAGCGATGGCTCATCTGGAGACTTTTTGTCTTTAGGTAGTAGCACTAGCGTTTGCTTCTTCCATCTTTCCGGGAAATAACCTTCTATGAGGCAAGAGTTAAACGCATGTGCAAACATATCTGGACGCTTTAAGATAGCGGCCTTCAGGGCCTTATTTGGTATACCATCCGGCCCTGGTGCGTTTCTGTTTCAGATCTTCCTGCATGCGGCCAGCAACTCCTCATCAGTTTGGAACTTCACTTGTTTCATAACTTTGCGGGAAATAGTTGTTATGATGTTTCGCAGCATTACTGGGCAGGTAATGTTTGGTGTTTTATATAGCAAATTGTATCTCATCTTTGATAGTAACCTCGTCTATGTCCTTGCATTCCAGTGTAAGACGGTGCATGAGTGCTTTGACTGAGGCCTCGGTTCCTAGAGCAGCTCCTATGATAGCCTTTACGTCGCTAGCCTTTTGGAAGGTTTTCGTTAGTTATATCAGAAGATCGCCCCATGTGTGCGTCTGATTTTTGACACTGAGTCAGCGCATCCCTTGAACTTTTCGTCATTTTTAACTTTTTTCAGGATGTCTGCATAGCATGTTTGTCCTGTTTTTTGTATGACGATCGCATCAGGCCTTGATTTCTTGGTTGTATTTGCCAACTTTTTTGTCGTTCCTGGCCTTCTTCTTTACTTCAACCCACTCGTTAATTTTTTTGGCTGGCTGTACCGTAGCTTGAGCAATAGCTTGTCTTTTAGAACTTGCCAGTACCACCAGCTCTAAGCAACCATATCCAAATGATTAGTTTCCAGTATGCCATAAGCTGAAACTTTACTGGGCTCGGTTTCAGCGTAAAAATCCGTTGCGATTTTTCGTTGTTATTTTTTTCCATTTTTTTTAGGACAATTCCTATTGGGTAGCTGGTTTGAGGTTCCTACTGGGGTGCGCACTCAAATTAGTGCGCACACCCGCATGTACATACGCCAGCGTCCCATGCCTTTTAATCCATTTTTAACCCGTTGGCGCGAGCGCGTACGCAAGGCCCTGTGCGCGCGCTTGGCAAACAGTCCTCAGAGACCAGACTGGAGTTTAATTGAAATTCAGTTTGGATTTATAAAATTTTATGAATACGGAAAGAATAAACATGGGACAGCGGTAGGTGAAATATTGGTGGGTTTAATTTAATTAAGTAAATAAAGTTTCAAATTATGGGGTAAATTTTAGTTAGTGTAAAATTTATAATTAAGTGTACTTTACGAAATTTATGTTAATAAGAAAAATAAGAGAAAAATAAGAAGCATTTAATTGATATACTTTTAGATAGTTGTCTTTTTTTTTAAATAGAAAACGTGCTCATGCGGTACACGGTGCTCGAAAGGGTGAATTAAAAATGTCGCGCACACAGGCGCACATGCACACACGCACCCATGCAGGAAACCGGCGGTGCCCGCACAGCGAGTTGATTAGCGAGTTGCTGAATGCATCTATCCCCCGTCCCCGCTTTGCGACGGTAGTGTTGTGGACCGCGACCAGCAAATAAATAGACAAACAAGACACACACACAGCGCAAAAACGACAAACGGACACAGTAGGGGGTCCGCGTCCGCTGGCCCTCCGCCTTAGTTTTACCATGGATTGGTTCCTTAATCCTCGCGTTTAGCCAGATTAACTTAAGAAAATCACGGAACGACACAAACACGACCTTCACTCCCGCACTCTCTCTCTCACGTATTGTGTGTGTGTGTGTTTTAGATCTTATGTGTATGTACATATCTAAGTATGTATGTATGTATAACAGCATGTTCAAATACAACAATTTGAACAGCTTCTATCTAATGGCAGTAGAATTAGAAGCTTCAGTAATGTCATATTTATATTATTACATATTTCATATTATCATATTGTGGCGATATTCCAAAACACGAATGACATACGAAAGAGAAACCGAGAAAGAGATAGAGACGTCGGGAAAATGCAAATAGAACAATCGCAATCGAGAACTTTCGATAACGATCGATAATGTTCTAGAGCTGCCACAGTGCACGCAGCTCGGAGTATAAAAAGACGTTGCCACGTCGTTAGGCAATTCAGTTTGTAATTAAACCTTGAAGAGAAAAGTTGTAAAGTTGCGAGTGCGCAAGTACAAGTATCCGTGAAATTAATAGCGTTGTTAAGGTTTTGTCAATTATTTGTAAACAAATAAAGCTAGCATTAAGAAAATCCGAACGTGTTTTATTTAACAATCCAGTGGTTGAACCTGAAGGATTTTGGAAATCATCAGCGTTTCAGGGTAAAAACGTAACAGTTGGTGTCAGAAGTGGGATTGTAAAATAAATCCTAAAGGATAATAGCGGAGAAAATGACAAAGATTCAGGATAGAGGATACGGAAGACGAACGCAGGATGGTTGAAGAAAAGGACAATGTTGCTAATGGATCAACAGCTTTAAACATGAACATGTTATTAGCCAGCATTTCACAGATATCATCGCAGATATCCGCACAATCATTGCAACAGTCTGCGGAAATTTCAGCACTACGGGAGCATTTAAGCTACAATAATGCAGTACTTAAGGAGAAACAGGATTAACTCGAAGAGCGACAGGATACGGTAGACGCCAAGTTAGGTGAGATGGAAGGTCGTCTTCGTAATATGCAGCTGAGTCGTACAGCTATTTCAATGAACGCTCCTAAGGTAAAAACTCCATCTTTTGATGGTACAATTCCTTTCCAGGTTTTCAAGCTCCAATTTGAAAAAACGGCTTCGGCAAACATTGGAGCATGGAAGACAAGACTGCCGCACTATTTGTAGCACTAAAAGGACCGGCAGCTGAGATCGTACAAACTGTTCCCGAGCGTGAAAGGGATAACTACGATGCGTTAATGGGTGCGGTAGAAAGACGTTACGGTAGCGAGCATAGGAGACAAATTTACCAGATGGAGCTGGAGAATCGCTTCTAGAAAACGAACGAGACTTTGCAAGAATTTGCTTCCGAAATTGAGAGGTTGGCTCATTTGGCTTTTGGAGATACATCTGGAGAATACCTTGAAAAAGTAATAATGCAGAAGTTTGTCAATGGAATACGAGACACATATGAAGAGAGCAACATATGCGAATCCTAGAACAACGTTTGCTGAAACTGTCTCATATGCCCAAACCCAGGAAACAGCCGCGCTCTTAAGTGGTCCAGCATATAAAGCACACCGAGTAGAAGTAGAATCAGCGGATGTAATGAATGAGATGCTTAAAACAATTAAGGCGATCGCAGGTAAAATCAGTCCTGATTCAACAGGAAAAGAGATTGGCTCTGGAAAATGCTTCAGATGCGGAGAACCTGGCCATATTGCTCGCGAGTGTAAGACAGCTTATGACAGACGTAAGAATTCAGCAGGCTGTATGCGCAGAGCTGAAGACGAACAGATTCATAACCAATCGTTAAACTAAAACGAGCCAGCCAGAGAGGGCGTAGGCTGGCTCCTGCAATTGAATGCCCTAGAATCGATATGCTTCGAATTGGCACGACAGCAAACAACATCACTGTTTGCGGGTATGTGGACGGACATAAGCGAGTACTAAGTGTGGATACGGGAGCATCTCATTCCATCATTCGGTCAGATCTGGTCACAAAGGAGGTCAGATTATTATCTGGAGCAACGTTGAGGACAGTAACTGGTGAGGACACGCGAGTTATAGGAGAAGTAATCTGCAAAGTTGCGATTGCGAATATTGTAGTAGCACACAAGTTTATAGTAGTGGAGATTTTCGACGAAGTCATATTGGGTATGGACTTCCTAATGAGTCAGGGAATGAATATCGACTTGGGCAAACGGATAATGACGAATAACAACGTGAAAGTACCACTTCGCTTTGGGCATGACAGCCTATTCAGCAGCAAACGAGTGGTCTTGGAGGGTAGTTCTGAGCGGACTATTAGCTGTCGCAGATTGGAAGCGAAGCCTGCGGATAATTGGGAAGTAAACCAATTGAGGAAGTGCCAGCAGAAAGATCGGCATTTGAAAGTTGTAATGCATGGGTTGTACATGGGTACACGGCCAACCAAAGAGCAAATGGCACCGGAAAGTTCAATCGCAAAGGCGTATTGGGCGCAATGGAACAGATTAGGGTTAATATCTGGATGTTTGTATAGGACTTGGGAGAGCGGGGATGGCCAATTTTCTCGAAATCTGGAAGGACAGAAAGCTTTGTCCCCGAAATTGCCCGAAATCGAACGCAGCTCGGAGTATAAAAAGGCGTTGCCACGTCGTTAGGCAATTCAGTTTGTAATTAAACCTTGAAAAGAAAAGTTTTAAGCTAAGAGTTTTAAAGTTGCGAGTGCGCAAGTACAAGTATCCGTGAATAAAATAGCGTTGTTAAGTGTTGTCAATTATTTGTAAACAAATAAAGCTAGCATTAAGGAAATCCGAGCGTGTTTTATTTAACAATCCAGTGGTCGAACCTGAAGGATTTTGGAAATCATCGGCGTTTCAGGGTAAAAACGTAACAATATATTATTTATAAACAATTTTTATTTTTCAATCTCGAGGACCCCAAATTAAATACTTAAACTTCGATGTTTGTTTATTTGTGTATTTAACTGTCGATATTTCGACCTCAATTTGAGATCATCATCAGGACTATAATTTTTTTTAAAACATATGCCAAACAAATATTTAAAATTAGATTATTAACAAACATAAAAATAATACAACACGACTTACAATCTTGTTTGGGCCTGTTTGACTGATTAGGAGTGTATAATTAAAGCTTAAACTAGCGAAAATGAGAAAACGAAAAAATATAAATAATAAGATGGTAAACAAATTAAAATCCAGTAATGGTAAACAAAAAACTTACAAACAACAATAATATGAAACATTAAACAATTGGACGTATGCGAGCTTGTATGTGTAAAGTGTGTATATGCATATGTTTTTTTTTTTTACGAGGAGGAAGCATCGAAAGCCTGTACCCCGTCAGTGTGGGACTTTAACCAGCACTAAACCGCCTATTGTCATGTACCGAACCCCCCGGTACCACCGTCAGGTATTCCGTCGGGAGGTGGTTTGAGCACTAAGCTGGATCGTACGTTTTAAGTCTATTGTAATCTGTCTTAGGCCGCAGCCTAGTCCCCTTTAAGCTATTTAATATAAATAAGGCATCGATGTACTTACATATGCATGCGGCGAGTGATTCCATGTAGGTAAACGTATTAGTTGAAAGTTACCAACGGGAAGATGACCAGGTTTGCGTCGTAGCTCTTGACGGTTGGAAAGCCCTGGGTTCCAATCCGCCCCAGATTCTTCAATCCTTTGCTGCGTTTATGCTGAAAAATACTTGTATAGTACTGTATGATAGTATATTATATTTTTCCCTCGTTGGGAGCTTTGGCGGTTGGAACGCGCTGGGTTCCAATCCGCGTCGACGCCTGAGTGTGCGTGTTTCGGCAGAAAGGCCTTGAGCAGTCGGAAAGTCCGAGTTTGACGGTTGGAACGCCTTAGTTTGTGTTTCTACAGAAGACCGTAAGCAGTCGGCCCACGTATGTGAACGAAGATGTATCTAGTAAGGTGGTATCGATAAAAGACATGCTTCTTTTTTTTTCTTTCCTTTTCATTTCGTACTGCTTATATAAAATAATTAGCTCGTTTGATTTCTTGTTTACCTGATTGTGTACATAAATTTGTATGCATACATAGCCTTATTTGACACACCCAATCTGATTAACGGGCGGTCTTCACCTGCTTCCAATTGTCGCTTGCTCTCGCTTCTTGTCGTCGCAAGTGAGAGAGAGATTTGTTAACTGGGCATTTTGAAAGCATACTTTTTCATTTGCAACATGTCGTAGAGCAAGAAGGTTCGTGTCCTGCGTGCTACTCACACTCCAAGCCCACTTATATTGTCGGTATAAATTAATTAATTTACAAAGATCAGCAACGCGACACTCGATTTTATCAATATATCTTATTAAAAGGTTTTTTTGTGCTCGTAGAGCCTATGATAAACGATGTTGCCACAATGAAAGATGCTACGAAATTCGAAAGAGGCTGTCAAACTACAAAAATGACAGTTGAAAGCAAGCGAGCGCTCGCTTATCGATCGGTTGGCGAGACGAAGCATACTTTCAACTTTTTGCGGTCTTCACGTGCGACATGTCGCTTGTTTTCAGAAGTAAGCGAGCGTTGAATGCAGGTGAAGACCGCAAGTTACTAACAATGGATGTTGATTTTGTATTGTTTGTATAACCTGTATTATTGAATCATGTATGTGAACAAGGAACGAGTGTAGAAGAGTACCGGAACGCCGAACACATGCGTTAGGAATTGTTTTTATATTTTTGCACCAGATTGCGATAGACGTGTGCGCAGTTGTCTGTGTCCGCTTTGTAGTTAATTCTGTTGTCATTAATAATATATATTTTGTTGTAGTTGCTCTCTTCCTCTAAAATGGCAACATTTTCCAAGTCTGGATGGTGTCCGGTATTCATGCAATACGCTGATAAGGCCGTCTTATTATCCGTATGTTGGTTCCTCAATTTAATATTTGATTTATGCGCGGAAATCCTTGTCTTGAGTTTTGTTTTGATTGTCCCTACATATACCAAGTCAGATTTCTCCTGATCAGGAATTTTGTCCTTAGTGTTGCTGTAAACTTTTCCAAGATTGTTGTTGTATGTAAATGCTATTTGTATATTGTTTTTATCATAAAGGTTGGAGTGTCTAATCCTCTCCGATATACCGGGAACATAAGTCCAAAATTTGTATGTCTTTTTGTCACTGATGTCTGTATCTCTTCCAGACCTAGCCTTGTATTTTCGCAAAAGGGTTTTAATAATGTTTGCCGGAAACTCGTTTTGTTCCAGGATTATTCTAATTATTTCTTTATTATTCTCATGAAATACCTTGTCGCTGACCGATTGGACCCTGCGTATGAAATTGTATGTACATAGTATTTAAAATTGTTCTCCTATCATGTTTGGAGAAGTAATTTATTAAGCGACCCGACGACGTAGGCTTTGAATACCAGTCAAATTTTAATTTGTTGTTCTTCCTAATTACCAATTGGAAAATATTGCCATTTTAGAGGAAGAGAGCAACTACAACAAAAGATATATGTATGTATTATTAATGACAACAGAATTAACTACAAAGCGGACACAGACAACTGCGCACACGTCTATCGCAATCTGTGTTTCTTATACTTCTGTGAGAGGACGTGTTTTTGTGTAAGCTCTCAAAAAGTGATTAAATTTTGGTGATATTTGTGGTAATAAATGTATCATTTCCACCAAAAGTGCAGTGAAAAAGTGTATCTACGTGGAGGCTGCAAGTCCCACTTCTGGAGGTAGAGGACTTTTTACTGTAAGTGTTTATTTTCCAGTTTTCTTTCAGGCGAGATTTGTTTTTTCAAAGTAGCAAACCAAGAAAAAACAAAAGGCTGAATCGCGCGAAATCGGGCTGAAAACAGCTGAGCGAGTGGAGTAAGTTCAGCAAAGTGGTCCAATAAGCCAAGCTTTATTGAAACATCCTGTGCCTAATAAAGCCGAGCTTAAATAGCGGAGACGCACACCCCCTACCGGCGTTGTTCTTAAATCACGGTAGGTGGCGCTGAGATCGCCACACAGTGGGCAGCAGCAACTAAATTAGAAGTAAAAGTAGTTGAATACGTTTATAAATATATAAATATTATCTAATTATAATTTTTAAAAATAATAATAATTACTATATAACGAGCTACAGTAAATTAAAGTTAAATTAAATAAATAGTAAGCAATTAATTAATAAATTAAAAGAAATAATAGCAAAAATTATTAAAAAATAGAAGCTTGTTCCTTTAATAATAAAGGATCGTGGGGGAAGGTCATACGCAGACATTTTGCGGGCTGTCAGGAACGAGCCAAAGCTGAAACACGTAGGAGAGATGGTAACAAAAATAAGGAAAAGCACCAATGGGGACTTACTCATTCAGCTGTAGAAACCAACAGACTCGCACACTTCCGAGGTACAGCGAGCTGTCGAAGAAGCGCTTGGCGAAAACGTCTCTGTCCAGACTCTCACCTCGCAAATTGCGTTAGAGGTTAAAGATCTCGATGAAGTATCAACGAAAGAAGAGATTTGCGCCGCTTTTGAAAAAGAGTTCGAGCAGATCAAGCTAAAAGAAGACTCAGTGAAATCTATGCGAAAGGCATACAGTGGTACAAAGATAGCGACGATACTCCTCCCAGCTGCATCTGCAAATAAAGTAATAGCAGCAGGGAAAATTCGTGTAGGATGGGTGGTTTGCCGAATCCGACAAAAAACACAGCCGACGCAATGCTTTAAATGCTTAAAGTTTGGACATGTAGCACGTAACTGTAGATCCCCATATGATATGAAAGGATCGTGTTTCAACTGCGGTGACTCAAGTATATGGCCCGTGACTGCAAGAAAGAAATGAGGTGTGCTATCGGCGCGAGGAAAAACTTGACGGATGTAAAGCACAGGACAGGTGGAAGAGGATGCCCTTTCTTTGTAGAGGCAGTACAAAAGGCACGTAAACTATGAAGCTTTTGCAATTAAATCTAAATCACTGCAAGGCGGCACAAGAATTACTGCAGCAGTCTGTAATAGAAATGAATATCGATGTAGCGCTATTGAGTGAACCATATAAAGTGGTAGACAGTCAACTATGGGCCAAAGACAATGCAGGGCTATCAGCAGTATGGAGTTGCGCTTATAAACCACTTCCAATAGAAAAACGGAAATCAGACGTATGCTTCGTCTGCGTGAAAATTTCAGGCATCATACTGTACAGTTGCTACATACCACCTAGCTTCAGCCTCGAGGAATTCGAAACAATAGTAGATAACCTTGCTAGCGATGCAAGAACTAGAACACTGGTCGTAATCGCGGGAGACTTCAATGCTTGGGCCCAAGCATGGGGAAGTCGTAAAAGAAACGCCAAAGGCACATCACTACTGACCGCTTTTTCCACCCTGGAGGTAGTGCTATTAAATACCGGCAGCAAAGCAACATTCAAAAAAGGTGGACGCGAATCTATAATAGACTTTACATTCATAAATAGCAGACTATCCCGGAATGTCCATTGGGAGGTTAGTGACAAATATACGCACAGCGATCACCAAGCAATTATCTGCACTTTAAATGAAGTAAAGCAAGCACGGCCTCGTCTTGAAAGGAGATTAGTGGGCTGGAAAATCGACTCTCTAGATGAAGAGGCGCTAAAGGTTATGATGTCCGAAGTGACCCTAACGCCGGGAGCTACGAAGATGGCCGACACGCTCATGACCACCATATCGAACGCCTGTGATGCTTCAATGAAGAGGAGAGGAAAGAGCCCATCGAACAGACGTCCCCCAGTATACTGGTGGAATTCGCAGATAGTAGATATTCGTCAACAATGCAATAGAGCAAGACGCGACTACCAAAGGGCCAGAAAAAACGCAAATTATGCGGAACAACAAATGCACTACAGGGCTAAACGCAAAGAATTAAAGCAGATAATTAAGGCAAGCAAGAAGAAGTGTTTTCTCCAGCTTTGCGACAGTGCCGAGCAAAATCCTTGGGGTATGGCTTAGAAAGTGGTCATCGATCCAACCACAGCTCACAAACGCCGACCAACTGAGCCAAATAGTGAGCACACTGTTTCCGGGCCAAGAAGCATTCAATAGAGAGACCCTCTCCCATGCTGAGTGTCAATTCCCCCTGATCACTGCCGGAGAGGTGCTTCTTGCGGCTGATGTATTTAAAGACAAAAAGGCCCCAGGCCCTGATGCAATTCCAAATAAAGTTCTTAAACTTGCAGTAATAGCGAATACTCAGGCATTTGCTCACACTTTTAACGAATGCCTTGCAGATGGCGTATTCCCTAAAATATGGAAACACCAGCGACTCGTGCTGCTACTAAAGGCGGGTAAACCACCTGGAGATCCCTCGGCATACCGGCCAATATGTATGTTTAATACAACGGGGAAACTTCTGGAACGCATAATAACCAATAGAGTTTCAGAAGCCATCGAGGCGAACGGAGGCCTCTCAGAAACACAATTTGGATTTAGAAAAGGGCGGTCCACAGTCGATGCAGCCAATTTGATAAAACGAATAGCAAAAGAAGCGATTAGCGGTGAGAGATGGAGATGGGGCTCCAAAGAATACTGCTTGAGAATTACGCTCGACGTGAAAAACGCATTTAACACCGCAAGCTGGCGGAAAATAACAGAGGCTCTCAGTGCGTTCGATATTCCAGCATACCTCAGAAGAATAGTAAGCAGTTACTTGTCAGACCGATTACTACTCTATGACACCGACGAAGGGAGAAAAGAATATATGATTTCTGGCGGAGTACCACAAGGCTCAGTGCTGGGCCCAACGCTATGGAACATAATGTATGATGGCATATTGAAACTACAGCTACCAAAAGGGGTGAAAATCGTTGGTTTTGCCGATGATATAGCCATTGTGGTCGTAGCCAAGCACATAAAAGATATGGAAGAGAGCGCAAACAACTCAATCACTAGGGTTCAAAACTGGCTACTCGATGCAGGCCTCGAGCTTGCACACCAAAAAACCGAGACAGTCCTAATTAGCAGCAGGAAGATTCGAGAAGTAGCGAAAATAAAAATATGTGGCCATGAAATAGAATCAGCTCCAGATTTGAAATACCTCGGAATCATTCTGGATGCTAGATTAACATTTAAGCCGCATATTGAATATGCAGTCGGGAAGGCGGAAAAAGTCGCAGTAGCGCTTTCGAGACTGATGCTGAACGTCGGAGGTCCACAGCAACAACGAAGACAGTTATATGCCAATGTAGTAAGAAGTGTCCTACTGTACGGGTTTCAAATCTGGGGTGAAGCCTTTAAGAAGACGTCATACGCACGCGAAGCGAAGGCCCTGTACAGGCTCTGTGCGATTAAGGTATGCTGCGCGTTTCGCACTACATCCGAAGAGGCTGCGTTGGTTGTTGCTGGCCTATGTCCCATAGATATTCTGGCGACGCAGACGTTGGCAAGATCCGTAAATAAGGCGAATCGCGAAGAAGAAATCAAGATATGCTGGCAACAGTGGCAATGCCGTTGAGACCAGACAGATAAAGTTCGCTGGACACACCGTTTCATACCTTCAGTAGAAAAATTGTTAAGCAGGAAACATGGAGAAGTAAACTTCCAGTTAACCCAAATGCTTACGTGGCATGGCTGTTTTAAATCCTACTTTTATAGATTCAAGATCGATGATGATCCGTACTGCACTCTCTGCGCAGGCGATGATATCCAATATGCTGAACACTGCTTTTTTGCCTGCACATATTTTGAAGAACAAAGAAATTACCTAAACTCACAGGTGGGGAGACTGGCTAAAGTAGAAAACTTGATTTATATAATGCTCGAATCGACTAAAAACTGGTCCGCCGTCTGCAACATGGCAAGTATTATAATATCAAAACTACGTCAGGCGGAACGACTCCGCAGAAATACATAGTTTCTTAACGATCGATGGACTCGTCGAAGTGGCGGCTCGGAACCTAGTCCGTTCCGACTGCTTGCATCAAAAAGTTTGGTGACAGTAGCATCTAAGCAGTGTGGCTCTAAATGCGGATCTCAACGTACAGCCCAAGACGGATTGAATCGGCCGGGTGGCCCAGAATCTCGTCCTTTCCGGCTACCAAGAAAGGTTAGTGCACAATATACTACTTTCGAGATGTTTGAATATATATATATATATATATATATATATATATATATATATATGTATATAGTATATGTATATATGCAGTTAAACTTTTGGCTAAAATTAATGTTTTTCAGTAAGGTTCATACAAAGTAGGAAAAAGCGAACCAAGTAAGTAGGCGTCTCGGAACACAGTCCGTTCCGACCGCTGCAAAGCAGTTAAACAAGCAGAAACTATGAAACACCAGAAGAGATGAAGTCAACAGAATAACCGAGCGGCTCGGAACCTCGTCCGTTCCGACCGGCGGGCAAGGTAACTAATGAACGTTAAATTTTATGAAAAACATTTTGTACTCGTATAATAGTTGAAATACCAGAAAGCAAAAAAAACAAGACAAGAGGAAGACAAAAGAAAAAACTAAGCGGCTCGGAACCCCGTCCGTTCCGGCCGACGTGTATGATTGAAGGGCATAAGGTTTATACAATAGTGTCAAATTTGCAAGATAAAAGGCAGGAAGGAAAACGAAACTAGAAATTAGTCCACATAAGTCGACCCGTTCCGAAACCCAGTAGAAGCAATAATAATTTAAAAACAAAAAAAAAAAAAAAAAAATTTGCTTGAAAGCAAAAAAGGGCAACTTAAATCCCCACGAAGATGCAACAAGCAACAGTACAGAGGGTGGTTCAAGTTGACGCAACTTGCTACAAACGTTATCCGGACTTTCACGAACGTTGAGCGTAAGCTCAAACCATCTCCCGACGAAATACTTGACGGTAGTACCGGGGGAATGGTACTCAGACAGTAGGAGGTTTAGTTCGGGTTAAAGTCCCACACTGACAAACCGGTGACGGTTAGGCTTTCGATGCTTCCTCCTCGTAAAAAAAAAAAAAAAAAAAAAGTCTATCGCAATCTGGTGCAAAAATATAAAAACAATTCCTAACAGCCTAACCTAATCTTCACGCACTCCGGCAATTTTCTGTCAAAAATGTCTCATGCTCATACAACTTGTATGGGAGCAACCCAAATTGAACGGCGTGCGCCAAAAGCTAACTCAGTTTCCAATTTTCATTTTGCGTGACATTTCGATTTGAAGTTTATCCCACGGTTGAGGGTGATGCGCATTGTCTTAAATATAACGAATACGGACTTTTTTGTTTGGATGAGCAAAAAAATTATCAAAAAGCTTTGAATGAAAACTTTTTATAAATTTTTACATTGTTTGGAACTTGGGATTATGATTTTTATGATTATTATTGCTTATATAATATAAAAGAGGAAACAAATCAATTGCCAAACTTGTTCATAAGTTCCTGTGTTGAAGCTCTTCATATAAATTAAGATTATATTTAATGTTTAAATACAAATTAATATGTAACATAAGGTAAAGCAAATCTTTATGCAAAATAAATAAATTGAACCAGCGCTGAAAACGTCCACCTTGTATTGTTCTCAAACGAATTTGACAGCCATGCAACTCTGTAAGGCAAACGCACGCAAATCAATTTGGGATGGCCGTGGTTAAAAATTTTGCGTGCGTGCGTCCCAAAACGCAAGCCGTTTATATTAGGTTAGACTGTAACGCATGTGTTCGGCGTTCCGGTACTCTTCTACACTCGTTTCAGTCTACAGCAGTGGCAAAGATAGTATGATACGAAACTTCTCTCTTTCGCTTGCTGCGAGAGCCCATGATCTCACATTTTGGGCTGGCAACAAAGCCGAATCATGGGCTACTGAACAGCTGGCACGCAAAAAGGTGGGCTACCAGAGGCAAATGCGTGGAAATAGCTATTATTTTTATTTGGATTAAAAAAGCGAGTAAATGTTATTTTTTTATAAAATGCGCCTTGAAATCTCTAAATTAAGAGTTAAAATTTAATATATATGTTTTAGCAAACTATGAAGGTTTTGATTTACATACAAATATTGTATTTTATTTTAAAAATATATACTAAAACTTTTTTTTCAAAGCGAACTGGGTAAGTATTGCATTTTAATATACATCAATAAACATGTATGTTTATAAGAAAACACGCTATATCTTAAATTTTTTTTTAATGCTTATATAAAAGCAGTTTTTGCGAAATATAAATTTCTGCGGTATTTTAATTATTTTCATTGTTTTGATTTTATATACATATATTATCTTCTGGCATTAAGGTAAATAACATCTCTTATATATATAATTTTGGCGCGTACACTATATATGTATGTAGCTCAGTGTTTGGCCGAGCTTCTCCTACCAATTGTGGTGTGCGTCTTTATATTATACCACAAATGGAGGGACCTACAGTTTTGTGCCGACTCCGAACGGCAGATGTATTTAATGAGAAGCTTTTTCATGGCAGAAATACCCTCGGAGGTTTGCCATTGCCTGCCGAGAGGTGACCGCTTTTAGAAACAACTTTTTCTATTATTAAGATTTTGCTTGCCCTGACTGAGATTCGAACCTCGAACTCACCGGCATATCAAGTTATAGCACGCACCGCTACCAACTCGACCACAGCGGCCACAGTAACATAACATACAATCTCTTATTTACTCTTATTTTTATTGCATTTTTATTCATTCTGTTAGCAAACCTCAACTGTAGCGAAGCTACTGCAAAATCTCCAAAAAATGAAATAAAAAGCCCCAGATACTATTTCTACAGAGTGGCTCTTTTGGAAAATGTTATAAAAAATGCGTCTCTTGACAGCGCTCTCTCGAAACAAAGAGTTTCGTATCATATTATCTTTGCCGAAAGGTATGTTTGCCAAAATAACTGAGAAGCAAGTAGGACGAAATGAAAACGGAACACTAAAGGTAACGGTGGACAAAGAAAAAATAAAAGAGAGTATGCGGTACACTAGCGCACATAAAGGTGACTTCTGTGTGTTAATTGACACTTCCAAAAACCCAATATGTAATAATGAAAAAATGAAGAATGGAATGTTTCTGTGGGAAAAAATTAGAAACTTCCAGATTGAGCGCAAAAAAGATATTAAAGCTATAGGAAGATCACTATAGAAAATCTTTTTCAAGACACACCAGCTTGCAAACAAGAGCCTTGAAAATCTAAACTTGATAAAAAATAAAACGAATGCATTTATACCAAGAAAGTTTGTAGAGTCAGTGGGTGTAACAAGGAATGTGCCGGTAGAATTTTCTGAAAAAGAAATTCTAGAAGGCATAGTTTCCAACATTGAGGTGACATCAGTAATGAGACTAACGAGACGAGATCCGGACGATAGAAACAAATTTCAACCAACGTTTTCAGTCAAGATAGGTTTTCAAGGTCACGAATTAATGGAGGAAATCAGTGTCTTCTATGTAAAGAGTAAGGTGCAACATTACATTCCAAGAATAAGACAGTGTTTTAACTGTGACCGGCTTGGCCATACAGAAATGTCATGCAAAGCAAAAAACAGATGCATAGTGTGCGGAAAGGAGGAAGGCTGTAGCAGCAACTGTAGAATAACAACAAACAATTGTATCCTCTGTGGGAACGACGGGCACAACTCGTTCAACCGGAAAAGAAAGAAGAGAAAGTGTTGGAAATAATGACGATCAAAAAAATCTCAAAAAGAGAAGCTTTTGATATGTATGACCTAGAAGCAAACGGCAGCAATCGGGTCTCTTTATTAGACAATTATCAGGAAGATTTTCCGGCTACGCTCTCCGGCCAAACAGCAATCTTAAATAATGATCAAATAGTAAAAAAAATGTTGTCAAAAAAAAAAGATATAGCCATGTAGTGCAACAAAAAACTAACAAAGGAGAACCAAGTAAAGAAAATTTTATATATAAAAACAAAGTAAATACACATCATCCTGTGTACGAAAGTGCACAGTGGGATAGGGTATCGGAAATAGAAAAATTGCTAAATCTGCTAATAAAGAAATTTGAAATCGAGCAAAATGAACCATTGGTTCAACTATTAGAAAAAATCTGCAAAGTCAGAATTAGCGACAGAATAAATAAATCAACAATAAATAAGCACAAAGATATTACAATATAACATTCAAAGTATTAAAACCAATAAAAGCTATGTAGACCATTTTAACAATAGATATGTAATAGACATTGCGTGTCTACAGGAAATATTCTCGCACAGTGAACATACAGAAAACAACAATTTAATAGGTTTTAACCTAATAAAGAAAACTAGATCAGATGGATATGGAGGCGTAGCTATCGGCTTCAAGAAAGGTATTAGGTACTCAAAAATCAAATACAAAACAAATCTCGACATAATATAGCCAAGCCGACAAATCTCAGCACCAATATTATTTTTTGTAACGTGTATTTTTCACCTAGCTTAAGTGCGGAAGCATTTGCGCAAGAGATGAACAGCTTAGCAATATTCTTGACAAAGTTCAGAAATGTACTATTGTTAGGAGACTTCAATGCGAGAAACAAAATTTTTGGAGATCACATAAATACAGCTAAAGGCAAGATTTTAAATACAGAAATTGAAAATGCAAATATCAGGTGTATAAGGATGGGTCAAAAACTCACTTTAGCAATGACAGTAATGCGGGATCGGTCCTGAATTTAACATTCACCAGCATCAAAAACGAAGAAGTAGAAGTAGACATTTTCCAGTTACTATAGTCCTAAAAGAGATACATAAGTTACCAAACAATTTTACTCCGAAAAACAACCTGCTTAAAAAAGTAAAATTGATTAATTTCAGTAATTTTAACACATTGCAAAGAGACATTCAAGAGGCAAAAGAAGGTGTCAGCATTGACCTTAACGAAAAAGGGTGGAAACCAAAGGCTTGGTGGAACGAAAATCTGCACAGGCTATTTAGACTGCATGTAGCTAGAAGGAAAAAATCGAACACTTCAACCAAAATAGAACGCCTTGAGGCATCGACGGTAGCAACGGTGGAATGGAGAAAGGCGGTTCAAGAAGCAAAAAATAATAGCTACAAAAGCAAATTAGAAGAACTTAATAGCAACCCCAACACAAAAGATGCCTGGAATTTTATCAACAATGTAAAAGGAAGAAGAAACTATAGTCAGGAATGGGCGACTGAAGACAACCAAAAATATCTGGAACACCTCAAAAATCAGGTAAGAACTGAAAATACAACACAACTAACAGAAACAGCGAACACAAATTACCAAGACCAAACAGACAGAATTGACATAGATTTTTCAATAGACAATTTTGTCGAGAAACTTAATAGGAAAAAATCCACAGCGGGAGGACATGACAACATTAGAACATCAGAAAAATCCACAAAAAACTTTCTCAAAGCTCTAGAGCAACAGTTCTTAAAAAATGAGGTTCCAGAAAGCTGGCGTAGAATAAAGGTAATTCGGATTCCAAAAGTAGACAAAAATCTGGACCAATTGTGCAATTTTAGACCCATATCACTTATATCAGTTGTAGCCAAAAGCCTAAACATGTTGATAAAAGAAGCATTAAGTAATAGAGTGGAAAAAAATAACATTATTCCTAGTGAGAGTTTTGCTTATCGTAAAATGCGTTCAACAACAATGTGTTTGAATGAGATTTTTCACCTGGTGGCAACCAAAAAACAAAACAAAGAAAAAGTTTTCATTTGTCTGTTACGACATCTCAGATGCCTATAACTGTGTGGATCTTAAGACCCTACATCAAACACTTGTGCACCACAAAATTGATAGAAGAATTGCGGATTGGATACACAATTTTTTTTCTTCAAGACTCCTAACATTAGGGAATAAATAACAATACGCAGATGTTCCAATTTGCTGACGACCTGGCGATAGTGGTACACAATAAATGTGAAAAAACTGCCATTCTTAACTTGGCAACAAAATTAGAGAAAATTATCAGCAACTTAAATTCACTTAACCTGACAATTAATATAAACAAAACAAAGTTCATGAAAATGACGACAGGAAAAAGATAGCAGTACAGAATTGACATAAAGGGACAGAAAATAGAGCAAGTCTACAATGTAAAGTGGCTAGGCAGAACTATTAACGCAAACTCCACAGTCAAAGAGCACAAAGGGCAAGTTAAGATGAAGATTAAATCGGGGAAAAACTTACTTACGAAATTACCTACAATAAAAGCGGGGCTTGCTCCAAAAACAGCGTTAAACCTTTTCAAGGTGTTTGTAAGATCCAAAACTGAGTACGCCAATACTAGCTATTCAAATGCTCCAAAGATTTACAACAAACAACTTCAAGTTAGTGTCAATGATTCGCTTAGGCGATGTTTGGGTCTACCTCCAAACACACCCACTCTGGCTAGATACGCTTTGGCTTGCGAACTAACTCCTATAAAGAGAGCTGAATGGCTTACTGCAAAAGAAATCATCAAACAATGGTTTCCTAATTCTAACATAAAGACAGAACTTCTCAACAGCTAACAAGTTTAAAGATATTCTAAATAAAATTAACACTAAAGTTACATATAATATAATAATACAATTTTGGCGCGTACACTATATAGCTCAGTATTTGTCCGAGCTTCTCCTACTATTTGTGGTGTGCGTCTTTATATTATACCACAAATGGAGGGACCTACAGTTTTGTGCCGACTCCGAACGGCAGATGTATTTAATGAGAAGCTTTTTCATGGCAGAAATACCCTCGGAGGTTTGCCATTGCCTGCCGAGGGGTGACCGCTATTAGAAAAAACTTTTTCTATGATTAAGATTTTGTTTGCCCTGACTGAGATTCGAACCTCGAACTCACCGGCATATCAAGTTATAGCACGCACCGCTACCAACTCGACCACAGCGGCCACCATATTACATATACCTACAGCAAAAAGATCAAGATGACAGGGTCAGAACTAAACAAGACAAAAAACAATATCTTTCACCTTCAACTTCAAGCACTGTACAATGAAAAGAAAAGCAGAATGGCTAAAGAAGGTTTTAAAATAGTAGCCACGGATGCATCTGTGAGTAAGGGCAAAGTAGGCTGTGCAGTTTATGATACGGAACACAAAGTGTCTTATTTATATAACATTAAGGACAACCTCACATCAACCAGTGGTGAATTAGTAGCTATACTACAAGCTACCTTATTTGCAAAGAAAAATAAATGGTACAAAATATGTTTATTCACAGATAGCTTAGCAGCAATTCAAACGATTTCACATAAACAAACACAGAACTACTTAATTGCTGAGATACACAATCAGGTGTGTGACTCCGAAATTGAGCAGCTTATAATTAATTGGGTACCCAGCCATGTGGGGATAAGCTTTAATGAAAAGGCTGAACCGCTCTTGAGTATGGAAGGCTCTTGGAAGTTGAATTAACACCACAAGAAGCCATGAGAAAAATAGGGCAGACTTTATGGAAAGAAACAGTTGAGGAAATAAAAAATAAATGTATGTACGAACTGGGACGTAAAACTAATAGACAGCATAACAGCCAGAGCACAAAAACCGTGGTTTCAATCAGATGCATTCAAACTGGAACCATACGAAATAAAACTTATTAACAGACTGATGACAGGATATACATATGACAAAGTTTTTTTACACCTTATACACAACCACGTCTCAGAGAATTGTGAAACATGTAACACAAAAGCCACTCATCAACATTAAATTTTTGACTGCACGAAACACAGGCAATTGAAAAACGAATTCAAAACATTTTAATAATTTAACAGAAATCCTAATTACAAAAAAACCAGAATATTTCCATGAGCTAATAAAGTTCATACACAGAGCTAAACTTGACAAAGCGCTTTAAAAAAAAAAAAAGAGAAGAAAGACTAAATGTTAATTAAAACCAAAACCCTTATTGTTCAACTAGTATAAGTTAAAAAGAAAAAACATCAAAGAAAATTAAATATGCATACACAGATACACACTATCACTCAATCAGTTAAAAAAACAAAACAAATATAGAAATAGAAAAGTTAAAAAAATATATATGTGTAGCTGTCTGCTTGCTACTATCTACGTAGTGTTCCTAACGACTGGACACTTATATTATATACGATATTATCGTAAGACAAAAAGATGTAGTTTTATATTAATTCTATTTTACGCAGGTTTTTATTTATAAGAAGATGATGGCGTGATATTACCGCTAACAGGAATCAAAGTCGAATGAATATCGTTCCACTAAACATAACTGTTAGCTTACAAAAAATGAGTTGGTATAATACAAAAAGAGAATGTCAAAATAAGGTGAATGTTAACATGCTTGCACAGGGTGCCCCACAGTACTCCGCCTCCAGACGAAAGCTACTTGAATCGTTGAGGGATGTTAACCTGGCGGCCACTGCGGGTGGATTTCGTCGGGATATCTTCAAGCGTGTATTGTGCCGGCTGACCTAATTCAGGATTAGCTGATGTCTCTAGGTCGGTATTAGTCAAAAAAGCAGGTTTAAGTCGGTCAATGCTAATGTTAGACAGGCGTCCTTTGATGATGATTGTGAAGTATTTGGCACATTTGCGTGTAACAGCGTAAGGACCATCGTAAGGGTGTGTCAAAGAAGGATGAATGGAGTCGTTTCTAACGAAAACGTGTGTTGACGCCTGTAGCTTAGGCGAAACGAACGTTGTTGGTGGCGAGTGATAGGCGGTTTCAGTTGGTCGTATTGTTTCCATGGATTCGCGAAATTTTGCGACCCATTCGCTAGTCGGTTCTGGCGACTTGCTGGTTTGAAAAAATTCACCTGGAATCCTTAATGTAGTTCCATAAACGAGTTCTGCTGGCGAGGCACCAATATCTCGCTTGAAAGCAACTCTGAGACCGAGCAAGATCGAAGGAAGGTAGTATGTCCATTTCTCAGGGTTGTGGCAGAGTATGGCAGCTTTAAACGTTCTATGCCAACGCTCTACGATCCCGTTGGACTGGGGGTGATATGGAGTGGTACGCAAGTGGTTAGTTCCAATCGTAGAAACCAGCTCCTTGAACACGGATGACTCAAATTGCCTGCCTTGGTCTGAAGTAATGCGTTGCGGTACGCCGAATCTGGAGATCCAGTGCATTGTTAAAGCCTTTGCGACGGTTTCTGCAGTGATGTCCGGAATTGGCACAGCTTCCGGCCATCTTGTGAAGCGGTCTATTACCGTAAGACAGTATCGCTGTCCTTCGCATAGTGGAAACGGACCAACGATATCAATGTTTATGTGAGAAAATCTTTCCTGCGGGAGAACGTACTTCTCCAGCGGTGATTTCGTATGTCGCTGAACCTTTGACCGTTGACATGCTTCGCAACTGCGTACGAAGTTCGTTACTTCCTTTTTTACGCCTTTCCAAACGAATCGTGCAGTTATTAATTTGGATGTAGAACGCGCGCCGGGATGTGAAAGACAGTGTATTTTTGTAAGTATTTGCGATCTAAATTTTTTGGGCACATAAGGGCGTACACGCGATGTACTTGTGTCACAAATCAGCTGCATATCTGTCTCTGGAAGCATAAAGTGTTTAAGGATGAGAGAGTTTCTTGAATTTGTACCTTGTAATAAAAGACGCTGGAGTTCTTCGTCTGTTTGCTGTTCCGCAGCTACGCTCCTGTAGTCGATGACGTCCTTAACTGACTGAATTCGGGAAAACAAATCCGCTGCAATATTGTATTCGCCCGAAATATGTCGTATATCGGTCGTAAACTGCGCTATGTAATCGAGCTGGCGCGCTCTGCGGGGAGCGGTTTTTTCGAGTTTTTGACTAAACGCGTATGTTAATGGGCGATGATCAGTTAGTATGTGGAATTGTCTTCCCTCAATCATGTATCGAAAATGTACAACTGCCTGGTACATCGCTGTGAGCTCTCTATCATATGTGGAGTATTTACACTGGGGTGATGTCAACTTTTTAGAATAGAATGCAAGAGGCTGATATGCACCGTTCACAATTTGATGTAAGGCAGCGCCGACAGCGAAGTCCGAAGCGTCGATGTGCAAAGATAATTCGGCATCGGCGGATGGATGAAACAGTAAGGTTGCGTTGGCAAGTTCTTCCTTGCAGCGTCGGAAGGCGGATTCGGCTTCTGGTGTCCAGGCAAGCGGTGTAAGATCGTTCTTCTTGTTCCCTGTAATAAGTTTTTGTAGATCTTTTTGGTAATCGACAGCGTGTGGCAAAAATCTTCTGTAGAAGTTAAGCATGGCTATAAAGCGTTTCAACTCTTTGACCACTGTCGGCTTAGGAACTTCTAGAAGCGACGAAATCTTTTCCGGCAAGGGTCTAATGCCTTGTGAATCAACAAGGTGACCCAAGAATTTTATTTCTGCCTTGCCAAATTCGCATTTTGAAAAGTTAATGGAAAGATTATTTTCGCATAGGCGTTGAAATACTAAACGCAGGTGTTTTCGATGTTGATCGATTGAATCGGACGCTACGCAAATGTCGTCAATGTATGGAAATACAAAATCAAGGCCCCGTAGGACTTCGTCTATGAGGCGCTGAAACGTTTGTGCAGCGTTGCACAACCCGAAGGTCATAAATTCGAATTCGTATAATCCGAAGGGAGTAGTGACGGCCGTTTTTGCGACGTCAGCGGGGTGAACTGGCACCTGATGAAATGCTTTTTGCAGGTCTATTTTAGAAAAAAATTTCTTACCTCGCAAAATGTTCGTAAAGTCCGTCAAATAAGGCAGTGGATACCGATCTGGGAGCGTATGTGAGTTGAGCGCCCTGTAGTCACCACACGGCCTCCAAGTTCCGTCGCTCTTCCTTACCATGTGTAGCGGGCTTGACCAGTTGCTTCTGGATGGACGACAGATTCCTGCCTTCAATAAAAAATCGAATTCTGCTTTAGCAGCTTCCAGCTTGTCGGGCGAAAGGCGACGTGGTCTCGAAAACACTGGTTGGCCCGTTGTCTCTATGCGATGGAACACCGTGGACGTCGCTTTGGACCCGTATGGCGCTAACTTTGTTATGGACGGAAACTCTGCTAAGATATCAGCAAATAAATTCCCCGATGTATACGTTTTAACTGATGCTGCAGCGCACTTTATCGGTTCTCCTAGTGATGTAGCGAGAGATGTCAAATTATCGATAAGTTTGTTCCGTCGCATATCGATAAGCAAATCAAAAAATTTTATGAAATCCGCACCAATAATAGGTTGTGTGACGTCTGCGACCAGGAATGACCAGACAAAATCGCGGCGAAGTCCTAGGTCTAATCTAATGCGTTTTTCCCCCAGTACTTTAATTGCAGCACCGTTTGCTGCGTATAATTTCGTAGCGGATGGACGAATGTCATATGATAACGTTGTGAGCGGAAGAATGGAAACGTCTGCTCCCGTATCGATGAGGAAAGTTTTATTCGATGTTTTGTCTTTTACCTGAAGGCGAAAGACTGAGCGGTTGGCGACAAGATTTTCTGGAAATCCTGCCACGGGCATCTCTTGTCAATTCTGTTTGTCCGTTACTTCTTGAATTGATCGATGTCGCCGTCGACAGGGGCTACGGCACTTTCGGGCGTTTGTGCCATACTTTTGATGATACCAGCATTCAATATTGATGGATGATGTGCTTCTGTCTCTAGCATCGAGTGGTCGATTTACGCCTTGCGTATTATCGTAGGTCGTAGTTGCTGGTCGAGATCGTGAACGAGAGTGAGAGCGAGAACGCAAGTTAAATCTTTCGAACCGCTTAGACAAGTCTTCTATGGCTAAACGAAGTTGACTTATCTCTGCTGCCTCCTTTCTCACGTGCGCCACCTGATGAGGAGTGACAGCATCGATGATTGAGTCGGCTATTTTTGTGAACTCTGCTGCTGTGCCCGAGGATGCGGCGATAACTGGTTGCGCGAATTCTGGTAGGCGTTTAGTCCACAGTCCCTTGAGAGCAGCTTCGCCCAAGGTAGTACCTGCTACTCGTTTCATTTCGAAGTACAGCTCCGAGGGTTTCCTATCACCGAGTGGCAGCTCTGATAATAGTCTATTTAGACGTCTCTGCTCGCTGTCTGCGAAATGCTCGATGATTTTGGTTTTGACGTACTCGAATTTGTCGTTTTGAGGCATTTCCGCGATAACTTGAGCCAACTGGGTAATAACGGCGGGGTTCAATGCTGCAAATACTGTCGCTGCTTTTTGCTTGTCGGATGTGATTCCGGAGGCAGTGAACCAAAAGTCCATGGACGTAAACCACGCCTCTATGTTGGAACTAGACATTGCGGGGACGGGCAGCCGAGCGTAGATAACTGCCGCATTTCGCTCGTTTGAGGGTGCTTCGCCAATCGTATTCCGGTCGTGTTGCTGTGGAACATCCGTTGGCGGTAAAGATATTCCGCTGTCCGTAGGCATCTTGTTGATGATGAAAAACTTCCAGAAAACGCGTGATTCCTATAACGGGACTCGTAGCGGTATTCCAGTAGCGCTGTGTCGTGAGTCGGTAAACGTCGGGGTCACCAGTGTAGCTGTCTGCTTGCTACTATCTACGTAGTGTTCCTAACGACTGGACACTTATATTATATACGATATTATCGTAAGACAAAAAGATGTAGTTTTATATTAATTCTATTTTACGCAGGTTTTTATTTATAAGAAGATGATGGCGTGATATTACCGCTAACAGGAATCAAAGTCGAATGAATATCGTTCCACTAAACATAACTGTTAGCTTACAAAAAATGAGTTGGTATAATACAAAAAGAGAATGTCAAAATAAGGTGAATGTTAACATGCTTGCACAGGGTGCCCCACATATGTATGTATATGTATGTATATAAAAAGGAAAAAAAAAAAACATTTATTAAAAGTGATTTTTTGCATATTAATTGCTTGAATACCACATACAATAGTGAGCGAAATAACACGGTGCGTTCACAAGCTCATATGTTATTTAAATAACGCACAAAAGAAATACGGCCAATAACAAGCCGAATTATGCAATGCCAAATACAAAAAAAATATTTCATTAAAATAAACTAGACCAAAATATGTGGACTCAAGGAATTTTCTACTTGACTTATAAATTAGCATTTGTAAATTATGACTAGTTGGAGACGAATCGTATGACGAAGTGGACAAGATCAACATTTTTCATAAATCGTTTTTAGTTTTCATTGTTTTATTTGTTTAGAAATTACCCTATTTAAAAATATTTTAAAAGTTATTAAAAAGAACTTTTTTAAGAAAAGTTGCAAAATATTTAAGAAAATAATTATTTTTAGGATTTCGAATAAAAGAGACATTTTAAATAAATGTTCTACAAAAAATTGGCTTAATTTTAGTTGGATCCCTTGGTTCTGAAAGAAAAACTTCATGAACAACTTTCTATGTTTCTAATGGGTGGGCACGGTACTGTACAAGTGTTGTGTCTTACAGGCCCGTAGCAACCCAGGGGCTAATGAAATCAATACTAGAAAAAAAGAAAAAAAATCAAAGGGCAATAAAAAAATCGATAAGGTCAACAATATGAATAGTGTATTTGTGCGTTCACAGATTTTTTTAAACAACAAAATTTAAATAAATTCATCAATATTTTGTGACTTTTTCCCATACCTGATGATGTTTCATTTGTTTCCTTTCTAATAAACGCAATCAGTTTAAGTTGTTTTGGTCTCTCTTGCCGCTTCGTTCATTTCCACCATTTTCGTTCAGATTTTTATTTAAAAATGAGAATAAGCAGCGATCAAATAAAAAACACACATAACAAAGAAAGTCAATATAATTAGTTCCGCAGCACAGCTGGAATCTGGTTTTCATTTTGATGTGCTGTTGCTGTGATTGCGCAGTTTTAAACAGTTCAGTTGCAACGCAGTCAAAGATAATATGATACGAAACTCTTTGCTTCAAAAGAGCGCTGTGAAAATGCGCATTTTTTATAACATTTTCCAAAAGAGCCACTCTGTATGAAATGTATCTGGGTGTTTTTATAGCATTTTTTTAAGATTTTGCAGTTTCTTCGCCACCGTTGAGGTGTTGAGAGTTCATAGCCAAAATGGTAAAGTTATCAGAATATTCGGTTATATGGGAGGTATATGTATGTATGTTATATGTCTTCGATCTTGATGATTTTCCTTGCTAATATATTGCTAAGAATAACTAAAATTTTTGTAACATTTCAACCCTTTAGCTTCTTAAATGGAAAAGTTATGGTGCAAAATGCACCTTCTGGTACTTACAAACATCGGACCAAACTTAATATATAATTTCCTTCTCACGAAAGGTATAAGAAATCACTTTTAAACGCTATCATATACCCTGTAAATGATGCGCACTCTGCAAGTTAA
Source organism: Philophylla caesio (assembly GCA_963971545.1). Classification (NCBI taxonomy): domain Eukaryota; kingdom Metazoa; phylum Arthropoda; class Insecta; order Diptera; family Tephritidae; genus Philophylla; species Philophylla caesio. The sequence goes on from OZ020607.1 coordinate 61,059,844, forward strand.
GAGTGTTTCGTAGCGCTCTTTTGAAAGGGTAGGGACTTTTGGTGTTTTCTATTTTTCATACTTTTTTGTATAGCTTATTTTTGTAAAAACTGCCCCCAGCGACAAACTACGTACCAAATCGCACCTAAAGTATGTATATAAAAAAATTGCTATTCATTATGTAGGTACTGTATCTGTAAGACGGAATGTTTTTTAACATTAGAATGTTTAAACAAGACTCTAAGGTCAGTTTTTACACATGCTATTACTTAATCAAAATTATGAAAAATAGAAAAAAGTAAGAATTCCTACCTTATCGACAAAGCACTACTAAACATATTTATTCATGGTACGCAAATCTGAATTTAAAAGTAGCTGTTAAATTTACAGCAATTCCTTTGCAATCCCTAAAAAAAAACATAATTGATACGGCACTGCTGTTATAGCGGTTATTTAGCGAATTTAAAACAACTGGTACATTAAAATATGTATGTGAAATTGTTATATTTCGGTGTTGTTGACTAGCTAATGGAGTATTTTCACAATTCTCAAACAGGAGATAAGGAACATTAAATTATAAACACTTTTCTTTAAACACTTTAATGCCAAAATATAGTGAAAATTCATCGGTTTCATGTTGTCCTTACTTCAATTTGCTACTATACACTTCGTTTATTAATTGTTTCATTGTTTTCGACGGGATTGTGAATTTCGGTTTCTTTTCACTTTTGACTCGATAGTCTGGTATGCTATGACATTACACAGCTATCAAACGGAAACGTAAAAATATAACGGAACGAAAGTGTCGCAATCTTCTAATTTATCATTCTTGGGTTTTATTGAGAGATAATTGGTGAGCAGCTAATTTCGCGTTTTGGACCTGTCCACTGACTGCCACTGACTCGTGTGATATCACACGAGAAATACCGGTAGCAATTCTGGGAAGAGTAATTGAAAATTGGAACTTCCAAAAAAAACCCATACAGCTACAGTCACAGTCCAGTTTAAGGAGTTTTATTTAAAATTAAAAAAAAAATTTCCTTAAGATGTAAGAGCTTTTAAAGAGGAAGGATCCCTCTACAACTTCCGCACATAAGCGGTTAGCCGGCGATGGAAAATCTGGCCATTAACCAAAAATAATAAGGCATAAAAGTATCTTATAGTATAATCCTTGTAAATATATTAACAGCATAAATACAGAAGCCACACAGGTTAATGCTGAATAAGACGAAATTTTATGGCTTTTATATGAGCCATTAGAAAATAATTTATTCGAAGATGAAGAAGCGCTTGATTGGGATTTCAGTGTTGAGGAATCAACCGAAATTGTTATTGAGCCTTTTCATGTTAACATTTTAGTGCACGCATGTGTGTATGTGCACATACTCTCTTTGTATAACGAAATCCTGCTATTTTTAAAATGCTTCGGGATGGAATACTCTAGCTCGTTGTATCAACTTGCTCATTGTATCGATTTGACTTTAGAATTTTGTCTCATTGCTTTGTTCAAATTCGAAACATTAGTAATGTTAAAGAAAAACTACAGTTGGATACATGAAAATTATATTATTTTATTAATTCACATAAGCACTTTATAATATGTAGATATTATGTCTCAAGATAAATTGTATTTTTGGTATAAAATTATAAATGTAGTTAATAGAATATTAATTAAATTCAATACGTTCTTGAATTATTTACTAAAACATTATAAATAAAAACAATGCTACTTAAAAGTAAATACATATGTATGTACTGCTTAACTTTGATTAAGCGATGTTTGCAAAACAAATATACAACATTAAATGTAAAAACTTAAATTTGCTTTCGCCTCTTTTTGGAAAATATGTATCAATTTCAGTTGATATACAATGGCACTGTGTGAACTTAATAATCAATTCACTTTAGTTTAACTGAAATCTTATATCTTAAATAAACATTTTAAATATTTATAAATGTGTGTATAAAATTGAATTCACTGCATCGTCACTAAAATGCCAAACTATCTAATGTGGAAGGCAAGTTTACACTTTTAAGAAAATATAAAAACTCGACACCGACACTTTGACAGAGTATAATTAAATATAAAATGGCGGGGGGAGATAAAGTGAACTTAATAAGAATAAAGAACTCCTTTCGTGCATTCGACACTTTGCCGGTATATCGGTTTTCATAAGGTAAGAAATGTACATATAAAAATTAACGGGTTGAGTTATTAAGCAATTTCATGCCATGCAGAGGCAACAAAGTATAGACGCGTGATTTTTTTCAGTAAAAAACTGTGTGCTCTTTTATAAGTTAACATATACGAGTATTTATGTCTATATATATCATAGTTATTTCAGTTTTCTTTTTATTTTGTCTATCATCCCTTTTGCACATTAAATAAAAACTTAATACATCTTCAGTCTTTTTTAATATTAGTTATTTTTTTCTTGTTGGAGCAGTGACTTTGTGTTTGTTGCTGGCGTGCTATAGCGATATTAATAATCAGCAAACGGTTCATAATAATGTATTTGAGTTTGAAGGGAAGTACAAATCTTTGTCACTTCAGAGTTTATAATATTTTATTTTTTTATACTGTTTAAATATTGTGTTAGTAGGAAAAGCAAATATTGATAATTGGATGTACATGTGTGTGTATCGTTCTAAGTTTAGTGATAGTTTTAATATTAAATTTTAGTTATTAAGTAATAAAAAAAGCGTAAGGTTGTCTATATGAAAAAATATCTCTTATTCTTCGCAACTTTTTTTTAAGTAGTAGATTATTGTACATGCTACGTTGCTATTTTCGTAATTCGGACAAATTAAACATGGGTTATTTAACAAATTAACTGCGTTTATTTTTATTTATACATTTTTTTCTCTTCTAAGCACTTACAGTTTTCGTTTGTATTATTTATTGGTTCAATGTGAGTTCGCGGGAATTTTCTTGCACTTACTTGGCTAATAGTATAGCTTAATTGAGTGTATATAGTACTTACATACATATTTGTTAGTTATTGAGTAAGAATGTGTTGTGATTTTGTTTTAGCGCACACATTTTGAAATTAAATTGGAAAAATTGATAAATTCTTGTATAGTTAGCATATATATTAGAGCGAATCATTTAAATTAAGCTTAGTTTAAATGTATATGGGATTCTCTTGTCCCGTAAGTAAGCGAAACATTGAAGTCGGCATAGTCTTCATTAAGATCTGTAAAGAAAAATGAAAGCAATATGGTAAGCGATAAATAGATGAGCGAATCAAGAATTTAGAAGTGTGTACCTCGCCCACAGATGTAGCAAGCAGATTGACAATTTTCTCATGCGGCACAGCCACTACACTTTGGTTATTAATTTCAATAATTCTGTGGCCAACGCGCACACCACCACGTTCCGCAATGCCACCACGCAGTAAACTGCAAATCTGAAAATTGTAATAAAGTTGAATTTGCTTTGTGTCCTAATTCCTTTTAAATGTAATTTGTTCGGTAATATAAATTTTGCGAATGAAATACTTTTAAAAAATTTCTCAACACTTACCACACCGTTTTGCACGCTGAAGCCAAGCTGATACTTCGTGTTCGGTCGTTTTATCTTCACCTCAACTACTGGTGCACATGGTACCACAGTGAATTTCACCGCTGTTTGATTTTTCGCATTGCGTATATAACTCTGACATGTCGACAGCGGTAAACCCACTAAGCTCATGCCATTAATGGCTATCAACTGATCACCGATATTCAATTGACCGCATCGCGCCGCTGCACCAGCCGACATCAGATTTGCTATCACCACAGTGGGCAGCATTGAACCCCAGCCGCTTTCCACAATCACCACACCGAGTATTTCACCTTTCACCTTCGGCACAACCACCTCCTTTTGCAATTCCTTCTTAGCAAATATTTCCAGCTCATCACCAAAAATCTCCTGACTATTGAGCACCTCTTGATAATCCATTTCCTTCACGAAGCTATGATCTTCGATACCGTTCGCTTTTAAAAATTCCATGTAAGCCACCTGAAAAGCTTGACCAATTGATTGTGCAATAAACTGCGCTTCATCGCTCTCAAATACGTGGCAAATCATTTTGGGTGTACGATTATGTTTATTACTGACACTACTAACGTTGCAAGTGACACCATTGACGGTACTACATTTGCTGTTGGCGTTGCCACTGCTACTCACACCAGTACCATTCTCTTGAGCTTCTTTATTGCCATTGCCACAGCTATTAACAGCGTCCACGTCTGAGCCACACGAATCTGATGGCACAAACCGACGACGCGCCATTAACACAACCAAATCACCTATATCGGCAATGTAAGATATTGTGCGTAGAGCATGATCCATCATAATCTCCTTGAGGTCTGTGTTTAGCACCATAATCTTCTCAGTTGATATGAACAAATCAACTTCGGTTGAGGGTTGGCTTTCGCCTTCCGGAGCCTGTAACGGAAAAGGGTGGAATGCATTTATTTTCAATAAGACCCTTATTCATAAAAATGCAAACAATTATTTAAAGTTTAGATACTGAGTCGATGACAAAGTCTAGCAACACTTACCAAAGCCTACAGGGGTGTGCACAATTAATAATCGAGCAGCAATGAGGGACAAAGATTTAGATTAAATTAACATATAATAAATACGAGTATGTGCTAAGCGTTAAATTCGTATGTCGGATCATATCTTACAAGATAATTAAACAATTCACAAGGTCGTCATAAGTTATATGTTGTAAAAGAAAGTTGTACGCAATTACGAACCTTGTAAATTCGCTGCTTAAGTATTATGCTGAATACAGACTAGGCAATCGAAACAATATATCGAGGCAACTTGTATTGCTTGTTCAGAATACACGTCATATTTTTTAAAGCTTTTAACATACTAGTTAGAAATAGAAAACAATTCAAGTTTTAATTTATATAAACTTAAGTTTAGCATTAAAACTATATCGATTTGCTAAAGTTTTTTTGATGAATAAGTCTGCAAAAAAAAAATAATTAAGAGCTGTTTTGGTTTTTTTTGTGTAACTCTTGTTTTTGAGTGTGCTGAATCCGAAAATAACTTTAATTTTGTCATAGATCGTCACGTTTTCTGATAATTTAGGTGAATATGTTAAACAAGTTATCATCTTAAAATAAAATATAAAAGGTAAACAATTTTTTTTAAATTTATAATGCGTAACAAAACTAATTTATTTATGTAAAATACATTAATAAGTAAGCACTAAAGACATTTCTTTTTCTCAGTGAGACTCCTTTTGGTACATTTTCGCTTGTGGGAAGCATCGGGAAGGCCTCTTTGAAGCGTCCAACAGTAGTCTGCCATCATCGAAACGCTCCATCTTCTCTGGTATATTTTTTTCATCGCCTTAATATCTTCGTGAAATCGTTCACCTTGCTCTTCCCTCACGTCTCCTAAATTTTCTGGAAAGTAGTCGAGGTGGGAAGAAAATGTACTTTTAAACTCATCAAGCAACTTAATGCTTGAAATGCTTTTTACATTCTTTTGACGATTTGTTTGTAGTTGGGATCTTTGTTATTGCTTAAAAATTTCTTTATGACCTTTATTAAAGGCAATCCACCCTTCTCTTTGAGGATCCGCAATGGTTGTGATGAATAGTGCATCAGCCATAAGCCGTCAAATATCTGGTTCAACGAAAACACCTTCCTTCTAATTTGCCTCCGAGAGGCCTGGAAACTTTGATATTAAGTATTTGAAGCAATTTCCATCTCTTTTAAGTGACTTTACAAATTGCTTCATAAATCCGAGCTTTATGTGAAGCGGTAGTAGAAGAACTTTATGAGGAGGCACCAAAGTTTCTTGCAGGACATAATTTTCGCCAACTTTAAGCTCGCTCGAAGGCCAACACTTTTTGGTCCAGTGATTTGTTTGGTCTCTACTATCCCATAGACACAAAAAGCAAGGGAATTTGGATACCCAGATTGTTGTCCGAGCGCCATGCCCAAGATTTTGAAATCACCGAACACTTGCCAACCGTGGTCTTTATATTTTAATTTGCAAAGATTCAATTACAAGTTCTGGTAGGTTTCCTTGAGTTGTACGGAATGACCGACAGAAATGAAAGTATAGAAACCGCCGTTGTGAAGCAGAACTGCTTTAAGGCTTCTTTTTGAAGAATCTATGAAAATACGCCACTCTGCTGGGTCGTATGAGATCTTAAATGTATCCATGAAACCTTCAATATTGGTACAATAAACTAACTCGTCCTCTTGGGCAAATTAAGAAGTAAACTGCTTCTCACGATATCAAACCAGGAGGAAGACACTCCCGGCAAAAGTAAGTTCCTGCTTTTGAGCCTTGATCCAAGCAACTCAACAGCGTTTTTGGGAAGATTCAAGTGTCCTACCAAATCATTTAGCTCGCCCTGGGAAAACAATTTCGGACTGCTGTCATCTTCAAATTCAAAACTTGACATGTCATCGGGTTCAGGTACAGCACCATCTTCGTCAGAACTTGGAATCTCTTCGAATACAAAACTAACTGACTTGCTTTTGAAGAGTTATCACTGTAATTTTAACATTATAGCTTTTACTGAAACTTGGCTTAAACCTCACGTTTTTGATTCGGAGATTCTTTGCAGTGAATATCATATTTACAGAAATGATCGAGAGTGCAGGATCGGTGGAGGTGTTCTTTTTGCTGTCCATTCTTCATTACCATCTGAAGTGGTGAACGTCCCTATCATTGAGTCTACTGAATTTAAGTGCATACGAGTGCAATTAAGCAAGTCTTATATTTATTTAGCCCTCTGCTATATACCTCCTCAGTCTGACTTGTCGGTATATAGTGATCATATTTCCTTACTTGGGATTGTGGACTCAATGCTTAGGCCTCCCGACTCATTGATTGTGTTGGGTGATTTTAATCTCCCAAACATTTCTTGGAATATGATTGATGGTCATATCGTACCTTCCATTAACAACGCCTTTCTGGAGGGAATGACTGAACTTTGTCTGAACCAGGTTAATACCCTACAAAACAAGTTGGGGAGGGTCTTGGATTTGGTTTTTGTTGACAACATGTACAGGGCCTCCTTAAATCGATGTGATCCATTGGTTTTGCCTGAGGATGTATATCATCCTGCAATTGAATTGTCATACGAGATCATAGACGGAGAGCGGGTTTCTGGATCGAAAGCTTTTAATTCTAATGACAGCTTCGATTTTAGAAAAGCTAATTTTAAAAAATTAAACTATGACTTATCTAAAATAACTTGGCCTTACTACAATGGCGATATTGAGCGTAATGTTTTGGACTTCAACAATACTTTATACAACTTATTTCTTAAACATGTACCTAAAGGTTCTTGTATTCGTGATGAATCAGCCCCTTTATGGTTCACTAAAGACTTGAGAACTTTAAAAAATAAAAAATCGCGTTCTTTTAAAATATATAAAAGTACTGGTCGTCATGTGGATTATCTTAATTATTCAGTCTTGCGACATAAATATCTAGAATTAAATAAAAACTGTTATGAAAAATACTTGAATAAAATGAAAATGAACATTATCCACGACCCGAAAGCTTTCTATGGTTTCGTTAATTCTAAGCGCAGAGTAAATGCATTCCCTTCCGCAATGAAATATCAAAGTACTGTGTCATGTGATAACGAGATTATTGCCAATCTATTTGCCCAGTTCTTTAAATCTAACTACACCACTCAATTTAAATATAACTGTATTTCCTATCCATACAAGCTGAGCCCCAATAACTCTATTAATATTCCAGTCATATCATCAGATGATGTTTTTCATTATTTAATATCTTTAAAAGAATCATTCAAGTACGGCCCTGATATGATCCCGACATGTTTCCTAAAAAAATGTGCAAAGCACCTGTACCTGCCATTATCGAACTTGTTTAATTTGTCCCTCCAGCAAGGAGTTTTTCCGTCAATATGGAAACAGTCTTACATAATCCCCCTTCATAAATCTGGAAGCAGGTCTTCTATTGAAAACTATCGTGGTATAGCTAAACTCTTTTCTATCCCGAAGTTGTTTGAAGCTATTGTTACCAATCAAATGACTTATCCGATTTCCTCAATAATAGCAAATTGCCAACATGGCTTCTGTAAGGGCAAATCGACCATTACAAATTTACTTGAATTTACCACCCATGTTTCAAATGGGTTTAGGGAATGCATTGATACTGATGTTATATATACTGATTTTAGTAAAGCATTTGACAAAGTATGTCACTCTTTACTCATCCGTAAACTAGATCTGCTTGGTTTTCAACCTGGTATCCGCTGTTGGATGTCTTCTTATCTCTCCGGTAGGACGCAAAAGGTAGTTTTTAAAAATTTTCATTCTGGGATCATCGATGTTTCCTCGGGAGTTCCTCAGGGCAGCCACCTCGGACCGATTCTGTTCCTGCTATTCATAAACGACATTTCTACAGTAGTAAAGTATTCTAAAATATTGATGTACGCGGATGATGTTAAACTTTTTAAGACTTATGCCTCGGCTGAAGAAAGATCCTTGCTGCAGCAAGATTTGGACAGCATAGTCAATTGGTGCAGTATTAATTATATGCCACTTAACCTTAACAAATGTAAATTCATGTGCTTTTCTCGACGAACCATTCAGCCGGCCTCCTACAAAATAAATAACTACGTCCTAGAACATGTAAACAGTTTTGTTGACCTGGGTGTTGGTATGGATTGTAAACTCAATTTTAATTTTCATATTAGTTCCACAGTTAATAAAGCAAGGGGTGTACTGGCTTTTGTAAAGCGTTGGTCAAAGGAATTCCGCGACCCGTATATAACTAAAACACTTTTTACTTCATTAGTAAGACCAATACTGGAGTATGGTTCCATAGTTTGGAATCCTCGTTATCAGGTCCACTCAGACCAACTAGAGTCAATACAAAAACAATTCTTACTTTTTGCTTTGAGAAATCTTCGATGGGATTCGCCATACAATCTTCCCCCTTACACTAGTCGTTTAAAACTTATTAATCTTCCTACTCTTTCGAGTCGCAGAGAAATGTTAGGTATAATATTTCTCGTAAAATTAGTCAATGGATGGATCTCAAGTCCATTTCTTCTAGAGCAAATTAATTTTAATGTACCCTCCCGTGCAACGAGAAACTTTAAACCACTTTTCTTGAAACTATGCAGAACTAACTTTGAGTTGAATGAACCGTTTCGGGGTTTATGCCAAGACTTTAACAATCATTCCAGCACCTTTGATGTATCGGACTCACTTTTTAAAATTAAAAGAACTATTCTATCCTCTCTTAATAACAGCTAACGATCCAATTTTCTTACTTTGCATTTCTCTAACTTTGTATTCGGCTGATGAATTCTTATTCTGTAGCTGAGCAGCTTGGGATCTCGACGCTTAACAAACTTTCTTCTGTCACGACTCGGCACCTAAGATTTGTATATTTAAAAAACATCCGTACGTTATGCGGATTGAGCCCCTCGTGCCGGTTGGGCGGGAAAGTGGGTTTCCGTTGGGTTATAATAATAAAAAAAAAAAAAAAAAAAAAAAAAAAGGTACCAGGGACTTGGGCACTTGCATTTTGATCCCAAGAGGGACATTGCACTATACTACTTAAACCATGATCAACAAAACAATGACGAGTTAACACGTAATTGTACCGCGGTTACAAAATGTTTATGTTTGTTAATGCAGCTCACACAGGGTGTTTTTTATTTAGAAATTAATGATAGTTATGGTAACATATAAAAACAGTAATCAAAATAAAATTATACCTATTATTAATGCCTACAAGGTAGTCCAAAAAAACCTTTTTACAATAAAGTTTTGCGTTTTGTAAAATAACCTTACGTTCTGGAATGTTTTTAGTTAGAACAGCAAAATACATAGAAATCAGTTGGAAATATCCAGGCAGCATTTTTGTTGCAGACCTGTGTAATCAGTTCTGCACGCGGTGGAACATAACAAATTAATAGCTTAGACATATCAAGAAGTTTAATATTAGTTTAAGTTATACTTTAAGCAAACAAAAGCGCGAAACAAGTTATTCTTTCGTATAAAGCCAAGGAGACCAAGTATTTTTCAACTACTCTTAAACGATGGAAGGAACGTATATTTTATTGATGGATTTTTACTAAATTTGCTATAAAAACCACAGAAACCACGAATACAAAACACAATGGTAAATACAACAGATGCCGAATACCCCTAATGCATTATTTTTTAGGTTTTTGTTGTTGAACCTAATTTATTGATTTTCCTTTGAAATAAATTGATTGTTTTAAGATACATTTAAAAAAATTATTGATCTTTGTTCTTATAAGAATGTGTACTAATACGAGTATTGCATACTGTAGATAATTTAAAACTCAATATAAATAAGAAAGAACCTGGAGGAACCTGGAGGAACCAGACAACGTTGCAATATGTGCGAGAACTGTACGGAGGAGGCTACAAGAATATGGTTGGATCGCAAGGAAAACTAAAAGACTAAAAAAATTAGACTTGCTCGGTTGGAGTGGGCAAAAACAACGTAACTGGTTCTTGGAACCGTATAAAATGGTAATATGGTCGGATGAAGACATATTTAATTTGAACTGCAACGTATGTTTACCGTGCATTTACCGTTTTTATTTATATACCTTTGATTATTATTAATATTATGATGAACACTTTGAACCAAAAGTTTTATTGCGATAAATAGTAAGTGACTTAATGGACTTGATTAACCTCTGAATGTTCCATATTATACCCAGATCTAGAAAACCATGTTTGTAAAAAAACCCTAATTAAACCCAATTTAAGAAAGAGATTATTTATGTATATTTTGCAAGAAAAATAAATCGAACTTCATATCTCAACAATTAAATTCTTACAAATAATAAGAGTGTTCGTTTTAAAAACCCAGTAAAAAGGCAGTACCAATTTGTACCAAATCGTGTTCGTTTCGCCAAAAAACTTGCAAAACTTGCAAGGAGAGAGCGCAATTTTGACATTTCTTTTGGAGGGGAAGTTGCTAATTCGTGCTGGGAAAATTTGTCCCAGCACAAATTAGCAAGCAAGAAAGAACAGCTGATTGAAGCATATGGTTGCATTTGAGTCAACAAAACAATTCAACATTTCAAATTATAAATTTGAAAAATCATAATTATGAGTGATTTATTAACAAAAGAAGTAAGTAAATACATATTACAAATAGTAAATACATTATGAAATTTGGTTTCTTAATTTTAATAACGCAATTAAAAAGTTGGCAGATAAAGGCAAATGTGTTCGTGATCAGAGGGCGGTATAAATAAAAGCAACTGTCGACACACACAGATTTAAATGCAACTGTGCAAGCAAACAGCAGTTATTTCAACTTGCTTGCAAGTTTTTACTAAATCCTGTTCGCCAAAAACTCAGTAACTTTCTGCATTTGAGAGAGTAAGACGCCTTACTCTCTGAATTATTTTACTGGCTAATTTTTACTGGGTTTTTAAAACGAACACTCTTAATGTTTCTGGCATTAGGATGATTTTTATGTCAAATTATTTTTAATTTATTTAAACCTATTTGAATGAACCACGCACACATAAGAAACAAAAAATATTGCCTGTTAGCCATGGTGGAATTATATACAGGTGATGTCAGTAAACCGAATAGCTGTAAATTTTGACATTGCTCGCTGGCTTATTTCCAGTATAATTCAAAAATTCACTCATTCTTCACTTTTTGTCTTCACATGTCTTATCTCGTTTTCGATCGTCAAAGCGTAGCTCATCAAAAATTATGATTTTTAACTCGTCATCAGCAATTTTGAAAGAAATAGTGAATGAATGTTTAAATAATAAATTTATTTTATCCCGCTTCCCGATTTTTTATCGGCCGCCTAAAAAACTTTACCTAAAAGTCGATATGGCACAAGTTCAAGAAAGCAATTGATGAAATTGAAATAACATATTTCCTTTGACATTTTCAAAAAATTTTAATATATTTTTCTCAAAATCTGATATTACTATTGAATACGTATAATGTTTCTGATTTCGAATTACAAATATTTTATTGGAGAAAATTTGAGGTCCCTCATTCATTCACAAAATCATTCTTACATAGAGACTATTTTTTTCTTCACTGAGCGTAATATGTATATACATAAATAGGTAAGTATGACCTGAATATATACTCATTCGAGTATATTAACAAAAACAGATATTTCCATAAAGAGATTTTCAATATAAGCATAAATTTTTTTTTGTTTTCATAGAAAAATATTAGGTTTTTCCTGTACAGCCCGGATTGTGCCTCATAATTAAACATATATTTTTTGATTTTTAATTTACATGTCTTCCCCATATACATATGTATAAATGTATTCATAGACATATAGTTTTTTTTTCGTTCTAGATGTATGCATGAAACATACATACGCGTATCTTATCAAAATCATTTACATTAATTTTTTATATTTTCTTTATCCTGGACTTCTTTTCTCTCCTTTTTACTTCTTTAAAAATGCATGCCACAATTAAGACAGTCTGTCATTTAGTAAATTCGAACGAAATCACCTGTATATGTATAATTCCACCATGCCTGTTAGCCTTTGAAGTTATTATTATTATTATTATTTAAATGAAATATAATTATAAATAATTACATAACAATATTAAGGCAACTAGCAACATAGGCTATCGGCCTTGCCTTTGAAGTTAAAAAGTTTTCATTACAACTATTACATGGTACCAAGGCACATCAAATAGGTAGCCGCAGCAAACTTTTTTTTTTGAACTTTTTTCATATTTTATTTTAATTTGAATTGTCAAATTTTGAATTTCGTTGTGATAAGAATGCTTTCAGTACAATTCAAGGTAGTAGATAAAATATTTTTGAAAGTTTAGCTTTTAAAAGCAAAAACAAAATATACAGAGATCAAATTTTTTTTTTCAATTTTTCTACTGCTGCTACCTATTGAATGTGCCTTGCATGGTACAATAAACAGGTACTGTAATGTTAGCAGCAAATTGGAGTTTTTTACAAAACAACCTTTTTTTTTCAAAAAAAAAGAAACATTGTTGACAATAAAATCTTTGTTTAAATTTATATATTTATATTTTCTAATTTATACAAATTTTGCATCAAGGCGATTTTGAGGAAACATATGTACATAGTTTTCTTCTTTTTCTTGTCCGACAGGGTGAATTGTTGATATTTGCTTGAACGATTTTCCGTCATCCCTTGTCAAGTTTGGTTTGGAGACAAACCGGTTTCGGCGTTGTGCCATCTTCAGTATCGTTCTGTTCAGTTTATGTCTATTATTCCGTATTTATTTAGTTTTCTTTGGTCAAGCAGGTATTGGTGCATAATCGTAAATGTTAACAAATGTTAAGTGTTCTGAGTATAGGTACCTAAAGTCTCGCGCGTTTAGAGTCCAATTTATCTCGAATCTGCCTTTGCGGTAAGAACATGTAGATAGTCAGTAATTTTAGCCCGTTTAGGTATTGCAGGTTTGTTTTGTATGTTGGTATCTGTCATTTTACCTACGTCTTTGTTTGGTTTTTTGTAAACAAGCCTTAATGGTGCTTTTTATTTATATATTTCCATGTTTTCAAGAGCATTTAGGAGCCGTCCTTTTTGTTGTATGTGCAGTACCTTAACGGTTTTCTTTGTTTGCGGGTGAACATTTTGCGTTTACCAAATGGTTTGCAAAATTAGATTCTGGTATTGCCGTGGGTTTTCGTATCCTTTTGTTGTAGTCCCTTATGTGTTCACGGAATATTTTTCTTACTTTACGTCCTGTTTGTCCTATATAGCTATATTGACACTCACAGGTCAGTTTATACACGCCTTGTTTGTTCAATGGGTCTACTTCATTCGTGCTGCTTTTAAGTATCCTTCCCAGGTTGTTTCCAGTTTTGAACGCCGTGTGGATACTTTCTGAAAAAATTTGCAAGTTTGTATGTCATTTTTCCTGTATAAGTCATTACTGTCCAAGTTTTTTCGTCTAGCTCTCTGTCGCTTCTTTTTTGAACTGCATAAATTTTTCTGAATTTATCGACGAGCTCCTTTTTATATCCGGTGTTTGTTGCTATGTTGTATATTGTGTTTAGTTCCTTTCCGTATGCCTCTCGCGATAGAGGTATTCGTTTAAGTCTGTTTGTAAGTTGTCTTATAGCGGCGTATTTGTGTTCTTGTGTACTGCAAAGGCATATTCGAGATAAAATATACCCTTTTGGACTCTAACCGCTCGAGACTTTAGGTACCTATACTCAGGACACTTAACATTGGTTAACATTTACGATTATGCACCAATACCTGGTTGGCCGAAAAAACGAAATAAATACGGAACAACAGACATAAACTGAACAGAACGAAAATTTACACTGAAGATGGCACAACGCCGAAACCAGTTTGTCTCCAAACCAAACTTGACAAGGTATGACGGAAAATCGTTCCAACAAATAGAAACATACATACTTACGTATGTACTTATGTATGAACATACTCAGAAATGGGGTATTGTGTTATAAAAGACAGGGAAAGGTCGGATCTTGCTTTTCATATCCAATTGGAACAGAAGTTCGCCATGCCGCTTTCTGCAATCAGTTAAGTGCGTTCAGACTATTTTTGTATTCTTGAAAGCATACCTCGTATGTCCTTCCAGAGTTTTGTGACCAGGAGCAATGCTTCCTGAGGATTCGTTGTAGTATGTTGCGTCTTGCACTGTTTGCGTTGAAAACAAATGTATTTTCAAGCGAAATGTAGAAACGTGTACACTTTGTTTACATTTAGAATGATCAAACTCGTCAAATTTGATATCTCTATTTTGAAGGAACACAACCAATCACAAAATATACCCCAGGGTTGCATTTCCTCTAATGCTGCTACCTGTTTAATGTGCCTTGAACAATTATTATTTTAAAGAAGCAACACATTTTTAATGCTAATTGAGTCGTTGGACAAAAAGTGAGCTAGCAAGGCGAATTCATTCAAGGTGTTATACACATAAGTAAAAATTGTGTGAAATTTGAGTGAAAATGTCAGAGAAACTTAGAAAGAAAGAAAATTAATGAATGAGTGGAATCCCCAATTTGACACAAAAAGCAAACGCACTGAGTAATTATTGAAAAAATAAACAAATGAATTTCTTTATAATTTCATGTTCTACTCGTCTTACACAAGTAATTTTTCATCGCGAACGTAAATAGAAGTTTAAAATTCAAACAAAAAAACATGTTGGCAATTTCACGGCTTAAAGGTTCAATTAAAGGTGCCATAACCATAACCATAGAAAACAGCTGATCCAACCAACCTTATGGGTTACACTGTAATCGATTAGTGGTGCCATACCATAACGCCATAACCATAACCATAACCATAGCGACCAACTGAAGGTTCAATTAGAGGTGCCATAACCATAACCATAGAAAACAGCTGATCCAACCAACCTTATGGGTTACACTGTAATCGATTAGTGGTGCCATACCATAACGCCATAACCATAACCATAGCGACCAACTGAATTTTGGTTTTTGCCGTAACCATAAACAAATGATTGCTGATTCGCCTTGTTTATTGTGATATTTTTGTTCTTCGTGTGCAGTTTATTTTGTTTTGATGAGTTTTAATTTATATTTTGCGTCCGCGTTTTACATACTTTACTAAATTTTTATTTACTTTCAGTTTATTGCAAATATCAGCTGTTTATGGTTATGGCACCACTAATCGATTGCTTAAATATGGTTATGGTTATGACTACGATTATGGTTATGGTTATGACTACGATTATGGTTATGGCGTTATGGTATGGTACCTCTAATTTAACCTTGAATTTTGGTTTTTGCCGTAACCATAAACAGCTGATTGCTGATTCGCCTTGTTTATTATGATATTTTTGTTCTTCGTGTGCAGTTTATTTTGTTTTGGTGAGTTTAAATTTATATTTTGCGTCCGCGTTTTACATACTTTACTAAATTTTTATTTACTTTCAGTTTGTTGCAAATATCAGCTGTTTATGGTTATGGCACCACTAATCGATTGCTTAAACATGGTTATGGTTATGACTACGATTATGGTTATGGCGTTATGGTATGGTACCTCTAATTGAACCTTAAGGCGTAGCTGGAACTAGCAATCAGCTGATGGGAATATACCATATTCTATGAATTCGCCTTGTGAGCTAGCTAGCTGCTTATTTAAGCAACATTTAACAATTAAATCGTGGCAGAATACTGCTTACATTCCTATCCTAGCAGTGAGAAAGTGTGGACGTGTTTGGCGCACTATATTTTTCGGAATTTCAACTTTGTGTGTATAAGCGCAGGCACGTGTGTGCAGTAAATTAATCAATTTAAGCAAATTTTTGTGGCCCTCCATTTTATAACTCAGCAATTGGCTGAAACGAATATCAGCTAAACAGCTTTTGCGTAATTTCTTGTGGGCATTTTGCATCAACTTCAATATATAAAATAATTGGACACCACGTTTAAGGATAAACGATTTCGAGGTGAGTAATTTTGTTTTCAAGATAGTGAAGTGAAGTGTATACTTTTTGGTAGAGAGGTTGCTTTTCCTGAGGCAGTCTGCCGCGAACGGCAGCAAAGCCGGATGAAGGCTTTGAAGCTCTCTCGAGCTCTAATTTGGCGAAGGGCAAAAGGCTCAAGAAAGATACAGAAGCTCAAATAATTAAATACTTAAAAAATTGTGATTTGGTAGGCGTTAGTGCTGACATAGACAACAACTCTGAAAAAAATGTGCATAAGCATAGCGGTACTATGGCGGTCGACTGCGACGCGTCAAATGGTAAAACAATAGGCAATGAAGTCCTGTTACTAACAAGTGGTACGATACAAAGTACAGATACAGTGACTGACAAAAATGAAGAGACAAACGAGTGTACAAATGATTTTTGTGATAATAATGAGAATATGGCGGTAGATAGTTTTATAATAATTAATGAAATATCTGAAGTAGAACAAGTGCAGGCTAGCAATAATGTTTCCAATAGTAATAAAGAAGTAAATGACTTTTCGGATGTACATACATATGTATGTATCCACCAAACTTCTCAGGAACCATTTTGGTTTAAATTGACTCTTCGCAATGCATTCATTATTCATGAAAAAATTTCAAATGGTTTGACGTTATTCAACCAAATTAAGCATTTAAACATCAAAGACATAGACTTTATTTTAGCTGTAGGAAAAACCCTGTATAAGGTAACTTTTAAAAATTGTGCTGCGGCAAACAATCTACTTTTAAATAAAAAAAAATTCGCGCTATGGGTCTAAACCCCTTTGTGCCAAAAACCGCTTTAGAAACTTTTGGTGTCGTAATACCAACCACATACATATAAAGAGTCAGAAATTGTGACAAATGCCACCTCCAGCATAACTATCACTTCGGCGAAACGTTTTTCAAGAGAGCTCGAGGATAATACCTATTCTCCCACTACCACAGTTAAAATTGGATTTTCTGGAAAGGAAAATCCTAAATTTATCATTTTAGACTATACAAAACTATATATTGATTTTTTTGTTCCTCCACTGAGGCAATGTTTGAATTGTGGCAGATTGGGCCATACCCAGTTCTTCTGCAAATCAAAAAAAAGGTGTATTAATTGTGGTCAAAACACTTGTGATGAAAACTCGTGCCTTAAAAAATGTATTCTATGCGGAAGCTCGTCTCACACATCAAGAGAAAAGTTTAAATGTATGACATGGGAAAAGGAAACACTGGTAAACCACATAAGGGCGGTTAAAAAACTGTCAAGAAAAGAAACACTTCAAACATATTTCCCCAATAGAGAAAATCAATTTGACCTGTTGGCAACAGATGACGCAAACTATCCTAGTCTAACAAAAGACAAAAATGACAACAACAAATGGCACAACGCCGAAACCAGTTTGTCTCCAAACCAAACTTGACAAGGTATGACGGAAAATCGTTCCAACAAATAGAAACATACATACTTACGTATGTACTTATGTATGAACATACTCAGAAATGGGGTATTGTGTTATAAAAGACAGGGAAAGGTCGGATCTTGCTTTTCATATCCAATTGGAACAGAAGTTCGCCATGCCGCTTTCTGCAATCAGTTGAGTGCGTTCAGACTATTTTTGTATTCTTGAAAGCATACCTCGTATGTCCTTCCAGAGTTTTGTGACCAGGAGCAATGCTTCCTGAGGATTCGTTGTAGTATGTTGCGTCTTGCACTGTTTGCGTTGAAAACAAATGTATTTTCAAGCGAAATGTAGAAACGTGTACACTTTGTTTACATTTAGAATGATCAAACTCGTCAAATTTGATATCTCTATTTTGAAGGAACACAACCAATCACAAAATATACCCCAGGGTTGCATTTCCTCTAATGCTGCTACCTGTTTAATGTGCCTTGAACAATTATTATTTTAAAGAAGCAACACATTTTTAATGCTAATTGAGTCGTTGGACAAAAAGTGAGCTAGCAAGGCGAATTCATTCAAGGTGTTATACACATAAGTAAAAATTGTGTGAAATTTGAGTGAAAATGTCAGAGAAACTTAGAAAGAAAGAAAATTAATGAATGAGTGGAATCCCCAATTTGACACAAAAAGCAAACGCACTGAGTAATTATTGAAAAAATAAACAAATGAATTTCTTTATAATTTCATGTTCTACTCGTCTTACACAAGTAATTTTTCATCGCGAACGTAAATAGAAGTTTAAAATTCAAACAAAAAAACATGTTGGCAATTTCACCGCTTAAAGGTTCAATTAAAGGTGCCATAACCATAACCATAGAAAACAGCTGATCCAACCAACCTTATGGGTTACACTGTAATCGATTAGTGGTGCCATACCATAACGCCATAACCATAACCATAACCATAGCGACCAACTGAAGGTTCAATTAGAGGTGCCATAACCATAACCATAGAAAACAGCTGATCCAACCAACCTTATGGGTTACACTGTAATCGATTAGTGGTGCCATACCATAACGCCATAACCATAACCATAGCGACCAACTGAATTTTGGTTTTTGCCGTAACCATAAACAAATGATTGCTGATTCGCCTTGTTTATTGTGATATTTTTGTTCTTCGTGTGCAGTTTATTTTGTTTTGATGAGTTTTAATTTATATTTTGCGTCCGCGTTTTACATACTTTACTAAATTTTTATTTACTTTCAGTTTATTGCAAATATCAGCTGTTTATGGTTATGGCACCACTAATCGATTGCTTAAATATGGTTATGGTTATGACTACGATTATGGTTATGGTTATGACTACGATTATGGTTATGGCGTTATGGTATGGTACCTCTAATTTAACCTTGAATTTTGGTTTTTGCCGTAACCATAAACAGCTGATTGCTGATTCGCCTTGTTTATTATGATATTTTTGTTCTTCGTGTGCAGTTTATTTTGTTTTGGTGAGTTTAAATTTATATTTTGCGTCCGCGTTTTACATACTTTACTAAATTTTTATTTACTTTCAGTTTGTTGCAAATATCAGCTGTTTATGGTTATGGCACCACTAATCGATTGCTTAAACATGGTTATGGTTATGACTACGATTATGGTTATGGCGTTATGGTATGGTACCTCTAATTGAACCTTAAGGCGTAGCTGGAACTAGCAATCAGCTGATGGGAATATACCATATTCTATGAATTCGCCTTGTGAGCTAGCTAGCTGCTTATTTAAGCAACATTTAACAATTAAATCGTGGCAGAATACTGCTTACATTCCTATCCTAGCAGTGAGAAAGTGTGGACGTGTTTGGCGCACTATATTTTTCGGAATTTCAACTTTGTGTGTATAAGCGCAGGCACGTGTGTGCAGTAAATTAATCAATTTAAGCAAATTTTTGTGGCCCTCCATTTTATAACTCAGCAATTGGCTGAAACGAATATCAGCTAAACAGCTTTTGCGTAATTTCTTGTGGGCATTTTGCATCAACTTCAATATATAAAATAATTGGACACCACGTTTAAGGATAAACGATTTCGAGGTGAGTAATTTTGTTTTCAAGATAGTGAAGTGAAGTGTATACTTTTTGGTAGAGAGGTTGCTTTTCCTGAGGCAGTCTGCCGCGAACGGCAGCAAAGCCGGATGAAGGCTTTGAAGCTCTCTCGAGCTCTAATTTGGCGAAGGGCAAAAGGCTCAAGAAAGATACAGAAGCTCAAATAATTAAATACTTAAAAAATTGTGATTTGGTAGGCGTTAGTGCTGACATAGGCAACAACTCTGAAAAAAATGTGCATAAGCATAGCGGTACTATGGCGGTCGACTGCGACGCGTCAAATGGTAAAACAATAGGCAATGAAGTCCTGTTACTAACAAGTGGTACGATACAAAGTACAGATACAGTGACTGACAAAAATGAAGAGACAAACGAGTGTACAAATGATTTTTGTGATAATAATGAGAATATGGCGGTAGATAGTTTTATAATAATTAATGAAATATCTGAAGTAGAACAAGTGCAGGCTAGCAATAATGTTTCCAATAGTAATAAAGAAGTAAATGACTTTTCGGATGTACATACATATGTATGTATCCACCAAACTTCTCAGGAACCATTTTGGTTTAAATTGACTCTTCGCAATGCATTCATTATTCATGAAAAAATTTCAAATGGTTTGACGTTATTCAACCAAATTAAGCATTTAAACATCAAAGACATAGACTTTATTTTAGCTGTAGGAAAAACCCTGTATAAGGTAACTTTTAAAAATTGTGCTGCGGCAAACAATCTACTTTTAAATAAAAAAAAATTCGCGCTATGGGTCTAAACCCCTTTGTGCCAAAAACCGCTTTAGAAACTTTTGGTGTCGTAATACCAACCACATACATATAAAGAGTCAGAAATTGTGACAAATGCCACCTCCAGCATAACTATCACTTCGGCGAAACGTTTTTCAAGAGAGCTCGAGGATAATACCTATTCTCCCACTACCACAGTTAAAATTGGATTTTCTGGAAAGGAAAATCCTAAATTTATCATTTTAGACTATACAAAACTATATATTGATTTTTTTGTTCCTCCACTGAGGCAATGTTTGAATTGTGGCAGATTGGGCCATACCCAGTTCTTCTGCAAATCAAAAAAAAGGTGTATTAATTGTGGTCAAAACACTTGTGATGAAAACTCGTGCCTTAAAAAATGTATTCTATGCGGAAGCTCGTCTCACACATCAAGAGAAAAGTTTAAATGTATGACATGGGAAAAGGAAACACTGGTAAACCACATAAGGGCGGTTAAAAAACTGTCAAGAAAAGAAACACTTCAAACATATTTCCCCAATAGAGAAAATCAATTTGACCTGTTGGCAACAGATGACGCAAACTATCCTAGTCTAACAAAAGACAAAAATGACAACAAAAACCGAGATACAAATGTAAATCAACGAATGACTAGAATTAAATACAGTTGGGTGGCCAATAGGGCGAATCAAGAAAAAGAACGTCAGCACAGAACTGTGGCTAGAGATAGACAAGATAGGGTACAACAGACTTCGGTCCTAAATAGACCTGAATATCAAAGAAATAAAGGGACTGAATTAGAAAAAATTCTAAGCGACATGTTTAAAATAGTTCAATCTTTATGCACTAAGGACCAAACGGGAACTCTCCGAACTGAAATCTTAGAACTGAAACAAAAATTTGATAATATTTCCATGCAAAATGATCTAGATGAAATTAGACAGGGCTGTAGCAATGCTCCTCCCAAAGCTTGATGAAGATCCTCCAATACAATTGCCAATCTCTTAAGGCAAATATCAACTCTATTGAATTATATCTTAATCAATACAATTTTGACATATGTAGCTTGTTTAAGCGAAATTTTCAGTAATAATGAACAATCTCATCGTAACATCATTGGATTCAACATAGTTAAAAAAAATAGAGATGATGGATATGGTGGTGTGGCTATTATCCTAAAGAAAAAAATCAAATTCAGAAAACTAACTTTAAACTCAGAATTAGACATCCTTTTAATACAAACCAAAAACTTAAAACCAAATTTTGTGATTTGTGCAGTATACTTTCCACAATCCACGCAATTTAAATCTGAAATGCACAAACTTTTCTCCTTCCTAGAAAATTTCAATGATGTATTACTCTTGGGCGATTTTAATGCGAGAGCTAATATATGGGGAGACCAAATAACATATTGCAGAGGAAACAATCTTCAAAAAATAGTTGCTGAATATAATTTCTAGTCCTTAAATAATGGTTCCTTTACCTTTAAAAGCAATGTTAATTCGGCAAATGGATCTTTTCTAGACCTTTCATTTTCTAATAGCAATACTCCTTTTGAGTGGAAAACTGACTCAACTATGCTTGGGGGCATTCATCATCTACCAGTAGTAATTGAAAATAAATCTATTAAAATAATTAAACTAAAATTCCTTTCGCAGAAGAAACTTTTAAATGAGCTTCAGCTGATTCAGCTACCTACGGATATAACGGAAATCCACAATAAACTGAAGGAGGCGCTAAATGCAGCTACATACACCCTTTAAGAAAATAAATGTCCTAAAGAATGGTGGAATGACTCATTATCTAAAACTTTCAGATTTCTTAGAATTGCATATAAAAAAAGTCATATGGAACCAACTCCAGATAATCTTCAAAAGCTAGATATCAAAAAAGAATGGAAAAAACAGGGTAAAGAGGCCAAAAAGAAACACTTTGATCAAAGAATTGAGAGACTCAATGATGAACCATCAACAAAAGAAGCTTGGCGCTTTATTAGAGCTATGAGAGGTGATTTTAAAGACAAAAACAAAAGTAGCTGGGTGGATTCAAACAATAGGAACTATTTACATTTCTTAGAAGGTCAAGTACCGAATTCCAATCACAACATTAGTATTAATCAGAAAATCAGATCCTCAAATGAACTTGCCATAACATTCAAAGAACTTCAAGATGTTTTACATAAAAAAAAGAAGCATTCAGCAGGAGGCTTAGGCCAAATTACGTACAGTATGCTTAGAGCAATACCCGATCAGTCATTAAACAATATTCGCACAGCTCTAAATGATGTGTTTCTGACCAACCAAATTCCAGAACATTGGCGATCCATCAAAATAGTACCAATTCCTAAAAAAGATAAAGATCTCAATAACTTCACAAATTTCAGACCAATTGCTCTATTACCTGAGTTTGTTAAATGCATTAACCTAGTAGTAAAAGATAGACTATCTAGCTTTTTAGAAGAAAACAAAGGTCTACCTAATCATTGTTTTGCATATAGGAAGAGGAAGTCCTCCACGTTTGCATCAATTACATGCTTCATGAAATTGCTACTATAAAAAGTCAAGGTTATAAAATTTTAATTATTTCAACAAATATAAGTAATGCATATAATTGTGTAAGTTTAGAACAACTGAGAATAACTTTCTAGCGCTTAGGAGACTTCATCTGGGGAGTGAAGCTATAGAAATTAACGATGGCCTGCCACATGGCAGCTGCCTATCTCCATTACTCTTTAACCTGTACAGGAAGAAACTACATAGTATTGAGGATACAAAAACTAAAGTTTTTCAGTTCGCCAATAATTTCATTCTCATGTCCTTTCACAAAAACCCGGATCATGCAGCCAATATCTGCAGGAAAAAAATTATGAATGGTCTCTGCTCTGTCAGAATCTAAATCTTTTTTTCAACTATGAAAAAACGAAAACTATATATCTATCTAAAGGAAACAAAAGAACTTTCAACATATTATATCAAAACCAGAGGTTAGAACAAGTCAGTGTGATTAAGTTTCTTGGTAGACAAATCAGTGCTCCCTTAGCAAAAAATGAACATTATAAAGATGTTCTAAAGAAATCGCAAAAGAATATAAATCTTTTCAAATGCCTTACCACCGTAAAAGCTGGTCTTCAACCAAAAGTAGCCCTCAACTAATATAAAGCGGTTGTTAGAAGTAAAATAGAATACTGCAGGTCTTCTATGGCTAATTCCACAAAAACTATCAACAAAAGAATACAGACTTATCAGAATAGCTTCTTGAGAAGATGTCTCGGTCTTAATCCATCAACACCAATTCCCCTAATATATGTTCTTGCAACTGAACTTCCACCTACGGAAAGAGCCAAATGGCTCACAGCTAAAGAAATTATAAATAATATCTGCATTGACGAAAATCTCAAAAAGCAATTATATAATGGTCCTAGAGTCAATTCCAGTTATAGCTTTGTTTTTAACTGTTTTAGAAATACTTTTGAAAATCTCAATACTATTAGCTATGTTGTTCCTTACAGTAATCTAAATATCATTACAAAAACACTTCAAAAGAATAGAGCGGATACTTCTGTGGAGGAAATTAGATCTGTCTACAATAAACTAATCCATGACTAGTCTGGGAAACCACCGAATTTTCTTCACTGATGCCTCTGTTGGTGAAACAGCAACTGGTATAGCAATTTTTAACTTTTCGGATAGATCTGAATCCTCCTACAAGCTAAATTTTAAGGCTTCGTCAAGTTTTGGGGAAATAGTGGCAATACTAAAAGCTGTCCAGACAGGCAAACAAATGGAATATAATAAGGTAGCGATTTTTACAGATAGCCTTGTGGCATGTAAACTTCTAAGCAAAGAAAAGACGCAAAATTATATAGTTTCAGACATTCACAAATCCATTGTAGAAGCAGACTTTGACAGCATAACCATAATCTGGACACCAAGCCATAAGGGTATCCCAGGTAATGAAAAAGCGGGAGAATTAGCAAAAAAAGCTCTGAATTTAAATTGTAATTTAAATTTAAAACTTACACTAGACGAAGCGCTAAGAAGCATAAAAAATGAAATACCCTCAAAGTGGTATGATGATTTTACAACATACTCTGCTAGCAAGCCTAATCTTTTAGCGCAGGTTTTTAACTCTAAACCAAAAAAAACATGGTTCCATGACATAATTTTAGGTGCTAGGGAAACCAAAACACTAAATCGAATATTTACTGGTGTGACTTATGACAAGGAATATCTTTTTAAAATCAAAGCTGTCAGCTCTAATGTCTGCAGATGTGGCATGCAAGATAGCTACATATGTACAGCCATCAAGTTTTTAAATGTACACTTCTTAACAGTGTTCGAGGGGACTTTGAGGTCTTTCAGGAAAATGACAACTTCCATGATATACTTTACGATCTTGATTATCGCAAAATCACTCAACTATCAAAATTTCTTTTAAAAGCTGATGCTAAATTTTAAATAAAATTATCTTTCAAGTTTATCTGTGGTGCAATACCGTCCACCATTCTATTTTCCTATCCTTTCCATTGCAATTAAAAATTTAAATACAAGCATGACAATATCATAAAAATATGCCAACCGTTTAATGATTTTGTATTTGTGCAAAACAAACACGTTCGTCATCGTCAAGCAGATCTCTTGATTCAGTCATAAAGAAATTGTATCGGACAGGCTGCAGCCTGATGTAATCACTACAAAAGCAACCGGAGAAAGAAATAACTACTTTTGAGCAAGCTTCGACATCGTGTAGCTATGGCGAATAAAACTACGGAACGAGATTAAAACTGGCGTTTTTAGAGCTTTAAGGCTCTAGCCATCCATATCAAAACCCAAAAAAAAAAAAAGAATACTGCTTAGGCCACTGAAGTTTGGCAACTTTTTGGAATAATTTGTATACGGAAAAATCGATAAATTTGTCGAAAATAAGTTTTTGGCATTAGATTATTATTATTGTTTGGTTTTTTTGTAAATATTAATTAAAATTGTTGCATATGTACGTAATTTTGTATACCTTTCATATATATGGTATATTAAGTTTGGTCCGTTGTTTGTAGGTACCAGAAGGATAAGAGTTAGATCAAAAAGTATACGTAAATGATCAGGGTGATGAGCTGAGTCGATTTTGAACGCAAACGAGTCCATCAATTTTTGAGATATTTGAATGAAACTTAGCGGTCAGTTAAATTTCTATAATTTATTCGACATTTGTCGGAATCGGCCAGATCGGACGACTAAAACGTATATGGAAGCTGATTGTTCTGATATTTTGCTTCATAACTCATTAATTTAAGAAGCTAGAGACTTGAAATTTTACAAGAAGGTCCGCCATTATAAGCAGTGAAAATCATAAAGATCAAAATATATACCGTATAGCTGCCATACAACCGATTGTTCAGATATTGTATTTAGCCCCAAAACCCCTCCATTTAAGCCCCTAAAGACTTGAAATTTTCCACAAATATTAATTATTATTGCAACTATTATAGCAGTCAAAGTCATTAATATGGAATAAATAAAACATATGGATCTCATACAATTATTTCATTCATGAAAGGTATGAAGCCTTCGGCATATCCGGAGAGAGCCTTGTTTTACTTTTTTTTTGATATAGGTTGAAGAATATCTATTGTTGAATTCCCTGACTTTTTATTTTGTGCTGAACCTTTGAAGAAGTGCAATAATAGTAGATAAGATGATTACGCCGATGACAAATAAGTGACGAAAAAGTTTTCTTAATATTTGTGGTTGTAAAGGAAATCCGGACCTTCAATTAAATTAAAATGCAGGCGAAAAACACAAAAATATATACGCAAAAGTTGCGATTTACAGTTTCAAGCACTTGAACCATGTGAAACACTAGCACTAGCACTAATTCGCTAAATCGAGGAAGGACTGTACAAGTATATGTATATGCATGGAATTTGGAAGAATTTAAAGGTTTAACTTTGACGGTTGCTATGTTATAGAATATTATCTGATGTTTGTTATATACATTATAATAAATGGTTCTTAATTTAATTAATTTGATAGTAACATTTTTATTATTCGGTAAATTATAAAAATTCATTTAACTATTTCCATTGCCGTTGATAACTCGAAACGAAGTTTTGGTTAGAATTATTTTGCCCTGTGATAAATAACATGAATCGGAGTAAATCTTATGAAGCATAGATAGCGTCTTATGTTGGTATTGCAAAATTTACCAAGTTTTTAGAAGTATCTTTGATTACTTGGTTAATGAGTTCTGCGCATGCGTTATTTATACTTATTTTTCTTCCTAGATATTTTATACTTTTAACTTGTTCGATGTGTTATTGTTTAATTGTAAGTTTAATTGTGATTAAAGTATATTGTTTCAGTTTTATTTAAGTTAATATTTAAAGGAAGGAGAGAATACAAAATTTCGTCGTCCCGAAGAAAAATTATGTAAAGCAACTTACGTTCAACGTGTCAATATACAAATAAGAGATAATCCGATGAATTGTTATCAAAAATGTCAGGCAAGTTTTTTGTTACAAGTTTCGGCACTAGACAACGTTTTTGTATTCAAATAGCTTCATTTATGCTCTGTACTTAATTAAAAGCTGTAAAAAAATCAGAGCAGTATTAGAAGACCCAAATAGCGAAAATTGGAGCCCAGAACACAAGTCGTTCGCTAGAAAAAGGATTGTCTTTGGCTTTAAGCGTTAAGAACAATTCAGCATGCATGGCGGCAGAGTTTTTTTGCAATTGCTTGTTGTCTTCGCACGCCGCTTTCAAAACAAAAAGAACATGCGCAACAATTTCATTATTCAAGTATGCTCATCAATTAATAGCAAATTCGTTGACAGCAGATCGATTAGATTCTGCTCAAGCGATAAAAGCGCATTATAACCTCGGGATGCATTATTTGATGAGTTCATTTAATATCCAACAGAATTGCACCCAACTAAGTTGATCGGACAAAGTTTCGACACTCAATTATGGACGACTTACAACAAAAAACAAACGTACAACAAACCATTGTTTTCTTACGCAATATCCCTGCGATGGCATGTTCGCAGCGAAGCAGAAGAAGCGCCCGGTAAAAGGACCCATGCAAAGTATCAAAATATCTTGAAATAAAAAGGCATGGTTGTGGAAAATCAAAATTTAAATGAGCAACAGAAAGAATTACCGAAAGTTGGTTTGAAATATGTTGCCTAGCCGGTTGCGTTGTGTGTATTCAGCATTATGTATGTATGTATTTTTTACTTAACTAACGATAAATTCAGCGAAATTTTTAAAATAACTAGTAATCCAAAGGATCGTATAAACTAAGCCAGTAATAGCAATTACCAATTAAAATTGGAGACTTTGTAAATGGCTCAAATAACATAGAAATACTTTACCTTTATACGCGAAACGGCCTCCTCAGCCTGCATCATCCTTGTCGATTTCGTTGGCTGTCCCTCGCAAACCAGTTGTGTTGAGCCTAAATATCGCGCACGAAATAGTACTCCTTCAATTAGCACTGCAGGATCCAATAGTCCTGACAAGCAAAAAAAATAGTCTATTTAATAAAAGATGTCACGTATATTTCTACTTATACATATATACTGTACATACAAATAAAAGTTAACTTTTTTTCGCTCAAAAGAATAAAAGATAAGATTTTGCGAAATCAGGTTTATGTACATACATATGTATCTATATATGCATGTATGTATGTATATCATTCAGTAAACTGCAATTAAAATCCAGAAAGTTATCGTAATTCCCATTTCAAATTCAGAACTTTCATTTAATTTAATTTTTGATGGATTTTTGTTAGTGAAGATCTTATACTGGAATTGAAAATAATTAAAGCTTAATTTTTATGTAAACAGCTATATTTTGTGGCCTAACAATTATGAAATGGTGTATATTTTCAATCAATACAACAAGTTTTTTTGATTTAATTTTCTAACTTCAAATTGCTAATTTTTGAATATTATATGTAGAAGTAATTTTCTAAAGTTTGGAAAAAAAATACTGAATTTGAAATGGAAATTCTGAACTTCAACTGTTACTTTCTGAATTTGAAATGGAAGTTCTGACCTTTATTTACATTTAAAAAAAAAAAAACATTATTAGCAGCAAAAGCATATAAAAGCAAAAAAAATTAACTACTTAAACAAATTATCTCTTCATAACTTCACATTAGACTTACATTGATGTATGTAAACACGAACATATATACAAACGCATTTCGTTGCACAATTGTATTTGGATTAACGTTTTAGTTTGATTTTTTATTAATGTATTTAATTTCGTATCACGTTAGCGGGCAAAGACAATCAAAGAGACAGCCACAAATAGAGATTATACATACAAACATTGACAGCCAAAGCGTAGTATTTTGCCTAACTTACCCTCTTTATTGCGTGTCTTCGCTTTCTTGTCGCTATTCGCTGAGTCAACGACGTTCAACGACTTAACAGAGCCTGTTGGACTTTTTGTATATTGCAGCTTTTCGGGAGAGGTAAGCGCAACGTCTACGCTACCCACAATCTGGCATTGTTCAGGCGAACTGGGCGTTAACGCTGTGCCAATACCTTGCCGTATTGTGGCCGAGGAGAATGATTGCGGTTTAATGCTGACAGAATGAGTGGTGAGCATAGTGATGTCCGATGTGCTGGGCGATTGGTCATTGGAATCTGTGCCACCGCCAATACGTGATGTCTTTGGCCAAATTGTCTATTGAAGAACAAAAGTAAATATTAATTTAAAAAAAGAGTAAAATTTGAAAACGCCAAGAAGCTTTTCGCATGCCATAAACCAAATAAAAGAATAAAGTCATACAAATTCACCTTGTCATCATAGTAGCCTTGCTCATCCAGCCGCTGTTGGCCCAACAACCGATCCGTTTCCAAATCCGTATCAGGCTCTTCTTCATCAACCACGGTGGCGCCACCCGTACAGGCACCGTTTCCGGTACCAGCCACTTTATGCAGATTATTGCTTTTAATTCGATTGGCTGTCAATGAAGTGCTTATTGGCGAAGTTTTACGTGGAACCCACACTGGCGATTCGGGATCAGGTGGCAGTACCTCATCACAAAACCTTAGTTTCTCTGGCTGCGTTTTGGCTCGTTGAAGGGCCGATCGTATTTCCTTCATTGCTTCTTGTATGTCAGCCGACTCTCGTTGCTGTTTTACACGAATACATTGCCGGAACGCTGCTGGTGCAAGCAGTGGGGGTGGAGATTGTTTCGTAGCTGTAATGAATGAGTATAAAAATGCATTGATTTAAAACGCATAACGATTATGGCTATAAAGCAATGAATAAAGTATTGTTCACTTAAAATATGTACACAAATGTTATTATAACTGAATAAATAAACAAATGAAAAAAAAATTTTTCCACGTTTAAGAAGATAATTTATTAAGGTTTAATTTTATTACAAGATATAATTATACATATTTATTGTGTAGGAAGCTATGGACATTAATTTTTGAAAAGTTTTCCTTGTCCTTTAATGCGCATTAAAGCCAACATTGAGTAATATTTTTTATGACCCGACCACTTCTCTTCAAATTGGTTTTAACTATTGGGCGAAGCTGTGGACAATTAGGCGGTTTAAAGATTTTTGGTATTACTTCCACCTTGTTGTTTTGATACCACCATGCCAATGGAAAAATAATGTATGCTCGCAAAATCTGACCAAAGTTTTACAGAAGATCTGTGATGTGGAATAAATGGCAGTAATCTTTTTCTCAAAACACTCTTTTATATAAACATGAGATATCATTGTGGACAACATTACGAAAGTACGACTTTTAAGGTATATTGCTTGCCAAATCATAACATTTTTTACCGATTTATCAATTTTTGTATATGTTTATTTTTTGCTTCCACATTGCCAAGCTTACTTGCAATATAAAACTTTTGTCCAGGAAATTGATTGCAGTCGAGGTAGAGATATGTTTCGTCATCGATTACAAGACAGCCTTTGAACTTCGTTAAAATTTGATTGTACAGAAGCCGGACGCGTCTTTTTGCCAAAATATTCTGTTTGTCAGATCTGTCTGGGTACTTAATTGCACGGTATGTCTTAAGTCCAGCATTTGAACGTATCCGCCTGGCGGTACTTATACTTGTCCCGAATTTTATGGCCCGATCACTGTCGGATAACCTAGAATTTTCTTAAATTAAGGTTAGTATATTCATTACTAATTATAATTCACGTGGCCTTCTTTTTACACATATTTTTTAGCTCTGTCTATGTTCAAAGTGTTTTGGGCAATTTTAAGTTTTTTCCAATTTTTGAACCTGACCATGTCAGATTTGCTCTTAATTTACTCGATTTTACATTAAAAATACTTTTGATATGCAATGGCATTGATAATTCCTATACATACATATGTAACTGTTTATCTAAATAAACAGTCAGAACAACTGAAATTTCTCGGAAAATTTTAAAAATAACGGAGCAGCGGTCTCTACAGTGCGTACAGATTTTAAGTGAACAATGCTTTATAAGATATTTATAGCTATTGGCAGTCAGCTATCTGTAGCTGGTCTTACTCATTGTTGGCGCGTAGACGGCATCGTAATTAGAATTATTGTTACTAAGCTCATTCATTGCGTTTACACATCTAGTGGCGTTGTTGTTGCAGCAGCCGCTATCGTTCTGCAGTAGTTCGTGACTGCGCGGTTCAAGATCTGGCTGATGTTCTGGTTGTTCTTGGTTTGTATCAGGGGCCTCAATTAAATCACTTACTAAATTGTCATCCATCTCAACAGCGTTCACGATGATATTTGAAATGCAACTATCATGGCACTCGAGCGCTAAGCTTGCGGTATACTCATTATTTTGCAAAAACGCTGGTAAAATTTGTTGTTGTTGTAGTTGATATTGTAGCAATTGTGATTGGGTTGTCGGCGGCACTTGAGGTTCTCCATTCTCCGCGTTGTTGCTCTCAAAAACTTGCTTTCCCATTACAACGGTGGCATTAGCATTATTCTCAGTATCGGATGCGTGACCGCTAGAGAGACCATCCTCCAGGACAGGCATACTAGTATATAATTTCCCATAATCGGTAGGACAGTTTATATCATTGGACAAGCTGTCTAAATCGCCGCAATTTGAATCGTAATCAGTAGTCTCGGGGGATAGTGTAAAATTTTGAGAATGTCGCCGCAGATTTGCTTCCTGTTCGGTGTCGGCCAAATCGCCACTGCTGCGGCTATTAGAATCTACGTATAATTCGATATCAGTGTTTTCATTGTAGACCGACTGACAGGGCTGCAATAAAGAGGGCGAAAGTAGAAGTAAAATATGTTGAATAATATAGTATACATGTACAAGTGCATACATGTACATAAAATTGTGTTCACAAAGGCCTGTTTATTTGCGACACAATTGTTTTCATACATTTAATTACAGGGTGAGTATAATCAAAGATAACCATTAAACATTTCAGTAGCTTGAAAGTTACAATATGGTTTTAATATCACTGATTTCTAAAAATCATCCCAAACTTAAGAATTTTTTGCAAATACGTTTTTTATATATTGAGACAGTTTATGTACTTAAAATGAAAAATATTTAAATTTTAAAACCACTTTTCCATTGAAATGTATAGGTAACTATCTAAAGGTGCGATTCTTAATTAAAACAGTTTTACAATAAACAAAGGTATCAAAAGCTAAAAACACTAACGGCATAGCTTCGTATTAATCAAACCTTATTCAAAGAAACTCCGCGTTATGTATTTTATGAATACACTCACTTGTTTGCGTGGCGAACGGTGCACCATGTTCAGTTCATCTTTGGGTATTCTGGCTAAACGTTGGCCAATATAAGCCTGCTCCAAGTGTTTTCCCTCCTCTAGTTCACGTTCTCGCTCTCGTTCATACTCCAAATGAGTGTCCTGATAAAACAAAAAAAAAATTATTGGCTCTGCACCAAAAATATCTCATAAAAAAAATCGTACACAGCTCCCCACATCGTCACCGCTTTCAGTATAGTCCGTGAAACGTTTTTCATCTTCTGAATTGCCTTTGAAGAACTCTTCCAAGACCTTACGCGTCTCAGAACACTCATACAAGTAATCGAAAGTAGGCGTTTTAACTTGAAAACCGTCGGCGGCGTTGGTAGAGAAAGTCCTATCGTCAATGTCAATTAAATTGCCAATTGGCTTATTATCGCGACAGTTATTTACTCCCATTGTAGTTGAAGGTGCTGTTGCTGACAACGGTGTAATCGCATAATATAGTTGTTGTTGCTGTTGCAAATTCAGTTGGGCATATGGAGTTGAATACGCATTAAGCTCCTGTTGCAGTAGCTGTTGTTGCATTGTAGAGTATAGTTGTTGCTGATGATGGGCGCTTGCGATGGGCGATACACGCTGCGGAAAGCCTGGTGGCCGCATGGGAAACACATTAGTTCCAGAATGCCTCAAATTACTTTGAGGTTGATTGCCAAAGCGGCGCGGTGAACCTTCATACTCGGCTATTGGTAGCTGACCAATCATTTTAGTCACTTTCAATACATCTTCAATGTTTATGTTTTTGCTTTGTGGAGTTCCACTATTCCCAGTGTTTGGAATATTGACCGCAGTTGTCTTATTCATCCAGTTAGTGTCAATATCATCGAAAACGACTATTTCTCCGTCACGCAGTGCGCCAACTTTGCCAACGTCCGTTGGAGAACCACCCGGACTTGCTAAGCCCTACAAGATGCATGACACATGGATATTTGTATACAAATATTGGTATGTATATGTATGTACATAGACATGTATCATGATTAAATAAAAACTATTTAATATTATTGATTCATGAATATTTGTGTTAGTAATTAAAAGAGAACTGCAAGATAGATAAATTATAACAGCTTTTTTTTGCATTTTTTACATTAAATTGTATACAAATAAAAAATGGGTGTGTTAACTCGCCTGTGGTATCACGCTTTGTTGTTCGAATTGGCCTCCAGGACTACGTCCGACTCTTATCTGATGATGTTGCCCATGTTGGTGATGATGCAGCGCATACTGAATATCAGTATTTAAATCAGGAGAATTGAGTACAGTACTAGCGGGTGTTACGTTGGGACTTCTGGTGCGCATTTCCCACACATAGCGCTCCTGTGGCTTCTCGCTGTATTTGCTCGAAGACTTAACGAAGGGTGCATTCATTTCGCTATTCAAATTCAAATTGTAATCACTTCCGACATCTGTTGCTGTGCTTATACTACCAGTGCCTCCTACACCGCCGACAACAGAGTGTATTGTGCTATTTGTTGGGGTGGTGTTTGGATTGTCGGTGGGAGCAACATAGCTAGAAATGCGCGCCAAAGCTGTCGCCCCCACTCCAACTGCAATTTGAGGCATATGGTATATGGCGCGTCCATTGTTACTCGTCTCCAATTCTTTGATATCAGAGTTCATTGTATGTCTGAGTTGTTTTGTGACAGTGTTGTTCCTGTTGGTACTGTGTGCTGTACCAACGATATTTCTGCTATTTCCTTTTTGTAATTATGCTCGTTGGTTTTCAATTGTCTATCGTCTGCCTGTTGTTTGCATAGCCCGCAATTCTGTTTGCAATGCTAATTTGAACTAGGTGGACGTCATCATATAGAGGTAGCTATCTTTTTTTTTTGGTTATGATTTTTCAAATTTACTCGCTTTATTTGCTAATATTTTTTTCATTTGTATTATGGATTGTACATACTAGGTAGATTTTTACATACATATGTATACGCTTTTATCATTTTACCGGTGTTAAATTTTAAAAGAAAGCATTGAAGCGACGAATAGATTTTAACTTACATCTTTAGTAAGAAAGGTAAAAGATACCGAACATTATTTATTTGTTTTGAGAAGTACATTGACATACAAATGTGTTATCATCTCGATGACTACATCTTATTTCATCATGTGTACGTAAGTATGCATGTATTCATGACCTCTTTAAAAACTATATGTATTTACACGAAAAGTTATATATGTTATGTAGGTACCTATGTATAGTATCGAAAGAAAACAACCAGAATTAGCTGCGTAGCATAAAACAAACAGACGTCCTCCGTAGGGATCGTAAGACGCGATAGCAAGTAGCAAGCAGAAGCAGAATATCAGCCACAACCACGACAACACTTGTATTTATGCACTTGGCCTCTAAAATTTCGGAGGTAAAACTTTATTCAATGCAGTCACAAGGTACTTCCAGCATACCAACCCCAAAGTGCATAAATATTATACTACCGCTGTTCGGCGCTCCTTCTAGGTTTAACAATCACATCGCATTTCTGTTATTCTAATAGATGGGTAGCTCCCAGTTTACTTAGTCGCCTCTTGTATCACAGCATATCTCTTCTATGCAGCAACACAGTCACAACACCCTCTATTCATGTTGCAAATGTAAGTATGTAATAAGTATGTAGTTTTCAATTTTTCAACCGAGTATTATGATAAGCGAGAGGGAGATTTGCTTCCTACTGCTGTCACCAAAGATTTGTCCACCCATCAAAGTTTTCCGAATAGTATTTAAACTCATTCTTTTAATCTTATATGAAACATTTGACTAAATCTTGACCTTTTCCTTAGTTTGATGTAAAAAATCAATAAATAGAAAATGTCTGCAGAATACTGTGTATATAACCAATTACCATCATTTCCAAATAAACACAGAAAATTGTTTGTAAATCACACAAATATATCCTATATCCAAACAAACTCTCTCCTTCGAATAAATTTTTACACCCATTTGCCTTATTATTTGTTAATATTATACTTCATTGCACTTTAGAACTCCGATGCAGCTAAATTTTTCGTCAACCAGCAGCGTATTTTTTCCGATTTGCCTGTTTTTCGGCCTACTTCTTCCACTTTCTTCTCATATTCCACCTTACCATATCGCTTTATACAGAAATGCTACTTAAAATAGAAGATTAAAAATTTGCCAATGCAAAAAAAATCCAGAGTTTTCAATTCGAATAACTTGTTGCTATTCCCAAGATTATGATTTTATTCACTTATAAGACCCGACGGGTATTTATATATTGACTGTTAGTACAACAATGATTAAAGGCGATCTAATAATACAATAATTTGGCGCTTACACTATATAGGTCAGTGTTTGGCCGAGCTTCTCATACCTTATATTTTACCACAAATGGAGGGACCTACAATTTTTAGTCGACTCCGAAAGGCAAATGTATTTTATGAGAAGCTTTTTCATGGCATAAATCCCTCGGAGGTTTGCCCTTGCCTGCCGAGGGGTGACCGATCTTAGAAAAAAACTTTTCTATGATTTAGATTTTACTTGCCCTGTCTGAGATTCGAACTTGGAACTCAGTGGCACACTCCACCACAGCGGCCACGCGATCTGCATATATTAATTTTGCACACATACTGAATTGCATGAATTAGAAAGAAGAGAATGAATTAGAAACTTTACCTGAAGTCTTTGGTAGTGTTCTCTGGTATATCATACAGTAATTAACCGAGTTGTTGTTGTTGTTATAGCAGCATAAAATATGCCAAAGTAACAGTCCTTGGCCGGACATAAATCCGGGTCGTTCCGGTATCGTAGACCCGACTGTCGTGGGAACGTAATTAAATGGAAAATTAATTAACCGAGTGTTCGTGCTTGGTTACGCATTCAGCTCTCTCAAAATCGGTACTTTACTTAATTCCTTTTAAAGATTTCTTTTCGGTTTATTGAGTTACATCCTAAGATGGAATACAAGACTACGTATTCTCGAAGAAGATATATATAAGGCAAGAATTTCAAAATAGGGTATTAAACAAGTCGTTGCGCAAGTTTTCACATTTTATGTAAGATAAATATTTGGATTTAAATGCCTTCGTTTATATTCGGCTTTTGATTGGGAGTAATTAAATGAACTGTAAAACAGCATTGTTAGACGCAAACAGTGAAGCTTGTTAGATAATTATCTCAAAGGGATCAGCGTTTCTCTAAACCGTGAACATGCGCCCTTATTGTTATAGAAAGACGACCGCCCTAAGGCACATTAAGGGCCAGTTTTTCAGTGCAAGTTGAACTCTGTTTGTCGTTTAAACTAAGTTTAAACTCAGAATGCAGTTTTTCAGTCAACTTTAAACGGAGTTTAAACTAAGTTTAAACGGCCGATTGTGCTCGGTTAAACTTAGTTTAACTTATCATCTGTTTGCTAACTACTTCGTTTTGGTTGCAACAAATTTATTAGGGCGCAAGGAAACTAAGTTTAAATTTAAACTGAGTTTAACTAAACTTAGTTTAAACTGAGTTTAAACCAGCACTGAAAAACTGGCCCTAAGCCATGGACCGGCCCAATTTTTTTGCTGGCTATGACAGTGAAGTTTCACACCATTATTTATTTTGTTGATATTTCCATATTTGCAATCTTTGTCAAAAATGACAGCAATTGAAGCACGTAAACAGCTGTGCCAGCGTCCGCATTTTCTTCGAGGCTTTTACATTGAAATTGCTTTAGAAGACTACAATTTTCTGAAATTTAAAATAAATTTAAATGGCTTTAGAAGTAGCACTGATAGATCCAGTCGAACGTTTGAAGTTGGGAACTCGTGAGGGTTTGACATACCCTCTAGTTGTTCAATATTGCGGTAACTGTACAATGCCACTTGAAGTAAGACTTGGAACTTTCCTCAGCAGTGTTTATTGGATTAAAGATTTAATAATTATTGCTCCGAACAGTACTGCGAGTATTACCCGGAGTATGAGAAATGTAGAGCTTGGTTGGAAAAGCATCTTCCTAGTGAATTTGAACAAATGAAAATCAAAGATGAAGCCGCTGCTGCTGATGGGAACGACGACGATAAAAGGCGTCAAAAACGAGGTGGTAAAGGTATGATGAAAATTAAGAAGAAGGAAGATGTTCCCAAAAAGATAACAGTTTCAAGAGCGCCGCGTGGCAAAAAGAAGTCTGTGACTGTAGTAACGGGGTTGAATACTTTCGGTAGGATAATACAACAAATATTTATATGGATAAATGATGTGCATTTATTTAATAACCCTCTAACAGATATAGACCTGAAAGTAGCTGCCAAATTCTTCGGTACGAAGTTTGCATGTGGTTCATCTGTTACTGGTGATGATGAAATTGTTATACAAGGTGATGTAAAAGATGATCTCTTCGATGTCATACCAGAAAAGTGGTCCGAGATTGATGAAGATTTCATCGACGATCTAGGCGATCAAAAGCGTTAGAGGCGTTAAATGCATTTTCATTAAATAAAGCTAACTACACAACTCATATTCAAGGATATGTATATTTATTATTAACTATTTTCAGCAGGTATATTGGGAAAATACTTTAGCACAATCTGTAAGATTTTATTCACTTGGTCTTCGGTTAAACGCTCTTCACTATCCTCGATCAACTGTAATTAAAAGAACGATTTATAAAAATAGAGAACAATGTATTTATTACCAATTGAATGTGCAATGCACTATTGGGCGGATCGTTGACCATCATTAAACATTCTGTCGTTGTCAGTTTACAGTTAACCTGTCTCACTTCATTTAGGAAAGCGTGAATAGTTCCACGAGATTGATGTTTGCATGGCGAATCCTCAAGGTATTGCAATGTCTACTCAAATTTGCTTTATACATTTTACAACATATTTTCTACGACATTAATGTACCTCGTATGTAATTGTAGCCAAATTCCGCAAACCATATTTCTTTTTAGTGTCCTTAAGCGTTTTAAGAGACTCCATTACCTCATAATTGGAGAGCACCGAGAAGGAAGGATTTACGCTGAAAACGATTAGAGCGACATTTTAAAATTAAATCTTCTTTAAAAATACTTACATACTTACATTTCCATTGTTTTGATTTGTTATTTTAATAAATAAACCCCCTAAACCGACTTTTTGTTTATAATAACCAAAACGATCAAATCGCTTCCGTTTTTTTTTTTTTGAATATGTGAAAACTGCTCCAGAAGATTCTTTTCTGGCAGGAACTATTAAAATTCCATATACTGCCAGGTTTCCTTTCGGGTGAGCATTGAGCTTAATTTTCCAGTAGTTTTGTGTTTTTTTTGTGACAGCTTGTGACAAAACTTGCCAAAACGAACTGGCAACTTCAACGTTTCAGTGTGTCAAATTGTGGCGTAGCCATATTCAAAGTGAGATGTTATTTAAATAAATTAAATGAATGAAGCTTTTTTAAATTTTTCAACTTACTAATCATTACTGTCTTATATCTAAGTTCTTATCCTCTATCTGAAGGTCTATTAACCTTTTTATATGCATATTTAAACTCTTATTTCTAAACATTTTAAAAAGTGTTATGTCCGTTAATTAATTCTGAATCAGACTTCTTTCAAATTTTATGATTTACTTATCACTACTGTCACTATATCTAAATTCTTATTTCCTATCTAAAGGTTTATCCACCTTTTTTGGAGGTACATGTACATGTAGTATTACTTTTTAATCAAGAACATATATAACTTATTATGTTTATTAATTATGTTTATACATTTTTGTTTTGTTTTTTAAAGTATCCAAATGTCCTTTTAAATTACAAACGATCTATTATATTAGAACTATGAAGAAAATCAATTAGTTCATAGTAGTATTTTAATTTCCTTGATCTAAGAAGATCAGGTAAATCTTTAAAAAATTTTTAAATGTCAAAGTTACTTCTTCTTCTCTGAAGCGCCTGGAATTCAAAAATCATATGATCTGCAGTATTTGGCAGATTACACGATGAGCAGTGACCCGAGATCCCCTGGCCAAACTTACTTAAATAATGATTACAATAATTGTGACCTAAAATAAGCTATATTTCAAAACAGTTAAACTTTATTGTTTTGTCTTTGAACCAAGGGGTCTTGTTAACCTCCGGAAAAACTTCCACATATCTTGATCCTTTGTTAAGACTTAGCTTCTGGAATTCCATGTTCCATTCCCCCTATATGCTCTCTTGAATCCTCAAAAGAGCCTCATATAGAGTAAGGTCAATCCTAATGTTCTGCCCCACTGTAGTCGCAGTTTTCGCAGCAATATCGGCCTTTTCATTAAAACTAATGTAAGAATGACCAGGCACCCAAATGAGTCTAACAGCAACTAACTTTTCTCGCTGTGCATATAGCATGCGTTGTATATCCGCAACTAAAAAATTGTTTGTGCTTTTTTGATCTAAACTATCCAAGGCTGATAAGCTATCCGTGAAAATCACTGCCCTACGTTCCTTCCCTGTAATAATAAGTGGCACAGCCTCTTTAATGGCAACTTATTCACCTGTAAGGGATGACAATTTTTCATTAATTGTTGTTTTTAATATTATATACCCCACAACAAACAGAGTTTTCGTAATACGAGGCATCAGTTGACCATAGCGATAAACCATTTTCAGCAAGCGTACACATCTTATTATTATATACCGCAGTTAGTTGATCAGTTGAAAAGTTTTTCTTTGATCCGGTAAGGCTGAATTTCTGAATAACAAGGTCAGGATCAAGATGTATCAATTGAAGCATGTTCGCGAATAACGTTGTAAGCGACAATTTTTTCAAAACAATTTTTTTTTGCAGTTTACCGTTATAATGGGTCTCTCTTATCATTTCAAATCAAAATTTGGCAAATTATTGCATTTGTTCTTATTCAAATCGTATTTTAATACAAGCACTAAGTGGAATAACGTTTCAACTGACTTATTTATTGTGTGTACAATGGCAAAAAGTGAGTGTTCTCGTGTGCTTGATAAGTGTGTTAGAGGCTCGAAAAGAAAAATAAATTAAAAAAACTGGAAAGATATCAATAATAAATGATTAAGAAATAGTGGAAAATCTTATATTAATAGAAAAAAAACAAGTTATACCAGCAAAAAATGTCCCAAAGCAGGTATAGTGGAAAAACGTTTTAAGTACATAATTTTTATTTCATATACATTTTGAACTATTTTTTTATAGGTTTTTGATTGCCATTGTAATTTTCATTGTCAAAAACTTGATGATGAACAAATGAAGAACCTTTTTGATAACTTTTATAGCAAAAATTTCAACGAGCAATGTTTACTTTTATCCTCTTTTCTTCTATTGAGCGAGCCTAAGAGGAGAAGAGTTGACGAGGGAAGTTCTATACGAAATACAACAGTAGGTCCGTTCCTTATCTTTTCTGACTAAAATCTGAAAAGTGTCAAAATGCAAGAGCGTAAGCAAAATCCGCTCACTAAAAGAGAATAACAAGAAAAAGTAAAGGAACAACAAAACAAATGTCAAATAAAACTGTCATTTTGTTTTGATCGTAGTGCAGATTTGGAACCTTTTTAAAAATAAAAATTAATAATTTACCGATTAATGTTAAATGTTCACCAGTAAGTTTCTTGGCGCATTCAAATTGGCACCAGAAGCACCACAAACTCTTTCATCACTAATCTGCAAGAAATATTGACAAATGTATGTATGAAATACATGCATACAAGCACAACCACGATAAACACTTATGCTTGGTTTTCATTAGGTCAAATTTGACGTCAAATGTTGTCATATGAATGAAAACGGGTTGTCATAAGGTGCCATATGTGTTTGCAGTCAGTTTTGACCTCGTACTGTCATATAAAATGACAGCCAAGTGAAAACGGTCAGATTTTAATTTGCCCGCCGATATGGCAACATTTGACATCCAAAATGAATTTGCCAACATGTTGGCAAATTATTTTCGTTTGCCAAGCGAACAGCTGATTCCGTTTAAAAAAAACTGCTAGGAAGTCCGAAACAGCAATATTTTTCCAGCAAATGTAATGTTATAATCTTTATAATTCATTATAAATATGTTAATAATTTGGATTTATTTTGTAGTACTTATTTAAATATGGAAGAAGGATTATTTGAGTTTCAAAACTCAGCTGCCAGCGGAACAAGAAAAAGAGTCCGGAAACTGGCGGAGAAATGGACGCACCAACAAACGGAGAAACTCATTCAGGAGGTGGAGTCGAGAGAGGGCACCTGGAACTTCTTGTCCAAAGAGTACAGGGACAGGAATGCCCGCGAAGCTCTTTGGCACGAAATTGCAGAAGCAATGGAGCTACCAAGATCGGAAGTGACGGCAAAATGGAACAGCCTCCGCTGCTCTTTTCGCGTAAGTTCATGTGTCATACCCATAAATAAATAAAGACTAAAGAAATATTAGATATTTATTTGTTTCTAAAAAATTAGGCGGGCTTTAATAAAATGGGGCAGACCAAGAGTGGACAAAGTGCAAAACCAGTTGATTTTTTCGATATATATGTGGTGAGACGCTCGACAAGACATTCGAAATCCTCCAAATTCATTCTTAAAAAGTTTTTTAACCACCGAGGGTCCTGAAAAACTAGCTTGGAACGCAGTGTAGCATAAAATCCACATGTGGCCCTATCCCTCAGAGCTGGCCTTATCCACCATTCTTTTCGTTTCCTCAGTTGGCCCCTCTTCTTTTTCCATGCTCTTAGTGTTGTTACTACGCAAAGCGCCGCAGTAGCTATTGCCATTCGATTATTTTTGCGCATTGTTCCACGTTTAATTTCTTTTTACTTTTTGCAAAAACTTGTCTCCTATCAGCTGGCCGGCTGTCAAAAAATGTCATTTCACATATGGCATTAGTAATGAAAACTGCATGGCAGTCAATTGACCTAAAAATTTGATGGCAGTGTTTGACAGTCACTGCCTTACCAACTTTGCGTCAATTTATAACATGTAATGAAAACACATTTGACACCAAATGACTAGCTGTCACTTGAGGACAGTTTTTGATGGCAGTGAATTTGACCAAGTGAAAACCAAGCATTACGATTTCAATTATTTTCTTGCCACCTTCCATTTCAATTTATGTACATTTTAAGGTTTTTAATTATTTTCACTTTTTGTGTATGTTTATTTTCTAACAAAAGTCAGCTGTCAGTTGAGTTTGACACTTTTCATGATTTTGCCAGCAAAAATTCTTCGGACTAAATCTTGCAACTTCTGACAAAAGAGAGTCACATTTTACTCTCTCATTTTTGCTCTCATCTACAGGATTTTCAAGTTAAGGAACGCTTTTTGGACTAAATCTGACTACTTCGGACTATTTCTGGGAGATAAGGAACGGACCTAGTATCTTATATTTTGGTGCTTTCAAACGGAAAAAGAGAGAGAGTGTGCAAAAAATGTTTTGTCACACATTTCAGGTAAATATTGTCTTATTGTTGTTTTTCGTTGTTTACATTTCACTTCAAAATATGAATATAACGCAGCGCAGAGTACAAATTTTGGTTGAAAAAATTAAACATGGTAAAAACATTGATGATCATCGCGGAAAACATGAAAATCGTCCCCACAAAATCATAGAACAGGAAAAACTGAGCGTTGATAAACACTTAGTAAGCTTTCCCAGCCAAGAAAGCCACTATAGTCGTTCAACATCTCGATAAAATTGTCTTAACCACAATTTAAATATTAAAACAATGCTCGAGTCATACAAAGTTAAATATACGGATACCCAAATTTCGTACAACACATATGTATAAGCACATTTTTCATACAGAACACAAACTACGATTTGGTTTCCCAAGAAGCAAGAACTTTCGATAACGATCGATAATGTTCTAGAGCTGCCACAGTGTACGCAGCTCGGAGTATAAAAAGGCGTTGCCACGCCGTTAGGTAATTCAGTTTGTAATTAAACCTTGAAGAGTAAAGTTGTAAAGTTGTAAACTAAGAGTTTTAAGTTGCGAGTGCGCAAGTACAAGTATCCGCGTTGTTAAGTGTTGTCAATTATTTGTAAATAAATAAAGTTAGCATTAAGGAAATCCGAGCGTGTTTTATTTAACAATCCAGTGGTCGAACCTGAAGGATTTAGGAAATCATCGGCGTTTCAGGGTAAAAACGTAACAATTGGTGTCAGAAGTGGGATTGTTAAATAAATCCTAAAGGATAATAGCGGAGAAAATGACAAAGATTCAGGATCTGAAGATTGAAGAGCTCAAGCAGGAGCTGGAAAAACGTAATTTAGCAACTTCTGGGAGAAAAGCTGAATTGGTATCACGATTGTGGGAAGCTATGGAGCAGGAAGGAGTTGAAGTTGGCAACCACGAATTTAAAGGTAAACCTGAGGATACGGAAGACGAACGCAGGATGGTTGAAGAAAACGACAATGCTGCTAATGGATCAACAGCTTTAAACATGAACATGTTATTAGCTAGCATTTCACAGATATCATCGCAGATATCCGCACAATCATTGCAACAGTCTGCGGAAATTTCAGCACTACGGGAGCATTTAAGCAACAATAATGCAGTATTACATGAGAAGCAGGATCAACTCGAGGAGCGGCAGGATACATTTGAGGCCAAGTTAGATGAGATTGAGGGTCGTCTTCGTAATATGCAGCTGAGTCGTACAGCTATTTCAGTGAAC
Organism: Philophylla caesio; assembly: GCA_963971545.1. Lineage (NCBI taxonomy): Eukaryota > Metazoa > Arthropoda > Insecta > Diptera > Tephritidae > Philophylla > Philophylla caesio. The sequence goes on from OZ020607.1 coordinate 61,103,865, forward strand.
GGTTCTAAGGTAAAAACTCCATCTTTTGATGGTACAATTCCTTTTCAGGTTTTCAAGCTCCAATTTGAAAAAACGGCTTCGGCAAACCATTGGAGCATGGAAGACAAGACTGCCGCACTATTTGTAGCACTAAAAGGACCGGCAGCTGAGATCCTACAAACTGTTCCCGAGCGTGAAAGGGATAACTACGATGCATTAATGGGTGCCGTAGAAAGACGTTACGGTAGCAAGCATAGGAGACAAATTTACCAGATGGAGCTGGAGAATCGCTTCCAGAAAACGAACGAGACTTTGCAAGAATTTGCTTCCGAAATTGAGAGGTTGGCTCATTTGGCTTTTGGAGATACATCTGGAGAATACCTTGAAAGAGTAAAAATGCAGAAGTTTGTCAATGGAATACGAGACACATATACGAAGAGAGCAACATATGCGAATCCGAGAACAACGTTTGCTGAAACTGTCTCATATGCCCAAACCCAGGATACAGCAGCGCTCTTAAGTGGTCCAGCATATAAAGCACACCGAGTAGAAGTAGAATCACCGGATGTTATGAATGAAATGCTTAAAACACTTAAGGCGATCGCAGGTAAAATTAGTCCTGATTCAACAGGAAAAGATATTGGCACTGGAAAATGCTTCAGATGCGGAGAAGCTGGCCATTTTGCACGCGAGTGTAAGACAGCTTATGACAGACGTAAGAATTCTGCAGGCTGTATGCGCAGAGCTGAAGACGAACAGATTCCTAACCAGTCGTTAAACTAAAACGAGCCAGCCAGAGAGGGCGTAGGCTGGCTCCTGCAATTGAATGCCCTAGAATCGATACGCCTCGAATTGGCAGGACAGCAAACAACATCACTGTTTGCGGGTATGTGGACGGACATAAGCGAGTACTAAGTGTGGATACGGGAGCATCACATTCCATCATTCGGTCAGATCTGGTCACAAAGGAGGTTAGATCCTTATCTGGAGCAAAGTTGAGGACAGTAACTGGTGAGGATACGCGAGTTATAGGAGAAGTAATCTGCAAAGTTGCGATGGGGAATGTGGTAGTTGTACACAAGTTTATAGTAGCGGAGATTTTCGACGAAGTCATATTGGGTATGGACTTCCTTATGAGTCAGGGAATGAACATCGACTTGGGCAAACGGATGATGACGAATAACAACGTGAAAGTACCACTTCGATTTGGGCATGACGGCCTATTCAGCAGTAAGCAAGTGGTCTTGGAAGGTAGTTCTAAGCGGGCTTTTAGCTGTCGCAGATCGGAAGCGAACCCTGCGGATAAGTGGGAAGTAAACCAATTGAGGAAGTGCCAGCAGAAAGATCGGCATTTGAGAGTTGTAATGCATGGGTTGTACATGGGTACACGGCCAACCAAAGAACAAATGGCAGCGGAAAGTTCAATCGCAAAGGCGTATTGGGCGCAATGGAACAGATTAAGGTTAATATCTGGATGTTTGTATAGGACTTGGGAGAGCGGGGATGGCCAATTTTCTCGAAATCTCATAGTTGCCCCAAGGGTAATAATTCCCGATGTTCTCAAAGAATTCCACAATGGACCGAGTGGAGGACACTTGGGAATCACGAAGACCATGGAGAGAATCAAACAGAAGTTCTATTGGGTTAGATGTCGACGATCGGTAGCAGAGTGGATCGGCAAATGCACGGGGTGTGTTGCATCTAAGGCACCGAAATCACGAAGTCATGGTCAGACAAAGTTTAAGCGTGTTACGACGAATGTGTCCAAACCATTTCCTACGAGTAAATTAGGGAGTAGGTCAGCAGTACACGAAACAACGGATAAAAGTCCAGCAAAGGTAATTTTTGGCAGTGAACTTCGGTTACCAAGCTATCCAAAGTTTGGTGATGCGCGCAAGAATGGTAGGGAAACGTCCAACACCCTGGAGGAGGAGTTGCGAGAAGTCCATGATCTTGTTAGGCAGCGTACACAAATTATGAGTGATAAGATGAAGGCCAGGTATGACAAGGCAATGAATTCTGAAGGATTCCACGAAGGAGATTTGGTGCTGTTGCATAATCCACAACGAAAAAAAAAGGGTTGTCCCCAAAATTGCAGTGCAACTGGGAAGGTCCGTACAAGGTCATAAAACGGCTAAATGACGTGGTTTATCGAATCCAGACAGTTGGGAGACCTGAGAACAAAATGAAGGTAGTTCATTTGGAAAGGCTTGCGTCATTTGGAATAGTTAGTGTGTCTGATCGGGACGATCAGACTTAGGTGGAGGGCAGTGTGGCGATATTCCAAAACACGAATGACATACGAAAGAGAAACCGAGAAAGAGATAGAGACGTCGAGAAAAAGCAAATAGAACAATCGCAATCGAGAACTTTCGATAACGATCGATAATGTTCTAGAGCTGCCACAGTGTACGCAGCTCGGAGTATAAAAAGGCGTTGCCACGCCGTTAGGTAATTCAGTTTGTAATTAAACCTTGAAGAGTAAAGTTGTAAAGTTGTAAACTAAGAGTTTTAAGTTGCGAGTGCGCAAGTACAAGTATCCGCGTTGTTAAGTGTTGTCAATTATTTGTAAATAAATAAAGTTAGCATTAAGGAAATCCGAGCGTGTTTTATTTAACAATCCAGTGGTCGAACCTGAAGGATTTAGGAAATCATCGGCGTTTCAGGGTAAAAACGTAACAATATGATTGCCGCTGCTGATACGGAACGATTTGAAAATATTCAAAACTTGGCAACAGCTCATCACGAGCAAGCAGATAAAGCATATGCGCAACTTAGAGATAATTCCAACGCTGGTAAAAATTCACCAAATACAGTTGTCATATGTGTCGATATGCAGCAAGTTATTTTCACACCGAACCTCACACATTCTGATGTATTTTATTAGCGGCAGTATTCCAATTATAATTTTGCTGTCCATAGTATCGCTAAAAATACGGTCGATATGTATACATGGTACGAAACGATTGCTAAAAGAGGAGCTGCTGAAATAGCTTCATGTATTTGGAAACACATTGCATCAAAATTCAATATTCTGGAAAATGATCAAATTAGAAATTTGATTATATGGTTCGGTAGATGCGTTGCACAAAATAACAATTGGACTATGATTGCTTTGTGCCACAGCCTTCTGAATAAATACTTTTCTGAAGTGAATCAAAAAATTCTTACTTCGGGCACAGCTTTTTGCCTTGCGACCGGGATTTTGCACTTATCTAAAAAAATAAAAAAAGAGCTCAACTTTATACACCAGCAGATGTGTGTCAAACGATTCAATTTGCAAGGCCTTCGAATCCATTCAAAGTTCATCAAACGGCTCCACTTTAATTTAAAAACTTCGAGATGCTAGTCAAAAATTTATATAGAAGTCCTTTGTGCAAAATAACTACTGCAAAGTGGATACACATTTCTATAGACGATCCAAACACACTTAGAATCCGTCAGCAGCATTACATAGCAGAATCATGGACTTCTTACAATTTGCGCTCAAAAAAAACTAAACATTATGCGAGTTATACTTTGCCAATGCTCAGGAATGATCCAATAAAAATAAGTAATGAAAAGAAGAAGGATCTTCTGGCAATGGCGTCGTATTTACCAGAAAACTATGCAGAGTTTTATAAACAGTTGCCATGAAAGTTAAAACAAGTACATATATTGATACTATATACTATTTACTATATATCCGTTGTGAATTACATTTTGTGTAAATATCGTTTAAATTTATATGAAATTAAAGATTTTTCGTTTTGTTTATAACCTTCTTTGTTTGTTTGTACTACTGATATAAAATTGTTTGGATTTTGAAAACTTAACTTTCCAAATACGTTGATGGAAAAACGTTTCAAACGCCATCATACTATATGCTATGCTTAGTGGAATAACGTTTTAACATCCACTTAATTTTGGATATAAAACGTTTTTCCATTTTAAAAGTTTAATTTCGCTTATTTTATTCGTGTACCTATTTTATTAATATTTTATTTCAATTTATTCATACTAAATAGACAGATTACTATTGAAAATTAAAAAAAAATCCAAAATAGATAAAACTTTAAGCTTTAAACGTTTATTTCATTTCCTGGACATTTTGCAATTTGTCGCTTACAACGTTATTCGCGATCAATTATTTAATCATGGTCAGGATGCAAGAATGATAGATAACAAGATTACGTAGTCCCAAAAATACCAACGTCAGTGCAGCACCAAATAGAGAAGATAGCAGAGCGAAGAAGTATAGAATGAGAGAACAGAGAGTTAATCCACTTTTACATAGAGCGGGCCATTTAAAGTTTCCTTGTTTCATTCCGATATTTCTCTATATTTTCCTAATATTTATGAACATAAAAAAGCAAAATCTTAGCCTTGAACTAAATTAAAGTGCAAGCATGCATATGTAAACAAAAATAAAATAGCAAATATTATCATATACAATTTCAAGTACTTGAACCATGTGAAACACATGCAAGGCTTGTTTACAAAAGGGTACTGACGTCACATCTGTCAATTTCGGCAAAATCAAAGTAACGGTACCCCGGAATGCGTCATCTTTAGTTTGCTGCATCGTGGTCAGGATGTCTGTTGCAGTTGACATCTAAACCAATTCTGGCAAAAATTTGTTTATATTTATAGTACATAATCAAGAATGATAAATTATTGATTATCAAAAATCTTTAGTTTAAAAGCTACAGAGCTGTTCGGACATGTTTTTGTCGCTTCTCTCCGTCACACTAAATTAAATTGTGCCCAAATTGTGATTCAATAAGCAAAAATATACTAAACGATAGAGCGAAAAGACGCTAATTGCAGTGTATGTTTGCACATGCAATATTTCTATTGTGTGAGCAAAAACAAAAAAAACAGTAAATGAAAAAACAAATAAGTAATAACATTAACAGTGCCTCAGGTAAAACCACAAGTCAAAGCCGCGCGCAACAACAACAACAGCAAGACGAACGTCGCCTTTCCGCAATACAAAGAAGTAATGCATACTTCAGCATTGTTTCTTCGGAGACAAAAAAATTATTAGGTGATACGGAAAGAGCTCGCTCGCTATCGCCCGCGATATCGTGCTCTCCCCCAACACAATCGTGGAGCGCTCAGTGCGCGTCCCCCGCTACATTTCTCCAGCCAAACGACACAATGTCGGGTTTCGCACCAACAAGTACAGTGACCTCACTCACCACAACGGTGTCGTCAACAACAACAACAACATCAACAGTTTCACAGCGACCGATACTGACAGCACAATTTAATGTGACACAATCATTTCAACCAAGCCCCAAGCCATCGCAAGTGCAAGACAAAACTGCAAACGCCACCAGTGCTCAGCTAACTGCTAACGCCAGCAAAACATTAATACAGACTGGAATCGACAGGTACATATGTACAAACTAAGCGAAAGCTAAGCCCACAGAAAACAAAGAATGCGAACATCCCCAAAATAGCTAAGCTAACAACGGAGGGCAATACCCAAGTGGCTTCAGAAAACATAGTTGGAACCCTAGAAGAGAATGAAAAACACACCCAAAAGCCTAAAACTGCAAAGCCACCCCCAATTTACATAAGGGAGCAGAACTGCGCCGAATTAGTAAAAAATCTGACAAAAAGTATTGGCTCTAATACTTTTTTCGTCGTAGCTATAAAAAAGGGAAATATAAGCGAGACTAAACTACAAGTCAATAATGAGGAGAACTATCGTAAGGTCTCAAAATTCCTAGACAATGCGTCAACTAACTACTATACATACCAGCTGAAAAGCAGTAAAGGTATTCAAGTAGTTATTAAAGGAATTGAAACAACCGTCTCTGTAGACGAAGTATTTGATGGTCTCAGGGAAAACGGCTTTGATATTAAGTCTGTTGTGAATATACTCAACAGAGACAAAATCCCTCAACCTATGTTCAAAGTCGAACTGACACCGAACAGTACTCCCATTAATAAAAACGCTGTCCATCCCATCTATAAGTTGCAGTATTTGTTACATCGTAAAATTACTGTCGAGGAGCCACACAAACGAAATAGCCCTGTTCAGTATACAAACTGTCAGGAATATGGACATACAAAAACGTATTGTACTCTGCGTCCAGCCTGCGTTGCATGTGGTGACCTTCACCATTCTGCGGCATGTCTGGTAAACAAATTCGATCCAGCCACCAAGAAATGTAACAACTGCGGAGGAAACCACACTGCTAACTATAGGGGCTGTCCCGTTTATAAAGAGTTAAAAGACCGTTTGAATCAGCGTAAGGCTCTAATCCACACTTCTCAGGTACCACTAATGTCGCAGGCATACACGCCCTCCCAACCAAGAACCTCATCCACAACGACGGCAGGAGTTACGTTTGCAAATGCCTTAAAATGGCCTAACATCCCACGAAACTAACCACAAAATGTACCTGAATCAAGCACACAACAAACACCCGTACAAAACCCTAGTCAAAATCCAAGTGGAATTGAGGCAATACTGTCCACACTGGTAAACTTAATGGTATCCATGCAAAATAACATGCAGGAGCTAATGCGCAACCAAAATCGACTAATGGAACTTTTAGTCAACCAAAAATCAACATAAATGGCTACACTAAAAATATGCTTCTGGAATGCTAATGGCATTTCACAGCACAAAGACGAGCTTTCAAAGTTCTTGAATGATCGCGAGATCGATGTTTTGCTAGTATCCGAAACACACTTAACCAACAAAAATTATTTTCAACTCAAGGATTACATTTTCTACCCAACAAATCATCCAGATGGCACTGGCATTCTAATTAAGCACCGAATTAAGCATCATCCTCTGAAAGCGTTTGCTACAAACTACCTAGAGGCCTCCTCAGTACGTGTTACAACCACTGGCGGCGATCTCAACATATCCTCCATCTACTGCCCTCCTCGCTTCTCAATATCTGAAAAAGAATTCTTGGAATTTTTTAATGCTCTAAGCAATCGTTTCATTGCAGCAGGCGATTTCAATGCCAAACATACCCGACAAGAAAAGTGCCGCGTGATCTTACGCGAATTGAATCTCTAGCGGACTTGTCTTCTGACCACTCTCCAGTCCTTCTTTACAACCTAGATCAGCCGCAGTTCCTGGAACGCCCACACTCTTTAACATCAAGTAAAACAGACTGGCTTAAGTACACCACTTGCAACAGGCTTTCAAGCCCCATCCTGCAACAAATCACTTCGGACTTCCACCTCTGGTAAATGAGACAGCCATTTCGCCTATTTCCATTCAAACAAATGAAGTCATCAAAGAGCATCTAAAACCGAAGAAAACTCCAGGTCATGATTTAATCACTCCAAAAATGATAATCGAACTACCGAGATGTGCAATAAATTATATTGTTACAATTTACAACTCAATGACGAGATTTGGATATTTTCCTCAACAATGGAAAAAGTCTATCATAACAATAATACCTAAGGCCGGAAAAGACAAAACACAGCCCTCGTCATACAGACCCATAAGTCTTCTCCCAATCCTGTCAAAGCTATTTGAAAAGCTTCTTCTTCAGCATATTACTCCTCATCTGCAAAACAATAACATAATCCCGACGCATCAGTTCGGTTTTCGTGAAAAGCATGGAACCATTGAGCAAGTTAACCGCATCACCTCGGAAGTACGCACTGCATTCGAACATCGAGAATACTGTAGTGCTGTATTTCTTGATATTTCTCAAGCATTCGACAGAGTTTGGCTAGTCGGCCTTATGTACAAAATCTCGACTTTACTACCACAAAATACCCACAAGCTACTTGAGTCCTATCTCCATAAAAGAGTGTTCACAGTGAGATGTAAGACCGATTTTTCCAACGATCATGTAATTGAAGCCGGTGTTCCCCAAGGAAGTGTTCTTGGGCCAACACTTTATGTTCTGTACACGGCTTATATACCAACAAACAGTCGAACATTTATTTAAACATTTGCTGACGACACCGCCATCACTAGTCGCTCTAAATGCCCAAAACAAGCCCCCCTGCAACTAGCAAACCATCTGGTTACTCTAGAAAAATGGCTCGCAAACTGGCGCATCCGAGTCAACGAGCAAAAGTGTAAACATATAACATTTACCTTAAACAAGAAAAGCAGTCCCGCATTGACCTTAAATAACACAATCATTCCTCAAGTAAATGAAGTTACATACCTTGGCGTCCACCTTGACAGGCGCCTCATCTGGCGCAGGCACATCGAAGCTAAAAAACCCCAATTGAAAATAAATGCCAGTAATCTGCATTGGCTAATAAATGCCCGTTCTCCCCTTTTCCTGGAATACAAAGTTCTGATATACAACTCAGTCTTAAAACCAATTTGGAAATATGGTTCCGAGCTTTGGGGAAACGCCTGCAGGAGCAACGTTAATGTTATACAGAGAGCGCAATCAAAGATCCCTAGAACCATTACTGGGGCCCCATGGTACATTCGGAATGACAACATCCAAAGAGATCTAAATATAAATCCTGTAAAAGATGAATTAGAGCAACAGAGAGCAAAATATCAGACCAAGTTATCCGCGCACCCAAATCAACTTGCCAGATCGCTTTTACGACTAAGCAGCCGTACCCGTCTCCAGCGCAACGACCTACCAGCCCAGCTTTGAGTTTTTAGGGCCATAGTAAATAGTTAATTTATAACTAATGTGTTTAGGCTAAGATTTGTAAAACTTATTGTTATTCTTTTTAGAAAAGAGAGATCCAATAAATAATAAAAAGTAAAAAAAAAAAAAAAAATCTTTAATGGCCGGGTAGGTCCACCTCATAAGGCCAGGGTGTTCCTAAAATCCAAGTTTGTATAACTTTTGAAAAACATGATTGCACGTATATGCAGGAATTCATACAAGCCGCAGGCCCTTTTGTGAAAACCCAGTTGCCCAAAGAAAACTCAGCGCGTTTCTTCTATTCTCTTTAATGGATGACACAACATTTGTTGTGCTTGTTCACATTGACAGTTTGCTTGCTGCTTTATCATCTTTGGCTTTATAATGTTGCAGTTTGTCTCAAGATGTACGGTCTTTTACGGCTCTCTTTATCGGTTCAGACGAGAACGTTTGAAATGTAATTTGAATTGGCGACTTTTGCCTATTCACAGGTAGTGTTTGTTTGTAAACAATCGACTATTACAAACTTTGACGGTACTGGGCAAAATAAGATGCCCCACAACTTCCGGTTTGTGCAATGAGCAAAAAATAAAAAATAAACATAAAAAAACAAAAAACAAAACAAAAAGGTTTGCAAATCGAACTTTGGCCCCCTCAGGTGTATTGACTAGAATGATACAAAAGTATACAAAAATTGTTCAATATGAACAGTATTTGAATATGTGATCACATTTAAGCTTATTTATATATAAAAATTTATTTTTAAAATTATCACTTAAGATATTTTATGTTTTTGATATGTACTTATGTGAAAACAGAACCCATACATATATACCAACATACATAAATGTATGTTTGTATAAGTATATGAAAATTTAGAATACATTGTTTAAAAATGTATATTATATTTCAATTTCAGCTTCTTTTATGCATAAATCTTTCAAAGTCTTATGGTCTCTTTTTTTTAAATTTCAGTACAATTTATGTGGTTTTTAACTGCATCGTAATTTTCTCTTATGTCACTAAATCTCTTGCAAACAAAGATCATGTGGGTATAATCATCGGTAACATTACATTCTTCACACAAATTTGTATTTACTATTTTTATCCTATATAGGTATTCCCTGTCATACGTGTGACCTGTTAACAACCTGTTTATCATTTTTATCTCTCTAGCATCTAAATTGGAATTGTGATACCAGGGTTTCTTAGGAATCTCCGGGAAGAATTCAGCAAACCTTTTTCTAGCGATATGTTTCTGTAATTACAGTTCCATTCTTCCTTAATTTTTAGGTTAATTTGCCTCTCTGCTTCCTCAGGAGTGAGTTTGACATTTAGATAGATAATGTTAGAGGTATGCACTGTGACCATTGGTCTATTGTGCCCTCGGTTTCTTAGAGCACATCACTCAGACCCAGCACCTCCAGAAATTTCATTATTGATCCAGGGGATAGGGAGTGTATTTTCTTATCCTTTGGCCAAATATGGCCTATGCACCTCTCCCTTCTACGTGCGATAGCGTCGCACTCCAGAAGTAGGTGGGAAGGGGTTTCCCTCTCCGGACCAGATTCCCATTCGGTGCATGTGCCCTTTTAACCTGCAGTGTCCTGTCAGAAAGCCTGTTAGGATTCTGATTTTTGTCTTAGGTAGGTTTATAATAAGTTTATATCTTTTGGTGTTATACCCCCCTAGTAATCTTTTTGCCTGGTTGAGTCCTGGAGTATTTTTCCAGTGCTGTTCTCTTTATTTTATACCTTCCTTCCGGAGCATCTCCATCACCATGTGTGGGCCCACGTAGGGACTGTGGCAGCCGCTATCCTTGCTAGGTGGCCTGCTTTCTCATTCCCTTCGATTCCTGAGTGTCCTGGTACCCACAGGAGGTTAATATCGTTATTCTCAGCCAGGGCATTGAGCTTCTGCGCGCACTCCATTACGAGTAGGGATTTTACCTCGTATGATGAGAGGGCTTTGAGAGCTGCCTGAATGTCACGGAGGATAAAGATCTTCTCACCTCGATACTTCCTACGCATATTATGGCGTATACCTCCGCCTGGAAAATATTTGGGAAGGACCCCATGGGCACCGAGAAATTTCTTTCGAAGGTTATTTCCTTATGTTTGTCATCTCTTGGGAGAAGGACTAACGGGAGCTGGGTCCCTATTTTTTCCATCAATTTAGATGACAACACCTTTCCTTTGCCAAAGTCTTCCCTATCAAAGTTTAGCAGGGTTCGCTTTGCTGCCTGTTCTATGTAGATATGCAGAGGCTCAAGCTCCACAATCACTTCCAGCGCAGCCGTCGGACACGTGCGCATCGCTCCTGTAATGCATACACATGCCAGGCGCTGCATCTTGGTAAGGGAGTTCCTCACCGTTGCTCTTACAATCATGGTGTACATCCATCTTAGGATTCTCGGGGTGCACCCCCATGATTTACCTGCGAGACGTCTGCACACCATCATTGCCATTCGCCTTAGAGATAGTCGACTTTATGTGGGTTTTCTACTGCAGTCTGGAGTCCAAGATTAAGCCGAGATACTTGATCTTTGTGGCGACTTCATTTTGGACTCCTCCCATCAACGTTCCTTTCATGCCTTGTAGTTTCCTTTTCTGGTGAAGGCGATGATGGATGTGTTTGAGGGGTTTATGTTTAGCCCCACATCCACACACCACTTCTTCGTCAGGTTTATGCCTCTCTGGATAACTTCACAGAGGGTACTTTCGAACTTTCCTCTTGCGATGATCACTATGTCATCCGCGTTGCCTTGGCAGCGGATTCCATTTTTTGTGAGTATCGTTAAAAGTTCGTCCACAATAGAGGAGAAAGTACTCCTCCCTGTGGGCATCCTTTTGTTGTTTTTATTTGTTCTATGCTGTCTCCAGATACGGTTTCAGCAATTCTTGTGCGTAGTTGTGCGTTTTTCGAGTGCTGTATTGACGCTTCCATGTGAGGTGTTATCGAAGGCACCTTCGATGTCTAGGAAAGCGCATAGCACGGTTTCGCCACACTCAAAAGCTTCCTGGATCCCTCCCGTCAGAGCATACAGCGCAGCATCGGTGGATCTACCTACTCTGTATGCGTGTTGATCCGGGTGCAGGGGTGTTCGCTTTAGGGCGCTGTACCTTATCTCCTGGTCGAGAACAAAGGATTTGAGGCTTATCGGCCTGAAGGATTTAGCTAGAGAATAATCGGGATGAATATTACCCGGGCTCTGCGCCACACCTCTGGGTTGTAGGCCAGCGCCAGGCTTTCTCTCATTATCTTCACCAGGTGAAGGGTTAGAAGTTCCCCTCCCTGCCTCGGCATCACTGGACTGATCCGGTCCACCCCCGGGGCCTTGTAGAGCTCAAAAGAACCTAGAGCCCATCCGACAGACCTCCAGTTAATCAGTCTTCTGGATTCCCTCCAGTCTGCCGGGGAAGGTCCAGGGCCTCGGAACGCTGCAGCCCCTGAGGTCTGATCGGAATCCGGGAAGTGCGCTCGGAGCAGGGCAAGTGATCTTTCCTTCTCAGAACCTGTGTATGTTCCATTTGGTAGCTTTATGGCTAGTCTGGTATCTGGTCTTCCTTTCGCTAGGGCCCTGTGGATTCTGGCCGCCGCCGGAGTTACCTCAACGCCCTCGCAGAAGGTTCTAAAACTATTGCGCTTTGCTTTTCTGATCTCCTTGCTGTACTTGGTTAGATTCGCCGAATACTCGTCCCAGTGTCCGCCACGTTTTGCCCTATTAAAGAGCATACGCACTTCTTTCTTGAGAACTATGAGTTGCGGAGACCACCATGGGGGTTGCGCCTTCCACTTAGGTTTGCTCTCGGGGCAGCTGTGGTTAAAGGCATCGACTATGATCTCATTCAGTCTGTTGACTCTACCTTCTAACTCTGTACAGTAGCCTCTACTATTCCTATAATCAGTTCGCTCTTCTTGGATTCCTTCCTGGAAAACCTGATTGGACCTCCACACCCAGCTTGAATCTGATAATCCTGTAATCCGACAGCGACGGCTCCGATGAAACTCGCCACTGAGATATCACGGAAGAGTTCAGTCCCCAGCTGAGCGTGATGTCAAGTACTTCCTCTCTTACTCTCGTAACAAATGTTGGTCTGCTACCAACATTGTGAATACTTAAATCTGTGCTAATGATAAATTCTAGCAGTGACTCACCCCTTCGGTTTGTATCACTGCTGTCCCACTCCTCGTTGTGTGAGTTTGAGTCACACCGATGATCAAGGGGATTTGTTTGCCTCGGCAGGATTCGATCAGCCATTGCACTTCGCGGGTTGGGATATTTGCGTTATCGCCTTGAAAGTAAGCAGAGGCTATAATAACTTCTGTGAGCCTTCCGTTCACCACCAGCGTTGTTTGCACCGCCACGAGATCCTGTGTTAGATATTCTGTAATGCAGAAGTAGTTAATACCTTTCTTGAGCACTACGCACGCTCTTGGCCTTTCACAGGAGGGGTCCCAAATTACCTGATTATTGTTGTGGTTGAGGCCCCTTACCTGGCCTCTGTAGGTCCACGGTTCTTGTATGAGTAGGGTTCCCAGATCTTCCGTGGTAAACCTGCCAGCGATAACTGCCGAGGCGGCCACCGCATGGTGCAGGTTGTCCTGGGCTACTGATACCTGTCGTCTGCTTAGAGCTGCGGTTCTTCGAAGTCCGAGAGCCCTGGATCCCTCTCGCTTTGAACCTCCAACTCTAGTCGCCTCATGTCTAAGCCTTCCAGGAGCTCCTGTGTGGAGGGCATGCCTTCTAGTGAACTGAGTCCACCTTCCTCGACTTCCAGAGCCTGTGATTGATTTGATTTGATTTGATTTATTAAGGTTTAATGTATTAGTACAATAAGATCTATATACATACATCTTTTGTAGCACAACATCAAGAAGGTATTACAATGAGACATTATAAACTATTAAAAGTAATAAAAAATAATAAAAAAAAAGTAAAATAAAAAATTTAAATAAAGTTGCTTCGGCCGCTCGTCCGTAGCTGGCTTTGGTGCCCCCGGGTCAGCTGGAATCAACGAACAGTACCATGAGAGCTCTGTGGCGCCGATACCTTGCCGCCGGCTGCCTTGTACCGCCACGGCCTAACGGAGATGGTGCTGTACCGATAATTCGCTATCTGCCCTCCTAAGACTGTCAAAGGACGCCTCATCAATGCAGAGATTGGCCCTGGTCCCGTTTTCTAGAGTGCTTTTCAACAGAACTCTCCATGCTGTGGTGTGTAGGCCCCCATTTTGGGCCTTGAGCACACTCATGGCGTGGTCTAGTGATTCCGTATCTGCCTCGGAAGGAAAACAAAAATGTTGTGCGTTGGAGGTATGTCACTGCCTCTGCGTGTACACAGCGCAGCTCCCCCCTTCCGCACAGGTTTTCGCACAGCTACTCACCTCCAAGGCTGTTGTGTTGGTTGAGGACGTCTCTGCTGCGGTTGCGGCTGTTGCCCCTGCGCTTACTGCGCTCGCAGTGCTTACTTTAGCTTTTTGTTGTTGTTGTTTGTTGTTATCATCTTGTTCGTACGACTGCCTGCCCAGCCTAGGCAAGGCATGTCAGTCTCTTCTTGTTTAGTGGGGAAAATATGTTGTCCGCCGCGCCAGCGCCCCCTGTCGCGGTAAGGCTATTGTTACTTCTCAAGGCGGCCCGGTATCGAAAAGGCGCCGTACAAATACAGCCGGATTAACCTCCTGGCTTCAAACCATCCAATGGGCATGGTGTCGCTTGACACCCTGTATTAGGAGGTGGCAGTTCTTGGTCAGCGATCCCACGAGAGACCGCCACAGAGCCAGGACCCAACATAGCCAGATTACAGTTCCGTGAGTGGCCTCTGGTGAGATTCGCCCAAGCCTCAGCACCGCGTCAAGGTGCCTGCCCCAGCAGAGGAAGTTTGACCTTTAGAGGAGCCCCTACGTTGACGGCCCATTTTGCTAGATTGTCTGCAATTTCATTTATTTCGATGCCAACATGACCAGGAACCCATACTATTTCACACACTAAGTTACTATTGTTGAGTGCATTGTGAATCTTCGCTGTGATGTATGTAGTTGTTTGATGTCTTTTTTTCCACCAGGTGACAGGATGTTAGACTATCCGTGAGGACGACTATCTTTTCGCATTTGTCTTCTATCGCTAGGTCAATTGCTTTTGCAATCGCCCACATTTCACTGAAAGTTGATGAGGTTTTAAATTTTATGTTGAAAAGGAATTTGTGTTTCAGAGTTGCGTTATAAACGCCACACCCCATAGTGTTTTCGCCTCCCGATGCGTCTGTAGCGAAAATTGTAAAATTCTGTTCCTGGTAACTATGTATCAGCCTATTATATTCTGCTCTTAGTTGTTCATTTGGAGTTTCAGACTTCTTTTTGGATATCAATTGTTTAACTATTTTTAGTTGTAGGTTTTTAGTATAACTAGTATAAGTACTAACATTGTCAAATATATTTTTGAATTGGTAATAAATTTCAGAGTAACTTAATTTTAATTTTTTCTGAGACGTTATTCTTTTATACAAAGTGTTGTTTAAAAACTTTACTTTTAATAGGTCGCGATTCGTTAACAGTTTTTCTCTATCTCTTGGCTCAAATTCATTTGCTAAAGTATAAATATTATGTACAGGAGTCGAGGGAGTTAAGCCCAAGCATCTGCGCAAAGTATTGTTTTGAAAAGACCTTATTTTGCTGTAGGTTCCTTTCGGCAAATTATGAGTGGTAGATTTTGCAACTTCTATCTTCGATCTGACCAGACTTTTATATAATAGACGTCTGCATGAATGTACTCATTGGCCGTTTTAACACATTCACACGTAAGCGCAACATTCTACGCATTCTGCTCACAGCAAGCGCGATGACTGAATGAGTGTGCAGATAGCTGAGAATACTGCGCTCAGTCGCATTCAGAAAAAGAGGCATTCGTTGTACAAAGAGTGCCAAATATGTTGTACAACTAGTCATGCGCATTCGGATGTATGAGACCACATTCGACTGAAAGATTTTATGACGGCGCCAATTTTTGCAAATGATAGCGGCTACATTATATAAGCAATTAAATAGAAAAAATTCAATAATTGCATGTCTCTTCATATTTACGTACATACATGCATGCATAATTTACATTGAATTTTACTGAAATTAATAAGTAACTATAAAATAAATGCATACACTTATAATAAAGTCAATGCACATTTCTATGAAAATATGTTCATATGTAGGCGCAAATGTAAATGGAAAGAAAACATATTTAGAAAAAATTTTCACAATGTTTTTATATACAGAATTTCTTAAGACTCTCATTAAAATGTTAGAAATTTTCAATTTCTCATGAAAATGTTAGAAATTTTGGATGGAAAACTTTGATATTTGGAAAATGTTTGCACTCTGTACAAGTTTTGAAACTTTAATTGATATGGTTCTAGTTTAAGAATGCGATATTATTTTATAAAGAATTAACGGAAAGGATTTGTGTTAAAAAACATTGTAAGTATTGCATACAACTGTAACCTGCTTTTGACGCTGAGGTGCATACATACATATATATATATATACGTATTTATATACTTACATATGTCTATTTATGTGTGGGTATAATGTATGGTAGTAAAACCCTTTTATAAATATTCGCTACCCTGCAAAAAATGCGATTAGTCTAGGATGAGTCCGGGAATAGTCGCAAGGGAACATGCGACTAATACAACTTCTGATCTCTTTACATGGAATGAACTGTTCCCTTTTGTTCGAGCATGTCCTATGAACAGACTAATTGACCCCTTCTATATTCGAATGGGTTTAAATGAGGACCAGTCTATTTATAAAAATAAAAATCTTTGCTTTGACTTAGAATCGAACCAGCGTCCCGAGGGTTGCTAAGCGAATGCTCTCCTTACATGCCAACGACGTGCATGAAACTTTATTGCCTAAGTGCGTGCATATACCAATGCATCGTTTATCATACCCGAAAGAGATGAATACAGGATACAGGACTAATCTACAATTATACCCGTTTGAGACTTGTTGCGACTAATTAATGCCCAGTTGTACCCGATAGGGACTAATCCCTGCATACTGTTTTTAGAGATTAGTCGCTAAATTTTTTGCAGGGTAGCTTCTGCACATCCGTAAATACGCATGCACATATGTACATACATATATGCAGCCTACTTACTGAGCGCCAGGCCATTTGCTCAACTTGGTGATTATCCCTTTTGTATTTATGTACACACATACATACATATATACATATGTACATATGTATGCATAGTGTGCGTCTGCGCTTGTGAACATATATGTACATATGTATGTATGTATGTATGTATGTATGTACATACATGCATACATATATTCCCTTCCTGTGTGTGATCCTATATCATGTTCTGTATACCTTTGAAAAAAAAATTATAATGTTTCTGGTTCTGATTTTTGAAAATGGAAGTGCACTATAGTTTCAATGGTAATATAAAACATATTTATACATAAGACATTTCGAATTTATTAAAAAAAAAACCATTATAATTGATTAATACCTACATACATATGTACATTGAATTGTGGAAAAGTAATAATATCAAAAAAACAACTTAGAAAATATTTAAATATTCAAATTATCTTTGAGGATTATTTAGATAATTTAATGAAGTCAAATGTCCACAAATATTTTATTCACATCAATATTATTTAAGTCTTAAATAATAATAGTATTGTAGTTATAAACAACATGAGTTAAAAGAATTTTCTAATCAGTTATCCATCCGCTTTAATAACAAAGTAGTAAGCATAAGCGAAAACAACGCATATGCTAAGCGTTGTTACGTACACACATAATAACAGCTATCGCTATAGCCATAGCTATAGCTGCGCCTTACATATATATGTATGTGCCTTTGGTGCC
Organism: Philophylla caesio; assembly: GCA_963971545.1. Taxonomy (NCBI): domain Eukaryota; kingdom Metazoa; phylum Arthropoda; class Insecta; order Diptera; family Tephritidae; genus Philophylla; species Philophylla caesio. The sequence goes on from OZ020607.1 coordinate 61,121,315, forward strand.
GTCTCCCTGCACAACGTCCGCCACATTCGTGCAACACCCGGACAGGCCGTGAATGCATGAATTATCGATGACTATAAATGAGCGTAGCGAAGAGAAAAATTTGTACATCCCTTAAATCATAAGCAGAGAGTACCCATATTGGTCTCTTTTTTCTCTGTAAGTACACATATTTATGATCGCATGAGTGCCTAAGTTGAATGAGCACCGTATTCACATTCGTGTAATCCGGCTAACCACGATTTAGAAAATACAGAGGTTGCGCCTTCCGCAAACCGCTATTCGCTCTCAGCAAATTTGACAGAATCAGCTGTTTATGCTACGTCACAGAACGCGGTTAGTTTTGTTTGTATGTTTGTAAGCATACAGTTGTTTGTACTTAAATTCAATGCTTAAAAGCAATTTTATTTAAATTAAAGTTATTAAACATGAAGTGCGCAGTGTTAAGTGTTAAATCACAGAGTCTATCAATGATACGGGGCTATAAAACACGCTAAAAGTGATGTGAAAGTGTAGCTGTGCGCACTTGGTAGCAATTTAAGCTTCTTGTGTCTCCTAATGCTGCAATGCAGTTTTTTTCAAAGCATCCAATCAAACACAGTGCATAAATGAAGTTATTTGAATATAAATATGTTGCATAAAGTGCCGAAATTTGTAAAAACTTTAAAATTTAGAAATCCTAGCAGAACCTAACCTCACATTTTTGTTTACAATTTCTTTCGATTCTCAGAAAAACCATGTTCGTGACGTTGCACGCATTTTGCTTCACATCATTTTTCGTCGGGAAGGCGCAATCTTGTATTCTATCGTTCTTGCCGGCTAACAGAAGAAATGAATGTGCTCATGCAGCCCTCTATTATATAAATTTACCGCCACTTTTGTAGTTATGCCTGCTTTTATTGTTGTAATCATTTTTATTAGATTTACATTTTTTTCAGCTTTTTTAATTAGATTGCTATAATGAGATGACACATAGAGAGGAAATCTCTATCTTGCACCATAATGAGAAAGTCATCGGCAAACTGATAAATATGAGTGGAACTGTCCTCTAACTTATGTAGCGATTCTGTATAAAGAATGAAAAGAAGAGGCGAGAGGCAGCTGCCCTGCGGCAGCCCATCAGCCACAGTCACCGAACTCTATCCCATTGTTAGGACTCTGTTTTTCAGAAATGACAATATCCAATTTGTATAGGAGTTGTTAATTTCCATTTTTGTTAGAATCTCCCTAAGTTTTGCGGTGGGAACACTATTGTACGCGTTGCTGATGTCGACTACCACAGGCGCCACCTTCAGCCCTCCCTCCTTGCAACCTGCAATCTTTAACCAAGCCAAGAGGACGGGTCTTTAGCAACCATACAAAGACGCTCTTAAAACTTTCAAGAAGGCCATTAAGACAGCACAACGCAAATCTTGGAAAAACTTCTGTAACGACATAGAAGACAACTCCGAAGCCAACAGGCTAAGTAAGGTTCTCTCCAAAAGTGCTCTAACGATAAATTCTATTCAAAAACCAAACGGAAAATGGACATCTACAACCGACGAAATGCTGGAGCTACTAATGACCACCCACTTTCCCGGGTGCTCTGATGACTCCAACATCTTGACAGGTCTCCAAGCCAACTCACTCTTAGGGAATAACGCAGGGGACATAGTGAGCCACGACAAGGTGGAATGGGCAGTAATGTCCTTTGAACCATAAAAATTTCCAGGACCAGACGGAATTTTTCCCGCAGAACTGCAAGCGACGATGGACCTTCTTTGTCCACTGCTTACACAGATTTTTACAGCATGCCTTACCTTCACCCACATTCCTTATGAGTGGACGAAGGCGAAAGTCGTTTTTCTACCGAAGGGAGGCAGGGCCGGTCACGCAAAACCCAAGGACTTCAGGCCCATAAGCCTCACCTCATTCCTTATCAAAACCCTTGAGAGGTTCATAGATGAGCATCTTCGGCGAAATATTAGGAAAGGAAAACTCTCCTCCAACCAGCATGCATACTCAAAGGGCACATCCGTGAAGACTGCTCTCCATGACATCGTCTCAACGATTGAGAAAGGATTGGCCATAAAGGAGTTCACGCTGGGGATCTTTTTAGACATCGAGGGAGCTTTCAACAATGTCTATCCCGAAGCTGTTATCGAATCACTCCGTATGGTGGGGATACAGCAGGGACTGGTGGACTTTGTGGGGCTCCTACTCAGGAAAAGATCGATCTTCTCAACATTAGGGGACAGCTCTAAATCCAAACATGTGGCTAGAGGTACACCCCAGGGAGGTGTTCTGTCACCTTTACTCTGGAACCTTACTGTAAACGACTTACTCTTAAACATTAAGAGCACCGGCTGCAAGGTCGTGGCATATGCTGATGACTTGGCAATAACAGCAACGGGCAAACACCTTCAAGTCATAAGCGATTTATTGCAAAACGCTCTAAATATCGTAGCTCGCTGGTCTGTGGAATGTGAACTTAATGTCAATCCAACCAAGACCGAAGCAGTGCTCTTTACAAGGAAATACAAAATTCCCGCCTTCAAACTACCATCCGTAAACGGAGTAGTTCTTAGTCTCTCAACCGAGGTCAAATATCTCGGAATTTTACTAGACAAAAAACTCGACTGGAGGCGGATCATTGAAGACGGTTTCAAGAAAGCTATTGTTGCTCTATACGCCTGTAAGACGGCCGTAGTTAAACGAAAGAGTATGCAGGGGGATTTACTCTGGTGAACTCGATCTAAACCTCAGTCTTCTTTTACCGGAAAACTGTAGTGTTTTCCAGGCCGAACTAAGTGCAATAATGGAAGCAGCCCGTGGCCTTACAACGTGCACCTCCTTAGAACGAGGCATTACCATTTATTCTCACAGCCAGGCTGCTATCAAATCTCTGAATTGCTACGGTACAACCTCCAAGTTAGTCTTTGAATGCAGAGCAGTTCTAAGCCAGCTGTCGGATATTTGCTCCGTACATGTTGTTTGGGTCCCTGGCCATAAGGACATCCCTGGAAATTGCCTGGCTGATGAACTAGCAAGGAAAGGGACGAAAATAGCTGATATAAACTCTGCTCAAGAGGCGGGTTTACCCTTAGCATCCTATAAACACAGTTTAAGATCTGAGCTTATGGGTAAGGTAAATTTAAGGTGGGCATCGGAGCCCACCTGCCACATTACAAGACAAATCTGGCCAGAAGCCGATGAGAAGCGCTCTAAAGCTCTCACGATGCTTAGCCGCTCCTCTCTCAGATTAGTAGTTGGGGTGATAACCGGGCACTGCCTCATGGGCACGCATGGGGAAAGGCTAGGTTACCCAACAAATGATTTTTGCAGTTGCCGAAACGAGGAGGAGGTGGAGAGTATTGAGCACTATCTCTGCCACTGCCCTGCCGCACAGGATGGTTCAATTTTTGAAAGAAGGGAGGGAGGGAATGCATGGCTTATGCCAGTGGTATCACAATGGGCTTCTTACAGCCTAAGTGTGCCACCGTGCTCCGGTGCGATGGCAGTCACCTTAACCTAACCTAACCTAACCTAACACCACGCTCTTCGGAATATCCCCCCCGGAGAAGTCTACTTTAACCGACCAAGTCGGAACCCTGCCATCACCATCCCTGCTTTCCCTTCTTGTTAACCTCTGAACCGAAGTGATCTTCACCTCAGAGACCAAGCCATTTTTAATTGCGTCGTCAGAATACTCTAATGGAATATCTCTTATGATCCCATAAGTTTCTATTAAATTTCTTGGAATGAAAACATTTATGTCACTGTCTTTTAATTTGCTGTTTCCTACACATCTATTTGCGAAAAATGCACTATCAAATTTACCCTAAACAACGTCCAACCAATCGCTTTAATATCGTCAATTTCTTCTATGTTAAAATTTTTTATCTTCTCCCAAAGAAAAAGGCCATTTCTTAATCTTTTAATTTGTGATTTTTCTATTTTAGATCTATCAAAAAGCACACATGCTTTGCCATTATGGTTTGCTGGGTAAAGCACCCTATCTCTCTTCACCTCTTCTCTACTTACTTGACCACCTGATTTAGTTGTACTTGCAGGTACCGTTTTTTCGTTTTGTATGTTTGTAGCACTAACTGTATCACAATTAAAAGCGATTTCCATTACATTTTCCTGATCACACTCATTTTCCACTTTTTTTTCCTTTTATGTCGACTAATTTTCAACAACGCTTCTTTTAGTTCGTTGTTTTCCTCTTTTTTTTCTTTTGACGCCATAGCGTCACCTGAACTAAATTGAAACTCACGCTTCACCTTGTTTGCAAGAAACTTTTTTTTTTAATCCACACAGGATAATTAAATTAAAATCAAAAACTACGATGCAGCTTACCTGGGACAATCCCAATTCACCACACAGTATTTACGTTCCTCCTTGAAATAAAATTAGATCATACACTCAAATAAATTGTTTGTTAAAAATCCTTTAATGCTTGATACACAGAAAAAGCCGACTGTCTTCTTTGCTTGCTTAACCAGAAGTGGAAAAAAAAGGTGAAGCATTTATACAAGTGTTGTGTTCTATGCTCGCCAACAACCAAAAAAGCAGTTTTTGATCAACAGCGGTAATTTAGCGAATATACAGCAATTTGTACATTAAAATATGTGAAATTGTGGTATTCCGGTGTTTTTGACTCAGTTTATGTTGTATTTGTACAATTCTCAAAAGGTGGATAAGGAACTTTAAATTATAAAATCCTTTTGTTTAAGCACTTTAATATCAAAATATAGTAAAAATGCAACGGTTTCGTGTTGTCGTTACTACAATTTGCCACTGTACACTTCGTTTATTAAAAGACCCTTAAATTATTGTTTCATAGTTTTGCACGCGAATGTGAATTTCCTGTTACTTTTCCCCTTTGACTCGATATTCTGGTATGATATGACGTCACACAGCTGTCAAGCCGAAACAAAAAAGTTAACGGGACGGAAGTGTCGCTATCTTCTAATTTATCATTCTTGGTACATAATGCTATAACTCGTATTTATTTGAGGAAAACTCCTCAACAAATCAACCAACTGAGCACTGTTAAACCATTGTTTTACCAATTCTTTGCAGGTTAACCATTTAGCCCTAAAAAGAGGTGGCAGTTCCCCAGCAATTGCAAATCGAGAATGAGTTGGTACACTAGGAGGTACCCCTATACATCGTCGTAGAGTTTCGTTGATACAACTCGTCAATATCTTGTTATAACCCAGGTCGTGCAACCATATTCAGCTTCGCCTCTTACAAATGCCCTATACAAATTCAAAGCTATATTTGGAGTTAACCCAGCTTTGATCGAAGTAAGTCTCTTTACCAAGTTAGTAAGAAACTATCTCCTTTTAAATTTCAATTACTTGATCTTTTAATGTGCCACTAGTGTTAAAAATTCTTCCTAGAAATTTAAGTTGGGATACTTGCTCAACCTCTGAGCAACCTAGCCTTATTGAAAAACGATCTCTTTGACTATTCGACATATACATACATGAATTTAGTTTTCGCAGAATTAATGCTTAAGCAAAGTTCATTACATAGACTCTGAAACCTCAAAAGCTTTTTCTGTAAGTTCTCAAAGGCGCAGGCTGAACTTTTACCAACCGAAATTACCAAAAAGTCATCAGCATATTGGAAAACATGTGTTTTAGAATCTTCTAAACCGTGTCGTGTTTTCGTATATAAATTGAAAAGGATCGGTGAAAGGCAGCTTCCCTGTGGTAATCCATTTGAACTTCAACCTCACTTTTAACCAAACAAACAGTTCTTCTGTGTAAGAAATTATAATTCCACCTGTAGATTTTGCTTTGCACACCAACCCCATGCAAGATATAAACTAGTTTAACAATATCTACCCAATTGTAAGCATCAGAGAGATCCAGACTACAAACAAAAACCTTGTTGTTTCTCTTTTTCTCCATTCCTATTACATGAAGGCATTCATTTAAGCACATGGTCGTCGATCTGTTTTTTTTTCTGTAAGCAAAACTTCTAACCGAAATGATGCGATTTCTTTCCGAGAAATCAGTTAACATCTTCTTTATGACCAAATTAATACATTTCACAAAAACCAATATAAGCGAGAACGGTCTGTAACACCTTAAATCATTTAATTTCCTCTCATTTTAGGAATGGGAACAATAGAGATTCTACGCCAGAAATCAATCATTTCATTACTATCAAATTGACTATGCAAAAGCTTAAACATTTTAGATCGAGTATCATCCGGAAGAGCCATTCTTACGTCTTATATGTAACTTTATCCTCCCCACCCGCAGTAGATTTTTTTTTTTTTATATTAACATATCAACATACCAAGTCTTTTTGGTGTTAGGATAACAATTTAATGATTCAAGCGCATATATAAAATTCGAGCTTCATTAACACTTAACTTGTAATCGTCCAAAAGTTAACATGCAATGCTGAGATCCTCACATCTTTTCGTAGGTCTGCATTGCTTCTAGCCGCATTAAGGAGCCTATACTTTCTCTCCAGCATATCATTCCACCACGTCTTGGTAGAATGTTTGAATTTGTTTAGGTCAATAGTAGATCTTAGCTTAGCTTTTTTGACTTCACCTGTTAGATTAGTCTTTTATTGTACCTATTTTCTTAAGCAAAATATGTCTCGACACAAATTCAACTGGCTGCTTAGAAGTGTCATGTATGTCAACGATAATAGGACAGTAATGACCATGGTTCAATTATAAAAGGTTAGCTCGATAAACAGCTAGCTCGCTCACTTTTTGTCAAACGCCTCCCTTAGCATGAAAACCGTGTTGCTTCTTAAAAATTATAATAGTAGTAACCTCAAAACTTTTTAATACCAAAAACTAACAGGCAACACTTTTTGTTTCTTATGTGCGCGTAAATAGTAAGTTTAAATCCGGCTTTTAATGTGTATAAATGACGAGCTTTTTCTTTGAACATATAAACTCGATGTGACAGAGTAAAAAATTTTGTTATTTCTAGAAGGAATGGGTTTAAATACATTAAAAATAATGTGACATAATAATCATCCAAATGCCAAAAACAAGAATTTGTAAGAACTAAATTCTTGAGTTATAAAGTTTGATTTATTTTTCATTTAATATACATACATATAAATATTGTCTTTCTAAAATTTCGAATTATTGTGGTTTTCTTACAACTTCATGAACTCCATAAAGTCACTTACTATTTATCGGAATAAAATGTTTGGTTCGTTTCACCATCCAGGGGTCCATCACAATATTAAATAAATAAAAGGAATAAACCGAATAAATAACTTCTTCGTAGTAAGAAAGCTGTACTTGTCGCAAAATAATGCAAATGAGGCTTCGTCGACTTGGGTTAACGAAGTGTCCGGGTGCACCTTGACCTAGCCATCCAGCGAGTTTTTGGGTATAATCAGAAGCTTGGAGCTGGTATTTGAAAATTTTAATGGGGCAGAAATAAAATCGTGCCCATGTTCTATAGAAACCCTCATTGCATGTTCTCAACACATAAACACCTGCAATGATGTGAAAAAGCTTCTTTATTTTAAAACTCTGACTCAGAACCACTTTGAGATTAAACAAATTTTTAGAGCTTAACATAATTTTAGCTTGCAGTTTTAATATTCTTACTAAATAGCATATTGTATTTTACCACTATTTGCAAACTTTCCATACTATGCTACTCCTAGTTTTACGAAAAGGGAACGCATTATTAACCGTTTTTCCATACTTCGTATATGCAACCTTTTGTAAGGGAGTGTCAAAACTCCCTTGTCAATATTGATTAAACCTTTTATTATTGAATCATGAGTAATGACTACCCCCAACATAAGTTCTCTTACACTCCCATACTACTGATATCCAAAACACTACAGTAACCCACGATTTAGAAAATACAGAGGTTGCGCTTTCCGCAAATCGCTTTCAGCAAATTTGACAGAATCAGCTGTATATGCTACGTCACAAAACGCGGTTGGTTTTGTTTGTATGTATGTAAGCATACAATTGTTTGTGCTTAAATTCAATGCTTAAAGTGATTTTATTTAAAATAAAGTTATTAAACATGAAGTGCGCAGTGTTAAGTATTAAATCGCAAAGTCTATCAATGATACGGGGCTATAAAACTCGCTAAAAATTATGTGAAGGTGTAGCTGTGCGCACTTCGTAGCAAGTTAAGCTTCTTGTGTCTCCTAATGCTGCACTGCAGTTTTTTTTCAAGGCATCCAATCAAACGCAGAGCATAAATGAAGTTATTGAATATAAATATGTTGCATAAAGTGCCGAAATTGACAAAAACTTTAAAATTAACAAATCATAAAAGAACCTAACCTCACATTTTTCTTGCAATTTCTTCCGATTCTCAGTCAATTCATGTTCATGACGTTGCACGCATTTTGCTTCACGTCATTTTTCGTCGGGAAGGCGCAATCTTGTATTCTATCGTTCTTGACTGTAACCCACATTTGCTAAAGAAGATGACGAATAAAAAGTTTTGGCTCCATTATAATGCACATCAACCGTGAGTTATAAATTGCTTTATATAAGTATTTTTTTGATGAGTCAATCACGTCTCCCCACATCGCAAGTCTTGCATTGAAATCTCCTAGCAAAAAAAAACATTACTATAACTATTAAGAAAATTTGTTAGTTTATAGATTTCCGACTCGAACATTAAACTATTCATGTTAGGCGGAAAATAGGCACAACAAACGGTTAAATTGTTACTAAGATTTGTAGTTTAAGCTATAATTATGTCGAAATCAGTTCTATACTTAACCTTTCTAAATTTAATATTTTTTTTAAAACCAATAGCTACACCACCATAACCATTAGGTCTTGTTTTCTTTAAGAGTTTGAAGTTTGCTAACTTGTGATCTTCTGTCCTTTTATCATGTGAAAAATTTCTTGAAGTGCAACTACAGTGGCTCACAGCTTATTTCATGCAGGTGCTTTGTCAAAATTGGGAATGCTATATCTAGAAAACCAAAGCGTGTATCGACACAATTTAAAAACTAAGTTGTTGGTATAAGAACGTAGTTAAAGAAAGGATTTTCATTTATTTTATTAACTTTTTGTTTAACAACTTAAAAATTAAAATTAAAATAAATTTGCAAATTGTATGTCTCAGCTTATTTCATGCAGTGGGCTTTTTCCTAAAAATAAGTTAAATTATTGAATAAAAAAATACTTAGTATTTAGTATGAAATCCTTTGGCTTTTGATACAGCATTTAGCATAGCTGGCATTGACTCCACTAGTTTTTTAATAGTTTCCGGTCCGATTTTATTCCACTCTTCCAAAATTGCATTTTTCAGCTGGTCTCTATTGCTTATGTGGTGTTTGCGGATGTTATTCTCCAATAATAATCAAATAATAATCCAAGATTCTCGATAACATTCATATCTGGTGACTGAGCTGGTGGGTTCATTAAATGCGGACAATTCCGTTTCCGCCAAACATAAGTCATTCCATCTGAGCAAAAAAGATTAAATTTTGACTCGTCCGAAAAAATAACTGTCTTCCAGAAGTCAAAATCTTTAAATCCGAGCTCCCTAGCGAAGGCAACTCGGCTTAGTTTTTCGCTGCGATTTTCCACTTTTAAAATGGTTTATGACCAATTCTCGCTGTTCAATTGTCGTACGACGGCCCATTTTACTTATATTTTTGTACTGATCACTCGACGACCAAAAACACACTAAAAATTGCAAAAACATATAAATAAACGCGAGTTGTAAGAAAAAGCATCACAAACTACCGTTATCCGTGCGACTAGCTGTCGCCGAAACGAAAATAAGTGCGTGCATGAAATAAGCTGTGAGCAAAATTCATGCTATGTAGCTGCATTTCATCCCATAGCGTGTGTGGCACTGCATTTTCGCGAGTGCTGCTCAGCTTCCTATGTTTGAAAAGCATTTGACTAAATATTTACATACACTTTTTGTCAATATGACATTTATTATGTTTTAAACTCTGACAATTATTATTGTAACATTATTATCATCTTTGCCTTGGATTCTGTCAATCCTTTCATCTAGAGACTTACCTAAACCTTTTTCGTACTTAAGCGCCGCAATTACTGAGATAAGAGGATCTCTATTTATATTAAATCTTTTACATGGTAAGCTTATTATCTTTTCGATCTCCAAAACAACTGAGAAACCTGGCTTTTCATATACAGGTTTGTTTCTATTCCTTACTTTTTCTACCTCAGAAAAAGTTTTTGTCCCAGCAGGTCTGATTTTCTTAACAACACTACTGTATCTAGTTCTAACAAACCGTTTATTTACTTTTTGATCCGTATTTATTATATACTTTCGGTTGCGCATTAACAAGTTCTGGAAAATCTTCTAACAAACCGTTTATTTACTTCTTGATCCGTATTTATTACTTTCGGTTGCGCATTAACCAGTTCTGGAAAATCTTCATTATAATTAGCTAAGACATCAAATCTGTTATTAGAATTAAGTTGCACATAGGCTTCGTAAGCTTCCTTCTTAGTAATCTTTTTTATTGTCATCACTTCAATAACCTCTTTCTCTTTTTGCCATTTGGGACATTGCGTTTTAATTAAAGAAACATGGTTTTGATCCCCACATGCATTTAGTATTTGCACATTTATCGATACATCTTCCTTCGGTAACACATATAATTCAACGTGTTTTTGACAGCTATTGTCTCTGTCCCTTCTTTTCATCATTGCTACACTAACCACCTTAATGTCTCAACTTATGTTTTGTAATATTTCTTCATCAGAAAGTTCTTCCGGAATAAACCTAATGACCTCAATAGTTTGAACATAGGACCTTGGAATAAAGGGCTTAATTTTGTGCGACAAAAAGAGAACATTTTTAGCATTTTTATTTTCGCAAATGTTGGATTTCGACTTATCTAAAAGAACAGCTGCCACTCCCTTAAAATTTACAGGAAAAGTTATAAAATTCTTTTCAGAATTAAGAGCCACCCTTCCATTTGTACCAATATGGTTTTGATTGATGCTATCGGACTGTACAGTTGCATAAGCTAAACTGTTCACGCTTATGTTAGTATTAGTAAAAACGACATTCGCTGCCGTATTAGCCGAAGCAACATCGGCTCCAGAAGCAACAGACGCCGAGGTTATGTTTGACTGTACCTTTTGCAAATCACTTATATTGGCCACTACAATCTCTTCAGAATTACCCAGTGGATCAACATTACCAACTCCTTCAGACACCTTTCGCAAAAAAGTTCCTTTCGGTACTCTTTACGTTGCCTACGTCTTTTAGGCTTATTATCATATTCATCATCTTTTGACCTTCAGGCCCTAAAATCATCATCTAATTCCCCACCATCACCGAAGCGTCCGCCATTTCCACAAATCATAGAACAATCAAGAATGCCAAGCACTTACCAGATTCCAAAAATTACAGAAAGCCACGCTTCAGTGAAAAGGACCAATGACCAACTTTAACACACTTGATTAAATACACAAAAACTTTAAAATAACAAACTTAATTATAATTAAAAGCCTGGGCAGGACCAACTTTGTGCACCCGTAGAGGCGACGATATCCTTCCGGTGCACAATGTCTCAATATTCCTCCCAAGAACCAGCGTGTTATTGACCAGTCATGCCATGTACTTACTCCGGGCACAGAACTCTGGCTTCCACACCTCGGCCTGGAGGGTGATGTCAAAGACCGCTGTGGAAAACGGGCTCCGACTAAACCTTTCCGTCGATGAGGAATCCTTTGTCAACTTAAGGGAAGCTGGCTTTGTAGTCAACTGCAAGTTCAGCAGCGTCACTATGAGGCCGTGGAGGCCCAGGGCATAGGTAGGCAAGACTGCTGCGCCACAGGCTCCCCAGATCCCGAGTCAGCGGATGTCGATGGCTCAGGTGAGCAAATGCAATCCACCCAGGAGCTCCTAGAAGAGCAAAGCGGAGGCGGTCTAGGGCTCTCGGACGAAGAAGAACCCCAGCTCTGACAGAAACACTCATGCGAGCAGCCCAGGTTAACCTGCACCATGCGATAGCCGCCTCGGCGGTCATTGCAAGCAGGTTTTCCACGAATGACCTGGGCATCCTGCTCGTTCAAGAACCGTAGACCGTAGACAAAGGCCGGGTAATGGGCCTAAATCAAAACGGTGATAAGGTAATATGGGACCTCTCCTGTGAGAGGCCAAAAGCATGTGTAGTGCTGAGAGCAGGTATTACCCACTTTTGCATTACAGAGTTTTTAACAAGAGATCTGTTGGCAGTGCAGGCGATCCTGATGGTAGACGGTCTGGAAACCGAGGTTGTCGTCGCCTCCGTCTATTTTCCGGGAGGAGCACTGTCGGAGGAAAAGGCTCCCACTTGTCCTGGGCTGCGATACAAACGCTCACAACCTGGAGTGGGCAGCATCGATTAAAACCCCAGGGTTGAGTGTCTTCTAGAATATATGTATAAGTAGCGTTGACCTAAGTATAAGCAATGTCGGAAATACACCGACATTTGTAACCAGGGTTCGACAGGAAGTATTAGACATTATCTTGAGCAATGAATTGGCTAGCCCTCTTATCTCTCGATGGCGGGTCTCATCGGAGCCGTCCTTGTCAGATCATAGGATCATCCGATTCGAGCTAGAGGCGAGAGTCTAAACAGGCCATCCGAGCAGGAACCTTAGAAGAGCTAACTGGCCGAATTATAAAGAAACACTTGCGTCCACCTTACGTAGAGTAGAATCTGGACACAACAGGGGAGGTTATATGGAGTTAGACGACTAAGTTAATAGGCTAAACAGCGTCATTATATATGCCTTTATCTCGATCTGCCCTGAGAGCAACCAGTGTGGTAGTCTCGCGAACACGAAAAAATAGTACATTTAGGCGTAGATAAGTGCTATGCCCAAATACGTAAAAACTACTGGTTTGTCCATATGCGCGATAAAGTTGAACGATTCATTCGTAACTGCATCAAGTGCATACTATATTCAGCCCCTACACGCAGTAATGAGCACAACATGTTCTGCATACCAAAAAAACAATTCCATTCGACACTCTTCATCTCCACCGTTTTGGCCCTTTGCCAGCTATTAAATCAAAACGCAAACATATATTGGAAGCCATGGACGCCTTCACCAAGTTCGTGAAATTATACGCTGTCAATTCAACCTGCACCATCTAGGTCTGCTGTGCCTTAGAAAAATACTTTGGGTACTATAGTCGTCCAAGGCGAGTTATAACATATAGGGGATCGTGCTTTACGTCACTCGACTTTAGCAATTTCCTTCTGACGAGAAATATCAACCACGTTTAAGTTGCAGTGACATCTCCACAAGCCAACGGTCAAGTGGAACGGGTTAATCGCGTCGTAAAAGCGATGTTAAGCAAGCTAGCCGATCCATTCGAACATTCAGACTGGCCAGCGAGACTCTCTCAAGTAGAATATGCCATAAACAATACGGTTCATAGCACCACCAAATATACACCTAGCGAATTGCTATTCGGTGTGACTCAGAGGGGCAGTGTAGTAGACGGCTTAACCGAATTTCTAGAAAGTAAGTTATTACATGACGCGCCTAGGGATCTAGAGTCGATACGAAAGAATGCTCTAAAGAAAATAGAGAAATCCCAAGAGTATAGCCTACAATACTTTCTCAAAAATAGTGTGCCTGCTAAGAAATATTCGGTCGGAGAATTCCTAGTAATTCGACATGTTGATACTTCAGCTGGAGCGAATAAGAAGCTCATCCAAAAATACCGTGGCCCCTATGTAGTACACAAAGTTCTACCGCATGATCGATACGTTATAAGAGACATTGACAACTGTCAGCTAACGCACTTGCCTTACAATGGAATAGTCGAAGCTATAAAAATTCGAAGATGGTTGTCACCGATTAATAATAGCCATCATCCTCACATAGGCCACGCTGCTCCATGTATTTAATGTAAATCATTGATTGAGGCCAATCAAATTGGTCAGATTAGCCGAGATGTAAATACTAATTTGATTATAAGTCATCTGAAACACCCGTAGTTAAAGTAAATTTTAGATATTAAGATATATGAAGTACCTTGTTAGATCTGTCAAGTCGACCATCTTGTCTTTTTCTTTTTGGTGGATGGTGAACGAGACAGACGTGAAAGACTACGTTTGAGAATATAATCCCCGATTTTCAAAAGAAATCATTTGAAATAATAAAAGGATAACAGTACATACTAATAGATGATCCAATAGAAAGCAACTCAATATTTGCTTTCGTATTATTATACCAATGATGTTGCCGCTACGAACTTTTCGAGCAAATGAAAATTTAGCTGTCAAAGCATCACTTTGACAGTTGATTGCCAGCAATGTGTTGGCAATTGATAACTTAAAATATTTCAAAATATAAATTGCTTACATCATTCAATTTACTGCGATTGAACGCAATCTTAAATTTCGTGTCGAGTTGTTGGGTAACTTAAAATATTTCAAAATATAAATTATTTATTTATTTATTTATTTATTTAGTCTATGAACAGAAAGTTTCTTACAGACTATTTACAAAGTAATTAATAATTAAGATTTAAAAACCTAGATAGCTAAATTTAGAATATGAGAAAAAACATTTTTTGGAATTGAAAAATCAAGTTGGATGGAACTCGATAGTGAATTAAGTTCAATTAGCGCTCGAACAAGGGGAGCATTACGCGAATATTCTGTTTTAAATTTAACACCATAGAAAGGTAAAGAAATACGAAGATTACGTTGAGGGATGTTGAAATTAATTCTTTCCAAAAGAAAAGAGCAGTCAATGTCACCATTGAAGATATTACGAACATTATTACATCATATTACATCATTCAATTTACTGTCTCCACTGGCAATTTGCTTCAAAATTGCGATTGAACGCAATCTTAAAGTTGTCGGGTCAAAATGATTGTCTGGCGTTTGCTTACCCCACGTCTCCACAAGTACCAAAGAAATAGCTAGAAGCAAGCTGAGCAACCGTATAATACAATTTAAGAGACAAATAACACACACATTGACAGAAAAATTATATAAGCAACTTTTAATAGGGCAAAAGCGTTTTTAAAACACCACACAAATCACATCATTGTAACAGATGCAGATAAGGGCAAGAAAATATTGATAATTTACAAAATAGAATACAATGACAGGATGAATAAGTTACTTGAAGACAAAAATACATACAAAACTATACGAAATGACCCAACAAATGAACTTCAATAGAAAAAGTTGGTTGACGATCTATACAAAAACAATATCATAAATTTCAAAGAAAAACAACGACTAATAAGCACCGCATCCACGGCACCAAGACTATACGGATTACCGAAGATTCATAAACCAGACTTACCATTACGACCGTTTTATTCGTCGATAAATGTACCCTGCTACGGGCTATCAAAATACATTGGCAACATTCTCGGGAACTTAATATCAGAAAAATACAAAATTAAAAATGCATTCAGAATAATACTATGTTCTGACTACGCAGTAAACTTGAGTTTGAGGTTTTGAGTTTATGAACTTTTTCACATCAGAATATTCGTGTAAAATGTGATTTACCCACTCAGTTGAGATGCATACAGACTCAACTACCTCAAAAATATTTGTATGGTAAACTCCGAGTTTGTGAGAAGTGTTTGACGTTAAACTCCAAAAATATTAACATAACCGACGAAGATGTGCTAGTATCTTTTGAAGTTGTCTCACTTTTAACCAATATACCGATTTACCTAGCTATTAAGATCATAATGACTAAATTACGAAATAACGAAAACACCAAAAGCAAATTTTCTAAAGATCTTAAACTTCTGCTTAAACGACAATAATTAACTAACATGTAATGGACAATACTATAATCAAACTTTTGGTATGCCTATGGGTAATCCCCTTTCTCCGTCAATAGCCGACATATGTAGATATGGACGATTTATTAGACAACACAATCCGGGAACTGAAACAACGTTTCAATATAGAGATGAAATACATTGCAACATACGTGGACGATATTTTTGCAATAATTAGACGAAACGAGGTGGATAAGGTTTTAAAAACACTCAACGAATATCACAAATGGTTGCAATTTACAATTGAAATGGAGGAAAACTCAAGAATACCTTACCTGGACGTCATGATACATAGGAGAAAAGACAAAATTATACTTGACTGGTATACAAAAGCAATTTCTTATGGACGTATCATCAATTTCTTATCATCACAACCACTAAAATATAAAATAAATACTGCCAAAAACTTAATAACTTACTAACTTACTTAATTGGCGCATTAACCGCCTAAGCGATTTTGGCCGAGGTCAACAAAGCACGCCAGCTGTCCCTATCTCGTGCTAACTGGCGCCAATTGGAAATCCCAAGTATAGCCAAGTCTTTTTCCACTTGGTCTTTCCAACGCAGAGGAGGTCTTCCTTTTCCTCTGCTACCACCCGCGGGTACCGCGTCAAAAACCTTCAGGGCTGGAGCTATTTCATCCATTCGAACGACGTGACCTAGCCAGCGGAGCCGCTGATTCTTAATCCGCTGCACTATATCTACATCATTGTACAGCTCGTACAGCTCATCGTTCCATCGAACACGGTATTCGCCGTCGCAAAGACGCAAAGGTCCATAAATCTTTCGAAGAATCTTTCTCTTTTCAAGAGGCCTCTCATCTGATGTTGTCATCGTCCATGCTTCTGCGCCATACAATAGGACGGGCATGATGAGAGACTTATAGAGTATGGTTTTTGTCCGTCGAGAGAGGACTTTACTGTGCAATTGCCTACTCAGTCCGAAGTAGCACTTGTTGGCAAGAGAGATTCTCCGTTGGATTTCAAGGCTGACGATGTTATTGGTGTTAATGCTGGTTCCTAAGTAAACGAAGTTGTCTGCTTTTTCAAAGTTATAACTGTCAACAGTGATTTGTGTTCCCAGTCGTGAATGTGCCGACTGTCTATTTGATGACAGGAGATACTTCGTCTTGCCCTCGTTCACCTCCAGACCCATTCGCTTCGCTTCTCTATCCAGTTTGGAGAAGGCAGAACTAACTGCACGGTTGTAAAGGCCGATGATGTCAATGTCATCGGCGTACGCAAGCAATTGCACACTCTTATAAAAGATGGTACCTGACCGATTTAGTTCTGCGGCTCGAATTATTTTCTCCATCATCAGGTTAAAGAAATCGCACGATAGAGAGTGACCTTGTCTGAAAACTCGTTTGGTATCAAACGGCTCGGAGAGGTTCTTCCCAATTCTGACGGAGCTGGTGGTGTTGCTCAACGTCATTTTACATAGCCGTATAAGTTTTGCGGGGATACCAAATTCAGACATTGCGTCATAAAGGCAACTTCTTTTCGTGCTGTCGAAGGCGGCTTTGAAGTCGACAAAAAGATGGTGTGTGTCGATTCTTCTTTCTCGGGTCTTTTCCAAGATCTGGCGTATTGTGAATATCTGGTCGGTGGTGGATTTACCAGGTCTAAAGCCACACTGATAAGGTCCAATCAGTTCGTTGACGGTGGGCTTAAGTCTTTCACACAATACACTTGACAAAACCGTATACGCGATGTTAAGAAGGCTAATCCCGCGATAATTGGCACAGACTGCAGGATCACCCTTTTTGTGGATTGGGCAGAGCACACTTAAGTTCCAATCTGTAGGCATGCGTTCTTCCGACCATATTCTAGAGATGAGCTCGTGCATGCACTTAACCAGCTCCTCTCCGCCGTACTTAAATAACTCAGCTGGTAACCCGTCAGCCCCGGGGGCTTTGTTGTTCTTCAGCCGTGCTAGGGCTTTCCGAATTTCGTCATGGTCGGGTGATGGTACATCACGTCCATCATCATTGATTGGGGATTCAGGTTCAACATCTTCTCCAACGTTTTCCTGTCGGCCAGTATCTCAAGCTCTTCGCTTAATAAATATGATTTTAACATAAGTAACGAGGAGTTCAGGAACGCGAACGTACAGAAAATAAAGAACATCTTAAAGAAAAATAACTATCCAAACTATGTACCTAATGCGCAACAAACAAAACAAAATACCAACAACGCAAAACAAAAATGAAACAGAAAAATATTACAGCGTCACTTATGTATATTCCAAAACTGACGTACCAACAAAGAAAACATTACTTTAGCGTATAGATCTAATTGCACAATGTCCACGATATTCACAAAAACAAAAAGCCCAATGGAACCCTAAGTCAAGAACGATAGAATACAAGATTGCGCCTTCCCGACGAAAATTGATGTGAAGAAAAATGAGTGCAACGTCATGAATATGAATTGACTGAGACTCGGAAGAAATTGCAAGAGAAATGTGAGGTTAGGTTCTCCAATGATTTTTAAATTTCAAGTTTTAACCAATTTTGGCACTTTATGCAACATATTTATATTCAAATAACTTCATTTATGCTCTGGCCTTGATTGGATGCCTTGAAAAAAACTTCATTGCAGCATTAGGAGACACTAGAAGCTTAACTTGCAACCAAGTGCACAGGTGCACCTTCACTTCATTTTTAGCAAGTTTTATAGCCCTGTATCATTAATAGACTTTGCGACTTAACACTGCGCACTTCATGTTTAATAACTTTATTTTAAATAAAATTACTTTAAAGCATTGAATTTAAGCAAAAACAATTGTATGCTTACACACAAACAAACAAAACCAACCAAATATATAGTATATAAAATAATAGACAGAGAAAAGAGAGAAAAAACAAGGTACACACTAGAAAGCTTACGGATATTGGAAAAAGGAACAAAAACAATTATCAAGAAGGCAGACACTGACGATATTGCGACTACATATATGTATCTTATGTTTATAAATTAATTAGTATGACGAAAGTACCACAACAAAACGGTATTGACGCTAGTTTTTTAAGCAGTAATAACAATTACAATGTAAGTTTTGTAATTTTATCCTTAGTGTTGTTAATTAATTATTTATGTACATACATATATGTATGTATAATAATATATAATTTTGGCGCGTACACTATATAGCTCAGTGTTTGGCCGAGCTTCTCCTACCATTTGTGGTGTGCGTCTTTATATTATACCACAAATGGAGGGACCTACAGTTTTGTGCCGACTCCGAACGGCAGATGTATTTAATGAGAAGCTTTTTCATGGCAGAAATCCCCTTGGAGGTTTGCCATTGCCTGCTGAGGGGTGACCGCTATTAGAAAAAACTTTTTCTATAATTAAGATTTTGCTTGTCCTGACTGAGATTCGAACCTCGAACTCACCGGCATATCGAGTTATAGCACGCACCGCTACCAACTCGACCACAGCGGCCATGTATGCTTATACAAAATGTTTCTCGTTTTTATTTTTCGTGAGTTTATGTTCTTTATACAAAATGTTAAAACGTATGTTTTACTTTGTTTAATTGTTCGTTTGAAAATAAAAATTTGCCCCTGATGAAGCTAAGGTGCTTAGCGAAACGTTAGGCCGGAAAAGTGAAGTATTACTTGCACTTAATTTAATAATAGATCAAATAAGTCTATTAAACTCAACATACATAAATTGTTAACATCATTCAACTTACTGTCTCCTTTGGCAATTTGCTTCAAAATTGTGATTGAACGCAATTACAAATTGCGTGTCGAGTTGTGGGGTATGATACCAATGATGTTGCCGCCACGAACTTTTCGTGCAAATGAAAATTTACCTGTCAAAGGATCACTTTGGGAGTTCATTACTTAAAATATTTCATAACATAAATTGCCAACATCATTCAACTTTTTGTCTCCATTGGCATTTGCTTCGAAATTGCAATTGAACATTGAACGCAATTATATATTGCGTGCCGAGTTATGGGGTAACTGTTCCCATTGGCAATTTGCTTCAAAATTGCGATTGACCGCAATCATAAACTGCGTGTCGGGTTGTGGGGTATGATACTGTAATGGCATAGGGTATGAATACCCTTAACCAGCTCACAAATACAACCCTATAAAAAATCTATTACAATTATAAGTCTACAATGTTATAACCTATTATTATAATATTATTATTATTATCAGGGCATAGTAGCGCTGCGACCTAAAAAAGATCTATTGTGCTAACCCTTTATGTTGTTACTCCATCTTTAGGCTATTTATGAGACTAAGCACTTTTGAGGGTGTGATTGTCCATATTGTGGATGGAGATAACATTCGCTCTCCAAGGTGTATTAGCCTGAGTATACTTATACTCGGGCATTTACACAGTATGTGCTCAGAGGTCACCGCCTCTAAGCCACAAAACCTACAGTATTAAGTTCGCACTTACCATTATATGCGATTTAACCAAATATTTATTAATGTTAAAGACGGCGACTATTTCAAATGAAACGCA
The DNA here is from genome assembly GCA_963971545.1 of Philophylla caesio. Lineage (NCBI taxonomy): Eukaryota > Metazoa > Arthropoda > Insecta > Diptera > Tephritidae > Philophylla > Philophylla caesio. Next base: position 61,141,584 of record OZ020607.1, read on the forward strand.
CGAAATATTTTTAACAATACAGTTTTGTAAAGTTTTAATATCTGATAGAAACGGATAAAATAAAATCAGTTACAAACATTTTTTAATTACAATGGAGAAACTTACTTATTCGTGCTATTCGTGTGCTTCGTTCCAAAAGAAAGAACCGGAAGCATACAAACTATTTGGTTGTATATTATACAGAGTTGCTTATATAGGAACATAGGTTACAAAAGTATAAATAAACGGTTTCTAAAGTATTCAGTACAAATTATTCAGCAAATAAACCGGTTTAAAATAAATGAGTATATTATTAAAAGGAAACTAAGTTAAATCAGTAACATCCTCCTCTCCGTGATTCGAATCGTTGACGAGAGAATCACCCTTTACGTCGAGTACAGCAATCTTTGACGCAGGCCTTCGAATACTTCCCGTAGGGGTTTTGACCAACGCTGATCTCACTTGACCATCTGCAGCCGCTGTTGCTTCCAGCACGATACCCTTCTTCCACTGACCCCGGTTTTCATTGTCATCGCATACGATTACCACGTCGCCAACGCATATCGGCTTAACTTGTTTGAACCATTTTACGCGTCTTGTTAAAGTTGGAAGCTATTCCAGGACCCATCTCTTCCAGAACGTTTGTTTTAGCTGCTGTGATATATGCCATTGCTTTCTTAAACATGTCACTTCCGGTACGTTAGCTGTTTGAACAAAGTTAGGATACCCCAATAGAAAGTGGTTTGGAGTAAGCGGTTCGTCGTCTATGCTCTCCAATGGCACATGAGTTAATGGACGAGAATTCACAAGATTCTCTGCTTCAATAAGGAGGCTCTGTAAAGTCTCTACCTGAGGTGCCTTTCCTTTAATGTGAATTGCAGGACTCGTTTCACCGTGCGGACCATTCTTTCCCACACGCCCCCTGCCGATGGATTTGCTGGAGCATTGAACAACCACTCGATACCTCTACGACAGCATTCATCGTCAATACCCTTCTCAACCTGAACCCAAAGCTCTTTGCTAGCACCAACAAAGTTCGTGCCTCGGTCGCTCCTCATACGAATAGGGACACCCCTTCGATTAATAAAATTACGGCATACAATAATAGCGGAGTCTGTCGACAAATCCCTTGCCAACTCTAAATGGATAGCTCTGACTGTAAGACATGTGAATATAGCCACCCAGCGTTTTTCATGTCGACGTCCAATCGATACCATAATTGGTCCAAAGTAATCCACTCCTGTGTATGAAAACGGCCTAACGAACGGAGTGAGTCTGTCTTTCGGGAGTTGACCCATCAACGGTGTTTGTGGAATGGTTGACAAATTTTTGCAGAGCTGACATTGTACTCTTATCGATCTTAACAGACGGCGAATATTTGGAATGCAGTATTTGTAACGTATGGCGGCAATTGTAGCTGCGAAGTTATGATGATGAAACATTTCATGGTAATGTCTGACCACCAGTCGTGAAAACAGATGCCCTTTTGGCAATATAACTGGTCGCTTAGTTGATGTAGAAACGCAGTCGGCGTAATCTATTCGACCACCCAAACGCATAACACCTTCGTCATCTAACGTGGGACATAACTTGTAAAGTGAACTTCTTTTACTTACGGATTCAACACGACGTAACGTTTGCATTTCTTCCACAAATTCGCCTTCTTGAACCAAGCGACAGATAACAATTTCGGTTTGTCTTATTTCTACCGTAGACAATGATTTATATACATTGCAATTTTGCTTTTGTGCCAGCGCTCGAAATTTTATTAACGCAACCTGAACCCATGTCATTATTCTAAGAAATTTATAAAGGTTTGTATATTTGTTAAAAGGAATTATAGTGTCATCTTTTTGCACTGTATATAATGTCTTGGCTCGCAACTCGCTTCTATCTTCTTTCCCGCAAAAGTCACTCGGGACTGTAGGCCAACGATCATCATTCCACTTTAAAAGTTGTGGACCATTTACCCATTTGCCGTGATATGCAAATTTCTTTGGACGCGTCGCATCATCAGCCGGGTTTTCATTACCCGGAATCCATCTCCATTGAGATACCTCTGACGACTGTAGTATTTCTGATAAGCGGTGAGCAACGAACTGCTTATAAGACCTTGGATCAGATCTAATCCATTGTATAACCGTTTTGGAGTCCGTCCAAAATGTTATCACACTAGGTTTAACGTTGTGGCTTGTGGTAATGGCTTCTTTAAGCCGAACTCCTAAAACAGCAGACTGTAATTCTAGGCGTGGTATCGACAGCGGTTTGAGTGGGCTACACCTTGACCGTCCAGCAATAAACGAGACATGTATTTTATCGTCATGGCAGACGCGCCAATAAGCGACGGCTGAGAATGCAAGTTCACTTGCATCAACAAAAATGTGCAGCTGAATATCGGCTTTATCATTCAAAAACTGTGCATGATAACATCGAGGTACTTGTAAACCTTCTATGATTCTTAAACCGTTGTACCAGTCAAACCACTTTTCGTAAATATCATCAGGAATAGGTTCATGCCAATCCACGTTGCGTTTCCATAATCGTTGTAACAACACCTTTGCGCACACAGTAGCACTGCTCAACAAACCAAACGGGTCGAAAATTGACATTAGTACGCTTAGCATTTCCCCTTTCGTTGGTTTACGACTACCATCTAATACAGACCTTGGAACCCTCGAGAATGACAGCTTGAAACAAAAATAATCCTCATTTGGGCACCAATGCATGCCGAGCACTTTCTCAGTTGTACGTTCACCCTTACAAGTGCTAACTTTGCTTTGCGCAAATGGTGCTGAACTACCGCCTACACTTTGCATAAGTTCAGCGGAATTCGAAATTAAATTTCTAAGTTCAAATCCCCCAAACGCGTGAATTTCAATAACTTTTCTTGTAACTTCAATAGCATCGTCAAGTTCATCGAAGCTATCCATGTAGTCATCGACGTAATGGCGATCGACGATAGCTTTGACTGCCCTCGAAAAATTGTTGCGATAAGCTTCAGCATTCAAATTTTTAACATATTGCGCCGAGCAAGGCGAGCTAATAGATCCAAAGATCATAACACTCATTACATATACATCTGGAGGCTGGATGGAGTTTCCTCCTCTCCATAAAAAACGCTGTGAATTCTGATCTTCGTTGCGAATCAGAACCCTGTGAAACATTTCACGAATGTCTCCACAGACTGCTACTTTCCCTTGTCGAAATTTAAATAAAATTGTCAACAGTGACTTCGGTTGATATTCCGCAGGACCTTTCATTAACGCACTATTCAACGACACTTTGTTAATTTTTGCGGCGGCATCAAAAACCAAACGGCGCTTATTCCCTTTATTTGGGTTGCATGCCGCGAAATGTGGCAAATACCATGTACGGTCATCAACTTTGCTTGCTTCAGCCTCTGACAACTTTTTTGCATACCCTTTGTCAACATATTCATCGATTTTGTTATTGTACCAATCGCGATATTCGAAATCAGTATTCATTTTTGATTCTATTTGTTGTAAACGTTTTAAAGCCGTATCGTAACTCTTAGGAAAACTAACTTTATCTGTGCGCCATAATAAACCAGTCTCATATCGACCATTTTCAAAGGAAGTTGTTTCTCTAAGCAAATTTTCAGCCCGAATATCTTCTTCGCATCGTATCAAGGGCACTGATTTTACTTCGAAATTATCAGCAACAAAATATTCGGAGATTCTATTGTTAAGTTCTTGTAACTCGGTATCGTCAATATTTACGTGGCCAACAGTGACATCAGCAACACTTTCTTCATTGGATCCAAATATTATCCATCCCAATTTAGTTTGATGTGCTGCAAACCCATCGTCAATATTTATTACTCTAATAGGTCGAATCAAATGTGTGTGTGGCAAACCAATTAATAATTGGGGAGTTGCATTCCCATAATCTAAAATATGTTCTGCTTTCAGCTGTTCTTGTTGACAAATGAATTCGCCTAACTGCAAAGTCTGTTGCGGCAAATACAATTTCTTTGTTGTCCGTATGCCACTCATCTGATATGATGTGGATTCTGCAAAGAAGCCAGTGATTTCAAATGAAACTCGCTGTGACTGTTCACTTGTCGTTTGATTTCCAATCCACTTTAACCGAAGCATATCAGCTTTACCCTTTACTCCAATGGCGTTTGCAATACCCTCTTCTATTAGTGATATTTTCGCTCCTTCATCGATGAACGCGATGACAGTCACTTCGCCTTTCGGCCCTTTTAATTTGACAGGCAGATACTTCAATAGTGTTTGTCGTTGGCACGTAGCAGCTGATCTACGCAATGGACGCTGCGAAGTTTGAAAGCCACTGACTGTGGCAACTGCCATATTATTTACATCGATGCGTTTATCCGAATTCTTATTAGAATTTTCTTTGTGCAACAAATGATTGTGGAATCTATCACAAGCTTGTAATCCACATTGACGTCGTTTTGAACAGCTGTGCAGATTATGGCCTGGCTGCAAACAAGAAAAACACAAATTATGTTTTTTCACAACATTCCATCGATATGAATAATCTGCCGCTTTGAACTTCTGACATTTAAACAGATGGTGAGTTTCGCTACACATTGGACACTTTTGATCTTCTTTATTAATTGACATTACTGGCTTTGTTAAACATTTATTTTTGGTGATATACTGATCATTTGCAGAATATTGTTTTACGGGCATGACGTCAGTGGCCATTGATACATACAACGCGACGTGTTGCAGCCAATTAGAGAAATCTCTCACTGTGGGATACGGCTGTTGCAAAGTCAATACGTGGCGAGTCCATTCCTCTCTTTTGTTGAAAGGCAACTTGCACAGCAACTCATCTAGCAAAATTGGATTGTTCAAATGAGGGGAGGCCCCGGAACTTTCAAGGAAAGCTGTCAAATTTGCAACCATTGTGCTGAAGTTCAGAATATCGGACATTTTTCCGCTGGTGATCACTGGATATGCACGGGCCTTTGTGATCTGGCTACGTACGAGTAGTTCTGGTCTTCCGTAGTTGTTTTCTAAAGTCGTCATCACGACATTTACGTTCGATGGATGTATTAGAAGCGATTCTACTTGTTGACGCGCCTTACTTTTAAGCGCTTTTTGTAGGCGAAGCAAATTTTCTAAATCTGTATACGCATACAAAATAGTGGTTTCCTTGTAAGCTACTGAAAACAATGGCCACTCTTCTGGTGAGCCGTGAAGCTCTGGCAAATCGAGTACTTTACGAATGGGTGGATGGCCTCCAAGACCCAATGGCGACTGGCTAAAGCTAACAATTGGTACTGCAGGTGAAACATTACTGGAAACATAAGGAGCACCGGTGGCGTGTACTGACGAAGCGACGGTTGGTGGGGAATTCCAGTTATTGGCGACGTAATGGGAAGTGGAATTTACAAAGTTGAGATTTGGTGGCATTGGTTGAACTTCACTGGCGGAAGAGGGAACAAATAGGTTGGGGTTTGTGGCGTCGTTGGCACGAGTGGTGTTCGTGTTATAGGCAAGAACATGGGCGGCGTGTGAATATGTTAAGTTTTGAGTTGTATACGTACCCTTGGAAAAAGCAGCGCTGTTGGCGTAAGCGCAGGCAGTATTATTCGCTGATGCGACTGTATTGCATGCGGCGAAGTTTCTCGAGCTTGTTGGATATAAGGCGGCTGTTGAGGTTATGTCTGCTACTGTGCAGACGGCGTTTGCGTTGACGGATACAGCTTCCGTATTTTGTGCGTTGGTAATTTGAAGGTTACTTACATTTTCATGTTGCCTAATGACGTTATGTAGTAGGAGCTTTTCTCTCTCCGATGTGGCAAGAGAAAATTTTAATTGTTTTATTTGTTCACGTAGTTCATCGACGCCATTTTTGCATGGTGTAATTGTTCGATCGATTTCATCGCCACTAGTTTCGCTGCTGTTAGACATTTCGACGATTTTCGAGTTTTTCTTATTGCTGCGCAGATTATATCGAGAATTATTTTCAACTTTGCGCCGTACAGATGAATTATTCATAAAAACTTTTGGGCAAATGAAATGTTTCTTGAATAAATATTAAAATAATGTTAAAGACGGCGACTATTTCAAATGAAACGCACGAAATATTTTTAACAATACAGTTTTGTAAAGTTTTAATATCTGATAGAAACGGATAAAATAAAATCAGTTACAAACATTTTTTAATTACAATGGAGAAACTTACTTATTCGTGCTATTCGTGTGCTTCGTTCCAAAAGAAAGAACCGGAAGCATACAAACTATTTGGTTGTATATTATACAGAGTTGCTTATATAGGAACATAGGTTACAAAAGTATAAATAAACGGTTTCTAAAGTATTCAGTACAAATTATTCAGCAAATAAACCGGTTTAAAATAAATGAGTATATTATTAAAAGGAAACTAAGTTAAATCAATAACAATTAACGATTGATATTCCAGACAAAAGTGCTAAAACAATTGCATCTGCCATTTTTGAGAGTTTCGTGTTATGAATTCCATTAAATCCGATTTAGGTACAGAATTCAAAAACGATATTTTTTCAGAATTAACGAAAATTTTAAAAATCGAACGTAATTTTTCAACCGCATACCATTATGAAACCGTGGGTACAATTGAACGGAACCATAGAGTATTTAACGAATATTTGCGTGCGCATTTAGAAGAAACATATTCCGATTGGGACGTATGTATGTATATCTAAAATATTTTACATTTTTGCATAACACAACAACAAACACAGTTTTCGATTACAAATTTACTCCATTCGAATTAATGGAAGAAAAGCTATTTTGCCAAATGAAATACAAAAAGAAAATATCGATCCAAAATACAATATTGAAAATTATGCAAAAGAAGTAAAATATGGAATGCAAAAATCACACGTACTCGCAAAAGAACTTATTAACAAACATAAATTTCGAAATAAAACTCTATACGACCAAACCGCGAGTCCTTTATCAGTTAACATAAATGATTTGGTTTTAATTCAAAAATAACCACGAGATAAACATGCAAACATATACAATGGTCTATACATAGTAAAAAATATTGACGGTGTAAACATAACGATTTTTGATAAAACAAAAAATAAAGAAAAAACAATACATAAAAATCAAATTCAAAAAGTAGTATAAAAAAAAATATTTTCTTACTTTACTTAAATTATTAAAATAAGTGCTAATCTAGCAAAATGTCTAAAAACATTAAAAATGCTAAATAAGCAAAAAATCTATAAATAATAAAAATGCAAAATCTGAACTATTTCATATATGTATATATATAAATACAAACAAAAATTTGTTCAATAACAATATCGTATTAAATTTTCAAAATTGCTATCTATATTAAAGCAATACCAAAATATGTATCCATTATTTTCCAACTAACGACACTAAGCAAATGAAATATATAAAAATCATTGTAATCGTACACAGCCTAACTCAACGCATCAAATGTAAAATTCTAAACAAAAGAGAAAAAACCATGAATTTATTAATGCATTAATCCATTAAATTATAATACTTTATCTTAAAAATTAGAAATGCATACATATTTGTAATTGCTATTATTACGGTTTCTACGCAAACAGTTCTTAAATAAGTAAAAATAAATTTACTACTTAGTTAATAAAACACAACTAAAGATATTTTTAATTTGCAATAAGCATAATATTTAAATTGTACCAATTTGTATTCTTAAATTGGATTATTGTGAATGAACGATTAAAAGGGGAAAGGATAATTGATAAATCTTACTAAAATTCCTTCATTCAAAACAATCTAATTTTTTTTCTTCACCTACATATGTGGAAGAAGAATATAGCAAGATTGATCACCTTGCTACATCCTTCTTTTCCATAGGAGGGTGCTGTAATGGCACAGGGTATAAATACCCTTAACCAGCTCATAAATACAACCATATAAAAATCTATTACAATTATAAGTGTTATAACCGTAACTAACTTTAACTTGCTGTCTTCACCTGCTTTCAACGCTCGCTTACTTCTGAAAGCAAGCGACATGTCGTACGTGAAGACCGCAAAAAGTTGAAAGTATGCTTCGTCTAGCAAACCGATCGGTAAGCTAGCGCTCGCTTGCTTTCAACTGTCATTTTTGTAGTTTGACAGCCATTTTCGCATTTCGTAGCATCTTTCATTGTGGCAACATCGTTTATCATAGGCTCTTCGAGCACAAAAAAGCCTTTTAATAAGATATATTGATAAAATCGAATGTCGCGTTACTGATCTTTGTAAATTAATTAATTTATACCGACAATATGAGTGGGTTTGGAGTTTGAATAGCAAGCAGGACACGAACCTTGTTGCTCTACGACATGTTGCAAATGAAAAAGTATGCTTTCAAAATGCCCAGTGAACAAATCTCTCTCTCGCTTGCGACGACAAGAAGCAGAAAGCAACCTAGCATTGAAAGCAGGTGAAGACCGCCCGTAAGTTAAAAATGGGAAAATTATACGAAGATGATAGAAGCCGCCTCGGGCGGCCATTCACAAAGATAATGTGATACGAAAATCTTTGTTTCGAGAGAGCGTTCAAAAGGCGCATTTTTTATAACATTTTCCAAAAGAGCCACTCTGTAGAAATGGTATCTCGGTGTTTTTATTGCATTTTTATGAGATTTTGCAGTTTCTTCGCCACCGTTGAGGTTTGCTAACAGAATAAAAGAAAATGCATTATAAACAACAGTAAATAACATGTTATTTACCTTAATACCAGAAGATCATATATATAAAATCAAAACAATGAAAACATTTAAAATATCGCAGAAATTCATATTTTGCAAAAACTGATTTTACATACATATGCATTAAACATAAATTTAAGATATAACGCATTTCCTTTTATACATACATGTTTATTCATGTAAGTTATCTTAACCCTACGCTACAGCACACCCGGTGCTCACGTTGCTGTACATGTGACTTCACTGCCCTACATAAAGTTCACCATAGGACTTTCGCTGACTCAGTACACGCGCAAGCGATCGATAACACAAATACTCAAGAAAGGCGTGAGAACTGCGGTGTAAGCAATATTGACCTACACGCGCAACCCATCGAGTGCGGAATGCCGGTTGGCGGTGGGAACTGCAACATTAGCATAATTATATTAAAACTAAGAAGTTACTTGGTAAGAAGTTAGAATTGTTTAAAGTAGTTGTAATTAGTCGTGCGAGTAGTGCACAATAAAAACCTTGTTATATTGAATTGCAGTGTTTTAATTGATAAACGGTGAACGGTTGGTTCGCCGGAACTTTAACTTTTTCACAGTTCTCAGTAAGAGAATTGTAAGTGGCGCCCGAGCTAGTCGGTGCGAAGTGGACAAAAAATACTTAGTTAATTAAACTAATTAAAAAAATAAAATATATAAAAAAAAATAAAAAAAACATTGGAAAATTTACGTGTGAAAAGTGAACAAAAATTTCAAATACGAAAAAAGAAGGAGAATTAAGAACAGTTTGTGGTTATAATCTTGTGGAAAAAGTTCCAATGAAATATTGGTCTTTGTGAGTACCCTCTAACCATTTTTTTATTACCTCTTTTTTATTTTATTCAGTAGCACAAATCATGGACTCAGATGAAATTAGAAATCACTGACGGAGACGAATGGCGCGATCAATGCCATACTCTCCCAGCTTAAGAAGATAGACCAACGGCTTAAAAGCGTAGAGTCGAAAAGTAGCGACGGGTCGTTGTCTGGATTAAGCGGCAACTTAGAGAGGCTAGAGGCCCAAGTGCGGGAGGTGCGAAGACAATCCTCGGATGCCAGGCCGGAACCAGTGGTAGAGCCGCTAGTGAGCCCTCGGACGGAAGGCGAGCTAGCGGAGGTTGCGAAATTACCAGACTGTGTTAAAGAGTTACAGGTATTCGATGGATCACGGGAACACTATGGCTCCTGGGTCCATAGCGTTGAGCAGGTTATAAAAGACTACGAGATAGTGCGGCATAAGCCGATTTATAGAGCCATCTTAAGGCACATTAGGGGAAAAATTAAAGGCGCGGCAGATTCTGCGTTACTCGCGCATAATATAGTAGATTCCGACTGGGGCAGGATAAGAGAAATCCTCTCCCTGCATTACGCAGACATTAGGGATATCGAAACCCTAGAACAGCAATTGACGCTAATGTCACAAGGACGTCAGACGATGTCCGATTTTTATGCACAGGTACAGAGACAACTTTCGCTAATGATAAATACAATAAAGGCCGAAAAATACGCACACGGGGAAACTGTAGAAGCATTGGCAGGAGCACATCGTCGGAGAGCGTTAGACGTCTTCATAAGGGGCCTAAACGGAGATCTGCCTGCTCTGCTTCTAGTCCAAAACTTGAAAACCTTACCGGAGGCTTATTCAGCATGCCTCAAGATCTTGAACGTAGATCGCAGAAATGCTATCTACCGTCCAGCTTTCCACAAGGATAATAGAAATGTTAATGAAAATTACCAAAATACACCCCATAAATTTTTTTCCCACGATAAAAGGAACTATTCTAATTTAGATCAAGGCTATTCGGCTCAAAGAAAACCAAGCCAGTCGAATAACAGCCGCGCGTGGCATGATAGCAACCGGCCAAGACCAAGTTCCTCCTACTCAGGATCAAGACAAAAAAGGATGAGCAACCAGTCGACCCAAAATTGGAGAAACAACAACGCTTCCTTGGCTGTGGTAAGAGCAGACGAAGAACCGTCTTCCCAGACCCGACAGACAGGTGGCACTAAATTTTTCAGATACGACAACACGAAAAGGGGTGCAAATTCAACGGAATATTCCAACAGAACCCCAAGCAAACAACAGAAACTCTTCCATTTAATACCGGTTGCCGAAGATGAAAGCCAGAGGATATCAGGTGAAACTAACAAAGAGCAACCCACGGGAGATCAGGTAAATTTTACCATGGGAGCCTCGTGTCCGGCGTACCGTATATAGAATACTATACGCGGGATTTTGGTATTTTGGAATTTCTGGTAGATACGGGGGCAAATAAGAATTATATAAGCGAGCGCGTAGCTCAAAATACCATACCAGTGGAAAAACCGTTTCAGATAATTTCCGCGGGGGGAACTATAAAAGTAGACAGAAAAATATGCGGAAATTTTTTTAAATTCTTAGACAAGGACCTTCCCACCACATTTTTTGTTCTCCCAGGACTCAAATCATTCGACGGGATAATAGGCGATGATACGCTGTCCGAAATAAAAGCAGTTTTAGATAGGGAACTCAACATTCTTATTCTAAAACCAGACATTCTGCTGCCCCTAAAGCGGAAAAAGGCGCAGCAGGTTAACAGCATCAATGCAAACATCCCTCTTGATAATAATATCACCGACCTTACAAACAAGAGGCTCAACCAGATACTAGAGAAATATAAAATCGTGTTCGGCCCAGTCGACCGAGGCACGGAAATCCAAACCAATGTCAGGGCAGAAATTAAAACCGAAACCGAAAACCCCATTTATACAAAAAGCTACCCCTACCCCGTTAATATGCGCGAGGAGGTGGAAAAGCAAATCCGTGACTTATTATCAGAAGGCATAATTCGTCCTTCCAAAAGTCCCTACAACTCGCCCATTTGGATTGTACCAAAAAAATCTCAGCCAGATGGGGAAAAAAGGTACCGAATGGTTATAGACTTCAAGCGGCTGAATACCGTAACGATCCCAGACACATATCCCATACCTGATATTAATGGCACTATTGCAAGTCTCGGTAGTGCAAAGTATTTTACGACACTTGACCTTACTTCAGGATTTCATCAAATCCCAATGAAAGCGAGCGACATCGCAAAAACGGCATTTTCCACAATGAATGGAAAATACGAATTTTTTCGGCTTCCTTTCGGTCTCAAAAACGCACCCTCCATCTTCCAGCGCATGATAGACGACGTGCTAAAAGAATTTATAGGCCGTATTTGCTTTGTGTACATCGACGACATCATAATCTTTAGTAAGGACAAAGCCACTCATCTAAGAGACATTGAGACTATCCTTGCCAGACTTTAAGCAGCGGGCCTCAAAGTCAACCTTGAGAAGACACAGTTCCTGAAGACAAGCGTAGAATTTCTAGGCTATATTGTAACCTCTGAGGGAATACTTCCTGACCCAAAAAAGGTGGATTCCATTAAGAATATGCTGCCACCGTCCAATCTAAAAGACCTTAAAAGCTTCCTAGGGTTAACATCGTATTATCAGAAATTCATCCGTGACTACGCAAAGGTTGCAAAACCGCTTACTAACCTTACGCGAGGAGAACACGCACAGGTAAGAGCGACGCAATCAAAAAAGGGGCCCATTAACTTAAACAAAGAAGCGCAGGAAGCATTCGTGAAACTCAAGGAAATATTAACGACCTCCGAAGTTTTGACCTTTCCTAACTTTGACAAATCTTTCAACCTTACGACGGACGCCTCCGACTTCGCTATTGGAGCGAAGGAAATGCTTGCTATCGTGTGGGCTTTGGATAACCTCCGGAACTATCTTTATGGTGCAAAAAAAATACGTATATTTACTGACCACCAACCTCTAACCTTTTCTTTAAGCAACCGCAACTACAACGCCAAGCTAAAGCGTTGGAAGGCTAGAATTGAGGAATACAATTACGAGATAATTTATAAACCAGGTAAATCTAACGTCGTGGCTGACGCTCTGTCTCGACTCAAAACCCAGGCAAACCCCCTTACAATATCCACATCCGAAGCCGCTAGTCGGATCGCAACAACCGCGGATTCGGAAGGCGAAGACGGTGACACCGTCGATAGTGCAGAACAGGACAACTCCGACCTTATACCATTCGTTGAAGTGCCTCTAAATGTATTCAGAAACCAGCTTGTATTTGGGGGGAGACTAGAGATATTTGAGGAACCTCATCCAGGTTACTCCCGGCACTATTTAAGGATAGAAGGAATTAGCGAAGAAGAGCTCATCAATGGGCTCAAGGAGAAACTTAGGCCAAATGTGATCAACGGCATTAAAATGCCAGAGGACAAATTAGGGCCGCTGCAAAAGGTATACCTAGAAAATTTTATCCAGTATAAGATCCGAGTAACTCAGTATATTGTAGAGGATTTGAGAGATCCTGACAGAATTTGTGAGGTAGTATGGGCGGAGCACAAAAGAGCTCATCGTAGTGCCGTCGAGAATAGGAAACAAATCCTGGAGAGATATTACTTTCCAAGAATGAACAGCATTATCAGGGGTTACGTCTCGTCATGTGAAACGTGTAAAATCAGCAAATATGATAGACATCCCAATAAACCCGAATTACAGAACACACCTATCCCATCGCGTCCTTGTGAAATCATTCACGTAGATATATTCGAAATACAAGGAGAGAAATTCCTCAGTTGCATCGATACATTTTCAAAATTTGCAAAACTTTTTCACTTAAGAAACAAGTCCACTTTGCACCTTAAGGACAAAATAGTAAAACTCTTGCACTACTTTACGACCCCAGATATCCTTGTGACCGACAACGAGCGAGGTTTAGTTAGCCCAATAATACAAAATTTGTTAGAGTCATTGGGAATTAGGCTATATCGTACACCATCTCAGAGAAGCGAGGTGAACGGCCAAGTGGAAAGGTTCCATTCCACCTTAATTGAGATTATTAGATGCCTAAAAATAGATAACCCGAATTTAAGAATGAAAGAGCTAGCAAATATAGCAGTAGATCGCTACAATAACTCCATTCACTCCGTTATAAACCGAAAACCCAGTGAGGTATTCTTTAACCGTGCAAAAGCAGCTAATTACCAGGAACTCCTAGAAAAAAGCAAAAAAACCAATGAATACTTGAAAACCTTACTGACTCAGAAACAAATGGCCCAGATTGAACGCCATAACAAAAGAAGATCCCTACCGGAGCGTTATGACGAGAATGATGTCATATACGTGAAGGACAAACAGATCAAGGGAAAGCAAAAACCCATATACAAGAAGGAAACTGTCGCAAAAGACAACAGAGTTTCCGTAATCACAGTCAGTGGGAAAAAAATACACAAAACCCACATTAGAAACGTCAAGCGTAGGAACACACATCCTAGCACTTGAGACCGAAAGCAAAATTTTATTGTTTTTGCTTGCAAAATGAGTAACAAATGAAAATAATAAAGAGCAAAAATAAGTAAATACACAGAAAATAGTTAACAAAAGCTCTAGAAAATAATTATTTCTTGATTGAAATCAAAACGATCGAAAACAAAAACAAAGGACATGTTCATTACTACAAGAGCGGGCTTGTTAGTGGGACAAATCGTGCCTTAGTAGGCTGTGGCGCCATCGAATTTGACAAATGGCTACGCTACTCCCAAAACGGATTCCACGATCCCCCATAGCTGGTTCGAGAACAGTATGGACACCCATCCTACAAAAAAGAAAGCGAATTTTTACAAACTTGAGCCTAATCCGCAAAACATATATTGACACTTAATCCTTGCGCCTAATCCGCAGGAGGAAAAGAATAAAAAATAAAAGAAAACAAAACAAAAAAGGCCGCATTTTAATATACTTGCGCCTAATCCGCTAAAAAGGAAAGAAATTAATAGCTAACACTAACATACTAACTGAAACAAGAGCAACAAACAATTGTAAATTGTAAAGTAAAATCAATAACGAAATTTTTCCTCTCTTCTTTTACACTACCATAATACTAAAATTCCGTAACAAAAATGTTCTTTTAATCATTTAAGTCCTTTTTACAGACATAATATTTAATATAAAACTACCACAGAATTTGGCAACCTTAAGCAAAACTTAAAAGGAAAAACTACAAATGCTCTTGTGAAACAAAATTTATCAGTTAAGTTAACAACTACTAACACACTAACAACAATAACACCCTTGCAGACTCCCACTGCTGGCATCAGCCATCAGCGCCCTCCATATATTCCACTATAAAGCGCCAATCGTAACTATCCAGAATGGAGACGGTTCGATCATTGGCGGATCATTCAAGCTAGTCCATGTCATCAATCTTCAACAATACGTGACAACTATGATACAGATGGAAGATTCGACATACCGTTTAATGAAGACATTAGAGCGACTTGAAGAACTAACGGGAAGCGCAGGCAAAACTAAGATCACCCGCTCTATCGACTGGATAGGCTCAGCATGGAAATGGCTAGCAGGATCACCCGATGCAACCGATTGGAACAATATTCTCCAAAGCCAAAACGAAGTTATTGAAAGCAACAACCACCAATAAAAAGTCAACGAAAAACTCTTCAACGCCACCCAGGATGTCTTAAGGAAAATCGAGGAGGTGGTGGATCGCACAAACTACATAGCGAAAGAAAATGAGGCAACGGAATTCGATCAAGATGCACTGCACAACACCCTACTCGTTCGTGAAGAGGTCAACGAAATCGTGCGGGCATGCCAGCTGGCAAAAAGCGGAATTGTGAACACCAATTTACTTGACACGGACGAGGTCAACCAGGTCCTTTCGGAAATGAAGACTCTTCCATACCAGAACGTAATCGAAGCTATTGAGTATGGTCAACCATCAGTATACACAAATGGGACACTGCTTCTCTACGTGCTCTCAATGCCGAAAGTGACAGCTAAAAAATATAATATGCTGATCACTCGTGCGGGCATCTACGAACATAAACAACTAGACCTACCGTTTGGCAGGATGCTCGTAAACCAAGAATAAACTTACGGAGTGACGGGAAGTTGTGTAGTAATCAGTTCATCCACAGTATGTAGGCCAGAATCCTTGTCAAAATTGGAGGAAGACAGTTGCATACCACGACTACTAAAAGGAGGAGATGCCAGCTGCCAGTTCATCAGGCGAAACGGATCGATTACGGAATTGGTAAACGACAATACGATATTCCTCTCAAATTATCAAGGCGTAATCAGGGGCAGCAATGCCTCAAGCACTATTAATGGCACCTACGTCATCCAACTTAGTAACGAAACAGTCAGGATCGGTGACCAAGTGTTTTCCAGAAACGAGGCCATAACAGGGCAAGCTCTGCCAGCCGTCCCATCGAGTGTCAGGAATCACACAATGAAGATCAACCTGGAATATGTTCACGACATCACAATGGAGAACATTAAGTATTTAGGGTACGTTAATGAGAAAATCAATGCTTCTATCGTTACAGAAACCCTGACAATATGCGCAATAATCATGGTCGCCGCCATCCTATGGATATGGTACACTAGAAAGCCAAACTTTCCAGAAATTTCCGAACATTGAAGCAGTGGCACCAACTCCAACAGGATCACGAAGGGCACATCCTCATTTGAAATTGATTACCCAGAAACTATCCTACCAAAAGGGAGCCATAACCACTCCGTACATACCATAGCCCCTTCAGGTTTTTCATTTTATCTGCGAGACGCAGATCTTTAAAGGGGGAGGAGTTATCTTAACCCTACGCTACGGCACACCCGGTGCTCACGTTGCTGTACATGTGACTTCACTGCCCTACATAAAGTTCACCATAGGACTTTCGCTGACTCAGTACACGCGCAAGCGATCGATAACACAAATACTCAAGAAAGGCGTGAGAACTGCGGTGTCAGCAATATTGACCTACACGCGCAACCCATCGAGTGCGGAATGCCGGTTGGCGGTGGGAACTGCAACATTAGCAAATTTATATTAAAACTAAGAAGTTACTTGGTAAGAAGTTAGAATTGTTTAAAGTAGTTGTAATTAGTCGTGCGAGTAGTGCACAATAAAAACCTTGTTATATTGAATTGCAGTGTTTTAATTGATAAACGGTGAACGGTTGGTTCGCCGGAACTTTAACTTTTTCACAGTTCTCAGTAAGAGAATTGTAAGTTGTATATTAAAATGCAATATATACCCACCTCGCTTGGAAAAAAAAGTTTTGGGATATAGTTTTAAAATAAAATACCATATATGTATGTATGTATGTACATCAAAACATTCAAAGTTTGCTAAAACTTTTATATTCAATTTAACTCTTAATTTAGAGATTTCAATATACATTTTATAAAAAAATAACATTTACTCGCTTTTTTTATCCAAATAAAAATTATAGCTATTTCCACGCATTTGCCTCTGGTAGCCCACCTTTTTGCGTGCCAGCTGCTCAGTAGCCCATGATTCGGCTTTGTTGCCAGCACAAAATGTGAGATCATGGGCTCTCGCAGCAAGCGAAAGAGAGAAGTTTCGTGTCATATTATCTTTGGCCATTCATTCGATTTTCTCTTGACAACCGCAACGGACGCCCAAGTCCTCAGTATCGCGACTAAATAAATTTAACAAATAAAAATTAGAAAAGTAAAATTTTGTAGTTTCATTTAATTTAAACAATAAAACATCATTCGCCTGCATGGCAGGAAAGTGTGTTACTAGGACTTGGCCGCAAGTGGCCCCCTATGCACAAGACGCGCAACGCAGCACGAAGAGATGCAGTGAAATGGCGGACCGCCTGGTGCTCCGCCGGTGGAGCGTTACCTAACGCCACAGGTAACGCCGCAATAGCAATAGTAGTGTTCTTGAAGTCAATAGTTTGTAACAATTGTTACAATTGATAATTTTTACTGGACAAATTTTTGTCAGTAAAAACTTGCCAGTAGGAAAAACAGCTGGTCAAAAGCAGCTGATTGCAAACCTGCAAGTTTTTACTGGTTTTGCCAAGGCGAATTCATACAAGGTGGAGTTTATAGAGCAGCTGATTTCTTCTTCTGCTATTGCCCTGGTACGTGAAAATGTCAGTAAAAAGAAATTCGGATTTTGTATGTTTACATTGTGTTTGAAAATTTAAAATTCAAAACTGATTTTTTCAAATATTGCGTTGTGAAAAGTTGATATTAAAATACGTGTATGCAAGCTAAAATGCGAAAGTGTGCAATTTGTTACAAGAAACCCGGATCCGAAAAAAGAACATTCCGGTTGCCGATTGCGAAAGAACAAGGGCAAATTTATTGGCCAAAGATGTGCCATATCCACAAGTTACGGATGTTTCTAGCCCGACTAGGGAGCATGAAAAAGCAAGAAATACGAATGATGGTCAGCACGGGTAAGTTATGAAAAGTTTAGGATTTAACAGCCTTAAAAAAAAGAAGGAGGCTGTGTCAGAGACACGGCCATTAAGTTTAACGTAGAATACGCCATCCGATAAGACAGAAAACATATGTATAATTATAATTTATAATGATAAATAATGCAAGCAAATGAATTTCTTTATTTGATAGTTACTTTTGATGATATACATAAGCTTATGATAGGAAAATAGGATAAAAATGTTTTTAAATTATCAATTAAATGTCTCGCAAAAACGAAGTCAATGGTAGTTATCAATAGTAAAGATAAATGATAAATAACAGACCCAAATCTCTTTGATTATTTGAAAGTTACTTTTGAGAATATAGGCTTATGATGGGAAAAATAGGATAAATATGTTTTTAAATTAACATTTAAATTTCTCGCAAAAACTAAGTCAATGGTTGTGTTATCAATAGTTGTGGGAGCATCATTTCGAATATAATCCAAATTAAACGTATCGCTCATAAATTTCGCCAATCTAGTATTTGAAGTGATTTCTGTGTTAAAATCACCACCAATAAGCAGTAGTTGGCAGCGCTTTCTCTGCCTTTACTCTACTTTAACTTGCCCGCCTAAAATTATGCAATACAAAGAAAGGGCTGCACGAGTACATTTAAATCGCCCAACAGCAAACACTCAACCAAACACCACACACATATTTGTGTGCATGTGTTTATACAATTTTCATTTGCGAAATTTAAATATTAGGAAGATATCAACCAACATGAAATGTATGTCAAACGAAAGCTAACATCTTCATTTGACTACAAAAAAATTTTTTAAAAAAGTTACCGTGCCGTTTCCTTATAATTAAAGAAATAGAGATTACAACAATAAAAACCTGACATGGGTGCCCATACCGTAAGGTAAGACGTATTCTACGCCAAAACTTATTTTCATGCAGCTCGGATGTGAGTATTTCAAATCCGCAAGCGAAGTCAAGGTAATATCAAACAAATGGTTGTGGTAAATACGTTATGACAATTTTTAATGAATGTATGTATGTTTATATTTACATCGATAAAAAAATATGTTACCAAAGACGAGCTTACAATTGCCAAAGTTCCTGAATTTAAATTCTGTTATGTACATATGTATCCTGAAATAATTGCTTATTCAACAATATTAGCTATTTTTTCTCAATAGCTCGACCGCCTCTATGGCGGGCCCAACGTAGGCGAAAGTGAAAGCGCAAAGCTAGAACAAGCGAATGCAGTGGTCAATATTTTAAAAAAGATATTCACTGATGGGCAGATTCGGAAAATGATGAAATACGAATTATATTTAAAAATTCATTCTACCCTTAAATGTATTATTAAATCCATACAAATGAATTTCTAAAAATATATAAAAAATGTGTATAACTTAATAAAATTAATTCTAGTCAAACTTCATTTGAAACATTAGTTTAATCAACTCGTAAGAATATCACTCTTCTTTTTGCTGGAAAGGTGTCATTCATTACAAGCCTTGGTCACAATTTCTTGTAGGTACAAAAACAAATTGCTAGTTGTACCAAGAATCCACTTAAGTATACAAAAATCATCTCAGCAACGACATACGCCCTTCTTCAAATCAGTTGGATAATGTACCATCTGAAGCAGAATGCAATCGAAACGCCATTCAAACAACCGATCCTCAATTTCAACACTTTATTGCTCGATATTGTAACTATTTTTACGATTTTCCTTTTATTCGAAATTAACACCATTAAAATGCTTATAAGCGTACAAATAAATTGACTTTTATTTTGTTCAATTTCTTTAATTTTTTTGATGACATTTACAAGATGATATTCATATATTCTCTTTTGCTATGGCATTTTCACGTACTTTAAATTCGCCATTTCGCCATCGATACCGCCTTTAATTAATTCGCCTTGGGTTTTGCGTTCTTGTTATTTTAGGTAAATTTTTTACTCTGAGAGCGAACGCTGTCAAATTCTAAGAAATTTCTTTACTGGAGAAGTACGAGTACATACCTAATGATGTTGCCGCCACGAACTTTTCGTGCAAATGAAAGTTTAGCAGTCGAAGGATCACTTTGGGAGTTCATTGCTAGCAATATGTTGGGAAAATATTTCAAAACATAAATTGAAAACATCATTCAACTTTTTGTCTCCATTGGCAATTGCGATTGAACATTGAACGCAATCATATATTGCGTGTCGAGTTGTGGGGTAACTGTTCCCATTGGCAATTTGCTTTAAAATTACGATTGAACGCAATCGTAAATTGCGTGTCGAGTTGTGGGTCAGAGTTTATTTCTTGGTATCCATTGCCTAGAATAAGCTGCCACTTTGTTAGTTTGACAGCTTATTTTCATTTGCCCGTAAACTTTGTGGGGTCAAAATCGAAGATATTTTCATTCAGAAGCAAAAACTGAAGGTTTTTCTTTTGCTTTTATTAATGTTTACGTATTTAAGAGTGAAATAACATATTTCTTGTAATATTTTCAGCACATTTGCGCCTTATTAAAGTGAACTTGCTTGTTTGACGCCGTCTTACAAATTTTTATGTGGCGACATTAAATTAGATTAGATTTAACTATGAGGATCGCACTGCAAGCTGTGGTCTATTGTGCCCTCAGTACCTTACCAGATACTCATCTTGTGCAGGTGATCCCTTAACCTGCATTGGCCTGTAAGGATACCTGTGAGAATTCTAAGTTTCGCCTTAGAGAAGTTTAAAAGTAGTTTGATTCGTGTGTTGTTATAACCTCCCAATAACTCCTTTGCTTGAACGAGACCTTGAGTGTCTTTCCATTGTTGATCTCTAAGCCGAATTGCCTCCTTCCTGAGTGCTTCTTTTATAGCGCTTGGACCTATCGGGAGGAAAGGCTCGGATCCTGTAAGGCTAGAGATGGCCGCCATTCTGGCCAAGTGATCCGCCACCTCGTTGCACTCAGTACCTGAATGACCGGGCACCCATAGAAGATGGATGTCGTTTCTTTGTGTCAGCTTATTTGGTCTATTTATACACTCCAAGACAAGTGAGGATTTTACCTCGAAGGATGAAAGAGCCTTTAGAGCCGACTGGCTATCGCTGAGAATAAGGATTTTTCCCCTCGATGGTTCCTGTGCATATTTAGGTCGGCACATACGCTGATAGAATATACTTCCGCTTGGAATATGTTGGGGAAAGGCACCCATGGGCAGCGAAAGTTTGGACCTAGGGACAAAAACTCCTGCTCTAAAACCATCCATGAATTTCGAGGATCCAAGGTACCACTGCAGTGTACTTTCCCGAAACCAGCTCTCTAGAATAGAGGGGTTCCAAGACGTTTTGTTACTTATTATGTCTATATTTAAACGCTCTTCAAAAACTACTCCGTGTTCATATCCTTCCTCGGAAAAAGAGCTAGTGGGAGCTTTGCTGCCTGAGCTATGTGAGTGTGAAGGGGCTAGAGCTCCAGGATCACCTTTAGTGCCGCCGTGGGGCACGTGCTATGTTCCTAATACCCTCCAACTTTATTCTCCTAGTAAAGGGAATGACGACTGTTTTAGACAGATTGATGTTTAGCCCTACACCAGTGCACCATCTATTTGCTAGCTGGAGCCATCTGTGAATAATGTCACAGAGGGTGCCCGGAAACTTTACTCTTGCGATAATGACTATGTCATCCGCATATTGAAGGCACAATTAACAGGTAGCAGCATTAAAGAAAATGCCAGCCTAGGGTATATTTTTTATTTGTTGTGGTCCATCACCCTTCAAAATAGATATATCAAATTGACGAGTTTGATATTTCTAAATGTAAACAAAATGTACGTGATTGTACATTTTGCTTGAAAAATTCATTTGTTTTCAACGGAAACTGTGCAAGACACATCATACTATAACCGATACTCAGGAAACATTGCTCCTGGTCACAAAATTTGGAAAATACTCTCGTGGTATACCTTCAAATATGCAAAAAATGGTCGGAACGCACCCAACCGTTTCCAGAAAGCGGCATGCCGAAGTTCGGTTCCAATTTGATATGAAAAGCAAGATCCGACCTTTTCCCGTCTTTTAAAACACTATGGCCCCTTTCTGAGTATGTACATACATATGTTTTCCAAATCGCGTTAATGAAAAATTTGTATAAATTAAATATTATAAAAAATATAAACAAAATTTGTTTTGTAAACAAAATTGTTTTGTTTTCTTTTAAGAAAAAAGTTTGTTTTGTAAACAAAGTTTGACTTGTTATAGACCACTTATAAGAAAAACTCCAATCAGCTGCTAACACTATATTACCTGTTTATTGTACCATGTGTTGGTTGTATTTATTGCTGTCCATTTATTTTCAGGTAATGAATTTAGTTTTGCGAGATGTTTGCAATTTTGGTGTTTTATGCATTTGGTACCTGAAGTTTCGTCTGTATAAAATTTTGTTGAGTTTTTTATACTTCGGTTCTCTTCGGGTTTCATTTATACAGGTAGAAGTCGGTAATTTAAGTTTTGTGTAACATTTTGTTCTGGTTCTGTATGTAGTTGTGTCTTTTTACCTGTGATATTGTTCTGTCCTTTGTATACCAACTTAAGCGGTTCGAATATTGCGTCGGAATAGGTATGTGTTTGCTCGTTTATTATTCTTCCATCAAAGGTTCATTGCTATGCTTACTATGGTTGCATATATGCGAGAATGAAACAACTACGTTTTCTTGTTTATCTGACCGTAAGATGACCGGTGAAATAGTTGTCATTTATAGTTGCATAAAAGAGAATGACGATTTAGGCTAATTTCGCGTATGCGAGAAGTATGCGAGAAGTATGCGGGCAGTATTCGGAAAACTCTTAAGAGTATAATTGCGAAAACTATTAAATCGTCGTGTTTTATTAAAAGATAAGTTTTAAATGCAAAAAATAGCTTTTCTAAATGCTAATTATAAAGAAAAAAGGATTTCTTAATCTAATATAAAACATGAAAGACCTCTGCGCAAAAATACTGATGGAGTAGCCGTCGTTTGTCTGGTCAGCTTTATTTTTTTTAGGACGGACGAAGGAGGCAGAAAGCAGTTCCGTGCAAAAAATAGTTCATCAAAAATAGATTGTATAGTTAAATACATAAATAAACGAAAATTAATACCGCATAATTGAAAGCTAAAAATCTAAACGCTAATACATACGTTTCTAAATACAAACATATTCTTATAAATATAAACAAAAATTATTTTGTTGTTGCTTACTTAGCTAAAACATAGCCGTCGATCGCTAAGTAAAAATGACAGAGTGCGGGAGATGTCGAAAAGGAATAAGAGGAGAATCGGGAATAAGGTGTATGTGGGAAAGTAT
This sequence comes from Philophylla caesio, assembly GCA_963971545.1. Lineage (NCBI taxonomy): Eukaryota > Metazoa > Arthropoda > Insecta > Diptera > Tephritidae > Philophylla > Philophylla caesio. The sequence goes on from OZ020607.1 coordinate 61,164,874, forward strand.
ACCACAAATCAATAGCTTGTGCTGGTATTGATTATTACAGCCTGAAAGTGTTGGATGGCTGTGCGTTTGTGCGTTTTATGTGTGACGACTGCATGACGTACGTATCCAATGTGGAGGATGCTCTTAAAGAATTGATGAGCATCGCACAAACAAATAAAGTGAACATTAGAGAGCAAAAAGCGGACATGGAGAAATTGTTTAAAGAACACAACAAAGAAATTAAAATGATGATGGAAAATGTCAAAAAAAAAACTATCAAGAGAAACTAGAATAGAGAAATAGAGTAGATAACTCTACTAATGAGATGTGCAAGCAAAAGAAAGAAATTCTAAGTGAAGTAAAAAAGGCTACTAACAAAAACAGAGAAAATAGTGAAAGTGGTATGGGTGTATCGTAAGCTAGCACACTAAAAGGTGTACCTCCTATTATTAGGTACGTTCGTTTACAATCTCCAACAGATAATATCCAACAGCAAAATTTTTTCAGCAGAAACCAACAGCTTCCCCTCAAATTGAAATGTAACTTTGCTCTCTCAATTTCCCCTACTTTGTTAGTTTTTGGCGTACGCGAACGCTAAAAGCTAATAGTTTTCGAAAACTTTCAATAATTATCCGTTCCCGAACTTACCTATTGTTAGGCCTAAGAACAAGCAAGCTGTGGAAAAAACTAGGGTTGACCTTAACAAGATAGATGCTTCTAATATCAAATTTGATAAAGTGTCAAACAAACATAATGGGGTGGTAATACTAAATGCCGATAGTGTCACAGAAAAAGATAAAATTATATCGACGTTAGAAAGCAACCTTAATAAAAATATATACGATATTTCTGAGCCAAAAATGTTTACCCCCAAAATATTGGTAACTCAAATGAACGCTGAGTACAAAGAAGACGAGTTAGTACATAAAATTAAAGTGCAAAATAGCTTCTTGAGTGCAACCAATCTAAAATGTGTCAAAGTTTTGAAGTCCAAACGGGGAAAAGAAACATGTAGTGCGATAATCGAAGTTGAGCATAAATTCTTCCTGCAGGTATTAGAATCAAAGAAACTAAATATTGGATGGGAACGTTGTCCAGTGTATGATGGAGCATAACGCATTTAGTCGTGAATGTCCCGTTTACGTCCGAAAACTGAAGGTTGCAAAACAGAGGGAAGGTTTTTAGCAACTAAATTTAAAATTAGATAGTCATTTTTATTTAAAATACGCTTATCTCAATATTAACAGTATAATAGCTAATAAAGTGGAATTGGAAAGGCTTGTTGAGACCGTAGATCCGGACATAGTTCTATGCTCCGAAACATGCACTACAGAAGGTATAAATGATTCAGAAATTATATATCCTACTTATTAATTAGTTAGTAGGGGTGGGTAACTCAGCAAATTTTCGCGAGTTGACTCAATGACTCTTGCTCAATTAAGAGAGTCAACTCAGTGAGGTAGCACAATTGAGTTACGACTCATTTCATAATTGTGTCGCTCTGTGCAACTACGGCAGCACTGTTATCGTGGAGAGGTGCACGTTGAACGTTGAATAATTAAAGTGACAGCACAGCATGTTCATCACATATATTTTTATAATTAATTGTTTTATGCAAGTTTAAAAGCTGTTACATTTTTGGAAAATTTAAATTTCTCGTATTTTATAATTGTGATCATGTTGATTTCATATATTTATTTTTTATTCTTATTGCGTTTACATTTATACTGTTTGCATACCTCAAATGTGGCGAAAAAACTGCAAAATCTCCAAAAATGCAATAAAAAACTCCCAAATGCCATTTCTTACAGAGTGTCTGTGCACAAAACAAAGAGCTTCGTATCAGCTCATCTTTGATTCTCAGTGCTGATACACTCATCGACTCGCCGCTCAGTAAGATGTCTGAAATTTATAACTGAGCTACTGAGTCACAAGTTTTTGTTGGAAGTGAGTCTGAGCGAGCGGCTCAGATAAAAAGGTCTGGTGTTTAGTTATTCAGCTAAAAAACTTTGAAACTAAGTGGAGAGTAGGGGTGGTTTACCACTCACCCAGTTCAAGTGACGCAGATTTCCTGACCTATATGGAAGCGCTGTTATCGGAAATATGCGAAAACTTGGTAAACACCATTGTTATTGGAGATTTCAACATAAATATGAACATGGTATCGACATGTAGTAAGGGACTCAATGAGATATTCGCTCAACAGGCGATGGAACAGCTAGTAAACTTTAATACACGTGTTACTGAACACAAATTAATTTATTATACTCAAATACTAGAGAAGTTTCATGCGGAAAAGCTTAGGAACATATAATATCAGACCATGAGACTATTATTTTCCGATGTAATACAACAAAAAAGTGTCCAATTACGAAGTTCTTAGAAATAACTTCTTGGAATGGGTACAGCGCCGAAAACCTTATACATTACTTAAGACAATATAACTTCACTGACCTTAATAGTTAGAGTACTGATGGAATCCTTGATCACATTGACCGTTGTCTGATGTCTATCATGAATAAGTTAACTTTTCAAAAGCAAACTAGCATTAAAATTAGGAAGAAGTGATATGATAGTTACTTAGCAGAAACTAATAAAAGAAGTTAAAATTGTACCAAAAGGCTATTATGACAGGTGATTGAGTAAAATATATTCAAGTAAAGAACAATTACAAGAAAATGATTAAATTAAAAAAAATAAAATATATGCAACTCAAGATTGAAACAAACAGAAGCGATAGTCGTTTAATGTGGAAGTATCTCAAGAGCGTAGTGAATTACACGGATAATAAAGAACTCATCAAAGAAGTTCGCATTAATGATAAAGTTTTAAGGAATAGTAATGAAAGTGCTGACAAGTTAAATAATTTCTTTGTGGATAGTGTCCTCGACTTAAATAGAAATATTGAAAACGTTTACTATGATTATACAAGGCAGGAATGTTATGAAAGTACGTTTAAATTTTATGAAGTTGGTGCAGATGACATTATCCATATTGTTAGGAAATTTAAGAGCAAATGGAAAAAATGTATTATCTGAGGGCGTAATTAAAGACTCAGTAGAATATATGGGTAATTTTTACGCTCTGTTAGTAAATAAAAGTCTTCGATCAGCAACAGTTCCAATAAAATGGAAAATTTCGACCATAGTTCCAATACAGAAGGTTAGAAACACAATAATAGCTGATGAACTCAGGCCAATAAACACCCTACTTAGTTTGGAAAAGATATTATGAAAAAGCAATTAGTACTCTATATTGAGACTAATAACATTTTTATATAAGAGCAATCAGGATTCAGAGCTAAACACTCATGCGAAACTGCGCTAAATTTTGTATTATCGCAATGGAAAGAAGGTCTTAATTCCAAGATGAATGTTTTAGCGGTGTTTATTGACCTCAAAAGAGCATTTGAGACGATTAATAGAGAAATAATTTAAAAAAGAAGGAGGCTGTGTCAGAGACACGGCCATTAAGTTTAACGTAGAATACGCCATCCGATAAGACAGAAAACATATGTATAATGATAATTTATAATGATAAATAATGCAAGCAAATGAATTTCTTTATTTGATAGTTACTTTTGATGATATACATAAGCTTATGATAGGAAAATAGGATAAAAATGTTTTTAAATTATCAATTAAATGTCTCGCAAAAACTAAGTCAATGGTTGTGTTATCAATAGTTGTGGGAGCATCATTTCGAATATAAACCAAATTAAACGTATCGCTCATAAATTTCGCCAATCTAGTATTTGAAGTGATTTCTGTGTTAAAATCACCACCAATAAGCAGTAGTTGGCAGCGCTTTCTCTGCCTTTACTCTACTTTAACTTGCCCGCCTAAAATTATGCAATACAAAGAAAGGGCTGCACGAGTACATTTAAATCGCCCAACAGCAAACACTCAACCAAACACCACACACATATTTGTGTGCATGTGTTTATACAATTTTTATTTGCGAAATTTAAATATTAGGAAGATATCAACCAACATGAAATGTATGTCAAACGAAAGCTAACATCTTCATTTGACTACAAAAAAATTTTTAAAAAAAGTTACCGTGCCGTTTCCTTATAATTAAAGAAATAGAGATTACAACAATAAAAACCTGACATGGGTGCCCATACCGTAAGGTAAGACGTATTCTACGCCAAAAACTCGAATATATTGGTGTAAGGAATAATGAACTTGACTGGTTTCGAAGCTTCCTATCAGATCGCAAGCAACAAACTATTACTGGTTCATCTATGTCAAAAAAAGTAACAGTCGATATTGGCCTACCGCAAGGGTCAGTTTTGACCCCAATTTTATTTAACGTTTATATCATTGTGTATAATAACAAGTAAAATATCTCTTCGATAAACGTCAAAATCTGGATCAGCTGAGATCAGCTGTTTTTGCAAAGTAAATTCGCCACCCTGGCGTCCCCGTTCATTTTACCCGAATGTATTTATTCGGCTCAGCTTTTTCCAACTTTCCAGCTTTTTCCAACCCTGTCAAACGCCAGCTTATGTATCCTGTCAAATGCAACTGTCAAATAATATATCTCACTTGTTATTATACACAATGGTTTATATTAATGACATAAACACATTGCAAGGTAAAATTGTTCGCTGACGATACTCTCCTTACGATCAGCGACAGAAACCTACCTAATGGAATGGCACAGATGCAAGAAGATCTTGACTGTTTGTATAAATGGCTATGTTTAAATAAACTTAAACTCAATGTGAAAAAGACAAAGTTCATGGTTCTATCCAGGGCATTTAATGTTAACTCAGCAAGCAACAGCTTAAAAATATAGGATGACATAATCGAAGAAGTAAAGGTCATGAAGTATCTAGTTATATATAGATAATAAGTTAAAATTTGCGGATCACATTGAATACACAGTAAACAAAATTGCGAAAAAATTGGTCTTATGAAAAGATCGTGTAAGTACTTAGGAAAAAGATTTAAACTCTAATATACTGTTACGTTTTTACCCTGAAACGCCGATGATTTCCTAAATCCTTCAGGTTCGACCACTGGATTATTAAATAAAACACGCTCGGATTTCCTTAATGCTAACTTTATTTGTTTACAAATGATTGACAACACTTAACAACGCTATTTAATTCACGGACACTTGTACTTGCGCACTCGCAACTTTAAAACACTTAGCTTACAACTTTACAACTTTACTCTTCATGGTTTAATTACAAACTGAACTGCCTAACGGCGTGGCAACGCCTTTTTATACTCTGAGCTGCGTACACTGTGGCCGCTCTAGAACATTATCGATCGTTATCGAAAGTTCTCGATTGCGATTGTTCTATTTGCTTTTTCTCGACGTCTCTATCTCTTTCTCGGTTTCTCTTTCGTATGTCATTCGTGTTTTGGAATATCGGCACAATACAGATCTATAATTGAGCCGCACTTTATATATTGTTACGTTTTTACCCTGAAACGCCGATGATTTCCAAAATCCTTCAGGTTCGACCACTGGATTGTTAAATAAAACACGCTCGGATTTCCTTAATGCTAACTTTATTTATTTACAAATAATTGACAACACTTAACAACGCTATATAATTCACGGATACTTGTACTTGCGCACTCGCAACTTAAAACTCTTAGTTTACAACTTTACAACTTTACTCTTCAAGGTTTAATTACAAACTGAATTACCTAACGGCGTGGCAACGCCTTTTTATACTCCGAGCTGCGTACACTGTGGCAGCTCTAGAACATTATCGATCGTTATCGAAAGTTCTCGATTGCGATTGTTCTATTTGCTTTTTCTCAACGTCTCTATCTCTTTCTCGGTTTCTCTTTCGTATGTCATTCGTGTTTTGGAATATCGCCACACTGCCCTCCACCTAAGTCTGATCGTCCCGATCAGACACACTAACTGTTCCAAATGACGCAAGCATTTCCAAATGAACTACCTTCATTTTGTTCCTTGGTCTCCCAACTGTCTTGATTCGATAAACCACGTCATTTAGCCGTTTTATGACCTTGTACGGACCTTCCCAGTTGCACTGCAATTTTGGGGACAAACCTTTCTTTCGTTGTGGATTATACAACAGCACCAAATCTCCTTCGTGGAATCCTTCAGAATTCATTGCCTTGTCATACCTGGCCTTCATCTTATCACTCATAATTTGTGTACGCTGCCTAACAAGATCATGGACTTCTCGCAACTCCTCCTCCAGGGTGTTGGACGTTTCCTTATAATTCTTGCGCGCATCACCAGTAACTCCAAACTTTAGATCGCTTGGTAACCGAAGTTCACTGCCAAAAATTACCTTTGCTGGACTTTTACCCGTTGTTTCGTGTACTGCTGAACGATATCCCATCAGGAACAATGGTATATGGACGTCCCAATCTTTCTGATACTTGTCGACTACCTTCCTCAAATGTTCTTCCAAGGTTCGGTTAAATCTCTCTACCATGCCATCTGATTGAGGATGAAGAGCTGTTGTACGAGTTTTCCGGATACCCAGTATCTGGCACATCTCTTGAAATATTGCTGACTCAAAATTTCTTCCTTGGTCGGAGTGCAGTTCTATAGGCACACCATATCTTGCAACCCAATTGTAACTGAATACCTCCGCTATCGTCTTTGCTTCTTGGTTAGGAATCGGGTACACCTCAGGCCACTTGCTAAAGTAGTCCATAACCACGAGGACATACTTGTTTCCAAGTCTGCTCATTGGAAAAGGTCCGGCTACATCCATCGCAATCCGCTCAAATGGCGCTCCAGCGTTATACTGCCTCATTTGGCCATGACTTCTAAATTTCGGTCCTTTGGCTGCGATGCACTCTTTGCAGCTGCCAATCCATTCTTCTATTGATTGCCGACATCCAACCCAATAGAACCTCTGTTTGATTTTCTCAATGGTCTTCGTGATTCCCAAGTGTCCTCCGCTCGGTCCATTGTGGAATTCTTTGAGAACATCGGAAATTCTTGCCCTTGGGACCACTATGAGATTGCGAGAGAATTGGCCATCTCCGCTTTCCCAAGTCCTATACAAACAGCCAGATATTATTTTTAAGCTGTTCCACTGCGCCCAATATGCTTTAGCGAGTGGACTTTCTCCTGCCATTTGCTCTTTAGTTGGCCGTGTGTTAATCTCCAGTCCATGAATCAGAAGTTCCAAATCCCGATCTTCCTGCTGGCATTTCCTCAGTTTCTCTGCCTTCCAGTCCTCTGCTGGTGTTACTGTCATTAGCCGAACGTCTATTATGTCTTCTTTGGCCTCAGCTTTGGAGCAGTGCTTACATTCCAGATTGCATGGCCGGCGGGACAAAGCATCAGCATTTCCGTGAGCACTTCCTTTTCGATGCTCTATAGAAAAGTCGTAGCTTTGTAATCTCTCAATCCATCGAGCAAGCTGTCCTTCTGGATTCTTGAATTGTAGTAGCCATTTCAGTGCCGCATGGTCAGTACGAACTCGGAATCGTTGTCCATAGAGGTACTTATGGAAATGTTTGACACACTCTAACAACGCTAGAAGTTCTCTCCGGGTTACGCAATAGTTCTTTTCTGGTTTTCCGATTGTCCGACTATAGTAGGCTACCATCTTCTCTTGTCCATCAATAAGCTGCGACAATACACCTCCTATCGCATATCCGCTCGCATCTGTATCCAAAACAAACGTTGACCCTGGAACCGGGTATGCTAGCATTGGTGCAATGCATAGCCGTTCCTTCAGAGATTCGAAAGCATCCTCCTGTTCTTTATTCCATTCGAAGGCTCTGTGCTTCCTCGTAAGTTCATGTAGGCTATTAGCAACACTAGCGAAGTTAGAGACAAAGCGACGGTAATAAGTGCATAGTCCAAGAAAACTTCGTAGCTCGTGCAAATTCCTCGGCTTTGGCCAATTTTTGACTGCTTCTATCTTTTCCTCTGCAGTACACACACCCTCTGTAGTCACTTTGTATCCTAGATAATTTACTTCTTTCTTAAACAACGAGCACTTCTTTGGACTTAGCTTAAGACCAGCGTCCGTTATCCTCTGGAAAACTTCTTCCAAGTTACTCAGGTGTTCCTCAAAGTCTTTACCCAATACAATGATACACCAAGCACGTTTTCCAATGCAATCCTTTCAGCACGTGATCCATGAGTCTTTCAAAAGTAGCAGGGGCGTTGCACAATCCAAAAGGCATAACCGTAAATTGCCACAGACCATCTCCAACACTGAAAGCCGTCTTCTCCTTGTCTTTTTCATTAACCTCTACTTGCCAATAGCCGCTTTTCAAATCGAGAGTTGAGAACCAGTTTGTCCCAGACAATGAATCCAGAGTATCGTCGATTCTGGGCTCGCTGATGGTTCAATCACACCACTTTCGCTCATTTCTTTTATAATTTCTCTTATAGTTTCTCGCTTGGCTAGTGGAACACTCCGTGGAGCTTGACGTATCGGCCTTGAATCTCCAGTATCAATTCGGTGTTTCACCAGACTCGTCCTGCCAGGTTTGTTACCATCTTTGTCGAATATCCTGGAATATTTACGGAGAAGCTTTTCTGCCTTATATCGGTACCTTTCCTCTAATCCTTCTGTCCATGACCTGATGTCTACCGCCATCCTGTTTTCGCTTAAGGAGTCGCTTCTAGGTCATTCTTCGCAATTGAAGATAGCCTCAACCGCTTGGCATCTTCCCAGTATGGTTCCTTTACGCAGTTTAATTGGTGATTTAAACTCGTTAAGAACCCTCACTGGGACGAGTCCATCTTTTTGTGTCGTTGCCAGGGTTTTCCCTATTAATACGTCCGGTGCAAAATCTGGTGTTGCTTCAACAACCCACAACTTGTTTGTCCCACAATCTCCGTCAATCTTTGCCCAAACAATAGCTTCTGATTTTGCTGGAATCTGTTGGCTTTGTTACAGAACAACTCGGTTGATATTGTGCGATCTATCATAGCCAAGGTTAAGCGGAACTTCAACATTGCCGTACGTTATCATTTGTCTATCCAAGTCTATCTTCATTCCCTGATCAAGGAGGAAGTCTACACCAATTATAACTTCGTCCACAATCTCTGCCACAATAAACTTGTGTTCTGCTATCACATTTTCAATCAAAACTTTGCAGGTTACTTCTCCGATAATTTGTGTCTCCTCACCAGTAGCTGTTCGCAATTTTGCTCCCGGCAATGTCCTAACGTTCTTAGTGACCAGATCGGATCGGATGATAGAATGTGACGCGCCTGTATCCACAGTTAGTACTCGCTCATGTCCGTCCTCATACCCACAAACAGTAATGTTCCTCGCTATCCTACCAATTTGAGAGATGGTGATTATGGGGCATTCAGTTGCAGGAGCCAGCCTACGCCCTCTTCGGATGGCTCGTTTTAGTTTAACGACTGGTTAGGAATCTGTTCGTCTTCAGCTCTGCGCATACGGCCTACTGAATTCTTACTTCTGTTACAAGCTGTCTTACACTTGCGTGCAAAATGGCCTGCTTCTCCGCATCTATAGCATTTTCCAGTGCCAATCTCTTTTCCTGTTGAATCAGGACCAATTTTACCTGCGATCGCCTTAAGTGTTTTAAGCATTTCATTCATTACATCCGCTGATTCTACTTCTACTCGGTGTGCTTTATAGGCTGGACCACTTAAGAGCGCTGCTGTTTCCTGGGTTTGGGCATATGAGACAGTTTCAGCAAACGTTCTTCTCGGATTCGCATATGTTGCTCTCTTCGTATATGTGTCTCGTATTCCATTGACAAACTTCTGCATTTTTACTCTTTCAAGGTATTCTCCAGATGTATCTCCAAAAGCCAAATGAGCCAACCTCTCAATTTCGGAAGCAAATTCTTGCAAAGTCTCGTTCGTTTTCTGGAAGCGATTCTCCAGCTCCATCTGGTAAATTTGTCTCCTATGCTCGCTACCGTAACGTCTTTCTACGGCACCCATTAATGCATCGTAGTTATCCCTTTCACGCTCGGGAACAGTTTGTAGGATCTCAGCTGCCGGTCCTTTTAGTGCTACAAATAGTGCGGCAGTCTTGTCTTCCATGCTCCAATGGTTTGCCGAAGCCGTTTTTTCAAATTGGAGCTTGAAAACCTGAAAAGGAATTGTACCATCAAAAGATGGAGTTTTTACCTTAGGACCGTTCACTGAAATAGCTGTACGACTCAGCTGCATATTACGAAGACGACCCTCAATCTCATCTAACTTGGCCTCAAATGTATCCTGCCGCTCCTCGAGTTGATCCTGCTTCTCCTGTAATACTGCATTATTGTTGCTTAAATGCTCCCGTAGTGCTGAAATTTCCGCAGACTGTTGCAATGATTGTGCGGATATCTGCGATGATATCTGTGAAATGCTAGCTAATAACATGTTCATGTTTAAAGCTGTTGATCCATTAGCAGCATTGTCCTTTTCTTCAACCATCCTGCGTTCGTCTTCCGTATCCTCAGGTTTACCTTTAAATTCGTGGTTGCCAACTTCAACTCCTTCCTGCTCCATAGCTTCCCACAATCGTGATACCAATTCAGCTTTTCTCCCAGAAGTTGCTAAATTACGTTTTTCCAGCTCCTGCTTGAGCTCTTCAATCTTCAGATCCTGAATCTTTGTCATTTTCTCCGCTATTATCCTTTAGGATTTATTTAACAATCCCACTTCTGACACCAATTGTTACGTGTTTACCCTGAAACGCCGATGATTTCCAAAATCCTTCAGGTTCGACCACTGGATTGTTAAATAAAACACGCTCGGATTTCCTTAATGCTAACTTTATTCATTTACAAATAATTGACAACACTTAACAACGCTATATAATTCACGGATACTTGTACTTGCGCACTCGCAACTTAAAACTCTTAGTTTACAACTTTACAACTTTACTCTTCAAGGTTTAATTACAAACTGAATTACCTAACGGCGTGGCAACGCCTTTTTATACTCCGAGCTGCGTACACTGTGGCAGCTCTAGAACATTATCGATCGTTATCGAAAGTTCTCGATTGCGATTGTTCTATTTGCTTTTTCTCGACGTCTCTATCTCTTTCTCGGTTTCTCTTTCGTATGTCATTCGTGTTTTGGAATATCGCCACAATATTGTCCAACGATCTTCTTTATATCTGGCAACACTCAAATTGATAAACTCCAAAAAATGCAAAATAGAGCTATGCGGTTTACACCTACATATACAGGAGATTATGGAAGCTTTGAATTGGCTTAGCGTGAAACAGCAAATATTCTTTCACGCCATGAAAGTCATGTTTAGTATAAAACAGGGTAGTTTGACGGATTATTTAAGTGATAGTCTTCGATACATAAATGAAACGCACTCATACTTACTTAAGGAAAATAATAGTTTCAGCTACCACTATACAAAACAGAAGTTGATAAGAAAAATATTTTTTACAACGGATTGAAATGTTTTAATGAGCTACCAAGTTTAATAAGAAATTGTAATAACATTACTACCTTCAAGAGGCTACTAACTGATCATTGCAGGACATTACCTATTAGATAAAAAGGTTTGGCATGGAAACAATTCCTTTCCATCCGTTTCACCAGAGCAATTCTGCAACTAGATCATACAGATCACCTATGTCTTGGAAACTAGTCCTTTCCAACCGACCTGTTCAAACACGTAAGTTGCTTGGAATCTCGTCCATTCCAACAGCTTAAATAAGATATTACTCATCAAGAATCCTATTATACCTGCGAAATAAAGGGTGTTGCTAATCAAATAGCTTGATACATAAACCGCCTGTCGAGCATAGAGCGGGTTGCTAGGAATCTCATCCATTCCGACAGCATAAATATTATGTGCACCACCTGTCGCCGCCATAGTTCAGATATGATGATGCTCGGAATCTCGTACATTCCGACATCGTCAATAATAATAAACTCATCGACCGAAATTACAAATTATGTTGCTATAAAATAAAATATGGTAAGATTTGTTTCGGCCAATTTTTTTAATATAAATTTTCGTTGTATTTGAGCTCAAGGCCGTATTAAAAATAAAACGTGAATCGCAAATTTGTTATTTATATTTTATTTATTATTGTCGATATTTCGCTCTCAATCTGAGGGCATCTTCGGGAACTAATGGATTTGTCCGTCCATTAGTACCTAATACGGTCTTGAGCTCAAATACAACGAAAATTTATAATAAAATAAAATAGTTTTAAATGTATAAATGTGTACTATCTCAACGAATATGTGGTTGTAAAAATACACTTCCATCTTATATTACGTTTAAGTTTTTAAAGTAAATATTGTACGTAATAAGTTTATTTTTGAATACAAATGTGTCTGTTTCTTATACATGTATATTTGTGAAATTTTAGGTCAGCAGACCGTAATAAAGAATTAAATAAAAAAAAATAAATAAATATTCTCAGTACTGATGATTTTATAAGGATTATTGACCCAATAAAAGGAGCGAGAGTGAGCAGTAGAGCTATATGTATGTGTTAGAGTGAAATACAATATCACATTTGTTGACATCAGTTTTTACATAGTGGTCCTAAGAAACTGATAGCAACTTTGTTCTAAGTGCTAACAAAATTTTTTCGGTAAATTGACCGGCACTGTTCTTGTAGGGTATATTTTGCATTCATATTGAATTACATAAGTTTGAAAAAGATGGATGTAACATAGAAACTATACCTAAAATCTTGGTAGTGCTTTCTGTTATATCATACGGTATTAAACCGAGAGTGTTCTCGCTGGGATCATTGGATTCATGAAAATATCGACACTCATCGATGTTTGTTGTGACGATCATCGATGTTGCTCTATAAATCGGTGTATTTTTCAAAACCCTGACACGGGTCAAACAAGAAAAAAGTTTACTTTACTCAAAATTTGTAATTTCTTTATTCTCGAAAGCAATAACTATAAATTTTATTTAAATTTGCATATATAAATAAATTCAAGTAAATAAAATATGGAAGCTGAACAGAAGGCGCCAGTGAGCTTATAATCCGTTAAAATTGTTTGTTTTGATGCTTTACTTTTGTTTTGTAGACCGCCAAAACTCGCAAGCGTCTGAAGCTTCGACGTTTGGCAAGTAAACCTGCAAGCGTAGATGACCATCTAGTTAAAGAACGGAAGTATCCACGCATCTTATTCCGAAGTCTCAAACGGGTACTGTTCACAACTTTGTTTTTGTCAATAACAGCTTCAGTTCTATTAGGACATCCTCTCATACTTAACAACGTCAAGCAAAGTGTTATTGTACAAGAGTTTCTTAGCAGCTACCAGAGACATTACTATCAGATCGTACATGGCGAGCCACATTATTGTGATATAGATTTAGACGTTTCATCTATCTTGGCACGCATCCGTGGTCACCAAATACTGCATCAAGACAAAGCATTACAAAAACTAGAAATAATATTACGAAATCAAACACACTTCCGCTCTATAGCCATAGTAGGGCCTTCTGGTGTTGGCAAAACTATGACTGCTAGAGCTTTGGAGGAGCATTTTCCTTGGAAGGATAATGTGCGGATCTACGCATGGAATACTTATGTTGAAAGTGAGGCGCAAAAATTCCGTATGCTTCGTCTTTATGTAGACCAGCTATCGGAATGTGGTCGTAATTTGTTAATTGTTGATAATCTCTCTCCTTGTGATGACGAAGTGGTTCCGATTTTGAATCAAATGATTGGTACGCAAGACTATGCAAAAAGAAAGAATGTTATTGTGATTTATGTTTTCCAATTAAATGCCATGCTGGACGCAAATGTATACCAACAGCAAAGTAATGCTTTGCAACATATGTTAGATACAACAACGATAAATTTTAACTCATTCAATGAAAAATACCTACATGACTGTATACGCCGTGAAGCGTTATTAGAAAATATATCGATGAAACAATCAGATTTTGACGAAATTGCTGCCACAATCAATGCAACCACATCTGGCTGTAAGAAAGTGCAAACGAAAGTTTTGGTATACGGGCGCCGTCTGAAGAAAGAAATTCGTTATGATGAATTGTAAGTGCATAGTAACAGAAAATCTAATACCCCTATTATGTGTGGAGACTAGTAGCCGCTGGGCAACTATACTAGAATTTTCATTACGCAAGGCAATCCGCTACTGGCTATCGGCTACGGAAAGTATGTTAATGTCAAAGATAATGTTAATGTCATGATCATGATTCAATCATACAAGGTTGGATAATTAGGTAGTTGTCTTACTCTTGCACACTGCCTTAAGGTAGCCTGTGTTGCTTTCTAAATTAAAGAAAAAAATATTATCAAACACGTGGAAATTAGAACTTTTCTTGTGAAATGGCCTGGCAGGTAACACTGTTTCCTTTTTGTTGTTTTTAAATTATTTCAGCATGCCCTACATTAAATAATCGAATTGACGGCATTCTCGTATGTTTCCCAGTAGCCTTGCTTATCTAGCAGCGAACAGGAATTGTAATTTTTTCCTTTGCATGTATGAAATTGATTGGTCGTTGGTTCGATCCCCGGCCAAGTCAGATCATTTTGTTTGATATTTTTTTTTCAAAGAAAGCATTTTATGTTTTTAAATTTTTACTGTATATTTATATTTTATATAAATAACATAAAATTAAAAAAATAATAATTTATATAAATATTAACAACCATAAAAGTATACAGTTAAAATATCGAATAGAAGAACATTTATTAGTATTTTGACCAGTTTTGACTAACGTCTTTTCTTGATTTCTAACAGATGTATGTATATCAATAAAAATTCCGTTAATTTTTTGACGAATGTATTGAGTGGTGTTTTCCATATAAAAAAAAATGTGTTTCCTACAACTAATGTTACATTTTTAGTGACTTGAATCTTACAATTTTATGATCTACAAAAATGGTAATTATATTTTTAAAAAAGTTTGAAATTGTAATGAAATATGTATACAATCCTGGTTACTAGGCTTTTAATAGATACCTCTTATTTTGGTTGCTAAAATTGATATTGAATTAAATTTATTATCAAAATTTTTCCAAATGTGATAGTTCTTTTTTCTGCATGTAAAAACTTTAAAAGGTTGAAATCACATTGTTTTTGCTAACAATATGTGTAAAAAATATTTGCTTCTAAATCACACTTGCGTTTTTTGTTTATATAGTTTGTTATATTAAGGTGCTATGTACAAAGTGGGGCAAAAGTAATCCTCCTATCAGAAAATGCTATAAATTTTGCGATTGGCCCGTAATGTCAGTTCTGTTTTGACATTTGTGTAGTAAACACATGCGAAATACACGTTAATGAACAATGTTACGCTACACTGCTCCAGAACGCGGAATATTACTGACTATTTATTTAACCAATAATCGGTCGGTGACTTTGGCACAACGTGAATTTCGTCGCAGATTTCCTGGCCGTCCAACGCCTACTGGTGAAACACTGCGACGTTTAGCCGCTCGCCTCGAAGAGACTGGCACAACACGAGATGCTGCCAGGCGTGGCAGACCCCGGAGTAGCCCTTCTGCAGAGAATATTGCTGCTGTAGCCGAGGATGTCATGGAAGCGCCATCGACATCGACCAGACGACGTGCCACGCAAATGGGTATCAGATCAACGAGTTCTTTGCCGCAACTTGATGAATTGGGATTGGAAAACATGTGGTTCCAACAGGACGGTGCAACGGCACACACTGCACGTGCCACAACCGATATGCTGAAGGATGCATTTCCCGGGCGCCTAATCTCCCGTTTTGGCGATTTGCACTGGCCAGCAAGATCGCCTGATTTGACCGATCCAGACTTCTTTTTGTGGGGCTTTTTGAAGTCGCGGGTTTATGTCAACAAGCCTCAGACTCTTGCAGCTCTTAAAGACAATATCCGTCGAGAATGTGAGGACCTATCGCCGGAAGTTTTAGCCAAAGTGATGGAAAATGCCATAAAAAGGGCTCAAATGACAATCAACTGTGGCGGCGGCCATTTACATGACATCATATTCTCGACTTGATGTAAAAAAAAAATTAAAAGACCAAATAAAAATAATCCATAAGAAGAATCAAACTTTTTCATTTTTTCTTTAAATTACAGCCAAAAAACATCGGAAGTTTACTTTTGCGCCACCTTATATACATACATGAGTGATTAAATATTCGGTTATATTATATCAAATTGAAATATCAAATTTCTGAAAATATGTTTCATTCTATGTACAAACCGCATTTCGCTACAAGTTACCTTCTTTTCTACTACCTTTGCGCGAAAAGGGATACAGTATTTTCCCCTTTATCAGACCTTCCTAAATGCAACCTTACAAGGCAGTCGGAAAACTTAAACGTCAGTAAGTATCCAACCTTTTATAATTGAATCATGCATATATGTAACAAACTTTTATTAAAATGAAATATATCTTCGGAAAGCCATGAATGTGATCTCTATGAAAATATTATAACAAGTAGTGTTAAAAATAAGTGTGCAACTAAAACCGATGAAAATAACTAGCTTTATTTAAAAATGTTTGAAAAAAATTCTAAATATTAGTAAATACGATATAGTCTAAATTGTATGCGAATTGACTCCGGGCATACAAATAACGCTAAATCTAGTCAATATATTTCAATTAAAAATCTGAAAATATGTTGAATTTTCTTAAATGTAAATGTCGTCGTTTAAATTTCAAAACCGCGTATACTTATTTTGCTTACCCAAAACTTGATTTTATAATAAAAGCTATGCATACAATAATTTTATAATTTTACTATAATGGATTTTTAGGGCTGGCAGTTGAAATTTCATCTTCGCAAATCTTCAGGGTCTCAGTAAGATTGTGCGTATGCCAGATTCACTACTGAAGTATTTACTTCGCGTTTAAGCATCGCTATACTATCCGATAGTCAAGCTGCGATTAAAAGCTTTGTTGTGAGGTCTAAGCTAGTTTGAGACTGCAAAGAGAAATTAAATACTCTTGGCAGTATAAATAAACTATCCCTACTGTGGGTACCGGGCCACACGGGAATAGAAGGGAACGAGATGGCGGACTGTCTTGCTAGAAAGGCGGCTGCCTCTCCATTCAATGCTCCTGAGCCCTTCTGTGGGTTATCATCCAACAGAGTGGGAAGTTTTCTAGAAAACTCTACGAAGGCTAGAAGAAGCCAAATGTGAAAATCTCTTCCAGGCTTAAGACAGTCGAAGGCCTTTCTGGGAGATTTTAATCCCGGAAGGGCTAAGGTATTAAGAGGCATTCCTCGGGGAAAACTGAGGATTCTCATTGGGTTTTTGTGTGGTCATTCCTACTTAATTATCATTTGTACAACATTGGAGTGGTCACGGAGTCAATCTGCAGAATGTGCGGAGAATGTGACGAAACTCCATTACACTTAATCGCGGAGTGCTGAGCGCTAATGCATGTTAGGTTCAGATGTTTTAGAGAATACAACCTATCTGGAAATTTTCTTCCAAAATTGGGTCCATATATGAATGTACATATATGCATGGCAAATCTTCTCGAAGATCTTCAGGGAAGTCTACCCTCGCCTTAAGAACAAAAGGGGTATCATAATATATCTCTTAGGTCGCAATTTATATCACTCTTCGAAATTAATCTTAATCTTAGTTCGCGTTTTGTATCCTATCGATGAATTTCCGACCAAGTATTTAACTAAAAACCTTAACTACCTGAAAACACTGAACCTGTATCTGAGCCAGATATGTATATACATATGTACATATGTGTTATCATATACATCTTTGCGAAAAAAATTGGAGCACACAAATTTACTTTCAGATAGTAGAATTGAAATGTGAAACTGGGAGTACAGTTTGTAAAACCATTTCATGTTTATGGAAAGTTATTCCAAAAAATCAAATTATGGATTTTAGGGATGATGTTACTAAATATGTAGTTATGTATACGAGTATATGGACACATGTGGCCCAGTACATGCTACCATTGAATATTTTCAAATTTCTTTATTTAATTTAAGTTAGATCTTTAACTGAAACCATAGTAAACATTTTCAAAACCTAAAAAAGAAAAAAAAAACATTCTTTAAAACTTTAAACTTATGCGAAAAACTTTCAAATAGGCTATTCAGTTATAGTAAATATTATAATGCGTTTTGCTTAAAACTTCCACTGATTTTTAATAAAAGGTTTTCGACAAAACTGTAGAGAATTTTTCCCATATAAAAATATATTTTGCTAATAGAAGAAAATTCGATGTTGTCTCTAACCGTGCGGTCGCATTTCTTTTGTCTACGCATTGTACTCGCTGTATAACTTCTCGTTACTTAGTGTACGCGCAATTTAACCTAGCTTTGATATTCTGAGCTTCAATTCGTTACACTTTCCACGTGTTTTTATACTTTTCATTATAAAGTCAAATCCACAATTTAATCGGGTAAGAACGTAAATTCTTTCGCAATGCCCCCTGGGGCCAACAGGCTGGGGGATAATACATAGGTTTGCACTATTATCCCCGGGTCCAAAAAACAAAAGGAAAAAGCCAGAAAATTCAACGCTGGCATTCTTCCCGGAATTACCTATTTCTAAGAAGGATGATCCCAAGTACCTCGTAATCAAATCACAGGACGCCAATAAACCGATTGCATCCACTTCTTGCTTTGCTGTACATAAAGGTATTCAGGCCATAAGCAAAGACATTAACAAAATCACAACGCTTCGTGACGGCAGCCTACTTCTTTTGGTCAAGAACCAAAAAATCGCTGACAAATTTTTACAAACCAAACATCTTCCCGGAGCTGGTGCTGTTGAGATATTTCTTCACAACTCTCTGAACTCAGTAAAGGGTACAATTTACGCTCCATTTATCTGTCAGCTTGCTGATGACGAAATAATTGATGGTCTAAAAGATCAAGGAGTATCCGATGTTCATAAATTTACCAAGATAAACAATGGTGATCGTGTACCTACTGGTGCTTTATTATTAACGTTTGATAAATATACTTTACCTAGTCGTATTGAAGTTGCCTGGTGTACCCTCGATATCCGTCCCTACTATCCTAATCCCATGCGCTGCAAGAATTGTCAGTTGCTAGGTCATACTGCCAAGCGATGTAATAAGACCCCATCTTGTGCTATCTGCAACCTACCCCCAAATCATACCCCTCCCACTGAATGCTCTAGAGTCAAATGTGCTAACTGCGATGGTGAACACCCTTCTTCCTTTAACGCCTGTCCAAAATTTGTCCAGTCTAAAGATATACTTAAAATTAAAACTATCCACAAGTGTTCGATGCGTGAAGCCATCAATTTATACAAATCTCTAACGCCTTCTACTCCCTCACCATTCTCTTATGCTAATGTAACAGCCTCCAACAACAAACCTTGTTGCTTATAAAAAAGCTAATGCCATTTTCAGAAGAAAAGCGAAGCAAGCAAAAGTTAAATCTTTCCAGACATTTACCAGCAGCATTAATTCCTCTTCTGACCCTAAAATGATTTGGTCAAATATAAGAAGACTATCTGGCAATATTTCTTTCTCTCCTATTCTCTCACTCAACTCCTCTCAAGGCAATCTACTTTATCCACAGGATATACATAGCTTTAGAATTCGCCAAATTTTTTTCATCAAACTCTTCTGATTAAAATTTCTCCTCTGAATACTCGTCTAATAAGCACTCTTTACTTGCCTATAATTACGTTTCATCTGCTTTATCCCCTTCAGCCGAATATCTCGACTCAGATATATCTTTAATAGAACTCAATATAGCTCTTTCTGCGGTTAAAGGTAAATCGCCTGGGTTAGATAAAGTTTCCTATCCCATCATCAAACATCTTCCTTCTCACCTCCTCAAGCGACTTATCAACCATTACAACAATATTTATCGAACTGCCACCATACCCCAAATCTGGAAAACCAGTGCAATCATTCCTATTCTAAAACCTGGCAAACCTCCGTGCGAAGTTACCAGCTACCGTCCTATTTCCCTTCTACCCTGTCTAGGAAAACTTTTAGAAAAAATTGTTGCTACTAGACTCTCTTGGTTTCTCCACTTCAATAAACTTATTCATTCAAATCAGGTTGCATTCAAAAAAGGACAAAGCACTATCGACGCTCTTTTACACCTAGACCACTTCATATGTGACGCTTTATCTAATAAAAATCACGTCTCACTTCTTTCGCTTGATTTTGAAAAAGCGTTTGATCGCGTTGGCATACATGTAGTTTTAAGACAATTAATCAAATGGAAGGTTGGCCCCCGTATATTTAGTTTTGTTAAATCTTTTCTCTCTAAACGTAAAATCAAAGTTCTTATTTCTGGCACATCTTCACCGACTCTTCCTTTGGATAACGGCACTCCTCAGGGATCACCGCTATCAGTTATTCTGTTCACCATAGCATTTGATGAAATCAGCTCTATACTTTCTTCCTTCCCTAATATTCAGCATCAATTATATGCTGATGATCTCCTTCTATTTTCAAAATCTTCTGACCTTAGTTCTATATCCTCTACCTTTGAAGAAATCCTTTCTCAACTATCCCTATGGTCCCTTTCCGCAGGCGCATCAATATCGTACTTAAAATCCAGTTTACTCCACATTTGTAAAAAACACAATTGTCATTTTCCACCGATTTCATTCAACAATGTAAATATTTCATGTTCTCCTACACTTAAGTTTCTTGGTTTAATTCTAGATAGTAAATATGCATTCAAACAACATTGTCAATATATTAGAAATAGAATTACTAAAAACTCAAATATTGTTAAGTACCTAGCATGCAAGCGTTCGCTCATTGGCCCATCTTTGCTAATTAATGTTGTCAAGGCACTCATACTCTCCGTCATCAATTACGCTCTTGAAATATATGGGCATCATTCAAAAAGTAACCTAAAATTGTTGGCTGCACCGTATCACTCCGCTGTTAGAAGATCGCTTCGAGCATTCCCCACGTCACCAATCAAAAATATATTAGCAGAGTCCGGTCTTCCCTCTCTGATAGACAATATGGAAGACACCACATACAAAATATACCCGAAGATCATCCTTGGTTCTAACCACGTGCTTCAAGATGCCTTTTCTTCATCATCATCACGTATCCGACCTCCAAAAATTCAGTCAGCTATATATAAATGCACCATTTTCGCCAAAACAAACAGCTTGCCATTAAAACCTGCTAAACTTCCTAAACGTCGTCATCCACAATGGTTGATTCCAAAAAACACGTTTATTGATAAACTAGTTTTTTTGCCTAAATCCACCACACTTAATGCGATTTATGTATCAGAATTTTGTGAAATTATGAATACTCTGAAACATGGCAGTTGGAGATTTGTATTCACGGATGGTTCAAAAAAAATCCAAACCTCTTTTGCGGTCGTTAGCGAGAAAGGAAAGCCAATTTCATATGGACTGCTTTTCCCCTTTTGTTCGATATTCATTGCTGAAGCCACGGCGATTTTCCATGCTGTTCTACATGCCACAAAAAGCCCGGGAAAATATGTAATATGCACCGACAGCTTATCATGTTTCCAAGCCATTCAAAATTGCAACAACCACACTAACATCATCATTTCAATTAGAGAATATCTTATTATGTATGAAAATAAAATTAAGATAATGTGGGTTCCAAGCCACACTGGGTTATCCGGAAATAATCACGCTGATGTATTAGCAAAGAATGCATCCAACATGCCCACATTTACATTCAGTTTCTTTATGAAATCTGATATATTCCGACTCATACACCAAAATAGGCTCTCTAAATTGGCACTTGATTGGGTCTCATATAACCCCCATTATTCAATAGTTAACACAGCCAGAATCAAACCGCTATACCCATCAACAGTTGCAACTAATTTTATAACACCATACATTCGCCTACGGATTGGACATACTATACTGACGCATGCTCACCTCCTCGGAAGAAACAGTACCAACTGCTATCCGTTTTGTAACTCAACAACAACTGTGCTTCATATATTATAATTTTGTCCAACACTGAAAGATAAGAGAGAATGCCACTTCAACACAGATCCGATTTCCCTCCTTTCCAACGCTACGGAAGAAAATATAAAAACCATCTATCGTTTTCTTAAAGAATGTGATCTATTGAGGAAAATTTAAGCCAACACATTTATTCAACGGACAGCCGATAGCCTCTGAAGCTAGCGCTGCATGTTCTAGGTTCTACATATGTTTTTAACATTGTATAAGCTTTTATAAATAAATAAATAAAAAAATAAAAAAAATTTACTGTATATATTTTATATAAAGTAACATTAAATAAAAAAAAAAGAAATTTATAAAAATATTAACAACCATAAAATTATACAGTTAAAATATCGAATAGAAGAACATTTATTAGTACTTTGACCAGTTTTGACTAACGTCTTTACTTAATTTCTAACAGATGTACATATGTATGTACATATGTATATCAATAAATATTTCGTTAAATTTTTTGACGAAGGTATTGTGTGTTGTTTTCCATATAATACAAAAATTTTTTCGAACAACTAATGTTACATTTTTAGTGACTTGATCTACAAAAATTGTAATTATATTTTTAAAAAAGTTTGAAATTATACTGCGCTTTTAATAGATGTGTTAAAAATATTTGCTTCTAAATGACACTTGCGTTTTTTGTTTATATAGTTTGTTGTATTAAGGGGCTATGTATATACATACATACATGTGGGGTTGAATATTCGCTTATATTATATTAAAATGAAATATGAAATTTCTGCAAATATGTTTCATTCTATGTACAAACCGCATTTCGCTACTACTTACCCACTTTTCTACTACCTTTGCGCAAAAAGGGATACAATATTTTCTCCTTTATTAGACCTTCCTAAATGCAACCTTACAAGGCAGTCGGGAAAACTTAAACGTCAAAAAGTTTCCAACCTTAGGTAAATAATGACATTCGAATTTTGACACTTCCTTATAAAGGGTTGCTTACGAAGAATGGAAAACGGGTTAGATTTTGTTACCCATCCTTAAAAAGTAAATAATAAGTAGTGAAATGTTAGTATGTTAGTTATTTTTTTTAATTAAAAATTTCGAAGACATTTCATTTAAATTAAGAAATACAATAGCTACGCTTACAAAATTTAAATAATTATGAACTTGGTAGATATTTTTTTTTAAATTTTTACATATCGAATATGTTTTCAATCTATTCGTCCCATGAAGTAAACGATTTTATGGTGTAAGGAAAATATAAGTTATCTATATGGTTTACTCCTTTTATTTATGTACATATGTATATACCATTAGTATCAGGGTTATTCTTAATATTGTGATGAACCGCTGGAGGGTGAAAGGACCAAAAATTTTGTTCCGATAAATAGTAAGTGACTTTATGGAGTTAATGGAGTTGTAAAAAACCACAATAATTCGAAATTTTTGAAAGATAATCTTTATATGTATATTAAAAGAAAAATAAATAAAACTTCATAACTAAAGAATTTATACACACTTGCATGAAATATTTACGAGACGGGGTCTATCTTGTAATCAGAAAAAATGTTGTCGTTAAAAGCCGGATTTGAACTTACCGTTTACGCGCACACAAGAAACGAAAAGTGCTGCCTGTTACTTTTTGTATTAAAAAGTTTTGAGTTTTGTACTATTAATATTTTAAGAAGCAACACGGTTTTGATGCTAAGGGAGCCGTTTGACAGAAAGTGAGGGAGCTAGCTGCTTAGTTACTAGAGGGCTGCATGACCACATTCATTTCTTCTGTTAGCCGGATTACACGAATGTGAATGCGGTGCTCATTCAACTCAGGCACTCATGCGATCATAAATATGTGTACTTACAGAGAAAAAAGAGACCAATATGGGTACTCTCTGCTTATGATTTAAGGGATGTACAAATTTTTCTCTTCGCTACGCTCATTTATAGTCATCGATCATTCATGCATTCACGGCCTGTCCGGATTTTGCGCGAATGTGACGAATGTGGCAGACGTTGCGCAGGGAGACACCAGCAAAGGCACATACATGTGTACGTAACAACGCTTAGCATATGCGTTGTTTTCGCTTATGCTTACTACTTTGTTATTAAAGCGGATGGATAACTGATTAGAAAATTCTTTTAACACATGTTATTTATACAATACTATTATTATTTAAGACTTAAATAATATTGATGTAAATAACATATTAGTGGACATTTGACTTCATTAAATTATCCAAATAATCCTCAAAGATAATTTGAAATTTGAATATTTAAATATTTTCTGAGTTGTTTTTTTGATATTATTACTTTTCCTCAATTCAATGTACATATGTACTATGTAGGTATTAATTAATTATAATGGTTTTTTTGGAATAAATTCGAAATGTCTTATGTATGAATATGTTTTATAATACCATTGAAACTATAGTGCACTTCCATTTTCAAAAATCAGAACCAGAAACTTTATAATTTTTTTTCAAAGGTATACAGAATATGATATAGGATCACACACACAGGAAGGGAATATATGTATGTATGCATATGTGTTCACAAGCGCAGACGCACACTATGCATACGCACAATAAACATGTAACTATGTACATAGGTATGTATAAACATATGTATGTATGTGTGTACATAAATACAAAAGGGATAATCACCAAGTTGAGCAAATGGCCTGGCGCTCAGTAAGTAGGCTGCATATACCTACATGTACATACATGCATATTTACGGATGTGAAGAAGCTAGCGAATATTTATAAAAGGGTTTTACTACCATACATTATACTCACACATAAATAGACATACATATGTAAGTATATAAATACGTATATATATATGTATGCACCTCAGCGTCAAAAGCAGGTTACAGTTGTATGCAATACTTACAATGTTTTTAACACAAATCCTTTCCGTTAATTCTTTATAAAATAATATCGTATTCTTTAACTAGAACCATATCAATTAAAGTTTCAAAACTTGTACAGAGTGCAAACATTTTCCAAATATCAAAGTTTTCCATCCAAATTTCCAACGTTTTAATGAGAAATTGAAAATTTCTAACATTTTAGTGAGAGTCTTAAGAAATTCTGTATATAAAAACATTGTGAAAATTTTTTCTAAATATGTTTTCTTTCCATTTACATTTGCGCCTACATATGTGCATTGACTTTATTATAAGTGTATGCATTTATTTTATATTTACTTATTAATTTCAGTAAAATTCAATGTAGATTATGCATGTATGTATGTACATACGTAAATATGAAGAGACATGCAATTATTGAATTTTTTCTATTTAATTGCTTATATAATGTAGCCGCTATCATTTGCAAAAATTGGCGCCGTCATAAAATCTTTCAGTTGAATGTGGTCTCATACAGCCGGATGTGGTCTCATACATCCGAATGCGCATGACTAGTTGTACAACATATTTGGCACTCTTTGTACAACGAATGCCTCTCTTTCAGAATGCGACTGAGCGCAGTATTCTCAGCTATCTGCACACTCATTCAGTCGTCGCGCTTGCTGTGAGCAAAATGCGTAGAATGTTGCGCTTACGTGTGAATGTGTTAAAACGGCCAATGAGTACATTCATGCAGACGTCTATTAGTTACCAAACCTTCAATAATTTAATCATAATAATAATAATCCCTCCATACCCGCCCGACCGACGCGAGGGGCGCATCCGCATGACGCACGGATATATAAAAAAAAAAATTTGTTTTTTTTCATATATGTTGCGCCGAGTCATGAAAGGCAGAGGTTTGTTAAGTGTCGAGATCTAAAACTGTTCAGAGAACAAATGCTCACCAGGTGATCGAATAGTAATATATGTATATGTATGTATGTATAAATTATTGAGAGGATTGAGTATAGTTTTCTTTATGTAAAAAAGTGAGTCTGAAATATCAAAAGAACCGGAGTGAGTGTTAAAATCCTGACCCAAACTACGGAGTGGCTCATTTAACTCAAAATTACTTTTACATGGCTTCAGAAAGAGAGGCCGGAAATGTCTTGAAATCCTGGAGGGAACGTTTAGTTTTATTTCGCTAAGAAGAGATGGGCTAGAGATCAAGCCTGTCAGTAACTTGACCAAAAATACAATGCCTAGCATTTCTCTGCGATTAGCAAGTGTAGGAGCTTAATGAGTTTTAAACGACTTACATATACATATATGGCGGCAGGTTGTACTGAGAATCACAACGAAAATTCCATAAAGCAAAAAGCAGAAATTGTTTTTGAATTGACTCTATTCTGTCGGAATGAACTTGATAGCGCGGGTTCCAAACAACAGATCCATATTCCAGTATGGGCCTCACTAACGTTGTGAATAGAGCCTTCGTGATGTAAGGGTCATTGAATTCTTTTGACCACCGTTTTACCAATGCAAAAACACCATTGGCTTTGTTAAGTGTAAAATTTTGTCTGAAGATTAATTGTAATTCCAAGATCAACAAAGTTAAACAATTGTTCGAGGTTATCGTTACATTTGCAGTTAGTCATGCTATTTAAATCCACTTGTAGTAAGGACCTTTCCTCAACAGAATGATACGATCTAAAAAGCTTTACGTCATCAGCATACAATAAAATTTTTGAATAATTTATTACAGAAGGTAAGTCATTTATAAAAAGTAAAAACAGAATCGGACCAAGGTGACTTTCTTGTGACCCCTGAAGAAACATGAATAATGTTTGAGGAACTATTTTTAAAAAGAACTCGTTGTGTTCTGTCAATGAGGTAAGAAGACATCCAACGAAGGAGATTAGGTTGAAAACCAAGGAGATCGAGTTTATGGATCAGTAAATAGTGACTTACTCTGTCGACTGCTTTACTAAAATCAGTGATAACATCAGTGTGCATAAATTCTCTGAATCCATCATGTGTTAATGTTTTCCTTTTGCAATGATTTCTAAATTTTTTTAAGTTCATTGTTATTCACATTTGAACATTCCCTATTACGAGTACTTCAAAATGCACTTGTCAAAAGAGTAAAATCAGTATAAAATAAATATAATGAGTTCAATCGCCATACATAATACGAAGAACGGTTTTAGTAGCCATGGCTAGTAGACCGGCAACTAAACACTAGTCTCCATACATAATAGGGGCATAATGACTGACTATATTTTAATAAATACACACGAATATCTATGTACTTAATGGGAGTACATACTTATGTATAATTAAATTCCAAGTTAAAGCATTCTGTAACATACTACGCATGCATGACGACTAAACTGTTGTAATAATTTGATATATGTACATATGTACATATGCAACTGCTTATGTAAATATAATTCTATTTCAACTGAAACTTTATTCGTAATTAATAAATGATGTATTTTATATATCAAGTGAAAATACACCTTTTCCAACAGTATTTCAGCAAAACACAAATGTATTTCAGAAAAACGCAAATTTATTTCAAAAAAGATCAATTGTATTTCAGAAAAATACAAATGTACTTCAAAAAATCAAATAGTTCACTTTTCATTGTTCGCTTATTATAAATTTCGGGCGGAAATTTTTTGAGAGGCGAAAAGTTTCCCGGATCCACAATTTAAGTAATTGTATTTAAATTTTTTTACGTAAGATCGCCTATTCCTTGAACAATACGGTCAACAAAGTTCGAAGAGGGATAATATTAGGTAGACTGCAGGAAAAGCCGTATATTGCAAGAGGATTTGTCAAAAAAAAAGAAAAATGTAGCTGAGTTTTGAAAACAGCTGGATGATGCTGATAAGTTTGGGGCCTGCACTGAAAAATGAGTCCAAATGGAAAGGGGTAAACAATTTATATTTAAATGTGCACAGAATTAAAAAGTTGGGTACAAGTAAAGAATACGGACCGTTGAGCTAGAAAAAAAAGTGATTTTAGTGGTATAATTTTTTTTTGGTGCAAACTAATAAGGGGTGTTTTAGGGAGGGGTAGAGGGGGAAATTTCGATATTTTAAAAAGCTGATATTTCAAAAACTATTCATCCGATCTTCATAATATGTGTATCGTTAAAAAGATAATTAAAAAACCTTTTATTTAATATGCATATGTGTAAATAAATAATTGGGTGATTCACAAGGTGTCATAACGAGTCATATTGTCATAATATCATAAATTTTATGATGGTTTAAAAAAATTTGTTGTTGCTTCATAAATTGAGTAGTAATGAAATACAATTTTGCTGTTATTTGTTGTGGTTTTCATTTCAAATTTTACTTTTGGGATTTTTATTCTGCGGCTTTGGAATTCCCAAGTGAATACTTCTGCGGTTGCACAAAAGGCTTAACATGTTCATCATAAAAAGTTCGTCGAATTCATCTTGCTCCTCCTCATCGCCTTAAAGAGAATAATGTACGAATGCCAAAAAGATATACAAGGATGTATGTTTATATCTTACTTGAATCTGCAAAACCCATTTCCACAACCTGATTTATGCAGAGTTCAGTAATTATTTTATTTTTCACACTTCCCGCGCTTTTGAAAAAGAACCCTGGTCGGACAAACTCCGGCTACGCCATCAACCGTATTTTCGCGCGGAACACCTTTCACCGTGAAAGGCCCTCGGCCGCGCCTTAAAAAATAACTCTGGCCGGACTAACTCCGGCTACGCCATCAACAGTATTTCTGGGCAGTGCTCCTTTCCGTCTTCTTATTAAATAACCGTTCGCGAAGACGCTCTGGGTCATTATCCTCATTACGACCGATTCTCTTATCGCCAGCAAAACAAATAAAAGAAAATTTCTTACAAAATTTAAGTTTAAATATGTATATAAAATTATACATCAAATTAAGACAAACTTATCTTCACATACAATTAATTACCTATTTTTTAAAGAAAAACATAGTTTTTTATAAAATAAATGTGTCTTTTTCAGTTTTTGCTATTTTTCGCAACGCGAGCTGTACGGAAGCGTTATCGTGAGTTGAAGAAGGAAGCAAGACGCATTTTTCGTGAGAAAAAGAGAGAGGCCGAAATGCGTGAGTGCGAAGAGCTTGAGATGCTGGCCGATAGGAAAAGCGCCTGAAAATTTTTTCAGAAAGTACGGCGGCTAACAGAAGGTTTCAAGACCGGGGCGAATTCCTGTAAGAATGACCACGGCGACCTGGTGACTGATGTCCACAACATACTTAAATTATGGAGGGAGCACTTCTTCACACTGCTTAATGGAAGCAGCTGCAACAACGTTGGAGAAGATGTTGAACCTGAATCCCCAATCAATGATGATGGACGTGATGTACCATCACCCGACCATGACGAAATTCGGAAAGCCCTAGCACGGCTGAAGAACAACAAAGCCCCCGGGGCTGACGGGTTACCAGCTGAGTTATTTAAGTACGGCGGAGAGGAGCTGGTTAAGTGCATGCACGAGCTCATCTCTAGAATATGGTCGGAAGAACGCATGCCTACTGATTGGAACTTAAGTGTGCTCTGCCCAATCCACAAAAAGGTTGATCCTGCAGTCTGTGCCAATTATCGCGGGATTAGCCTGCTTAACATCGCGTATACGGTTTTGTCAAGTGTATTGTGTGAAAGACTTAAGCCCACCGTCAACGAACTGATTGGACCTTATCAGTGTGGCTTTAGACCTGGTAAATCCACCACCGACCAGATATTCACAATACGCCAGATCTTGGAAAAGACCCGAGAAAGAAGAATCGACACACACCATCTTTTTGTCGACTTCAAAGCCGCCTTCGACAGCACGAAAAGAAGTTGCCTTTATGCCGCAATGTCTGAATTTGGTATCCCCGCAAAACTTATACGGCTATGTAAAATGACGTTGAGCAACACCACCAGCTCCGTCAGAATTGGGAAGAACCTCTCCGAGCCGTTTGATACCAAACGAGGTTTCAGACAAGGTGACTCTCTGTCGTGCGATTTCTTTAACCTGATGCTGGAGAAAATAATTCGAGCCGCAGAACTAAATCGGTCAGGTACCATTTTTTATAAGAGTGTGCAATTGCTGGCATACGCCGATGACATTGACATCATCGGCCTTAACAACCGCGCAGTTAGTTCTGCCTTCTCCAAACTGGATAGAGAAGCGAAGCGAATGGATCTGGAGGTGAACGAGGGCAAGACAAAGTATCTCCTGTCATCAAATAGACAGTCGGCACATTCACGTCTGGGATCTAACATCACTGTTGACAGATATAACTTTGAAAAAGCAGAGGACTTCGTTTACTTAGGAACCAGCAATAACACCAATAACAGCGTCAGCCTTGAAATCCAACGCAGAATCTCTCTTGCCAACAAGTGCTACTTCGGACTGAGTAGGCAATTGCACAGTAAAGTCCTCTCTCGACGGAAAAAAACCATACTCTATAAGTCTCTCATCATGCCCGTCGTATTGTATGGCGCAGAAGCATGGACGATGACAACATCAGATGAGAGGGCTCTTGGATTGTTCGAGAGAAAGATTCTTCGAAAGATTTATGGACCTTTGCGTCTTTGCGACGGCGAATACCGTGTTCGATGGAACGATGAGCTGTACGAGCTGTACAATGACGTAGATATAGTGCAGCGGATTAAGAATCAGCGGCTCCGCTGGCTAGGTCACGTCGTTCGAATGGATGAAATAGCTCCAGCCCTGAAGGTTTTTGACGCGGTACCCGCGGGTGGTAGCAAAGGAAAAGGAAGACCTCTTCTGCGTTGGAAAGATCAAGTGGAAAATACTTGGCTATACTTGGTATTTCCAATTGGCGCCAGTTACCACGAGATAGGGACAGCTGGCGTGCTTTGTTGACCTCGGTCAAAATCGCTTAGGCGGTTAATGCGCCAATTAAGTAAGTATGTAAGTAATATATATTATTTATTTACACATATGCATATTAAATAAAAGGTCTTTTAATTATCTTTTTAACGATATCTACCATTATTATGAAGATAAATAGTTTTTGATATATTAGCCTTTTAAAATATTGAAATTTCCCCCTTTACCCCTGCCTAACGCCCCCCTATTAGTTTGCACCAAAAAAAAATTACACCATCGAAGTCAGAGAAAGAAGGGGGCTCAGGTCCACTTTTTAATTTTTTTCTAGCTCAACGGTCCGTATTCTTTACTTAAGCCACATATTTTCGTAAAAAACCAGGAAATGAAATCGATGGAAACATATAGAAAAGTTAAAGACTTTAAATATTTAAATACAAATTGCTAATTTAATGCGTTATTTATATTGGTTGTGTAAGTTGTAACACTCTTAGCAGTGCAGGAGCATTGCGAAAGGCATTCAGTGATGTGCACGAAGAAGAATAAGATAATATCCTTGTTTTCCTTGTTCTTTCCTTGTTTTTAAAATTGCGCTACGCTCCTATCGCACAATCCAGAGGATCTTAAAGTAAAAAGATATGTGATATAAATAATTGTCTCTTGAAAATATTGCTGGTGTTAGGCTGGTGATTATTGTGTGTTTTATTGGTATATGTTGCGCAAAAATATCAAAGATCTAAATGTACTTATCTGTTGGCAATAAATGAAATGACAATTTTATATGTATGTACATATGTTTATTGTTAAAGTTAATTTTGTGTCCCTTTGGATATATTGGTGGCCCTTAAAAGGACCGTTTTAATTTGTATTGCTGTCTGGTGGAACTACAATTTGATGTGTAGGAACCTTCGGTGACACATGACGCCCTCTTTTGCGTTTTTGCCTGTAGACGTTCACTTGACTTTCCAATTTCAAGTAAAGCAGCCGCGGCGCAGTGCTCTTCCGCATTATGTATTCAAATGCTGTTTATATTGTAGTATAGTTAAAATTCATTTGGTTTGAATTAACTGGTTTCTGTGCGCAAATTGAATTTCTTCACGTCGGCACTGCTGACGGCATAATTCTGATCGGCTTGCCTCGAATCAAATCGGACGGTATGAAGTGGTCCTCGCATACAACATTTTCACCCAATTTGCAATGCCCGTGGATTCACTCCACGCAGCTCTGCGTCGCATATCACCCGGAACACGAAAAAATTATCCTCCTCTCCTTTTCGGCTTTTCGCAAATGTCGCTCATACTTTTAATTTATATAAAATAGTATTTCTCACAAAAGCTTAGCACAGTATTAAAACACAGTTGTTTTCGCAAAAGGAAGATGTAAACAATTAAACGTAAACAAAGGCAACACACCTTAAGATTGATACATTTTACATCAAACTTGACACACCTGATAGTTTGACATAAGCTTTTTCGACAACAAGAATAAGAAGAAGCACGTTTTATATCGTGTAAAATGAGCGACGAGAAAAGTTGATGCTAAAAACCCAGTATATACAGTAGAAAAGCTGAGGTGAAGTCTTTCTTAGGGATACAATTTTTCATGGTGAATATTGAAAATAAACTATAGCAGAGTTGCATGCAATGATATTTCAAAATAAACTTCCCATACAATTATACTGTAAAATAAAAAAGCAACACTGGGTAGCAAACTTATTTGAGGTCAGCTATCTTCTTCATTTCTTTCAATGGTTTTGGCTAAATTTGTAAACCAAAGCAGGTACTTTTGTAAATAAATATATAAATTTCCTTATAACTAAAGCATTTTTACATGTTTTTATAATTTCAGGGCCGATAAAACAGCTGCGGAGAACTTTTGATACTTCAAGCCCCTAGAATTTACATCGAGTTTTGTGTAGCTTGATGTTCATGGTAAAGATTTTTGAATATGTA
The DNA here is from genome assembly GCA_963971545.1 of Philophylla caesio. NCBI lineage: Eukaryota > Metazoa > Arthropoda > Insecta > Diptera > Tephritidae > Philophylla > Philophylla caesio. The sequence continues at coordinate 61,197,350 of OZ020607.1, forward strand.
CGAAAATACAAAATTGAAAAGCAAATAGATTAGTAAAAACGTAAATATATATGTATATACATTCATATATATCACGATGCTGCGAGCAGTTTTCTACTATAGGGCATTGTCCGTATTTATTGACTTGAACCTAGTATCGGGAGAAAGAATGTAGTAAGTAGCACCATATTCCAACACCGAAGCATCTAATCCAAAGAACGCGAAACCAAGTTGATCACGTTGTGATAGAGGAGCAAGCGCTGACTCGTATCATTACCTTAGTGTTCTTTGCCCAATCCATAACATAATGATCCTGCTGTTTGCGCCTACTACTGTGGGATAGATTATATTAGATTTCCAATGAGGATAGCACTACGACCTGTAGATCAATTGTGCGCTCAGTGTCTAACAACACCTCCCCCAGTCCGAGAGCCTCTATAAATTTTAAGATGGATCCCGGGCTTAGGGAGTGTATGTATTTATCTTAGGCCACATTTGACCCTGCCATATTTCCCTTCTTGATACCCAACATGCAGTGGCCTGTAAGGGTACCTGTGAGAATTCTAAGCTTCGCCTTAAGGAGGTTTATAAGTAGTTTGAATCGTATGTTATAACCTCCCAATAATTCCTTGGCCTGAACAAGACCTTGTTTGTCTTTCCCTTGTCTTTGAGCCGATTTGCCTCCTTCCTAATTGCTTCTTTTTTCTGGCCAAATGTACCGGCACCTCGTTGCCCTCAATGCCTGAATGACCTGGCACGAAGGATGAAAAAGCCTTTAGAGCCACCTAGCTATGACTGAGAATAAGGCTTTTTCACCTCGATAGTTCCTCTGCAGATTTAGGTCGGCACACACGCTGATGGCATATACTTCCGCTTGGAATATGCTGGGAAGGGCACCCATGGGCAGCGCCCTTGTTCATATCGTCCCTCGAAAAAAAAGCAAGGGGGAGCTGATGACCTAACTTTTCCCCGATTTTTGAAGACAGAACCTTGCCTTTACCAAATGCTTCTCTTGCAAAGTTCAACATAGAACGCTTTGCTGCCTGAGCTATGTGAGTGTGAAGTGGCTAGGGCGTCAGGATCACCATTGGTCTGACTATCATGGTATACATCCATCGCAAAATCTTCGGGGTACACCCCCAAGATTCCTCGGCTAGTCGCTTGCTTCTCAGCTTTGGAGGTGGTCGCGTTCACATGACTCCTCCACAGCAGCTTACAATCCAGGATTAAACCCTGTTACTTCGCCTCAGTGGCAGTCATGTCTGGGACCCCCCACAGCCATGTTTCTCATACCCTCCAGCTTTATTTTCCTAGTAAAAGGAACGATGACTGTTTTAGACGGATTGATGTTTAGCCCTACATCAGTCCATTATCTACTTGCTAGTTTGAGCCCTCTGTGAATAATGTCACTGAGTGTGCTTGGGAACTTCCTTCTTGAGACAATGACTATGTCATCCGCATAACCTTGACAACGTATAAACCTTCAAAATATCGCATATAAGGTCCTATCGACGATACTGTGTGAAATACTTAAGTCGTATGTATGTATATGAACCAGCTGATTGGACATTATCAGTGTGGTTTCATGCTTGGTAAATCCACCATTGACCAGATAATCATAGCACGTCTAATCCTGGAGAAGACCTTAGATAAGCAATTCGCACACCACCTTTTTGTCGACTTCAAAGCCGCTTTTGATAGCACCAAAAGAAGCTGTCTATACGACGCCATGTCTAAATTTGGGATCCCCGCAACACTAATACGGCTATGTAGAGTGACGTTGAGTACAACGTTTAGCTCCGTCCGAGTTGGGAAGAACCTCTCCGAGCCGTTCGAGACAAAACGAAGATTTAGACAAGGTGACTGACTTTCGTGCAATTCTTTCAATCTAATGCTGCGTATACGGATGATATTGACGTCGTTAGCGTTTACAACAGGGCCGTTAGTGCAGCATTGTTCAATCTAGAGAACGAAGCAAAAGAGGTTGGTCTAGTAGTAAATGAGGACAAAACAAAGTACCTTGTGACAAACAAACAAAAAATCCTCGCGATAATGTCAGCCTTGAAATCAAGCGAAGAATAACACTTGGCAACAGGTGCTACTTTTGGCTCGGTAGGCAGTTGAAAAACAAAAATCTAGCTCTACAGATCTATAATCATGCCCGACCTTTTATATGGCGTAGAAACAGGGCCGATGTTGACCAGCGATGAGCAGACTTTGGGGGATTGCAAGAGAAATGTTCTTCGCAAGATTTATTGCTCTGTTCGCATAAGCGACGGGTACCGAAGAAGATGGAATGACGAGCTGTATAATGATATGGACATAGTCAATCGCATAAAAATTTAACGACTGCGATGGCTTGGCCATGTCGTCCGAATGGATGATGATGCTCCGATGAAAAAGTCCTTCAAATCGGCACCAATGGTGGCTAACGAAGGCAAGGGCGCGCAAGAACACACTGGAAGGACCATGTGCTGAAGGACCTGTATACACTTGGTATGAGTAAGTGGAAGGAGAGATGGAACTGACGAAGCTTTGTGATCTCGACCCAAACCGACAAACTGTTGTAGCGCCATAAAATATTAAAGCATCGTGTTATTTCTTGACCGTGTAGCATACAATATTGATGGATAGGAATACGGATTGCAAAATAATGAGAATTTTTTTAAATCCATGAATATAAGTATTTTAGCGTTTGTCTTTCGTCGATGCGACTAATTTCTACTCCAGTACCTTCTCTTTACTTGTTTTGTTTTTAATAAAAATTTTAGTATTATACCTAAGCACGCACGAATTTTATTTTCTTGTTCCATTTTCTATATGTATATGACGGCATATATATACTGGGTATCAAAAGTGATTTGTCAGGGATAATTTTCCTTTGAAAATACGTTAGCATTCTTTTCCGTTTGAAAAATTTCATAACAGAACAGAAAATATATAAAAAATGATAAGCATTCGTGTATTAAAATATATGTATACTTGTATAATAAATATCTCCGAAAAATGTGTATATATGTATGTATATTTTGCATGCAACGCCTTGAAATAATAATGACATAAGAACATTTAAGTGTTGTCTGTAAAGGCCATGCCACATAAAACTTCTTTACGTCAGAGTTTAGCTTTGACAGCAAAGATGAATACATGCAATTATACGAGATTTCCCACATAGGCAACACCGTCGCCAAAGCGAAGCGAAATCTTGGGCAACTCTCATCTTTTCGCTGATTTTGACAGTTCGCTCTTACCAATTTTGATTATTTCTGACATAAATATAAAATTTAACTGAACTAAATGCTTAAATATACATATATGGATGTATATACATATTTGATAATTAACTAAAGGCTTTTTCTTTTAAAGTAGAGGAGCATTGCAGAGAACGGGTGAAGTCACTTCGTGACCGTTTCGTGCAGGAGGTGGAAGCAGAGATATAATTCCCTTACCCACATTTTCCGCATTTTTTAAACATAATAAGGCTTCGTGGAGTAAAAGAACTATTAACAACTGTCCATAATTATGCCCTATATATGTAAATATGTTTATAAAGTTCCGTGGGATTTTCACAACTCACAATAAACAAACGAAAAGTATGTATTGTCAAAGTTTTATTGTGGCATACCTTTTGCGTTTATCGCTTTTCTAACAAAGTTACAAATATCACGTAAAACGAAGCAAGTCTTATGTGGCATGGCCTTAAGAATTTCGATCATTGACTTCATAAACAAATAAATTAATTAATATATTACACTTAATTTGAACTCAAATAAATTAATATATATATTACACTTAATTTTAAACTCAGAGCTAAACCGGCGTGCGAGTATGTCTAAATTGCGATCTAACCCTACATCTCCACAAAAAATAGCTGATGTTCTAACATCTGTAATTTTGGCAGGTAAAAATTAAAAATATTTTGTCAATTTTTATGTGTGGGCAGTTTGATGTCTTGACATAAACATTTGTAAGATGGCGTCAAACAAGTAAGTTCTTTTAATAAAGCGCAAATATACTGAAAATAATACAAGAAATATGTTAACTTTCCTCCCAAATACGTAAACATTAATAAATGCAATAGAAAACAAGTCAGTTTTTGCTTCTGAATGAAAATAGCTTCGATGTTGACTCCACGAAATTTACAGCCAAATGAAAAATTAGCTGTCAAACTAACAAAGTGACAGCTTATTTCATACAATAGATGCCAAGACATAAACGCTGACATAACCCGACAACTCGACACACAATTTATGATTGCGTTCAATCGCAATTTTGAAGCAAATTGCCAAAGGAGACAGTAAATTGAATGATGTTAGCAATTTATATTTTGAAATATTTTAAGTTATCAATTGCCAGCACATTGTTGGCAATCAACTGTCAAAGTAATGCAAGGCAGATGAAATAGGTCACCGCAGCACATTATTCAATAATAAAAGGTAAGATCAATATTGACAAGGGAGTTTTGACACTCCCTTACAAACGGTTGCATAGACGAAGTACGGAAAAAGGGTAAATAATGCGTTCCCTTTTTGTGAAACTAGTAGTAGCATAGTATGGAAAGTTTGCAAATAGTGGTAGAATATAATATGTTAAAAATTTGTTTAATCACAAAGTGGTTCTGAGTCAGAGTTTTAAAATAAAGAATCTTTTTCACATCATTGCTGGTGATTATGTGTTGGGTACATGCAATGAGGGTTTCTATAGAACATGGGCACTATTTTATTTCTGCGCCATTAAAATTTTCAAAACACCAGCTCCAGGCTTGTGATTATAGCCAAAAACTCGCTAGATGGCTAGCACAGTAGAACACATGATTTGCCAACTCAATTCTGAGAACTGTATGTGAAATTAGACCCAAAAAGAATAATTTCTGCATCATTCGTTTTGTCTTCTTACCTGCCAAAAAAAAAGGGTGGGCATTATTCGTAAAATTTAAAACTCACACATGGTGAAACAGGTATATAGCCACCGTAAAAAAATATGCACCCATTTATAAGTACCTGTCAGTAAACTAGTGAACAATACACATTATAAATAGGTGTGCATTGATCGATTTTACTCATTCAACAAGTGTCGACGAACGCGAAAATTACAAGTCAATATTTTAAAAGTGCAGTTTTTAATAGTGAATAACAACATAACATAAAATATATCAATATGGAAAACAACAAGTGCCCAAATTTGGATCAATTTTGTTACGTTTGTGGTCATATCGTCCGAAAAATACAGAAAAAAGATCGAAAAAATTTGTTTACTGAGCAATTCAAAACCGCGTATTGTAGTTATTTCGATGAAGCAGATTCAAGTGGTGCAAATTTTACGCCGGACACAGTGTGCAACAGTTGTTATACTACCCTTCTGAAATGGCTGCACGGAAAACGTAGAAAGTTGACTTTTATAAAGCCAGTAATTTGGGTGGAAGACCTAACTGGACATGATGAATCCAGGTGCCACGCATGCATAAATTTTCGTCCAGGATTAAACACAAAACAATTGAAAGCAAAAGTATACACTGCTGCATTTACTGCCACACTTCCAGTGCAACGCCCTGCTGATACCGATGCACCTAAACCTCCGAGTGCGGATACTGTGTCCCTGCTAGCCGAAACCGTTTTCACCAATCCGACCAATTTGGATGATGCTGATTGGATACCCGATGAATATGAACACCCTACGAAGAAAACAAGATCATCAGAACCACAAGCATCAACTTCTGCAAGGAAAAAGTAACTAGACTTGAAACTTATTGCCGTTTTGTATTTTTTATGAATTTAAAAAAAAAAAAAATGTTTTTCTTCATGCGCTTATTTTTAACTTGGAAACTGTTGCTTGTATAGGAAAACAATATATGAACAGATTAAGGGAATTGTAATTCCAAATTTTTTAAAATTTATTTCAACTAAATCGGGCTAGTCGCTGTCGAGCTCTGTTAAACAACAGGGCCTAAACGTGATAAATTCCCCTATACGATAGTACTAACTTCAAATCGATATTAAAAATATTTTGGCAGGTAAGAAGACAAAACGAATGATGCAGAAGTTATTATTTTTGGGTCTAATTTCACATACAGTTCTCAGAGTTGAGTTGGCAATCAATGAACTGAAAAATGTACCTATAGGTCAAGGTCTCCCGGGCACTTCGTTAACCCAAGTCAACGAAGCGTCATTTGCATTATTTTGCGACAAGTATAGCTTTCTTACTACAAAGAAGTTATTTATTCGGTTTATTCCTTTTATTTATTTACCATCGGTATCAGGGTTATTCTTAATATTGTGATGAACCCCTGGAGGGTGAAAGGACTAAACATTTTAATTCCGATAAATAGTAAGTGACTTTATAGAGTTAATGAAGTTGTGAGAAAATCCCAATAATTCGAAATTTTAGAAAGAAATCTTTACATATTAAAAGAAAAATAAATCAAACTTCATAACTCAAGAATTTAGTTCTGACAAATTCTTGTTTATGGCATTTGGATGATTATTATGTCGCATTATTTTTAATTTATTTAAACCCATTCCTTTTAGAAATAATAAAACTTTTTACTTTGTCACATCGAATTTATATGCGCGTGAAAAGCGTTCAAAGAAAAAGCGCGTATTTATACACATTTACTTGAAATATTTACAAGACGGGGTCAATCTTGTAATCAGAAAAAATGCTGTATTTAGAAACATTAGAAACAAAAAGCGTTGACTGTGAGTTTTTGGTATTAAAAAGTTTAGAGGTAACTACTATTATTATTTTTAAGAAGCAACACGGTTTTGATGCTAAGGGAGCCGTTTGACAAAAAGTGAGGGAGCTAGCTGCTTATCGAGCTAACCTTTTATAATTGAATCATGACCGCAGCAAACTTTTTTTTTGAACTTTTTTCATATTTTATTTTAATTTGAATTGTCAAATTTTGAATTTCGTCGCGATAAGAATGCTTTCAGTACAATTCAAGGTAGTTGATAAAATATTTTTGAAATTTTAGCTTTTAAAAGCAAAAACAAAATATACAGAGCTCAAATTTTTTTTAAAAATGTTTGCACTGCTGCTACCTATTGAATGTGCCTTGGACATCAGCTATTTTATTTAGAGATGTCGGGTAAGCGCCGGTTTCAAATAACCAGAAAAAATTTCAGCTGGTTATACTGTGATTTTGAGCACAGTATGTACAGTAGGAAACCTTTTCGATAATTTATCGGAAAAATTCACCTCTAAAAAGGACTTAAGTTTCGTGTTACTCTTTTCAACGAAAAAATCTTTCAACAGAGTTTTGTGCAGCAAGGAACTACACAAGTTTTATTTTATTCATTAATTGTGTACAAACACAGCTTGTACTACTTCATGAAATATATTTTATTATTGTAATTACTGAAGTGAAGACCACACACACAGCTCGTGAACGTTAAATTCCATACAATTCTGTCGAGACTTTGTCCATGCTGTATAAAGTTCGAAGAAATAACTTTACAAAAACCGTTGACGGTGCGAGTTGAGCTAATTAGTAGTTCCTAAACTAATATTCTGTTGCATATGGTTTGTTTTAAATTTTCAATTTGTTTTCTTTTAAATTGATCTTAAAATGGTGCTAAAGTTCATTTGATCTTTTTTAAATGCGCCCTTTATTTATTCAATTAACAATTAATATGAAATATTCAGAAATATAAAGTATAAAGCTTCGTTAAAAAACTTGTGTCGATCTCCCGTCAAAAAGTCAATGTTCACTCGGACGACAAATATTTGGACTTCTTCCCATATCACATGGTAAAATTAAGCAGCCAACCAGCGATCGACACGTTGAAAGCAAGTTTGAAGTTACTCGTAGACGTCAAAGGCCGAAGCGTTGCTGGATCTTGCAACACTCCACCTGGCTAGGTGCCACCAGTGGTTTTATATCAAGAACGGCGAGTTTCGTCGCAGGCCTTTCATACAAACCAGTAAGGGTTTTAACGGTTGCGCTCCTTACTTGTCCGTCAACACTTTGACGAACGTCGATCACTCGACCCAAAACGAGTTGGCCAATTGTAGTGAGGCCAGCCAACCTCTGCGTAGAGTCAGTCCATCAGCGGTGACTTCCGACATGGGTTTTGAACTGACTGAATTACCAAGAAGAAAATGATTAGGCGTCAGTGCTTCATCTTCATAACCGGATACCGGAACATAAGTAAGAGGCCGAGAGTTGACAACCATTTCAACTTCCATCAGTGCAGCACGTAATAGTTCATCACTGGTCGTTCTTTTTCTTAGTATTGAATAAAGAACATCTTTTACGAAGCGTACTCATCTCACCCACACACTGCCCATGTGTGGCGCTAATGGCGGTATGAATTTCCAAGTCATTTTAGGACTGGTAAAGGCTCTGATGATTTCGTTTTTGTCCATTAACTCGAAGACGGCCTGCAATTCTCATTCTGCACCCTTAAAATTCGTGCCGTTGTCACTCCAAAACTCCACTGGATTACCTCTTCTGGCCATAAAATTGCGAATGGCAAAACGGCATGAGTCCACTGAAAGAGTGTGGGCGATTTCGATATGGATCGCTCTTGTCTTGAGGCAGGTAAACAATACACCATAACGTTTTTCGCTGCTTCTCCTTATCGTTACCGTCCGTATTTTCGAATATTTCGCTAATTCGATAAGCAACGAATTGCTGGTAGCGGCGGTGATCGCTATTGATCCGGGAGATAACGGTACGAGAGTCTGTCCAAAAATAGTATTTCTTAATTGGAACGTGTGAAATCCTGTGATACTCTTTGCCAGGCGTGTGCCCAGCACCGCAGCTTGCAATTTCAAGCGGGGAATAGTTGACATCTTGATGGGAGATACCCTGGTTTTCGAAACAACAAATACGCAATTGACACTTCCTCCCTCATAGTATCTGTAGTAGCTAACAGCTGCGTATCCATTTTCACTTGCATCTACAAACGTGTCTAGCTCCAACTCTGGATAATTGGACACCGTCTGGTAGGCCGGGTCGATTTGTATGGGTGGAAAAAAACCAACAAAGCGGCTAGCAAAAACGAAAACTACAGAAAATTCTAAGAAAGTTTTGCCAAGAAACCATGGGTCTAAAATAAATTCCCAGTTCGCGCAGAGCGACTTTAGATTTTGAGGTCATACTTATTAAATTGTACTCAAAAACCTATACTTTCATAAGAAGCGATCCGGAAAATTGTGCTTGGTTTTTTCGATTATAACGAAAGTTTGTGCTTCTATGTATGCAGCATACAGATATTCCCATATTTTTTAAAAAAATGCTAAAATTGTGGAAAATACGGTGGATCGAAAATAAAATTTTATTATTGTAATTAAGTTTTCAAAAAATTAAATGTTTTTGTGGTGCAAGTTACAGACATTGGTTTTTTTGCTGATGACTGGGAATCTTTTCTAGTTTTAGTTTTTTTAGGTTTTAAAGTCTTTTTTGGATTCCATGCTTGGTGTTGTAGTACGACTTTCTATAGTTACGGCCATGATATCGTCTCTATTCTTTGCGATAGCGCGTCAGGAAACTGTTGTCAGAAGCTGTACACAACGCTCAGTTGCTTGGGTATGACATGGAATCCCTGGGTCAGGAAGCGGCGGATCATCAGACTCAATAAACTGCAACAAGTGTTCGTATGGAATGTTTGCTGAGAATGGAGGCTCAGACAAAACACTGTCATCATCTAGGTCAACCAGATCAAAGTAGTTTTAGCATTCAAAATTTATTGCGTGCTTTTTATCATAAACCCTTATATTAGTCGGATCACAAACTTTATCACGATAATGTATTATATTTTTTATGGCTCTTTCGCGAACATCTTTTCTCTTATCATAAAGCATTGATAGTAAGATATTTTCAGGATGAGCGAAGTATGAATTATTTTGGATTACAGTGTTAACAATTTCTCGCAGCGTTGGTGGTAAATATCGCGTGGACTGTATAGATTTAAAAAACAAGAGACTGCCGTATACAGCTGAGTTGTAGAACTTAATGTTAAAGTACATCGGTACGTAAGCTTTCATTATGTAAGTTGCCAAAGTTTTTAAATTCGCTGATGGTGAACTAGTTGTCACGTATAAACGTAAGAGTCTGCTTGCCTTTGTTAGCCATCGAGAGTGCACAATTTGTCCCGGTTTCATACTGGCTAAATTTTCGGGGCAGAAACCATCACAAACTACATTTGCCATTCGATACAAGTACTGAACGTCAGTCGAGAGCGTTTTTTCATGAATGGGTGGAGGCATATCTCCCAACGAAATGGCCTCAAAGTCGGGAACAGCCTACAGAAAGAATAAAGTAATAAACAAACAAACCAGTGCAATGGTCTATTCAACATGACTTCGAATCTCCTTAAAATTCCATTTTCAGAACCTGTGTTTGTTGCTTCTCCATCACAGCAAATTCCAATCAGTCTCTCAAGGGACATCTTTTTTTCTATAAGGAACTCGCACAATTGCCTCTGTTTTGTTTTAGCGTCCTCGGCGTCGACTTTTACGTAACCCAACAATCTGCTCTCAGGCTCTTTAAGAACCACTAAATGTGATTCTTTTACCATTCTCGGATGATATCTTCCATTTTCTTCTTCGCTCTGCCATCAAAGGAGAAGGCTACCAGATCACAGTCATTGCGTTGCTTTCTTCGAAGAGAATCCCTACATTTCTTTCTTTCACGTGAAACTTTATATTTGTCCATAATTATTGGTTCCCCATTTTCATCTTTAAAGTCAATATCTTTAAAAAGCGATGAGGCCAAAAAAGAAGCAACCCTATTCCCGATTCCAAACCTATCGCAAGCCATAGCGAAAGGAGGTGTATCGTACCTTTTGGTATTAATTTTTTTTTTCGACGAACTTGGCTCTCTTGCAGTTGGCATGGCAAACATCACCTCTTGAGCCAGGAAAAAAAGTTGGATCTAGACTAGTTGGCGCCAGTGTAGATTGTAGGTCAACAGCAATCGCCTCGAATTCGGGAATGGTTAGCTTCCTCTTACTGTGCTGATCACTCATAGCAAGGCAATATTTTTGCGCACTGACATTTTCCAATATAAAACACTTGATCAATTGTTTCCAGAAACGTTGAAGACTTACTTAGTCTACTTTTAAATTTTATTTCATTATGATATTTATTTAGCAATGTTTTCAGTTTTTTCGAGGCAGTTTTTTCATTGATTAACGGAATGTTTGGTTTATTCCAAATTTCCCAAATTTTTTTTGCCACTTGTGTGTTAAGATTACCGTACGATTGCTTTTTTTTGTTGTTTTTTGCTCAGCCACGCGTAAAAATAAATAGTAATTTAATACGTCACGAATACTTGGTAGATTTAGATCACTTAAATCTCTTGGCAAGCCAATATTCAGACTGGGAAGAACACAAGACCCGGAGTTCATTGAAATTGTATCAATTTTTGAATTGGTGGAATCAACTGACATTGCAGACGTTTCCATTATAATTTATTAATCGAAAACTATTTAAAACTTGAAAAAAGTTATTTAGAACACACTATTGTTTATTCAACGCAGACCACTTGTGTGGTAAGAGTACCGTAGGATTGCTTTTTTTTTTGTTGTTTTTTGCTCAGCCACGTGAAAAAACAAATAAGTTACAAAAGCCTGCTATTATTGCATTAATTGCATGGCATGCTGTTATTTTTAAAACTATAGGTTTTTGAGTACAATTTAATAAGTATGACCTCAAAATCTAAAGTCGCTCTGCGCGAACTGGGAATTAATTTTAGGCCCATGGTTTCTTGGCAAAACTTTCTTAGAATTTTCTGTAGTTTTCGCTTTTGCTAGCCGCTTTATGCGAAAAAAATTCGATCCACCCTACTGTCTGGTGAATAAAATATCGTGGGATTTTAATGCACTCCATTTTCGGAAGATTTTGTATCTATCGCTGCCAGCTTGGATATACTTCATCGGAATTTGTTCATCCCATGAACACTCACTTCGCCAAATACTTTTAATTATCTTTGCGTACATAACGAAATATCCGATGAGGCCTAGAGCATCGAATATGGCCTTGATAAGGCTGAGTGCTTACCTCTTTGTTGGTCGCCGATTTGTGCGTAACAAGTCACTATTTTTCATTCGCTCAGACATCTTGAATGTGAGGCAATCTTCAGCAGTCACCCACCACATGCCAAGCACCTTTTCGGTTGACATGTCATTTTCCATATCCAGGTTGATATTTTCCGCACATTCGGCGTTGAGCCGCGAGACCCAGTTACGGATGAGAAACCCGGCCTTTTTGTGGCTTTGCTCTACGTCCGTCGCTAGGCGGAACGCATCTTCCTCAGTGTTTACGCTGTCGGGTATGTCATCCACGTAATAATTGTTTATGATGCATTGCGCGGCTTGAGGATACTGACTGGTATAATCCTCTGCATTTTTATTTTTCACATATTGTGCGCAGCTTGGGGAGCAAGTTGCCCCGAAAGTCTTAACGGTCATGACGTACACGGAAGGTTGTTGAGCTCCCGGTTCATAACATAAGAAACGTTGTTAATTTGTCCCTGCCAATCGAAACCTTCCGCTGACGAAATCGGCACAATATAGATAGAAGTGAATTAAGTTGGTCGGGGCCTTTTAGAAGCAAAGAGTTCAGCGAGATGCCATTGACTTTAGCAGCTGCATCCCATACTAAGCGCACTTTGGTAGGTTTGTTTGGATTTATTACTGGAAATATTAGTAAATACCAGCATTTTTCATTTTCTATTTCGTTAGGCGATAACCTTCGTATATAACCCTTTTCTAAATAGCAATAAATTTTCACCTGTAAAGTTTCAGATAGCTGGGAATCTCGAAGCATTTTGGAACGCAAACACTGTGCTCTGCGTTTAGCCATGGGTAAGCTATCAGGCAGAAATGTAGGTTGGTACTTCCAAAGCAGGCTAGTTTGGAAACGGTTTCCAACGCGTTTGGTTAGTTTATCAAGCAGATTTAGTGCTAACTCGTGGTCTTTAGACAAATTTGCTGCGGATTTAGCAGCTACGCCCATATTATCCAAACAAACGTAGGCTTTTAGCGATTTGAGCAATTCAGCGCTTGACCACTGTTCCTTAACTGTCCAACCGATACGCGTTTTCTCGGCGACATGTTCCAATAACGTTCCTGTTCGAGTTTAGGTCGTCGAAGTTAAGGCATGATATCGGTTGATTTATACCAATAAGCAGTTCGTGTTGAATATGACGATATTTATGTAGTGAAAATATCGCAAGTGTTTATATTTTGTCTATAGCGCTGCAACATCGAGCGACTTTGATGGTAAGTCCAGCATACGAACGGTATACACGTCTTTGAGAGTGAAGTGCTTTCCACCAGGCGCGGATATTACAATGTCAGCGACCACGTTGCTCTGCATCTATGAGCGTAATTGAGGATCCGTCGTTAAGGAATGCGTATGTTAAAATTAGTTACCGCTTCCGTATAGTATTACTGGCACTTTACGAAACAGTACTGTGTTCCTTTCACTTATAGGCGTGTATACAGTTTTCGTTATGGAATCAGCTGGTATCTTATGTAACTTCGGATGATGTATTATGCTCAGAAGCGTGCCTTGCTTCAGATATTGGAGATGGTGAAGTAAAGATTTTATTTTACACAACTATTCGATGCAACTCTCATAGTAGACATACGGGAGGTGTTGTGTTATTATTGAAAGAAGGTATCGAGAACAAAGTAAGATACTGTGGCGATATTCCAAAACACGAATGACATACGAAAGAGAAACCGAGAAAGATATAGAGACGTCGAGAAAAAGCAAATAGAACAATCGCAATCGAGAACTTTCGATAACGATCGATAATGTTCTAGAGCTGCCACAGTGTACGCAGCTCGGAGTATAAAAAGGCGTTGCCACGCCGTTAGGTAATTCAGTTTGTAATTAAACCTTGAAGAGTAAAGTTGTAAAGTTGTAAGCTAAGTGTTTTAAAGTTGCGAGTGCGCAAGTACAAGTATCCGTGAATTAAATAGCATTGTTAAGTGTTGTCAATTATTTGTAAACAAATAAAGTTAGCATTAAGTAAAACCGAGCGTGTTTTATTTAACAATCCAGTGGTCGAACCTGAAGGATTTAGAAAATCATCGGCGTTTCAGGGTAAAAACGTAACAATTGGTGTCAGAAGTTGGATTGTTAAATAAATCCTAAAGGATAATAGCGGAGAAAATGACAAAGATTCAGGATCTGAAGATTGAAGAGCTCAAGCAGGAGCTGGAAAAACGTAATTTAGCAACTTCTGGGAGAAAAGCTGAATTGGTATCACGCTTGTGGGAAGCTATGGAGCAGGAAGGAGTTGAAGTTGGCAACTACGAGTTCCAGGGTAAACCTGAGGATACAGAGGACAAGCGCATGGTGGTTGAAGAACAGGAGAAGGGAGCTAGTGCATCATTCTCAGCCTTGGACATGAACATGTTGTTGGCAAGTATTTCGCGAATGTCATCACAGGTGTCGTCGGAAATATCATCGCTTAAGGAAAATTTAATAAAAAATAACGCAGTACTTAAAGAAAAACAGGATAAGCTAGAGGAGCGGCAGGATACAGTTGAGGCCAAGTTAGATGAGATTGAGGGTCGTCTTCATAACTTGCAGCTGAATCGTACAGCTACTATGACGAACGCGCCCAAGGTAAAAACTCCATCTTTTGAAGGCACAATTCCTTTCCAGGTTTTCAAGCTCCAATTTGAAAAAACGGCTTCAGCAAACAATTGGAGCATGGAAGACAAGACTGCCGCACTATTCGTAGCACTAAAAGGACCGGCAGCTGAGATCCTACAAACTGTTCCCGAGCGTGAAAGGGATAACTACGATGCGTTAATGGGTGCCGTAGAAAGACGTTACGGTAGCAAGCATAGGAGACAAATTTACCAGATGGAGCTGGAGAATCGCTTCCAGAAAACAAACGAGACTTTGCAAGAATTTGCTTCCGACATTGAGAGGTTGGCTCATTTGGCTTTTGGAGATACATCTGGAGAATACCTCGAAAGAGTAAAAATGCAGAAGTTTGTCAATGGAATACGAGACACATATACCAAGAGAGCAACATATGCGAATCCGAGAACAACGTTTGCTGAAACTGTCTCATATGCCCAAACCCAGGAAACAGCAGCGCTCTTAAGTGGTCCAGCATATAAAGCACACCGAGTAGAAGTAGAATCACCGGATGTTATGAATGAAATGCTTAAAACACTTAAGGCGATCGCAGGTAAAATTAGTCCATTCAACAGGAAAAGAGATTGGCACTGGAAAATGCTTCAGATGCGGAGAAGCTGGCCATTTTGCACGCGAGTGTAAGACAGCTTATGACAGACGTAAGAATTCAGCAGGCTGTATGCGCAGAGCTGAAGACGAACAAATTCCTAACCAGTCGTTAAACTAAAACGAGCCAGCCAGAGAGGGCGTAGGCTGGCTCCTGCAATTGAATGCCCTAGAATCGATACGCCTCGAATTGGCAGGACAGCAAACAACATCACTGTTTGCGGGTATGTGGACGGACATAAGCGAGTACTAAGTGTGGATACGGGAGCATCCCATTCCATCATTCGGTCAGATCTGGTCACAAAGGAGGTTAGATCCTTATCTGGAGCAAAGTTGAGGACAGTAACTGGTGAGGACACGCGAGTTATAGGAGAAGTAATCTGCAAAGTTGCGATTGGGAATGTGGTAGTAGTACACAAGTTTATCGTGGCGGATATTTTCGACGAAGTCATATTGGGCATGGACTTCCTAATGAGTCAGGGAATGAACATCGACTTGGGCAAACGGATGATGACGAATAACAACGTGAAAGTACCACTTCGCTTTGGGCATGACAGCCTATTCAGCAGCAAACGAGTGGTCTTGGAAAGTAGTTCTGAGCGGGCTTTTAGCTGTCGCAGATCGGAAGCGAACCCTGCGGATAAGTGGGAAGTAAACCAATTGAGGAAGTGCCAGCAGAAAGATCGGCATTTGAGAGTTGTAATGCATGGGCTGTACATGGGTACACGGCCAACCAAAGAACAAATGGCAGCGGAAAGTTCAATCGCAAAGGCGTATTGGGCGCAATGGAACAGATTAAGGTTAATATCTGGATGTTTGTATAGGACTTGGGAAAGCGGGGATGGCCAATTTTCTCGAAATCTCATAGTTGTCCCAAGGGTAATAATTCCCGATGTTCTCAAAGAATTCCACAATGGACCGAGTGGAGGACACTTGGGAATCACGAAGACCATGGAGAGAATCAAACAGAAGTTCTATTGGGTTAGATGTCGACGATCGGTAGCAGAGTGGATCGGCAAATGCACGGGGTGTGTTGCATCTAAGGCACCGAAATCACGAAGTCATGGTCAGACAAAGTTTAAGCGTATTACGACGAACGTGTCCAAACCATTTCCTAGGAGTAAATTAGGGAGTAGGTCAGCAGTACACGAAACAACGGATAAAAGTCCAGCAAAGATAATTTTTGGTAGTGAACTTCGGGTACCAAGCTATCCAAAGTTTGGTGATGCGCGCAAGAATGGTAGGGAAACGTCCAACACCCTGGAGGAGGAGTTGCGAGAAGTGCATGATCTTGTTAGGCAGCGTACACAAATTATGAGTGATAAGATGAAGGCCAGGTATGACAAGGCGATGAATTCTGTAGGATTCCACGAAGGAGATTTGGTGCTGTTGTATAATCCACAACGAAAGCAAGGTTTGTCCCCGAAACTGCAGTGCAACTGGGAAGGTCCGTACAAGGTCATAAAACTGCTAAATGACGTGGTTTATCGAATCCAGACAGTTGGGAGACCTAGGAACAAAATGAAGGTAGTTCATTTGGAAAGGCTTGCGTCATTTGGAACAGTTAGTGTGTAATTCAGTTTGTAATTAAAACTTGAAGAGTAAAGTTGTAAAGTTGTAAGCTAAGTGTTTTAAAGTTGCGAGTGCGCAAGTACAAGTATCCGTTGTTAAGCGTTGTCAATTATTTGCAAACAAATAAAGTTAGCATTAAGGAAAACCGAGCGTGTTTTATTTAACAATCCAGTGGTCGAACCTGAAGGATTTAGAAAATCATCGGCGTTTCAGGGTAAAAACGTAACAATACGAAGGATCGATAGACAAAAATGTTTGGTGTGCAACAATGCAATTAAAAAACTATGATGTTAAATGGCAAATAGGTGGATTGTACCACTCACCAAGTTCTAGTGATAGTGAATTTTGAAACCATTTAGAATCGATAGTAACAGAGGTGTGTGAAACAGGTACAAACTCCCTTATTATTGGAGACTACAATATAAACTTAAAAGTCAATTTTTATTGTTGTAAGAAACTAAACGAAATATTTGCAAGAAGTTCAATGAAACAAATGGTTAATTTCAATACTAGAATTCCAGAAATGTCTAAAACAAAAATATATATCCATTATACAAACGCGAAAGAAGTATCTTGCGAGAGACTAGAGCAGAATAAAATTTCAGATCATGAAACTATTTCATTTACTATTAAAGTTAATAACTCGAACCCATTACGTAGAACAATTACTACAATGTCATGGCAAAAGTATACAGTCGACAATTTAATTAATTTACTAAGAAAATGAGACTTCAGCATATTAAAATATTTGAATGTCGATCATATAGTAAATTATATAAACACTAGTTTAACTAGTTGCATGAGTTTACTAACATCTCACGAAAAGAGAATTGTGAAATTGAGAAATAAATGGTATGACCAAGAATTGACGGAACTCAATAAACTTAAGTACAATCTACAAATGCAAGCGATCTCAATGGGTGACTTTTCTGAATACAATAATGTTGCAAAATATTACAAAAAGCGAATAAAATACAAAAAAAATGAAACATATGGAACGAAATGTTGAGTTAAATAGTTTTGATAGTAAATTAATGTGGAAGCACCTAAAGCAGGCGGTCAGTATAACCGAGGTTAATGATAACATTTCAACAGTTAGTGTTAAAGCCGTGAAATATGAAACTCCTCGAAGCATTGCTGAAGCTTTAAACCATGTCTTCTTCTTCTTTCATTGGCTCGATAACCGCCTATGCGATTTTGGCCGAGCTTAGCACAGCACGCTAGTTATTTCACTCTTTCGCTAACTGGCGCCAGTTGGAAATACCAAGGCTTCCCAAGTCCCTTACCGCCTGGTCTTTCCAGAGCTGGAGCGCTTTCATCCATTCGCACGACATGACCCAGCCAGCGAAGCCGCTGGATCTTAATTCGCTGCACTATTTTTATGTCGTTATAAAGCTCGTACATCTCATCGTTCCATCTTCTACGTTATTCGCCATCGCAAAGGCGTAAAGGCCCATAAATCTTTCGGAGAATCTTTCTCTCGATAGATAGATAGATAGATATGCTTCTGCGCCATACATTAGGACGGGCATAATGAGAGACTTATAGACCGTGATTTTTTCCGTCGAGAGAAGACTTTACTGCTCAGTTGCCTACTCAGTCCGAAGTAGCACTTGTTGGCAAGAGAGACTCTCCTTTGGATTTCGAGGCTGACATTATTATTGATGTTAATGCTGGTTCCGCTGGTCGAGTTGGTAGCGGTGCGTGCTATAACTCGATATGCCGGAGAGTTCGAGGTTCGAATCTTAGTCAGGGCAAGAAAATTTTTTTCTAATAGCGGTCACCCCTCGGAAGGCAATGGCAAACCTCCGAGGGTATTCCTGCCATGAAAAAGCTTCTCATTAAATACATCTGTCGTTCGGAGTCGGCACAAAAATGTAGGTCCCTCCATTTGTGGTATAATATAAAAACGCACACTTCAAATGGTAGGAGAAGCTCGGCCAAGCACTGTGCGCGTGTAAGCGCCAAAATTATTATATTATTATAATGCTGGTTCCTAAGTAAACGAAGTCTCCTACTTTTTTAAAGTTATAACTGTCCACAGTGATGTTCGATCCCAGTCGTGAATGTGCCGACTGTCTATTTGATGACAGGAGATACTTCGTCTTGCCCTCGTTCTCCTCCAGACCCATTCGTTTCGCTTCTCTATCCAGTTTGGAGAAGGCAGAACTCACTGCGCGGTTGTTAAGGCCGATCATGTCAATGTCATCGGCGTACGCCAGCAGTTGCACACTCTTATAAAATATACTGCCTGACCGATTTAGCTCTCCGGCTCGAATTATCTTCTCCAGCATAAGGTGAAAAAAGTCACACGACAAAGAGTCACCCTGTCTGAAACCTCGCTCGGAGAGGTCCTTCCCAATGTTGACGGAAGTGGTGGTGTTGCTCATCGTCATTTTACATAGCCGTATACGTTTTACGGGGATACCAAATTGTTTTTGTGCTGTCGAAAGCGGCTTTGAAGTCTACAAAAAGGTGGTGAGTGTCGATTCTTTTTTCTTGGGTCTTTTTTTTTCTTGTCCAACATGGTGAATTGTTGATATTTGTTGGAACAGTTTTCCGTCATCCCTTGTCAATTTTGGTTTGGAGACAAACCGTTTTCGGTGTTGCGCCATCTTCAGTGTCAGTTTTCGTTCATCAATCAGTTCATTGACGGTGGGCTTTAGTCTCTCACACAATACGCTCGACAGAACCTTATATGCGATGTTTAAAAGGCTGATACCGCGATAGTTGGCGCGAATTGCAGTATCACCCTTCTTGTGGATCGGGCAAAGTACACTAAGATTCCAATCAGTAGACATGCATTCGTCCGACTATACTCTGCAGATAAGCTAGTGCATGCGCTTTACCAACTCCTCTCCACCGTATTTAAATAACTAAGCTGGCAGCCCATCAACTCCGGGCGATTTGTTGTTCTTGAGACGTGCTATTGCTATACGGATTTCATCGCAGTCGGGTAACGGAACATGAATTCCGTTGTCAATGATTGGGGTTTCGGGATCATCATCTTCTCCAAGGTGGTTTCTGCCACTACCACTTAGTAGTGTGGAGAAGTGCTCCCTCCGTAAACTAAGTATATTCTGAACGTCAGTCACCAGGTCGCCGTTGTCGTTCTTACAGGAATTCGCCCCGGTCTTAAAACCTTCTGTTAGCCGTCGTTCTTTTTGAAAGAATTTTCGGGCGCTTTTCCTGTCGGCCAGCATCTCAAGCTCTTCGCACTCACTCATTTCGGCCTTTCTCTTCTTCTCTCGATAAATGCTTCTCGCTTCCTTCTTCAACTCACGATATCTCTCCCGCAAGGCTCCCGTTGCGCCCGATAGCAACGTGGCCCTGTAGGCAGCACCTTTCCGTTCCGTGCAACGCGACACTCCTCATCGTACCAGTTGTTTTTCCGGGCTCGCTGAAAACCAACCTTGCCCGTCCATCGCATTTCTTGGATGGCTGTGATGTCAGCCTTCGCTCTGCCGAGGACATCTACCAACCGGACAGAGGCACCTTCCCAATTAAGGGTTCGAACATTCCAGGCGCATGCCCTCAAATCATGGTTCTTAAAACGTTTGCCGTGGTCGTCATCTAAAAAAGCGGGTTCTGTCCGAGGCTTTGCTTTACTTTTCATTGGATATTTATTTTACGTGCCGGGTCCCAAGCCCTGCCCACAACCTATTGTTGAAATTTTAAATTCGTTTATACAGCGAGCCACTTACTCCAAAACAGACGCCTGCTTGCAGCCGCACCTCCTGGTGAACATACGCTGCGGACTTTAGTGGACCCTAAAACCGAATATGTCGGAGTGGCTCCACTAAAGCTCCCTCCCTATTAGCCGTGACCCATGGCTCCACACGGGTTGCTCACGTTGCCCAGGGTGCACGAACGTAGACGTAAGTGTAGGGATTGAGTAAAGCCGTGCAACTGTAACCGAATAACCAGAAGCACAACTGTACCCCATTGCACCCCGTACCCGATTGCAGTATTATTGAGATAAAGAAGAATATTGAAATTGTTGGGAGTAGTGGCGAGTCGGAATCTAGGGTAACAACCAGATTAAAATTTGAAGAAGTTAATACAAATGACATTGCTCACATTATTTAACAGTTTAAATATAAAATAGGCGGAAAGAACATATTGTCAGAAGGAGTTCTAAAGATTCAGTAACATACATGGGCCTTTTTTATGCTGACATTATAAATAAAAGTATGAAGACTGGTGTAGTGCCTGATTCATGGAAAGTATCTACTATAATTGGCCGCTGTGGTCGAGTTGATAGCGGTGCATGCTATAACTCGATACGCCGGCGAGTTCGAGGTTCGAATCTCAGTCAGGGCAAACAAAATCTTAATCATAGAAAAAGTTTTTTCTAATAGCGGTCACCCCTCGACAGGCAATGGCAAAGCTCCGAGGGTATTTCTGCCATGAAAAAGCTTCTCATTAAATACATCTGCCGTTCGGAGTCGGCACAAAAAACAGTAGGTCCCTCCATTTGTGATATAATATAAAGATGCACACCACAAATGGTAGGAGAAGTTCGGCCAAACATTAAGCTATATAGTGTAAGCGCCAAAATTATATTATATTATATATCTACTATAATTCCCAAAAAAAAAGAAAAAAAATTCAATGAAAGCCGAAGATCTAAGACATATTAACACATTGCCGAACATAGAGAAAATGTTAGAGAAGCGATAAAGAAGCTACTTATTAATTATCTGGAAAATAATAAAATACTTATGAAAGAACAATTAGGCTTTAGAGAAAAACACTCTTGTGAAACCGCTTTAAATTTGGTAATAGCTGGCTGGAAAGAAAATTTCATTAATCTTAAGAGATCGTTCGAAACAATTGACAGAAATATAATGCTAGCCAAATCCCTGGTGTCAGGGATACGGAATTGCGGTGGTTAAAGAAACTTCTCACAAACCGCAAACAAAAAACCGTAATAGAGTAGGCAGCCTCAGAGGAAGCGTTGGTGGAAATAGGATTACCACAAGAATCGGTATTGGCTCCGATTTTATTTAATATATACATTAATGATATATCTTCAGCTATAGAGCACTGCAGTATAAGATTGTTTGCGAACGATGCATTACTGAAAGTAAGTGAAACGGATATAATGATAGCTAGGGACAAAATGTAACAGGATTTAAATTCACTTTACAGGTGGCCTTGTAAAAAATAAATTAAAACTGAATGTTAGCAAAACTAAATTTATGATCATATCAAGATCGCTTAATAATGAAAGACGAAAATTTAATCTGAGCATAATGGGTACAAACATCGAAGAGTTAAATATAATTAAATACCTAGAGCACTGACCACTCAAATGAAATGAATTAAGTGAATGTATAGTTGTAAGTTTTAGGCTTAGAAAGCCGTAATAATATATAAATAAATGTATTAATTAATTAAAGATTGCATGTTCATCAGATGTACACACGATACAGGTTACACGATTTGGTCCCTTACTTCCTTCAGAGTGGGTATTCAGGACACCGCGCTTGTGCTCTTTATGCGACGAACCGAGCAGAATGACATTGTTGGCACCTTGGGCAAGTTGGAACAACCAATTGTTAAAATGTTCCAGATTGCTTTCTGTTATGGTCGACTTGTGCACCCCCAGAAAGCTTGGAATGTGGCAGGCAGCTTGGCCACCACTTTTTGCTCCAGTTCCGGATTATTTAACTGCGTCTGAAGCCCGGATGCTTTCATGAACGCACAAACGTTTTGTACCTCAAAAGCAAAGTTAACTAGGCCATCCAAGTTGTCTTGCGATTGAGAGGCATGTTGCGAATTTGTTGTAGTAAAACGTTGAGGATAAGTTCAGGCCTGCCGAATTTCATCTTCAAGGTTGCGATTATCTGTGGAACACATTGGGAGTGCAACCGTAGGTTTT
This sequence comes from Philophylla caesio, assembly GCA_963971545.1. Taxonomy (NCBI): domain Eukaryota; kingdom Metazoa; phylum Arthropoda; class Insecta; order Diptera; family Tephritidae; genus Philophylla; species Philophylla caesio. Next base: position 61,220,007 of record OZ020607.1, read on the forward strand.
TGACCGCTTGACGTGCTGGCCCCTCTAACGTCTTTCGAAGCCTTATTATATTGTCGTCTTGAGAAAATCCACACATTTCATTAGTTTGGTTATAAGAGGCTATAAAAAGAGCCCACTCCTTCGGGTTACCACAAAACTTTGGCAGCTTCTTACCTACGCTAGTACTTCACCAAGAATTTCTTTCCATATGTGCATATGTACACATGCACGCACATATGTATGTTTGTATGAAATTGAAAAATACACTACCTTTAATGTAATGAACTTAAGTTCATATGAACATACATACATATATTTAATATGAAAGCAAAATTGGTTTGTAAGCACTAAACGTATAGTGCAAATCAGCACTTTTATTTTGTTACTAATGAATTATTGTGTAGGCCATATTGATGAATTGCATTTATGTTATTGAACATTGCTAAAACCATTGTCAGCAATTCTATATGTGTTTCTCCAACTTGTTGAATTGCATTAATATTCAATAAGGCTAAAATCTATAATAAGTATAATTTTGTATTTAAGTCAAAAATTATTTAATAAAGTTGTGAGGAATTGTAAAACTAAACAAGTTGAAGTTTACTCCTTATCGCTCTCCGGTGTAACCAAGTTTCAAGTGCTTGTGTTACAATCTATAAACTTGTCCTGATGAACTGCCTTGACAAGATAATAAACAATTAACTTACCAACTGCAACCAAGTCCAAGTGCTTGAGTTGCATATCATCAAATTGTCCTGGTGCTACTGCCTGGACAATCCATCATTAGCTAGTGACTGGCAAATAGCCTTCACACAAATCAACCACAGGTTATCTTGGTGAATCACCTTGATAATCTGAACGACTGAATATGTTCAGCAAATGTAGCTGATACCAAACACTTTGGGGACCCCGACGTGATTTGAACACGCACCTTTCGGATCCACAAGCGATAACTGCATAATTGCTCAAGAAGATACAAGCATCTCTATCATGAATCAACTGACGGCGTCTCAAAGGACAGCAGGGGACCTGATTGAGACTATCATTTGGAACTATAAAAAGGACCCGGTTGCAAGAAAATCGGTCGAGTACTTTGAATAAAGGCTCAGACGACTGGATGTGGCATGGGCTGAATTTGAGACCACCGATAACAAAATGCGGTGCCTCGAACATGCCCAACTCGACCACAAATACTTTACAGACGATTGTTACACCAAAATATCGGAATTAACCTTCAAATACAAAAAAAATATTTGAATCACCGTTAACAGATACTGGAAAAACAGAGGGCCCAAATCAACGTGATCCTGTTAAGAATCGAAAGGGACTTGCCATTACCTCCATAACCAACCTCAAAATTCTGCACTACTAACCACCACGAATTCGACAATCAGACGACAAAATGTTATGATGTCATCCTTAAAGCGGCAGCTCGCCATGGACCCAACTGCAGCCCAAGAAAGAAGCTCAAGAAAAAACTATGGGAGCAAATAAAATAATTACATTTTTTAATTTGGGAACGCAGTCAGGATTGCTAGGAGCAGAACACTATCATCAGCTACTGGCGATTGGACAAATCAAATTGTCCTTACATCTTGCAATCCTACAAAACATCGCTTTGGATGGATTGTTTCAGGAAAAATAAAGGAAGACTCGAAAAATTTATCTTGCGAAATTTGAACAGCTGACGAAGCCCTTGAAACATACATAGTGCGGTTATGGGAATTAGAAGAGGAGATGAGGAACAACAAATCACTATCCTTGGCCGAAAACCAATGTGAAGAGCACTTTGCTCGACACACTTCAAAAAACCACGACAATCGGTTTGTTGTTAAAATACCATTCCACCAATGTCCTGACGCCTTGGGTGCCTCTCTTGGAGTTGCTCTAAATAGATTCTTGTCGCTTGAACGTCTTTTGCATAAAAATCTACAACTTAGAGTGGAGTACACAAATTCATGGAAGAGTTCGAGGCAACGGTACATATGACAAATATTTCAGCAGACGCAATTCTCACACAAAACTACTTCATTCCACATCATTGTGTATTATGGCCAAAAAGTTCAACTACCAAGCTTCGCGTAGTATTTGACGCTTCAACGAAAACATATACCGGATAATCACTGAATGATCTCATGTATGCAGGACCAACAGTGCAAAGCGAGATTTTCTCAATACTGTTACGATTTCGATTTAAAAGATGTACCGACAAATCTTAATATCAGTAGAAGATCGCAAGTTCCATCATTTGGAGAACGGATACCACAAAACCTATAACATATTATCAACAAAACACTGAAACATATGAAACAAAAGCGGCTCCGTACCTGGTCACCAAATGTTTAAAACAAATTGCTGTGGAAAACGCTACCCGCTACCCATTGGCCACCCAATTTCTCCAAGAGAGCTTTTATGTCGATGATAGCCTAGGCAGAGTAGATAGTCGAATGACTGTCGTACAGATGCAGGAGCAACTCACTAAAATCATGAAAGAAAGTGGGTTAAATTTACGAAAATGGTGTGCAATTCATCCACAACTTCTGCAGACTATTCCTCAAGCAGATCAGGAAGTAAATTTAGAGTCGAAAACTCAAAAGTCGACTTCATTAAAACATTAGGACTCACCTGGCTTCCGAAGGCAGACAAACTGTCAGTAAAGGTAAAAATCAAAGAAGCGAAAAGAATCACCAAACGCACCGTAACATCTGATCTGGCAAGGCTCTTCGATCCACTAGGAATCCTGTCCCCGATTGTTGTCACGGCAAAAATGTTCATCCAAGAGCTGTGGGAATTAACTAGGACCAGTGACTCATTCACCAGAAGTACAAGAAGCGATAAAAAATGTATGCAACAAAAAGGGCATACAATTCTATTTTATTCATCCAAGAGCGCCACATTTTGGTGGTTTATGGGAAGCAGCTGTTAAATCTGCAAATCACCTTTTGCTTAGAAGTTTAGGAAATGCATCTCTGACGTATGAAGTACTTGCAACACTGGTAATCAAAATTGAAGCGTTATTAAACTCTAGACCTATTTCTCCAATGTCAAATGATCTAAACGACATAGGGACTCTCACCCCAGGTAATTTCTTAATTAATGAACCACTAACAGCTCAAATCGATGCACGAGCTAAACCCTCCAAACGAAATGGGAAACCAGATGGAAATTAGTGTCTCATTTAAAGCACAAATTTTGGAACAGATGGTCGTGTGACTACCTCAATGAGTTAATGTTAAACCTGATGCACACTGATCTTATATGCACTGATTTTGGTAAGGCAATCGACAGAGTAAGTTTCTCTTTACTGATACATAAACTCGATCTCCTTGGTTTTCAACCTAATCTCCTTCGTTGGATGTCTTCTTACCTGATTGACAGAACTCAACGAGTTCGTTTTCGAAATAGTTCCTTAAACATTATGCATGTTTCTTCAGGGGTCCCGCAAGGAATTCAAAAATTGTATTGTATGCTGATGATGTAAAGCTTTTTAGATCGTATCATTCTGTTGAGGAAAGCTCCTATAAGCGGATTTAAATAGCATGACTAACTGGTGTGAAATAAATTACATGCCACTAAACCTTAAAAAATTTAAAGTAATGTGCTTTTCTCGCAGAGCAGTTCAACCAGCTTCTTATGATATAAGTAACTATAACCTTGAACAAGTGTTTAACTTTGTTGATCTTGGAATTACAATGAACACGAAATTCAATTTGATTCTTCATATAAATGTTACAGTTAACAAAGCAAAGGGTGTTTTTGCATTTGTAAAACGGTGGTGAAAAGAATTCAATGACCCTTTCATCACGATGGCTCTGTTCATAACGTCAGTGAGGCCCATACTGGAATATGGATCTGTTGATTGGAACCACCGCTATCAAGTTCATTCCGACCGAATAGAATCAATTCAAAAATAATTTCTACTTTTTGCTTTAAGAGATTTTCGTTGGGATTCTTAGTACAACCTGTCGCCATATATAAGTCGTTTAAAACAGTGGTGCCGCGCTTAGAGCATTGGATCTGATTTCCTGGTCGATAACCTTCTCCATCGTCTTTAGAAGGAAGGAAGTGAGGCTGATCGGCCTGAAGGATTTAACTAAGGAGAAATCTCTCCTACCTACTTTCGGGATAAAAATAACCCGAGCTCTCTGCCATATTACTGGTATGTGGCCCAGCGCAAGGCTGTCTCTCATAATACTCACGAGATATGGGAGTAGCAGTTTACCCCCACCCCCCTCCCCCCTCAGCATACCCGGACCGACACCATCAACGCCAGAGCCTTGTACCGGTCAAACGAGCCCAACGCCCAGTCGACTGAACTGCGGGTGAATAGTTCTCTGGCTACCCTCCAGTCTTCCGGGACCGGCACAAAGGCTTCGGTGAAGTCCTGATGGCATCGGGGAAGTGAGCCGAGAGCAGAGCAAGGGATCTCTCCCACTCATTACCCGAATACGATCCGTCCGGCAGCTTTAGTGCAATATTGATCTCCGGATACTCTGTGGCTTTATGAAGCCTTGCAGCAGAAGGGGTTGATCTTATGCTCTTGCAAAAGGTCCTGAAGCTGCTAAGCTTTGCCTTCCTGATCTCTTTGCTGTACTTTGTTAGGCAGGCTGAATACTCCTCCCAGAGCCCGGTACGGTTAGATATGTTAAATAATCTGCGCACTTCCTTGCGGAGCCCTGAGAGCTCCCGAGACCACCAGTTGGGTTGGGTCTTGCCCTTTGGTTTCGTATCAGGACAACTGGAGTTAAAGGCATCAATAATGATACCATTCAGCCTGTAGCCTGTCCTCTAACAGCTAGCTCTTTTTTGAATACACTCAGAGCCTACCAAGTTAGCTCTTCGAGGGGTGGCACATTTGTGTTGTCCCCCGGGAAATATACTGCAAAAACGACATCAATGGCGGCGTTGTTCAACACCAGCGTCGCTTGCACTGCTACCAGATCTTCTGTCAAAAACTCTGTAATGCAGAAGTGTTTAATATTACTCTTAAGCACTACACATGCTCTTGGTCTCTCACAGGAGAGGTCCCAAATTACCTTAATGTTGCTATGATTCAGGCCTCTTACCTGATCTCTGTACACTCACGGTTCTTGAATCAGTATCAGGCCCAGTTCTTCCATGGCAAACCTTATAACGATGACCGCCGAAGCAGCCACCGCATGATGAAGATTGACCTGGGCTACTGACAATCCTGGGATACTCATAGCTAGGGCCCATCCAGATCAGAGAGGAGTAAGTCGCCCTCGCTTGCTCTGTCTAGCTCAAGCTCCTCGGTATTGGGATTATTATCTCCCCCGCTAGTATCCTCTACTTGACTGGTCGTACTCAATCGGGCAGGCGCTATAACCTCCGACTGCGCGTTCGTTGGGACCCCATCGGCCGGCACAGTCACAGGAGGATCGGCTGCGTCCACGACCATACCAAACCTGTAGTGCAGGAGGAAACCTGCCCTCTTAATAGCCAGGTGGGATCGCTCGCTGATGCCTAAGTTGAGACTCAGGCCAACGTCCTCTGTGCTGCTGGAGATAACTTTCCACACCGAGGAGTGTATACCCTCGTTCTGCGACCTTAGCAGCTGCAGCGCATACTCGACCGGTTCTTCAGCGCTTCTCGGTAGGAACACCGTGACATTGTGCAGAGGAGGTATATCATCCCCCCTCTTAACACACATCACGGGTCCCTTCCATCTCTCCTGCTTGTCGGCAGTTTTCGCAAGCCACTCCACTGTCCTCTCGTCCTCACAGTCCACGAGGAGCATTCCCGCGCGGAAATACACCCCGTACAAGGAGATCGGAAAGGACGTCCCCTTGAATACCTCATGCACGATTGCGTCCTGCGGCCGGGTAAGGTCGTCGGAGTTGAGAGAGGCCGCCGGAAAAATCCTACCAAATTTCATTTGAAAAACTAACAAATTGTATGTCAGGCTACCATTTATGAAAAAACAAATTTTTTATTGATATAAATAAGTTTCTAAAAATAATTCACATTTAATTTGTCATAAGTATTTTCTACCAAAACGTTAGAGGTTTAAATACTAAATTGAAAGATTTATATTTAAAAGGCTTATACTGTAACTATAACGTAATTTGCTTTACTGAAACCTGGCTTAAACCACATATTTTTAATTCAGAGATCCTTCCTAATCAATATTAAATTTATAGAAATGACCATAAGGACAGAATCGGTGGGGGTGTTCTTTTTGCAGTTCATTCTTCAATACCATCCGAAGATGTTAATATCCCCCTCATCGAGTCAATCGAATTTAAAGCAATACGAGTTATGGTAGGAAATGGTTTCTTTTATTTAGCTGCTTGCTACATCCCTCCTAACTCTGACTTATCGGTTTATTCTCAACATATTGCGTTACTTAGATCTTTAAGTTCAATGATTACTGCACATGACTCGATGATTGTACTTGGTGACTTCAATATGCCAGGCATATCATGAACTCTTATAGACGACTTTATCGTTCCAATATCATCAAAGGATAGATACAATGTGTTTTTAGAAGATATGGCTGAGCTCTGTCTAAATCAGATCAATTTAACTCCAAACAATTTTGGCACCATTCTGGATCTTGTTTTTGTTGATGACGTATCCAAGTCATCTAAGAAGAGCTGCGAACCCTTGGTTATCCCAGAGGACTCTTCTTACCCTGCGATTGAGGTAAATTACGAAGTTATTGGAGATTTTGGAAATAATGTTGATAAATCAAGTAGCTCAAACGCTCGTTTTATTTTCGCAAAAGCCTATTTACACTATATTTAGCTTATTTCAAAATTTTGTACCAATACGGGTTTGCGTACAAAAGGAGCAATCACAACCTCGGTTTACTAAAGAACTAAAAATCAAAAAAAATAAAAGGTCGCGATCTTTTAAATTGTACAAAAAACTGGTTTGCACACTAACTTTATTAAATACTCAGTTCTCCGAGACGCTTATTTTGAATTAAATAAAAAATGCTACATATCTTATTTGTGCAAAGTTAAAAGAAATCTAATAAAAAACCCTGAATCATTTTATGACTTAGCTAACTCTAGGCGCAGAAAGACCAGTTTTCCGTCTGCTATGAAATATCAAAATACCGTTTCTTGTGACTCCCAATCAATTTCCAACATGTTTGCTCAATTCTTCAGGTCAAATTACTCCAATAACTCGCCTCTGAGCAAACCTTATCCATATAAACTCTGTTCCCTCACCTCTGCTATTATTCCGCAGATATCTTCCGAGGAAGTATTTTATTATTTGAGTAACTTAAAAGAATCATTTAAGGCTGGCCCCGATTCGATCCCGACGTGTTTCCTCATAAACTGTGCTAAACATATTTATGAGCCCTTAACTAATATATTTAATATTTCTCTTAAGCTTGGGATTTTCCCTTCAGGAAAGAATCATTCATTATACCCCTTTATAAGACTGGGAGTAGGTCCTCATAGAAAATTATCACGGTATAGCTAAGCTTTCTGCTATACCTAAATTATTCGAAGCTATTGTTGTTGATCATTTAACGTATTCCATATCCTCTACAATTTTTAGCACACAACACGGGTTCCCAAAGGTTAAATCTACCGTTACAAACTTGCTTGAGTTCACAACTCATGTTTCAAATGGATTCACAGAATTTATGCACACTGATGTTATATACACTGATTTTAGTAAAGCATTCGACAGAGTAAGTCACTCTTTACTGATCCATAAACTCGATCTCTTTGGTTTTCAACATAATCTCCTTCATTGGATGTCTTCTTACCTCATTAACAGAACACGACGAGTTCTTTTTAAAAATAGTTCCTTAAACATTATTTATGTTTCTTCAGGGGTCCCGCAAGGAAGTCTCCTTGGTCCGATTCTGTTTTTACTTTTTATAAATGACTTACCTTCTGTAATAAATTATTCAAAAATTGTATTGTATGCTGATGATGTAAAGCTTTTTAGATCGTATCATTCTGTTGAGGAAAGCTCCTTACTATAAGCGGATTTAAATAGCATGACTAACTGGTGTGAAATAAATTACATGCCACTAAACCTTAAAAAATTTAAAGTAATGTGCTTTTCTCGCAGAGCAGTTCAACCAGCTTCTTATGATATATGTAACCATAACCTCGAACAATTGTTTAACTTTGTTGATCTTGGAATTACAATGGAATAAATGTTACAGTTAACAAAACCAAGGGTGTTTTTGCATTTGTAAAACGGTGGTCAAAAGAATTTAATGACCCTTACATCACGAAGGCTCTGTTCACAACGTTAGTGAGCCCCATACTGGAATATGGATACATTGTTTGGAACCCGCGCTATCGAGTTCATTCCGACCGAATATAGTTTCTGCTTTTGCTTTAAGGAATTTTCGTTGGGATTCTCAGTACAATATGCCGCCATATATAAGTCGTTTAAAAGTCATTAATCTTCCTACATTTGCTAGTCGCAGAGAAATGCTAGGCATTGTATTTTTGGTCAAGTTACTGACAGGCTTGATCTCTAGCCCATCTCTTCTTAGCGAAATAAAACAAAACGTTCCCTCCAGAGTTTTAAGACATTTCCGGCCTCTCTTTCTGAAGCCATGTATATGGATATACGTTACTGTAAAATGCTCACTTCGCGTGCCTACAGCGATATGGTGCGCCACTGTCGTCAATTGGAGGAACTGAAAATCTCCTGCGAAAAGGAGGTCAATTACGATTGCGTCGCGCAATTACATTCGCTGTACCAACTCTCTGTACACTCGTTTGGCGCTGTGCGTGAGACATTATTTATTGCGTTGTCGGCACATAAAGCGCAGCAACTTACACAACTCGAGTTATTAGCAAGAAATTGCATCACACACGAGCGTGCTATTTACCTTTCAAGACTGCAACAGTTACGCAGTCTTATCTGCCCAAATAATGACAATCTAACCGATGAGTGTCTCTTCGAATTCGCCGAACGTTTGACACACCTGGAAGTGCTTGATATAAGAAATTGTCGCGCAGTGACAAATATTGGTCTTTTGGTGCTCTTGCGCCGTTGCACCCGCCTCAGATGTGTCAATGTCGAACAGTGTGAGGGTGTAACTGATGATTTTGTTTACGATGCTTGCGATGTGTTGAAGCAGGGTAGGCGTGTGTATGCAGAGCCAGTGTTGTTTCGTGTGCATGAATTCGTGGTGAAGGATTTACCAAATCTAGAAGTAGGCCGTTTACTACGTTTTTCTTTTGCCGAAGCGAGTTCCTAGTTAACCGATGGCAGCTTAGCGTGATTACGACACCATGACCAAAGATTAAGAAGAGGAATGAACAAAAGTATAAATCAAGATATTCATGAAAATGCATTTAAATAACATTTTAATTAACACAACAAGGGAAACGTTTTAAAAAAAGGTTATTTAAAAATCACATAACGCACATAAACGCAATATAATGTGAACACTCGATCACCTAATAATTCTAATCGTAAAAACTTTTTATCAAATTTGCAAATATTTATATAAGAGGAGTTTGAGCACTAAAATAATTTTTTTTTCTGACACTTTATAAAGTAAGCGTGTTTAATATTTTTCAAAGCGTGTACAATACTTTTATAATCATAGAACTTTAAATTGTATTTCTAGAAAAAATTCGACATATAATTGTGATTATACTCTTCTGTGTGCTAAATATTTACATACATACATTCACACTCATTTATGACTCATAACGTTTTTATGCAGCTATGCATATATGTACATATGTATGTACAACATACAAACACGAGTACATATGTATGTACATGCAAACATATTTATACATCTTACAAGTAGTTATTATCTTAAAAACAAATTTTATCAATTATATTCTTATGTAAATGCAATAGCAGCCTGCAATAAAACTAGTAATACTCGAGAAGCGAAAAAAGACAAAACGAAAAAAAATTAAACTGTTTGCAATTACGATTATTTCATCAAAAGCAACATTTAATTAAAAAAAAAAAAAATAAGCCTTTATAAAACATATTTTATTTCTTCAAGTGAGAATTGAAAGCGGTTTAGATATTAAAAAAAGAAAAGATTAGGATTATCAGCTTGTATTATAATGTCTGTATATATTTTAATCCTTCAGGAAATTGAACATATGTTTGTATGTAAATTGAACAATATGGAACTTACGTATGGATTTGGCGAAAACGCTGTGTCAGCTCCTGGGTCCTCTGATAGTAAAAAGGGAATGCCGTTTTTTGGACAAAAGCCCAACCCACCGGTTTTCTCTAACTCGCTAGTTTTAAAGAAAAAAACAGTTGGTTGGAAAGCTCGAATAAGACCCGTTATGTGCTGAAAATCTCACAACCGCGTTGGAACAAATGACAGGGTGACATGTATTGTCAAATATATATAAAATTAGGCTGTTAGCCTAAACATACCGGCCCCCTTGCTGCGGCAAAGGATAATTTCAAAAAACCCGCGTTAGCTGACACAACGTTTGCCTGAAACATAAGAAAAAAACATTGCATGTTATTACGTGTAATTTTAACAATTTAATCAATTGGTACGCTTAATAGTCTTAGACTAAGTCCATGTCGTGCTCGACGCTTATGGCGCGGATCGCTAGTTGAACATCTGGAGAGAGCTGGCTCGTCCTGTGTAGTGGTTTCCTAAACTATTTGGAAGAGATAATATTGGGAAGTCAGCTGAAATGAAAGGCCGTTAGTTTAAGTAAAATTTGCACATGTTTATTTGTAATTTTTTTGTATGTATATTTTGTTTTTGTTTGATTTTTTAGAGTGGTTTCTGACCCTCCGACTATTGTTGGACGGCACCGGATATTACTAGCCCAAAGATTGTTCCTTGCATTAGCAGGCCGCAAAGATATGATGGTGGAGTGCCGCTTTGCATCACTTGGGCGTAAAGATCTGCCCCCAATGTCAACCGAACTGGCGATGGTTTATAGAACTGTGGGTCAGCTAGCTTCATGAATTGGAATGGAGCTGCAACTTTGGGGTCGATCTGACTGGCAGGAGTCATGCGGAGATGACTCTTTACCACTACCGCCTGCGTTGTGACCCGTTCCATAACTCCATGCTTTCCACGGAGAATGAGGGAACATTTGTTGTATCTTCCCGTGCCCATACGTTCTAAATGTAAGTCCCTCATGAGATCTCCGTCGATGATCGTGTTTGGCGAACAGGGGTCGATGATGGCGCGGACTAAATGTAGGCGCCCGCCAGCCTCAATCTTCACGATTGCCGTGGGCGCAAGTGGTTCGAATGCCCTCATAATTGGTGCTGCTGTGGTATCGTGTGTTAGTCGGCCCGCTCTGAACCCCGATGGCAGTTTGCGAAGCATCGCGATTTCACACGGTGGAGAGTGGCGTAGATAAGGAGCCGAGCCTGTCGAAACTCTTAGGGGCGGTCGAAAAGGACGTGTTCCCGAGCCACCCTTTCTTTGATTTCTGTGTTGGGCCGGTCGGGAAGGACGTGATCCCGAGCCTTGCGCAACATGAAACGTTGACTGAGCAGGCGGTCTGTAAGAACGCGTTACCGAGCCGCGCTGCTTGGCCGGTCGGAGAGGACCTGTCTCCGAGCCGTGCCCATGTCTTTCGTGCTGGAGGAGCGGTCGGAAAGGACGAGTTTCCGAGCCGTCACTTGTCGCGGCAGTAGACCTTTGGACCTCGATTGCACTTTCAGCCAATTCCGCTTCTTCTACTTGTTCGGCCCAGGATTTAGTCCGGTCGTTGACGTGAATTGACAGTTCACCATCGGAGACTTCGCCTTCCTCTAACTCTGTGGGTCTGACCTATCTGGTTGCCTTTTGTCGCTCTCCGCTTCCAGATGTAGAGATGTGTGATGCTTCTCGCGGCATCGGTGGCATCGGTCTTTACTGCCACAAATTTCCAACCTATGGAATGGCGATAAGCAGTTTGGGCAATACCGGTGAATTAATACGGCCCGTAACCTTTCCTCGACAGGCTTTGCGCGGTACAGAGGGCAGAGCCGTATGCTGTGGTTTTTTCTGCACAGTTGGCAGGGGATCAAAAATTCCCCCGTGCGCTGCTCGGACTTCTTGCGGGCCATTGTGAAGGGGGTCATTTTTACTGGAAAGGAAAACAAAATATGCCTCTTAGTAAGGAGGAGTATCTAATGGTTGGGTAGCGAGCTGGTGGGGGAGGATGTTGCGGAACTGTGTATATTGTCCATTGGTAGCCGAACAAGTTTTACTATCGGTCTGGTGATCACTCCCTTTTCTGTGCGGATATCCACTACCCGGATGTGAGTGTCGTTTCCGCGGTGTACGTTGACGACTCGTCCTAGTCGCCATTGGTTTGGAGGCAGGTTGTCTTCCCGTATGAGAACCAAGTCATCCACCGCCATGTCTGGTTGCTGTCGCTTCCATTTGGTTCGTTTTTGAAGTTCGTTAAGATACTCTTTCTTCCATCGTTGACAGAATGAGTGATGGAGCGCCTTCATCTTCTGCCATCGGTTGACCACGGAAGCTGGATTCTCTGTGATTTCAATCTCAGGTGGAGCTAAAATATGGCTACCTACAAGAAAGTGTCCCGGAGTTAGTGGTTCTAAACTCGACGGATCATTAGACGCAGGACTAAGTGGTCTAGAATTAAGACATGCTTCTATTCGACAAAGTAAAGTGGTGAATTCTTCAAAGGTGTATTTAATTTCTGAGGCTACTTTTCGAAAGTGGGACTTAAAACTTTTTACCCCTGCCTCCCATAACCCACCCATGTGTGGGGCAGCTGCTGGAATGAAATGCCATGAGATTTGTTGGTAAAAATATTTGGAAATAGCTGCTTCACGAGAGTTAGACAGAAACGCTTTAAATTCAGTTTTTAAAGCTCTTGAGGCTCCTACGAAATTATTACCATTGTCGGAGTATATGTTCTTTGGACACCTCCAACGTGCTATAAATCTCGACAATGCTGCCAGGAAAGTGGGAGTGCTCATATCATTTGTTGCTTCCAAATGAATCGCTTTGGTTGCGAAGCAAACGAACAAACAGACATAACCCTTTGTGACGACACAACCTCTGCCTCTATAGTTTTTGATGTCGAAGGGTCCTGCGAAGTCAACTCCTGTATTGGTGAACGCTCTTGAGAACGTAGTGCGTTCGGATGGGAGTGAGGCCATAATTTGGTTTTGAACTCGCCTTTTGTGTATTGTACACACCTTACAGTTGTATATAATGGCTCTTATCATTATTTTGACCCGTGGTATTGCGTTCGAATCAGGCGCAACATTAGCTGATTTTCTCCGTGCAGGGAAATCTCATGAATAAATGCGGTAACAAGTCGCGAGAGATGACAATTGTATGGAAGCAGGATTGGATGCCGCTCATTGTAACTGAGATCTTGCGACGCACCGAGGCGTCCTCCTGCTCTCAATATTCCGCTAGAATCGATAAAGGGATTCAAGGTGAGAATTTCACTTTTAGGGTTTATTTTTTGCCCCGAGCTTAAACTTGAAAACTCGCTAGGGAAATGTTGATGTTGGCAAAGTGCGATTACACGCTGTGTCGTAGCCTTAATTTCCTCTGCCGAAATCGAGGTAGACGTCGCGGTAAATTCGAATTTTCTGATGGGATGCGTGCTTTGCAAGAATCGCAAGACATACGATAACACTCGCAAAGCTTTTGGGAGTGAGGAAAATCTATGGAGTATATCCGAAACCTCCACAGTGATTGTTGCGTGAACTTGTACGCGTTTTTCCTCTTCATCGGTTCGAAAAACCAACTCCTGCGAAGGCCATTCAGATTTGCCCTCCTGAAGCCAAGAAGGGCCCTGCCACCACAACGAACTTTCTGCCAAGTCCGAGGCTGTTACTCCACGACTACCTAAATCTGCGGGATTTGAGGACGAATCTACGTGGTACCAATGGTGCTGTCCAACCCTTTCAATTATTTTTGTAACTCTGTGTGAAACAAATGTCGACCAGGAGCACGGTGGTTTCCTGAGCCATGCTTATACGATCGTAGAATCAGTCCACAGGTAGTAACGCAAATATCGGAGATCCAAATTGTGTATGACCGATTCCACGATCTCTGCTAAAAGCACTGCGCCGCATAATTCTAGACGGGGAAGCGATATGGTTTTAACTGGTGCCACTCTTGTTTTCGCCAGTAACAAGTTTACGAAGATGCCGGACTCTTTTTCAACGCGCATATAGATGGCCGCCGCATACGCCTTCTCCGATGCATCGCAGAATCCATGGATTTCAACATTTTCCTTAGGTGAAAAATGAACCCATCGAGGTATTTTGATTTTGTCTATAGACGAATATGTGTTCGCAAACGCGTTCCATCGATTTAATGTTGTTGTGGAATTTTGGTCATCCCAATTGGTCCCTTCTAACTAAATATTTTGCATTAAAATCTTCGCAGTGATTATTATTGGCGCTAACCATCCTAAAGGATCAAAAAGTTTCGCGATGGCTGACAAAATCTTGCGTTTTGTCACAATTTGAATATGATCTAGCTCTTTCGCAGTGAAATAGAACTGATCTGTACATGCATTCCATTTAATACCGAGAGTTTTAATACTGCTTGTGTCTTCAAAATCTAGAAAGTCTTGGCTTAGCAGATGAGATGGAGGGATACCGCTCAAGACTTGTCTGCAATTAGCGGTCCACTTTCTGAGTGGGAAACCGGCTGAACCTAAAGCCTGGGAAATCTGATTTCTGGCTTGAATTGTGGATTCCATGTCGTGTCCTCCAGCTAGAACATCGTCGACATACATATGTCGCTGAAGAATGCGAGCAGCGACAGGATGTGACTCCTGAACATCATCTGCTAATTGGAGGAGCGTCCTTATAGCAAGGTAAGGAGCGCAATTTACTCCGAAGGTCACAGTATTTATTTGAAACTGACGTATTGGTTCGCCAGGTGTGTCGCGGAACAAGACTCTTTGAAATTTCCTCTGTTGAGGATGAATTAAGATCTGACGATACATTTTTTCAATATCGCTACTGAAAACATATTGGAAAAGTCTCCAACGAAGGATAAGAATCGTCAGATCGCTTTGAAGTATTGGGCCGGGGTAAAGCACGTCATTCAAGCTGACACCGTTATCGGACGGACAGGATGCATTAAACACGATCCGAACTTTTGTGGAAGTACTTTCGGGTTTACTAACCGCATGATGTGGTAAGTAAAAGTACTCGTTGGGAACTTCTGTAGGAGAAGGCCTAACCTCGGTCATGTGCCCTAATTGCTTGTATTCTCCAAGCACTCTGGAGTACTCCTCTCGTAAAGAGGAGTTTTTTGCTAGCCTACCTTCACCGCGAAAAAATTGAGAAAACGCGGTTCTCCTGGAACACCCTAGCGAAATTTCTTGCGGAAAGTCAAGACGAAAAGGGAGAGAGACCATGTATCTACCCCCCTCTACTCGCGCAGTGGTATTTTTGAATACCTTTTCGCAGAAATCCTCCTCAGTTGTGTGAGTTCTACTCCGTGGAATGTCCTCCAGTTCCCAGAATGCACTGAGCTGTTTATCCAACGCGACTTCATTGAAAAAGGAGACGCACGAAATGGTTGATTTCTCCTCATTAGTCCGTCCAGTCAGGATCCAACCGAAGATTGTTTCCTGAGCTAGCAATGAACCCAAGGTGTCCCTACGCAAGCCATTTAGTATAATTTGAGGATAGACGTCTCCTCCGAGTACAACGTCGACTGGTTCGTTGGCGAAGAACCGCTTATCCGCCAAAATCAGGTCTGGAAAAACTTGGCGTATCGCTGGATTAATTTCGCACGTGGGAAGATTCCCCGTCAGTTGGGGTAGAACTAACGCCATCGTTGACACTGCAGCTGTTGAATCGATGAGTGAACCGATCCTGATGAAGCACGCTTGGCTTGCCTTTGCCGAAACAGAATTGCTGATCCCGGAAACTGTTGCATTCACCCGCTTGACCGGGAGGCCGATAAGACGCCTGAGCCGGTCAGTAATAAAGGAGCATTCGGATCCTGAATCGATCAATGCTCTTGCCGAAAAGGTGGAACCACTGTATAATATATTAATTTGAGCAGTCCCCAGTAGAATTCCCTTTTTCATATTCGCGAAACATGTTTGGACTTGACTTTGAGGGTCATATGCGGGTTCCGTGCTACTAGTGGCAGAAGTGATCCGATTTGAACTGGTATGCGACCAGTTTGGAAGTACATGACGACTAGTGCTGGAAGTGGCCAGATTTGTACTAGTATGGGAGCCATTTGGATAGTCAGAGCGGCTAGTACCAGAATTGGTCCGATTGGAACTGGTATGGGACCAGTTTGAATTTCCAAAATTTTTTGTTGGAACTTGCTGAACTGCATTCAAATGTAGCATTGAATGATGTCGCGAGTGGCAAATTGAACAATTGAACGCGCTCGTGCACTTTGCGACACCATGTCCGGATGACAAACAGTTCAGGCACAGGTGATTCCTTTTTGCATAAATGCTCCTTTCGGAAGTAGGCATTTTTTGAAATTGCGTACAGGACCGTATGCTGTGTGCATCGCTATTGCACAGCTTACAACTTTTCCTTGCTACATTCGCTTGAAAAGTTTTTAATTTTCTTTGAGGATTTTCGGAGCTGAATTTAGAAGATTGTGGCCGTGAAGTACTAGGCCCTCTGATATCGAAGACAGTTTCTAAAGTCTGAAATCGACTTGTCAGAAATCTGTCCATATCCCCCCATTTTGGGATTTCGGTTTTATCCTGCACGGATTGTTCCCACATCGACAGCGTAGTCTCAGGTAATTTTGTAGAGCACAGGTAAGTAATTATCGCGTCCCAGTTTGATATGTCAATATTGTGAATCTGGAGTGCGGATATGCAATTATTTATTTCGCGTTGGATTTCCTTAATTGCGCTTCCAGATTCACTTCCTACCGGGGACAGGCTGAAAAGGATCTTCAATTGGCTATTTACTAAAATCCTCTTGTTCTCATAACGGTCTGTGAGATTTTTCCACGCTTTCGCTTCACCCTGAGTTTTTTGAATAAGGTGGAATAGCTTCTCTACTGGACTGAGCCGTTTATTTAGAATATAGATGGCCGTGAACATGTCACGAAATGTTGGCCATGACATATAGTCTCCTTTAAAGACTTCGGTATCACACGGCGGCAGCCGAATATTGTGATCCGTATTTGAATGTTCCTCAGATTTTTCTTTTTCCCTTTTTTCTGTGATTTTTGAGGATAGGCCACCGATCACTTCCATGCACTTTACGTAAGCAGCATAGGCTTGCTTGTGCTTTTTCTTTGCTGCAGTAGCTTCTTTGCTAATGCCTGCGGCATCGGTACCTAAGAATTCTAAATAGGATCGCTTTACCCTACTCCACGACTCTTGTACCTCTTCCTTCTGAATATCTAACACGGTTTGGCTTTGCTCCGTTAAAGCAGACTCTCGAAAGTCAGTTTCGAATTCAATGAGTACATCCGCTAGCTGTAGAAAACTTGCCATTTCTTGAATATATTATTTGAAATTGTTTAATAGAAGGAAAAACACCGAATCTTGAACAAAGAGAATTGATGAGTAGGGGAAATGTTGTACGTAGTACGAAAATTATTGTAAAACTACCAAAAAAATTAAAATAATTCGAGAAAATAACACAAAACTAATCGTCAAGTTTGTGAAAGCGAAAAACACCGTCAAAGAATAACTCCTTCCAATACACCAACCAATAATTACAACAAAATACTGAAAATTTTGAAATAATATGTACAATGTAAATTTATTTTTTATAAGTTCTTATTCCTATTTAATACTATTGTATTTCATTTGTATATTATTTGTACTTTAGGAATTTTTCGGATTTAATTAATTGCTCGCCACCCAACACTGGTACATGCAACCGTTCTGAATTCGCCGCACTTGGTTATCTTTTGGTTTGTTTTGATCGTCCGTTTTATAAGCGATTATTCTTAATTTTGTGCACTATTATGCGAACGTTAAATCACTATCACTTTTTATATTGTTATTTTTCGAAAATATTGCGAAAGGTGATTTTGTGTAAGATAACTCAATTAAAATCTTAATGTGCAAATCCCATTTAGTGTTGGAATACTTCATGTGCCGCAAAAACGGATATTGCTGTTGGTGTGTGGACATACATATGTATGTTTGCAATTTTATTCTTGCAGAAGGTGGTTGAGAGGTGCCCAATTCAACACAAAGCACGCAACTCGGAATCTA